>JANHGO010000069.1:59809975-59858248 GCA_024606505.1 Aquila spilogaster
GAGCATCTCCTCCCCCTCCTTCTTCACTGACCTTGGTGTCTGCAGGGTTGTTTCTCTTACATGTTCTCACTCCTCTCCCCAGCTGCCGTTTCCATCTGTCCCAACTTTTTTTCCCTTCTTAAAAATGTTATCACAGAGGCACTACCACTATCGCTCATTGGCTCAGCCTTGGCCGGCGGCGGGTCCGTCTTAGAGCCGGCTGGCATTGGCTGTATCGGACACAGGGGAAGCTTCCAGCAGCTTCTTACAGAAGCCACCCCTGTAACACCCCCGCTACAAAAACCTTGCCACACAAACCCAATACACTGGCGGAACCCCTTCCCTAGTTGGCTCGCTCACCAGCTGTGTCAGGGAGTTGTCTTCCACACACTCCAGGAACCTCCTAGACTGCTTACTCTTTGCTGTATTGTATTTCCAGCAGACATCTGGTAAGTTGAAGTCCCCCATGAGAACAAGGGCTAGTGTCTGAGACTTCTCCCTGCTGCTTATAGAATATTTTGTCTGCCTCTTCATCCTGGTTCGATGGTCTATAACAGACTCCCACCATGTCTGCCTCATTGGCCTTCCCCCTGATTCTTACCCATAAACACTCAACCCTATTGTCACTATCATCAAGCTCTAGACAATCAAAACACTCCCTAACACACAGGGCTACCCCACCACCTCTGCTTCCTCACCCAACACTTCTGAAGTGTTTGCAGCCATCCATTGCAATACTCCAGTTGTGCAAGTCATCCCACCGTGTTTCCGTGATGGCAACTATATCATAGTTTTCCTGCTGCACAATGGCTTCCAGCTCCTCCTGTTTGTTGCACATGCTGCGTGCACTGGTGTAGATGCACTTCAGTTGGGCTATTGATCCTGCCACCTTTTTGAGGGTAAAGTTACAAAGTTGTTATGGAAATGTTTACAGCTGTATGCAATCCATGTGTATAGAGAGGTAAGATAATATTGTCTGAGGGATATTGTGCATATATCTTGCTCTGGGATGCAGATTATTGGTTTCCAAGCCTAAAGCCAATTTAACACAAATATTTATATTTTAATTTTTGGCTTATTCTTAATTCATTTGCATGCCTACCATGAACCAGTTATAAATGATAACTGTGAGGTTTGTTGGACTGAGTATGGTCCTTATCCCAGACTTCTGGACTCAGTAGAAAGATTTCTCTGCCTTTTACAGGCACTGAGGCACTGGGTTATATCCTGAATTGTTTAGTTAAGAGGAAAACCTCTGTGGATGTTATTCTCATGTACATATATTCCAAACTAGCATTATATTATGTCATGGCTGTTAAATTTTTGTTGGGTTTGGTTTTGGGTTTTTTTTAAGGTAAAAATATGCAGACAGTTCAAATTATTTTGGAGTTTAAACTACTATTCCTGTATGGCTTTATTATAGGGACAAGTCACTGCAGCTCTAAAAACCCAGTGATTTACTAGTGATATCTTTACAATGAGGGTATAGATGAGACACTGAAGCTACATTTCAGACTTGAATATTTTCATGTTCTGTTAATAAATGGCAATTTTGAATGTGGTCATTGGAGTGTGAGAGATTGTTTATTCTCTCTTTATGCCATCATCTGCAAATTGCTTAATAACACAAATAAATGTTACATAAACGTTAAGGTTTTCTTCTAAGCAGCAGAAGCAATGTAAAAAAAAAGATAATAGCGAAAGGCTTTCGTTTGCGGTTGTAGTCCTGTTAAGACCCTGTTTGATTACCAGGTTAGATTTGCTGTAACGTGCAGAGTTGGTTCACAGCCTTTTAAGATTTTCTGGTACTTTAATATCATGATGTTAGGCTAAGAAATCAGTTTTGTTGAAGAGAAAATATATTCTGATTGTTCTTAGAGGATTAAAACCGGATGGCTGATAGTGTTACAAGCCACAAGACCCAGTGTTCTGATGGACATTGCCACCCACAGGGCAATGACATTGGATCCGCTCGTGTATAAACTCCTAAACCACAGCAGCTTTCAGTCTGCCAAGCAGGTGCCTGGCAGCAGTAGCAGACAGTAGTCTGATTTTAATCCCCATATACAAATGCTTCAGAAATGGAGTATGAGTGATGGTAGGTTTATACACAGTGCCAGGAAACTGCCTGGTGTGTGCCGAGCTAAACCTGTCTGACCATTTTGAAGTATAACGGTAAGTCTGAGGTAATATGTCCCACTTCTCAGCGCTTGAGGAAAGGGAGTAGGCGTGTTGGCTTGGAAGAGTGAGCAGCCATCAGCATGAGCCTCACCTGAATATCTGACACTGTGACCCATGGCAGCTCCCACCCAAAGACAGGGTGGATTCAGTAACAGCTACATGCTTGTATGACTTGCTGTGTTGACCTTGACCAAACTGGTCTTCATCAGCTGTTCCCTATAAGCTTGTGGAATCAATAAGGGAATGAAGTCTTGAGTTCAGCAACACATGTTTTACTACAGGCACATGCTTAGCAGGATATTGTAAAGATAGAAAGCTTTTCAGGAAGCTGTATCAGCATGTGGGCAGTACAACTCATCTGTCTGCAAAAAACTACACTGGCATGTTTTTTCCCCATCTGGGGGATATTCTGCTGATTAGATATTTTTTCACCAGTAGCCAACAAACAAAATTTGCAGCTGGCAAAACCAGCAGTTTATTCAGCTGGTATGGATTTGTTTTTTCTCTTCTGTTTCTCTCTTCTGTGTTAAACTTCAAGAATGAAGTTAATACTGCCATTAAGGCCAGTCCAAAACATAGGGTATTTCAGTCCTACTTGGTTAACTTTGACCACTTATGTAAGACTGAAGTAATATATGTTTGGTGTGGGACTGGTTTGCTAGGAGAATGCGAATGTATTTATAATTATCGAAGACGTTTGTCATCCCAGATTGATATATCCAATGACATTTTTCTGTCTTTTATGGCTATTCATGTTTTCTACTGCTTGAGTTTGTTTCCATTTTAGCAAAATGAGAAAGAATCAAAAGTCTCTTGATCTAAATCTTTTATTTGTACTGGACTGAAAAGGTATTGAATTGCTTATATGACAATCAGTACCTGACAGATGTAACATCTCTTTCTAGTGCCCTTTATGCATTCTTAATGTAAAAAATAGTATAACAAAAGGAAAGAAAATCTGGGACTTTGGTTTACCTTCTTTTCTTGTTAAAGAAGGTGAAAAGTTGAATTGTCACAGGTGAACTGAGATTACATCCTGCAGCTAGACAGAATGTAAAGAGAATTTAAAGAAACCTTTAAAAAAAGTCTTACATAGTATTATCAATTCCTATATAAAATAATTTAATATTTTAAATACTGTTTAAATAATTTATCTGTATTTAAAACTAACCTTTTAAAATTTCATGTTTGGAACTTTTTTGGCATTAACACTTAAATAAAATTTTTTAAATATTAAAAAGTTTTTAAAATACTCAATACAATTCAATATAAAAACAGAAAAAGTAATATACATTGTTCACACATAGTATTGTACATGACAGCTGAGCTCTATAGTGAGCTTTTGAATTTGTCAGACAAGTCATAGCTTAGTTGTGGTGAACCACTTGCTTATCCTCTCTCTGGACTCTTAAGATCATTACAGATCCTTACCATCAATATGTAGTCTTTAATATTATATACGCATACTGTATACAGTATTTTATTTCCATCTTTATGCCCAGAATTGTAAATAAATATTTTTCCCAGCATTTAGATCAAAATATTGTTTAGCGCATACATGAATATATTTAAGACACACACAATTTGACAAGAAACATACCAATTTTGCTCAGCTCAGTTATAGGAAAATTTAACTCATAGGTGCAAAATAACGTAAGTGAGAAGTTGTCACTGTTGTATTTAAAGTTTATAATAATCTTATTACCAAATGTTTACAGGTTGTGTTAACAGTAGGAAAATTAGGATTCATTTGTCCCCTTGGTGCATTTTCATTAATCCTGCCAACAATAAAGGCAGTAGTGTAGGCATGATGCCGGTGTCTTACAGCTACTTTGTCTAACACCTAGTATTCACTGACAGTATTACAAACTTTGACAGTATTACAAACTCAGTGTTACAGACTTTGGCAGGACTTCACTAAAGGCCAAATACCAGTCTCCAGTTTTTAAGCGTAGGCATGTCTGTCATTGATAATGAAGTTTACTGTCAAATTGTAAATTGTTTTCTCTATCCTTCTATAAAGAACTCCTGTATTTAGCAAGATGATTTCTACAGATACTGTAAATGGATTCTGGTGGAAAGAGGGGTACTTTCATGCTTCCTATATTACATGTGTCATGTATTATGATTGCAATAGTTGTGTCTCATTGTACAAGGTAGTCCCTAAAAGTCTTCCATTTCTTCTTGAAAAAATTCCTCTCCAAGAGGACCCCAAACCTTTACAAACACTAAATGGAACATTCTATGTAGCTTTTGCAGAAGGAAAAAATACCAATGCAAATCAACATTCACATCAGGAAGCCTAGTCTAGAAACATTACTCCGAAGAGCAGCACATGCCACATCATATGTGTAGTTATTCACAAATGGGCAAAACTCACATTTCAGATTTTGGACTCAGTTTCCTATTCATATGCAATCTACAAACTAGAAACTATTTGCAGGAATTATTGCATGGCTAATTCTTAATAATTGTTCCTGAAAATATAACATCACAGGTAACTCTGAGACAGTTTCAAGATGAGCTTTCAAGAAGGATTTGAATGCTTTGCTCATGTCTTCACAGTGTGAGATTCTGAATGAGCATTCAGGAAGACAGAATTCACAAACTCTAAGAAATATCCTGCCTTCCTTTCACTCTCCCTGCCCTTTTCTCTGGCATGAAGGTGCTTAAGCAAGGCGTTCACTCGGGTGATGGACTATACCTGTGGTGACTCTGGGCTTGGTTTACATGAAATTTGATTCTCCTGCTTTCAGGGGAGCAGACTCTGAAAATGAAATTGTTATCTAGGGAGAATAAGCATTTCAGTCACTTTATTTTAATCCAGCTCAAGAGATAAACTGAGGCTTTGAGTTTATTTCACAGTAAAAACATGGTACAACAACAGGCCTCCATTTGTGTCTCTGAAGACCTCAGCCAAAAAGTCAGGATTCTGCAGGACAAAGCAAGCAGTCAATGCTAAAGTAATCCTCCCCCACACCTTTTACCACTTTGATCACTGGTCAGGAATACTGGTGTGCCGGCAAGAGACTAATTCTCAGCTGTTCTGTACACATGAAGTCTCAGGTCCCGGTATTCTCAGCTCAGCCCTTTTCATTAAGACATTGAAGTTGCATGAAAACTAAATATATTTTGACAGGAGAATTTCAGAATCAGAAATAACATGAAGTGATGAACTATTAGTTTTGCCTTTGCAAATGTCTGTCTAGATGTAAGAGAATTTGTATTTATGTCTTAACCTTTCCTTGGACGTATATGCAGTGTGTACATATAACTATATATTTATACAGTTTATAGTTTATATCAGACCCAAGAAAGCTTTATTATTCATTAGTGCTCTTCAGGTGATAAACTGAGCAGAAAAGGTGCAGTTTTCTTGTAAAGACACGTTATGGTGGTTCAACAAAAAGAGGTCTATAAAAGGCTAAGCATACGACAGCTCAAACATCTAATTTTTAAATTAAAACCTTGATCGCAGCATTTAATGGCTTCTTTTTACTTTAGATTCTTCATTTATGCTTAAGCCTGTACAAGACTGAGTTACTTTTTCCACATTGCAATCCGGTTAACAGTAAAGAGACAAGTGTGTGTATTTTTTTAATTCTTTTTTAAACAAGTGAGGAAAAAGGCATCATAAATCCTTCATTTTCTTTTTGATAGTGAAAAAGGTCATCAGTTGAAAAAATGTCTTTCTGGGGAGATGGAAGAAGTAGTAAACACTGCGAAAATTACTGTGAAGCCTGTTTGAGAATTCAGGCCAAACTTCTAGGTCAAATCCAGAAAGGACAAGTTATGCAGTGTATCTTCTTAACTTTCAGGTTTCTGGTGTCTCAGACAAATTCAGAATCCTGTGAAGTCACATATGCTCTCTCTAAAATGCCTGGAGGGAGTTGCAGGTCTGACTGGTTATGAGTGAGCTGGAGAGCTACATACCACAACTCAGTAAGAAGCAGTAACTGAAAAGCAAACTATTTCTCCCTGCTGTTTGAGCTTCCTTCTATTTGGATTTAATCCTCTCCTAAACATAAGTGTTTACGATCCCTCATTCAAATAGTTAAGATGGACCACCTTCTATCTTTTATAGAAAGTCTGGAAGAAGTGACATTGTTGGCATTGCCTACCTGTTATTTTGTAATAGCCAGTTCAAAAGTGTGTAAGAGACGGTGGTGCAATACCCTGTCACTCTGAAGGGACTTGCAGCCACTTCACTTCTCCCACAGAAGAGTGCTCAGAGGAGCTGTGCACAGGCAGCCCAGGGAGAAATCCTTGGCTTCCCTTCTGAAATGGTGCCACTCTTCCAAAAGGAACTCAGGACCAGAGAGGGGTACAAAAGAAAGCAGACAATGAGAAGCAGTATACTTACTAAAAACAAGCGATCAAACAAAAACACACCGTTATTTGCTACATATCATACTTCAGAGAATCAGATTGTACTTAGGAGTTAAGCAAAATCTTTAGACACAGCCTCTACAAAGTTTGGTGCTGACATTAAAATACCAATTGTACAAATGATTGTGAAGACTGAAAAAGCCATCAAGCAGAGCCGATCCACTACAGAGGCTGCAAACTTCCATTCGTTGCAAATGGCTTCCTCTTCATCCTGGTCTCTGAATCGGTTTGCAATGTACCTGACCTCTTCCAAGATCTTAGCCAAATCTGGGTCACCTTCAGAGGGGTGGCCACTGTGCAGGAGGTTTTCTTCATCTGTTGGTGAGCAGGTCATCCTCCCACAGATCACCCCTGAATCAGTGGTAGGTGTGCAGTGAACCCCTTCCAGCCCCCTAAACCCAATGTATAGCATATTCCCATTACTGGATTGCTGTCCACTCACAGTGTTCATCTCCACACTTGATAGGCTACATCGACGCTGTTTATGTTGACAGGCAGGACGCACTTTATCTTCCCCTGGTCTTTTCATCCTCAGAAACCAAGCACACCAGTTGAGAAGGATGATTCTTGTCTGAAAGAAAATTTTTGAGAATAAGCATCTCTTCACACAGCTGCTGTCTTTGGGCACTGTTGGTTATTTTTACAGCCTGGATGACTGTGTGGTCCATGGTCTCTGCTTAGTCTGCACAGGAGTTCTAGAAAATGGTGCCAGAGTTTTCCAGCTGATTAATTTGCCAATCACTGAGGCTGCTTTCTTATTCTAGCAGTGCTGTTAATTGCCTCAGGCTGACTACCACTGTTGGGAGCCCCCCCTCCTCTGATGGGAATCTCCATAGTGTTGATTTTTCCTTACACTTGAACATTGATATGGCAGCCTTTTCCACTTTTACTAGAAACTATGAATTTAAAAAAAAAAACCACTTACTGAAGAAGAGTTACTTTTTAATAGTCTTAATAGCGCTGCTTTAGATTGTAGTCAGTAAATTACAATTCTTTCACTCATATTTGTGCTCTAATATTAAATTCACTTGATATTACTGTTTGGAGGGGTCTGCTAAAACAGATGCTATACTGAACTGGACCGGGCCACCAAGCTTTAGAAGGTTTTGGCTCTGTTCTCACGTTGCTTTCACGACATTTGATTGCAGATTTTAGAAAACAGATCTGGGTATAGCATGGAGAAAAGAGGGAAAAAATACTTTGATTAAAAAAACATGCTTTGCAAATTTAATCAGTGAGTTTCATTTTATTGTTTTCTACATTGCCTTAATCCAGCCTTACAGAAAGTGCGGGCAGGCCAGAGACTGTTCCAGTTCAGATGCAAGCTTCTGTAATTTAGTTCAATCAGATTTTAAGAGCTCATTCCAGTGTTTCTTTTCCAGAGCACTAATGAAATATGATTGTCTCATACAATATGCAAATCTTCCACTGTAATTAATATTAGATTTGGTCCATTTAGTCTGACTGTGGATTGCCACTCAAGAGTAGATATATCCAGGCTAACATCCCAGCCAGAGACCAATCTTGCCTTGTTACTCTATTTACACTATCAAGCTGTGCCTAGAAGGATGTTATTCTATTAACTGAGGGCCTGATGCAAAATTCACCAGTATCCAAATAATGTTCAATGGACTTCAGCTTCTCGACACTGACGCTCACTCCTCAACCTCAAGTACTCTGTTTTCTGAGGATGTTTAGCTCAGTACTAAACATTTGTCTCCTTTAGGTCACCAAACATGCATCTAAAGATATATCCCTTTTATTCTCTTAATTCAAATTTATTTTAAAGTCACTACCCCAGAATGGGCCAGGGAATATCCCATTATCTCTTGGCTGCAGAACACTGCTATATGCACATTCTTTTTGGCTAGTAAGGATAATAATAACTCATTGTTCTAGAGAGAGAAAAAGGGAAAGGGCTTTCCATCTTCAGTAATGCCTGATGCTGCCATGAGCTGGGTGAAGTTAGGAAGAGCAGACAGTTAGCTGATCATACTCATCAATATTTAGTAATCCAGTATCAGAGTAATGTTCTCTGTAAAAACAACCACTCATAGAAGTACATTATAAAGAAAGTCGTATGTGCTTAGAACAAGACTTTAAATTTTCTTTGCACTCTACAGATGTTCTTGACCAGAGATGTAAAGATGAGGATTTTCAGAGCAAGTTTCACTCCCACTTTAACAGCCATCTTTAACAAGTGCTTTTTAGGCTATTGATGTTTCTGTATGCACAGCAGCTAAATATGTAGCGGCTGCACAGTTGCACCTTGAGGCTAGTGTATTTCATGCATTTATAATCTCCATCAGCATCTTGCTCTTTTCTTCTACCTGTTTCAACTTTTGACATCTGCAGCTTATTTGAAAATCACCTCCACTAGGATATTTAGGTTTTAGAAAAATCCTGAGGTGCTTCTAGCTGTTGTGAAGGAGATTCTGAATATAGAAGCAAGTTGAGGTATATTAATTCTCTCTCACGCACACACACTCTCTAAGAAGCCAACCACACGAAACGTATCTGGACATCTAATTTCTGGTGAAGCTACTTTTCAAAACAAAATGTTTAGGAAGGATATATATGTTTTGAACAATAAGAAGTAAACATGGGTCACTAGCTACTCTATCACATCCCTGATCTGGACATTTATGACATGGATAATGAATGAAAATCAAACCTTACCCATTTAGGCATTTTCCCCCCATCTGGATCGTGATGATGGTATTGTAGAACAATAACAGTGACAACAACAGAAAGACCAACAATAATCATAGTGCTGGCAAAATACTGAGCTGCAAAATAAACAGATAATTACAGCAATATACGTTGGCTGATACTGCTTTGTAGCTATTATAAGAGGTGTTTATATACATGCATACAGAGTGTTAAGTTCTTTTTCCAGTGTAGTGATACACATGCTACTTTAGGTACTTGTGAAAGATTTCTCAAAAGCAGAAGGAGCAGCCATTCTTTTGAGAGGATAACCAGCCTTTAGCAATTGTCTTTGTGGAACTGAGCACCTGCCTTTTCTAAGCAACCTTGAAAAAAATTGTCCTCTAATTTTCTTCCACTGGTATTGTAGAGCCTGGCTAGTACTTATTTTGAAAGTTTCTCCTTCTGTTGAGCAATTACAATGGGAAGATTAATCAAGTTTAGCTCTGTATTCCTAGTGTCTGGCCAATTGTGTTGAAACCGCAACAACTTCCATGGAAAACTGACTCCCTTACACTTTCCCAAAATACTCATAGGTTCCCTATTTTGTTCAGAGCAGAGAGCACAGAAGTTGTATAGCGGATCACACCCATCAGAGCCTCTCATCAATTGGCAACATTTTTTTAATTCAATTGCAGTAGACCATTGTACAGATGGTAATTTGCCTTACTGCTGGCCTTCATGCAAAGTCACTGTACCTCATTTGACAAAATATAAAAGTGAATAAAAGCAGTAGTTAGCTTACCAATTAAGGGCACAGAATCAGATGTTGCTGGCATAATTTCAGCCACAAGTAACATGAAGACAGTGAGAGACAATAAAACTGTTATACCTGAAAGATAAACATGAAGTATGAAATTAGATCAGGAGCTTGTAATTACAAGGCAGTAAGAAGCAGAAAATAAATCTGAAGGAGTGCTTTTAGCAAGATGCATTCCCATTGTTACCCTCATACCAGCACATTAGTGGTACTCCCATCCTTTCTTGTACTACCTCAAGTTCAGGACAGCAGTGCTGCCAAACTAGTACCAATGCTTGCACAGACATATATATTTTTACATCCTTGTAACTGTTAAGCTTTTATCACCATTTGCTAATTAGCTGAGGTAAATCAAAGTCATTCTTGCTGCTTGTTTGCTTTAGAAAGATGGTGTGATTTTGAGTATTTGAGCGTATGACACTCAATTAATGGGCATGGAAGCTATGGGGGAGGTAATGCATAATATTCCTGAAAAACAGATTTGCTGTCTTGGACAGATTTTGGTATCTCTGATATTAGCTGTTGGGTTCTGCACGTGGCTATGCCCAAGCAGTCTCGACTGTTGATTTTGGGAGTTTGACTTCTTTTGCTTGGTGATGAGCTCCCATCTTCCTGGAACAAGGCTTAGCTCTTTTCTCAGGACTAGTCTTAAACAAGAAGGAGTCATTATCAGGTGGAAAAGGATTTAGGAAAAGAGAATTAATCTTAAAATATAGGGAGGGACTTCTTGATTAGGGAGGCTACTACTCAATTAAATCATGTTCTGGAGAAATGTCAATTTTGTTCCTACCTTTTAACAGCTATGTTAACTTAGTAGAAGCCAGTGCATTTGCAGTTTTGTATGAGGCAGGAAGTTTCATTACATATTAAACCTCCATCTTAAGGATCAAGTAATTAAAGTCATAAGATTTGTTTCACAAACCAATACTTTAGTTAAAATTCTCTACAAAAATTAGAATAGTAGCAGTTAGAATCAGTCTTTCTGAGAAGGCACCTTAGGCTCTTAATACAACTCACTATTAAAAGGAAATATTAAGAAGAATTCCATGTTAAAGTATTCAAATGCATATTTGTAAACTTAAGCTCTACTCAGTGAATGTAGGATTTTACTTCAGCAAATAAGCATCAAAAAATGAAACCCTGCTTCTTAAGGAAGGCAGTCAGGAATTGTCATGCTTCAGCTTGGTTGTTTGGAATTCCTCCATTTCACAACTTCAATGTACCCTAAGCTGAGAGCAAGGGTTAAACATCACACAGCTTCAGCATCAAACAGTAAAAATAGCTCATGAGCCAGAATAGGGCACACAAGCTATTCCTCGCTGCCTACTAAGACTGTTTAAAAAACTTTTAAAAGGACAACTTCTTTTGGTTTGGTCATATTTACAATATCCTATTAAGGGTTTACCTAGTGAGATCTTTTCTCCCGAGTCTGCTGGAAGCAGAAAAACTAACAAAGCAAGTGCTGATATCAGTACACAAGGAATAAGAAGATTGAGTCCATAATAGAGAGTCCTACGTCTCATAGTTACTGTGAATGTTACATCTGGGTAGGGTTCTTTACAACATTCATAAAAACTCTCAGTTCTCTTCCCAGGAACTCCTGTGTAGGAGGGAAAAGGAAGAAAACCAGAAATTAATGTGAATAAACTGTGTATTATGTAGTGATTATTTTAAAAAAGGATAAATGTAGCTTTCTAAGTTTTACTATAGGTAAAACTACTTCTATGAGCTTAATTCCCAATTAAGTCATTTTTGTCAGATAATAAAGGAAAATCAGATAAAAGATACTTATTGAATTCAAGAAGCAATTTTGTCACCTACTTCCGTATGTTGATTTTCATCTTACATCTGTTCTCAGAGCTTCAAATGCCACTAGCTAGGTCATTTATTAATTTAATTTCTGTCCTCATTTCCCAATCATTATTCCATCCATTTCAGCAGTGGAGACAGGGCTGCAAGTTCACAGTGTAAATAAGAAATCAAGAGCTTACCTACTAAATCCCACTCTCCATTTGAAATATAGCCAGATATATCTGCTTCTTGCATTTGTAAGTCCAAGGACCAGCCTCCGTAAGTCCAGGATCCAAACTTCAGGTTACACTTCTGAACATCAAATGGAAACCAGCGCACATCTATGTAGCATGAGCTTTTAAATATGCCTAGATTGGATTTTAAACAAGAACACTTAATTTAAATGCTTTTTCCATATAATTTCATGTACATTTTGAAAGCAGACCTTGTTCTACATTGCACCCCATTTTTTACTTGTAAAGCGTATTTAATCTCAGTTGTCTCTTGACATGTAAATAGCAAAAGTCACTCATAGAAAAGGGAAAGAATTGCACCATTAATGTATTGATGTTATAAACTATTTTTTGAACTACATTTCCATTTTGGCACATAGTGGGCGAATATCTAGAGAACAGCTCAGATTTCTAGATACTGTATTTCAGAAAGAAATGAAGCAGAATATGCATTCTGATTCTCCTATTTCTTTTACTGAATAAAATAAGAAATCCTAAAAGATTATTTGCTGTTTTATTAGATTTACATGATCTTGATTTATTCAGGAAAGCTAGTTTCTTATTCTTCCCTTGAATGAAAATGAGTCACGCTAAATGAGTCAGGCCCCTGTCATTTAGCAGCTTTCAGAATTAAATTGAAAAACCCCCACCAAAAGGAACATCTTAAATCAAAAGAACAACAGGCAAACCCCTGAAATCCTCTGGGGATCTTAGATGGAATTTAATTCTAAGAATTGTGCTAATTGAGCCTGGGAACAGAAACAGTACTCCACCGCTGTACATCCAGAGAATCAGTGATATATTTCTGATATCAAATAATTATCAAGCACAGACTACTTCCCTTTTAGACTAAAAATTGTTGTGATGAAGCATCCAGTGAATCATTTCAAATAGAAGATACATCCAAGATATTACTAAGCATCTTACTATAAAGTTAATGTATTAATAGAAGAAACAGCTAAATTAATGAAATACATTTTTATTAAGAGGCATTACCATGGCTTTAATAAACAATATATTTTTATATTAGAGGCTTATATTTCTTATCTTTTTTTATATGTCCACACTTCTGAAATAGTGCATTATGACAGAAGATTTTACATAATTGCAATTAAAAATATATCTTGTATGGTGTTTCTCATACAAAAGTATTAACCATGTAATTCATGATGCATTCAGCTTAAATCTATCAGATGATGCTAGCTAGATAAATAAAATATCAGAGAATTTATGTCAAATTTGAAACCACACCATACATAAGTAGTCTGAGTTATCAAAATTTATGACATGAAAACAGCCTACCTGGTGGCAGATACTGGCAATGTCCTGAAGAATTGACTAAAACATTAGTGTGAAATGTAGCATCAAATCTTTCATCAGCACTAGAATAGGGAAGAAAAAAAATTGGTTATATGCTTTTTGACTGGCTGAAGAATATCTGAGATGAATCTGTTCTTCATAAAAGGATTATTCCTCCCCAAAAACTTGACAGCTTTTCTCCTGTCACCACTTTTCTGTGGCGTCAGAGTAACTGGCCTGATACTACTGGATTTGTTCCTGATTAACTACTGTAAGTGAAGGTGAGCCACCTCATTCTCGCTGCTCACCCATCCCACTACATTCATTACAGTGCCTTGGCTCTATTGATTTCCATTTTTGAAAGTAAGCACTTTTAAAAAACTTCTCAAGTAACTGTACAGGGAAATCTGTTCTCTTGCTGTCTACATTAACAGCAGCTAATGAATACTGAGGAGATGGATACTCAGTGTTTCATCCTACCCCTTTGCATGGGTGAACGTTATTACTACATGTCATACATAAGACTTTTAATGCAGCTCCAGCCTTCATTATCTACTTCAGAAGCCACCAACTGGGTTCAGCAAAAAAAACCCCCAAAACTATTAGAGGTGTCAGTGTAGTGGTGCTGGCCAGGACTGCCCTGATGTGCTGTTCTCACACGTCTCTATAAAAGAATCATAATGTTACTTGGAGAGTGCTTGAAATTATGAATTAGTGGCTACTGCCAAGGAATCTCTCAACTACATCTGACACTATGACCCAGGAATTTACTAGGCGTTAAAATTTTAAGAACTTCTGGATGGGAAACAACCTATTTTCAAATATTTAGATGATGAAATAAAGGCTCTTTCCTATGACAAGTTTAGTAAGTTCGCTGACTCTATGAAAGACGTTTAGATTATTTAGCATTGCAATACATGTATACTCATGTAGTATTATGCCCTATTTCACAGTTCCCATTTACTACTGCAGGTTTTCGTGGTAAGTTATTACAGATTTTGATCTATACATCCTTTAAAGTTCAGGACCTAGGTATTCATGAAATTGTCATAGTTGTTGAAATTGGTGCCTAGATTAAATTGCACAGAATGTACTGGGAGGGTACTAGCAGTGAATGATCCTTGCATCTCAAAATTAATTCAGGAACTGCTGTGTCGAGTTCACGTCTGATGGCTGTTGGCCCTGATTACAGACACAGGCTCTTTTCTTGGGCTTTCATTGGTGCAGGGATAAGCAAAATGAGACATAGGCTCCTGTATTTTGTTGTATTGTTTGTAGTTTCCAGTCACCTTGCGGGGAGGGGTTGGCACACAAGGCAAATACAGTGCCAGTCGCTCTGGGCCAGGGCAAAGGAGGTCGCACGAGCCTCAGGGCCTGGCTTCTTGCTGCAGTCTGTGCTTTCATTGATCTAAAAACCTGTGTCGTCTCTAGGTTGATTTGAACATGGCAAGTCTCTAATGTCTCTTTGCCTATTAGTGGTTTAGTATCTCATAATTTTCTAATCATCTTCTAAAACATAATCAGAAAAATACAGTAAGAATCTAAGATGGGGAGAAAGTGAAATATTCATAATTCTAGCAGAAAATGAAGTATAATAAATGGCACATTCTTCCAGCAGGAAAACCCTTACTGAAATACTGTTTTTAAAAAAGAGGACTTTAATATTTCATCTATTCTGATGCAAATTTTGTATCTCAGAAGCTAAAATAAAGCAATCACTATTTTAGTTATTGTTACTTTGCTTTTATTTTCCCCTTATGTATTTGAAGAAATTACATTTTAAAATTATCTGGACTGGTCTGTGAAATACGCAGACAAGAAGAAACTAAATCCAAATAATTACATGCCCATCTGGAGTTGCACTTTTTCCTGTGGTGAGCAGAAAGCTCACAGTGTTGAAAATCTTTGCAATTTGAATTTGCAGTATTTAATTTGAACTCTGAAGACAAGTAGAAAAGTCTAAATATTATGTATGTAGCATGAATGGATTCTAGGACTTTGAGGGGAAAAGGCAATTCAATTCTAAGGCAGTTGAGCTAATGTAGACCGCTCTCCTTCAGATTCACAGCTCATGGCTGGATTGTCTGAGTTTGTGTTGCAGCTTCTCTTCCAGTTGGAGCACTAATTGTTCTCCCTCCTCATCTTGGCTGCCCGTTTTCATGACATTTTTAAGAAACTGGTACTGCTAAGATCTCTACTGATTGCCCTGCTAATTTTGGCAGAAATGGATTCAGAGGAAATTAGGGAAAGGGGCAGCAAGAAAGATCATACACAAACACCTATATTCACACGGGTGTGCATGCCTACGTGTGCATCTTGTTTCCTTGGAAAACCAGACTTAAAGTCCTGCAACAGGTTTCTATATTAGACATAGACAGGTAATTGCTTTGACTTGAAATTAGTAAGGGCTACATGATGAAACTCAGAACAAGTAGTCAAATTTAGGATGTAAAAATATCCATGCCACACAAATGACTTGTAAAGGGGAAATTAATGACTAGAAATAAAATTCTTAGCCTCCTAGGCTAGATTCTGTTCTCTTGCCCTTGAGCAGAGGGCAGTTAAGCACCAGAGGATTGCTTCTAAGACCTTGCTGCGGTTTCTGGTAATTGGCAAAAATAAAATTTTCGAAAGGACACTGGTGATCAAGGAACCTAGGTTTCATTGCCATGATACTTTGGCTTTCATAAGACACATTCTTAAAAGAATATCAAGAGGTACTTAGACTCAAATATGAAATTCTTTTTTCTGAAAAAAGATCATATGTGTTTTTTCTACACTGTAATTCTAATTGTTTTTTGAAATGCAGTGCTTCAGTTGGGAATGCACCAAGTAGCTAAGCCTTTGCTTGGTGAGACTTTGAACTCAAATGTAATGATAGAAAAACATTTCTGCTACGTTACTTCTTCAGGGTATAACCACTTGAAAGCATATACTGACTGCAGTACATTGAAATGACAAAGCTGTACCTAGCAGATATAATCCCACTGGCACCTATCTGGAGAATCTCAGGTTTATAGAACTGGAAAGATGAAATTGTTAAAATGAGACATAACTACCAGAATTTTTGTAATTCCATGAAGTACTGAACTCTATGTGGCCATTTGGAAAATAATACCACCAGAAACGAGCACTTTTAATAAGCCTAGTAAAACTAACAAAGTGGAAGAGAGCCATACATGACACTAACACAGTCAATCCTGGAATTTGTTCATAGGCCAAGATTTTCTTCCCTCAGACAAACTACAGATGAACTGGCCCTGCTCTTCACGATAGACTGGTTGTAAAATTTAATACAGCTGCCACAAGTTTCTCTATACTAGGCTGCAGCAAGATGTGTAAGGACTCACGACATAGTGAAACATGCATTCATTAAAAACAAAAGTGAATTTATAGTTCATTAATTTCTTTGTAACTGCAGATGCATGTCCCTAGTGAAGTGTATAGAAATTGAAAGCATCTATCTCAAAATACCATGTCACTATAAGAGAACATCATAACATTCCCAATGCAATTTCATACAGGAATAAGAATTTGTTTTAAATAGCTTTGCTCCCTGGCTAAACTCTGAATAAGATTTAGGATTGAATATGTGTTTGAAATACAAACACTGTAGAAAAATTCTTCATGACTGTGCCATAGTTAACAATCTCAAGATTTGAAACCCTATATTAACAGAAAACAAGTGTTTTCAGTTTTTCAGGTTATTAAGTTACCCTTCTCATTCGATAATGCTCTTTGGCTACAGTTAGCATGTATGTATTAATATTACTAATTTCTAAAAAAATTACCCTTTCATTTTGGATGTACTTACTTAAATATTGAAGCATAAATCCTCAGATACACTGAAAGTCTCCTCTCAGGTATGTGATATATGTGAGGAAGAATAGTGTCATAATTCATTCTTTTGGAAACCTCTAAACTGCTGTTGTAGAGTACCAATTTTATGGCATACACAGTGTGTTACTCAGCAGAATGGAGATGAATGCGTGATTTGTCAGATTCTCCCAAGAATGCTGTCATTTACAGAACCAAGGTAGCTAGGAATAAATGCTCAAGAGAAGAAATTTGCATTGAAAAATACATTAAGCAAGATTAATGTTGCAAAAATACCTATCCAGGTTGCATGCTGCTCCATTTTGTGTACAGAGCATTTGAAAGGTTTTTCAGGCTGGCGTATGGACAACTGAAGTGCTAATTGCCGTGCTTAAACCAGAAACAAGAATTAATCTTGACAGGCAGTTACCGTAAGTATGGTGAACTCTAGTGGAGATCACCTCAAATAATTTTGTATTAATTGTACCTCTGAGAGAAGCACTGCAGCATGCTGTAAGCAAAGCAGTAATGTAGGCCCTAGAGAGAAGCACTCAAGTGGCTGACAAATGCTGTCACTGGGTGCTGTTATCACATTATTACAATTCAGCAACACCTGTGACAGTGACATTTATCATAAAGGTAATCATCAAATGGCAAAAGGGAGCATAACTGCAGCTGACATATTGGGTACAGCTATTTTCTAGGTCTTGCTGCAACAAAAAGCAGCTCTTGAAGTGGGGAGGAGGATTCAGGTTGATAAACACAGTAGGGTTGTCTTCTTAGTAAACATATGGCAGAGAAACAGAGGAAAAAAAGCCATTAAGAAGACAAAAGGTTCATGTCATCTGCATGGGCAAAAAAATAACAATGTACCTTGGCTACCACAAAAGAGCCAGTGCAACATGTACAAAGCAGATATAAGGTCTTTCCAGTACCTGGGGAACAGCACACAGGCACACAACAGCTGCAGAAAAAGGCAAGTTGTTAAAGAGCAGACAGCTCTCAGTGCTTTATCTTTTTAAACTAAGTAAATTCCACAATGGGAACTACCATATAATAGTGCAGCCAAAGAATCTCTCAATGTCAGCCAAAGGTTCTGCAGTGGATTGATGGCAATCTGTCTGTCCCTGAAATAAGCCCAACTCAGAACAGATAGTTTGAAGAGGAGAGCAACAAATAGTCTAGCTATTTTTGTAGCAGGAAGAAAGAGTGACACCAAAACTGGGCATGGGAAAATCCAAACATACTTACTGGCATTTACCTATCCTGCCTCTAGTGAAACCCAAACTAAAACTAGACAAGCAGTCAAAAGTCAGATTTTAATTCACCAGTAAACATTTAGACAAGACAAATAATTTAAGAGGAAATTATCACTACCTGTACCATTAAACACAGCCAGAAAAGTTTACTTTTCTAATCATCTCACAAAACCCAACTCAAATTGGTGGTAGGGAGGATGTCGTTGTTTACAAAGTATTTGCAAATATGACCTTCTGTTGTATAAACAGGAGACCGGTAATTTTCCAGTATTCCAAAAACCTGTAAAGTTTTGGAAAAGTATTTCAAAACCTAGGCATTTTGATGAGATGATTATGTCATTTGCCTTGCCTTATCTTTGCAATTGGACAGGGTGCTAGATAATCTCATCTAGGATCCCCTTCCCATGGAAGGTTGGACCAGTTGATTGTTCAAGGTCCCTTCCAACCTGGGCTATTCTGTGATTCTATAATTCTATAGAATTCTCTTTCTCTCCTTGCACACATAAAAAAAAGTGTGTCTACCTGTTATAGAGAAGAATATCTGGCTTCCAAATCAGTCCATCAGGAAAACGGACATTCTTCACTCCTGGGTATTCAGACACATTCCACTGTAGATAATGATCTGTCCAGTACTAAGACATACACACAAAAAGTAAGTTAGGTCATCTCATCCACTGGTTTACTGTAGTTCTCTAGGGACTGGCTAGCCTGAAACAATAGGTGTTCTCTTGTTAAAGAGCTAGTATCTAGCTTCAGGCAGTGAACTGTTTGGAAAGGGTGAATTAGGCCACCTAGAGCTCAATGGGGAGGCATAAAAATCTCATTTTTCATTTCATACTGCAGTGCACTTAACAGCCTATAAAATAAGATTTGGGGTGCTTGTGTTTTATTGTTCATGCTGTCTCAGGTGCCAATTTAGGATAGAACAGATTTTCTTTTACAATTCATACATTAACTTCAATTATGTTTATCTTCACAGACAACTTTTTCTTCTGTTGTTGGAAATTCTCAGTTTGCAATAACTTGATTACAGACAGGCAGAGCAGCCAACAGTCACTGCTGACAGGGAGAACAACTGAAATGGCAGAATGGTTAATACTAGCATAGGAGGTCTTAGGCCTGAAGTTAGGCAACCTCTGAGGCAGACGCTCAGCAGCACTGCACTGTCCCACAGGCTTCCTTCCTGGCTGGCACTTGCTGCACTGGAGGCATCTGCCCTGGGGGCTATCCGTGCTCCTTTCAACCCGTCCTTGACTGCCAGTATAGGCAGGGAGTCTGTAGCAGTCAAACCAACAGGGGTTTGATCTGTGTTTAGCGTTGCTAAATCCCAGATACTGTCATTGAAGCATATGATCGTGCACGGTCATAAAGAAAAGCACTGCCCTAAACTGCATGGCAGCTCTAGCAAACTGGTTACCTCCTGGTCTCCTGAGAAGCACTAGCATGAGCTACTGTACTTTCCTGAAACTGAGGTTGCACTTCACCCCTTACTAAGCAGATGACTTGTCAGGATACAAGGGTGGTTCCTGTTGTGCGCAAAAGGCATAAGTAAGAAGTAAAGTTCATTTTGTTTCACAACATGTATTTCCTCTTACAATTTCTACGCTTCATTATATTGTGCCTCTCTCTATCTCCGTATTATGTTATTTACATCAACTTCACATAGCTGTAGGCATCACATAACCTACAGTGAAAACTTCACCAGATTTACAGTGCTTTTGCAATGCCAAAAGTTAGTCTTTTAAATGTAAACTTTGAAACGGGTGGGTAAATGTACAATACTTAGCCCTTCAACAGTCTTGCGGCTGTTGTCAAAATCTTTGACAGACGTTAAGGTCAGAAAAAATTTCCAATGGGTATTGTGGAGGTAATGTTATTGATCACTCCCATGGGGTATTCACATCAAATTGTTCTATGTAATTCCTTGCATTACTGTCACAGGGAAGTTTCAGTTTGATACACAAAACAAGTCCCCAGTTAGCCTCATACTGCAGGTGTTCATTCTTGTGCCTCTCAAACAGTGTTTGTAAATGACGGTTTTGATGCATGCAGCACATCTAATAGCACTCATTACACATCTTTTGTAAAGCTTTTACTATACAATTTCTTGGCCTATGCTTCCATACTTACTCATTTTTTACTGTGAATTTGTAGCACCTTGTCACCTGGACAAATGATCTGAGTTGTGCATTGCTTTTTCCTTTTGCTTTGCAGATAACAGTTTTTTACAGAAATCTTAAATCAGAATATCTGATTGCCTCTGTTCATAGTTTTTTCTTTTCACTGCTTGCTCCATTCACAGTTCTCTAATTAAACTATGTGTATTGCTCACGTTTATCAATACACAGCTTCTATAAGCTGATCAACTGCTTCTCAGCTTTTTTTTTTTGGAAATTTTAGATCCTTTTTTACAGTAAATTTTTTTACATGAACTTCCCAATAGACAAATGTCACTGTACTTTTTACCACTTCATCTTTCGTGGAGTGTAGAAATACTGAGATCCTCATGATACCTCTATTTTTTACGAAGTCCAGCAATGCAAACAAATACAATGTGTGGTTTTGAGGCATTCAAACCTGTGGGCTCTTGTTGGCTTTAGGCGACTCACTTTCAGTAGCTGACAGAACAGGTCACTTTCTGAGTGGTGCTTGCAGGGCTGGGGCTGGCAGGCTGCGGGCAGCTGCTGCAAAGCGTGCTGCCCGTTGGCTTGGCTGTGTGCAGCAGGCTCTCCTGTTCATTTCTATCTGAACTGCGTTACAATAATTTATACCAGTCTATCCAGTAACTTCTTATTCTAACTTCTTTTAGGAGTTATCATCATGGCCGATACGATGTAGCATAGGGTGACAGTGAATGATGTAAAGACAGTCCAAAGGGTGATTGAAAACTTCAAGTCTGTATTAGAGATAATGTTAGGCAGATTGTATGGTTGCTCTGTTCAGCCGTGTATACAAAGTGCTTACCCATCCAGCTGGACACAAGCCACCTCATTTTGTTTTAACTTTAGAGCTATAGTCTCCACTGTAGCTGAAGTACATTTCATGCAGATTAAAATAGCAAACAGCGCAGGGTACTTGGGTTAGTATTAATCTGTGTGACTAGGCAAGGCTCCTGCTGTAACTTAGATCAAGTTTGAGATTTTGATACTGAACAGTATTTCCATGGAGATAGTGGTCAGGATCAAAGAGTCTGCATGTATAAATACTAGATTTATATTCCCCTTTCTCCCAGGTTAGTTTTTGTATTTCAGTATTTCAGTGATGATTACATAAAATATATTTAAGATACATCGCTGATTATACACACATACATATCAAGAAAGGGGGTGGAGAGGGAACTTCAGGGAAAACCTTATTTCAGACCATTTAGCATAATAAAATGACGTGTTTGCCTTGCCTTAAGCATGCTTTGAATCTGTCTAGTATACCATTAATAGACAGTTAATACACAAACACATCTTTTTTTTTTTTTTTTTTTTTAATGTGTACACAGGCCATGAAGGGTGGCTACGTTTTTGTAGTGAACAAATGATCTGCTCATTGCAGTCTTAACATGCTCCACACACAGTATATGCTAAGGTGAATAAATCAAAAGAAATACAGAATTTATAAAAGAATCAGGAATTTCCTTAGGAGGAAAAAAACCCAATCTCAAAAAGGGTAAGGATGCTGTGGGATAGAAGAGGAGGAAAATAAGTGATAGCTTCTTGAGTATGAATTGTCACCTGTTTTGCTGGCAAGAAATCATAGCAACTGTTGTCATTGTAGCTTAAAGCCAAAAACATACTATATTTGACAGTTTTAATCTTCCTGTACAACAAGCCTGTAAAATAACATGAGCTGAATGCTTCTTCCATGTCAACTTTTCTTTGTAAATAAATCGAATAGCCACGCTATCCTTTGTAGGTCATCAAAATAGTCTCTCCTTTGTTTCCCAAGGCCTACCACAGTGCAAGAGAAGTGCTCTTTACAAAATGTTAACAATAAAAGAAAAATGAATACCTTTAAACTGAATGAGCTGGTTAAAGAAACTGAAAGGTGTAGCATGATTATCTTGAATAATGAAACTCTTCTGTAAACCTTTACTTAACCCAAACAGTTCAGTTTCTGTAACACAGATGGGAATTCAACTAATGGCAAATTCTCATCCTAGCTGCTACAGTATGGATAAAGCTCCCCATATCACCCCGTCTTTGTAAAGCACAAACTTATAGTAGAAATGTTTTGTGGAAGCATTAGGAGCT
The DNA here is from genome assembly GCA_024606505.1 of Aquila spilogaster. NCBI lineage: Eukaryota > Metazoa > Chordata > Aves > Accipitriformes > Accipitridae > Aquila > Aquila spilogaster. The sequence goes on from JANHGO010000069.1 coordinate 59,832,636, forward strand.
CCCCAGTGGTCAGCATGGTAAGAAGCATCTTCTTAATTCTAAGTCTTAATTAAAACTAATGCAAAAAAATAACCACTCAAGTCAGAATAAATCTGTGTAGGCTCCTTTGTGTAGGAGCAGCTCTCTTGTTAGTTAACCTTTCAGAGAAAAGAAACTCAAAATACTCTCACAAAGTTCTTGAATATTCTATTATCTGTTCTGTTTATTAAAAAGTGAGTGAAACTTACTCCTGCCCAGCATTGCCAGCCATGAACTAATGGGGGCAAAGTTCCCTGCTGTGGTATCTAGTGGTGGCAATAGTTAAGTAATAAGAGAAGATGTGAAATTCTGTGACAACTATAACAACTAAACATTGCAACAAATGGTAAAGTAAAGCTACTGTTTGAAAAATGAACACCCTATGTGGGCAAAACAAACTGGGAAACCAGGAAAAAGTATACTGTTCCCAGCTGAACATTAGGAAACTGAACTGGTGTTCCAATACCCATTTTAGTCATGTAACTGAGATACAGAATTTAGAGAAGTAGCATAAAAAACCTCTCATGTTCACAGTTAACTTCTGATGATGACCTATGTTTAAACAGCAACATTTTGAACAACATGGGAACAGCATGGCCATTTTAATTAAAATCCTCCTGCAGTTTCTTAAGGAGATAGACAGCAAAGCAAGGAGGATGGCAGAGACATTCAGTTAGGACAGTGGCTGCAGCTCTCAGGAGATAATGAACCTCTTTGGCACAATTTTTCCCCTGTATCTGAAGAACCATCTGGCAATTTTCAGCGTGCTGATCAAAACAGCTATTACAGATGAAATGCATTTCTTGCATGTGTAGTTATCTTCCACAATCAAATTATTTTCTGCAACATACTGGATTTGTTGAAATGAGTGATAAGGCACTTGCACCTACGGTTACTCTACCTGGGACTCTTAGGACACCATTATCTTACAACGATCAAGAGTTTAGCATGACTAAATCAACTACAATGAGTTAGTAACTTACTTAGATGTAGTGACTCAAGTTCTTAAAAGTTTCCAGAAATATCTGAAACATCAAGACCTAAATCTCAGCCTTACAGCTTTGTCTACTATGTAGCAAGACACAGAACAAAAGCTTGAAAGTTTCCTAAAGTTCAAACCCCTCACCTGATTAAACTCAAACACCAAAGGGGAAAAAAACATACTTTGTTTCAAAACTTACCATTTGTAGCCAGATGTTTGTTGTTAATACTTGATTCTTTTCATCCTGGGAGGAAGGAGAAGGAGAGGAAGAGACAAAACCAAACCACAGCTTAGTACCATACAGATAAAACAGCACCGGTAAATATATTTGACTATTACGAAATAGCCAGCCGTGCTAAGATACCTTTCAAAGCAAAGAGAATCACTGCCTCTAACTTACTGCAACAGATATTTTCACAGTTACTTTTTAATGTATTTCTTATTACCACAGTCAATCAAACTGTTTCCTGAGGGTATCCTGAGTCTGCCAGACTCTTCCCTAGGGCTTCTTCTTTAAAAAAGAATCTCAAAAGGCAAAGCAGATTACAGTAGGGGTTGCCTGTTTCACCTTTGTTAGGAGCAGCCCTCTCACTAATTAACCTTACACACCAGACATATGCAGGTAGTAGAAAAAATATTGAACAAAGAAAGTGTGACTAAGCTCAGATGATGTGTGTTGAGGCCATATTGAGTAGCTTCTTATCAGGCAAGCAGCACCACTGATACCAGTGGAACTATACAAAAAGTGTTGTATCAGCTTTACCAGAAAACTGTTGTCAGGGCAGAACATTATTATTCTTCCTGGAACAGTTCCAATTTGAAGGCCTTCCCCCTTGCCTCCTGTGACTATCTGATGTAAGCTTAGGTGACACAATAGGCATCTTAATGCTGCACTTAGTTAAAGAGTTTAATTCTTCACTTCTCAGACACAGGAAAATGTTGGTGACCTTATTTCTGTGGAGGTACTGTATCAGTATCCACCTGGGTTGTGTGAAGCTAATGGAATATACTATATATACTGTCAGTATTACACATTCTCCAAACTGAACACACAATCTCTGTCCCAACACCAGTCAAAACTTCATTTACAGTCTAAGGAAGTGTCACAGCAAGTTTCAGTCACCTGTACAGCAGCAACTATCAGAGTTGCTCCTAAGTCTAGACCTCTGAACTTAAATCTGTCACTCTTAAACTTAAATGTTGTTCCTAAATGCCCAAAAATGGCCAAAAAAAAAGGTTTAATCACATTTCATACAAAAAAACCCCCACAAAGCCACACAGCTTTCTTTTTTTGATAATACTCATTACTAAAGGTCAATACTCTTTTGCTGTTGTTTGGTGGACTTCAAACTGAACAAAATTCCTGAGAGACCTTTAATTGAAGCCATTTTAGAACAGCACAATAGTAAAAAGTTACACAGCATGTAAAATCAAATACAGTGCAAGGGACAACGGCATTTTTAAAGCAAATGAAGCCTATTGAGGAGCAGCATCAGTAAATGTATGCCAGTGTTACTAGGTCATGTATAATCACAACTAGAAGTACAACATACATACAAATAAAAAGACTGTAGGTAAAGATCAGTATTGTGCATTAATAAAGTCTTCCCTCAAATGCACGCTCCTACCTTCCTTTAAAATGAAAAGTAAAATAAAAAATAGAAGGAAGCAGAGACCACAGCTAGTGATTCAGCACCCTTCCTCTCTATTTTCTGCTTCATCACCTCCATGAACCTTATTTTTTCAAAAGTATCTGAAGTGGACAATTCATTTAAATGGCATCCTAGGGAAACAGGTCTCTTTAACCCCTTGGTTTCAGGAATAGATTATTAAGCTGCATTGAATCAGCATGCTGAAGGCATTGCTGAAGATGTCAACCAGGCAAAGTAGTAATTAATTTGCAACAGTAGCTGTTATTCTGTAGCCATACAAACATTAATTTGGTGCCTCTCTCAACAACCTGCTTATAGTGTTAGAGCACAACAGAACTAGTTTGCATGGGACCTTTAACTCATGAATGAAGAAACAACCCTTAAGAGATCATTCATATCACTATAAACTAAAGTCTATATACAAGTGTTGCAAATTAAGGACATGTAAAACCTCTATATGTTTCCATTCGTCATAGCCATCTTTAGGTCAGATGTAAATACCACCAACGATAACTTATCATTAAAAGTTCGATAGCATTTTCTCAAAGCTCTGTGTGCTGTCCCAGATGAACATGACAAGTTCCTATAATGGAATGTCCCATCTATCGCACCGGAGCAAAGCCAAGAGCACCACTGCTGTGTGGTTTCTCTGCAGGGCAGACAGTAATTGTGTTGCTTTGCACAGGCGTAACTGGCTACTCAAAAGTGCAGAGCAATTCAGAATCCATTATGTTGTGGGAAGCTTGTTTCAGGACTATTAGCTGAATGGCAGGTACTCCTGCTTGGTTAAATTCTGAGTTAAACTCACATTTTATTCCCAGTGTGATCTCTTTCTACACATGAATGGCCCCAGCCTTAGATTAGTGATGTTTCAAAAATTCCCTTTTCAGTAGCAGGAAAAGATTGTACCAAAGCTGGAGTTCTGCTGATGCTTAAGCTAATGATATGGCATGGGGATTTATTTTGAAGCCCTGATCCCACAGCATAGTCAGATGAACTATTTTAGGAGTACCAGAAAGGAGCTCTACTGTCAAGCAGCACACATCACAGAACCAGGTTAGACAGCCATCACTGAGCAGTCAAACTAGCAGAGCTGAGGGGGACAGTAGACTTCTAATCCCGCTGTGCTGCTGGCAGAATGATTCAGCTGCCTGCCACTGCCAGGCAGCTGGGCACATGGCAGAGCCATCGCAGGTTTGCCTGCAGGAGTCTCTGCAGATGTATTCTCAAAGCCAAGAGTTATTCTGAAGTGTGATCTTTCACTCAAACCTAGCTTAAAGAGGCTATACTGAGAGTATTGACTCAAAAGTAACTTGTGCAGTGAAGACAAGCCCTAAATGAAGATGGCCCATGCTGTTTTCCTGGTGTTTCTTTCTGTCATTTTAAGCATTTAGAGCCTGAAAGAGTATATTTGAACAAAGTAACTCCCACTTAGATCACTATATTTAAGGTTCCATCAGTGTTTAAATCATAAATCCCATCATTGCTCCTCAGCTATAAAAACTTCACTGCATGCTGAGACTTAGTTTATAGTCGTGGGGTTTTTTATAGTGTTTGTTGGAGCAAATGGCTGCCAACATTTTAGTCATTATTGGATTGACTCACCCATCACTAGAGGAAAGATTCTGATTTTAGAGGGTTTGTCCCTCTCTGTGGTCCCAAGTGAAGCTGGTGAAAGGTGAGGCAGGAGACATCCTGCAGAGTTTCTTCCAACTAGGAGAGTTTTTTGGACACTGTTCTAAAAGCTTTACAGCAAACTGCATTAACACTGTTTTTCATTAGAGATGTGCAGTACTTCCCCATAAAATGATGGGTGGGCTTGAAATGCTTCATAGAACTTAAGCGGTTTTTGTCACTTTGCAGTACTTCGTAAACACTTACTTACAGAAAAAGTGTTGAACACAAAAGCAAGGCAGCTCCTATTACAAACCCCTTCTACTATAAAGGAGCAAAGAAAAAGGACTTCACAATATATTCTGAGATGCTGGGAAAATTAGTCAGAGAATGAGACCAGGAACTGTATCATGTTGTTTGGATTCATGTGGATTTTTCCCGTACTAGCTACTTTAGGTTACTTGCTGTTCAGATAGTACTGGCCAAGTAGCACAGCTAATGGAAGAGTTGGGTTTCGTTCACGCAGTGGGAAGTGGGTGGGAGGCTACTTCGGTCTACTTGATTCATAACTGTATCACGATCTGTGAGGGCAGGTGGCGAACTGCTACTGGACTGCTTGTCACATTTTTTCATGGCAGTTTCGTTAATGAAGGAAAAGTAGCTGACATCAGGAAGACTTGAATGGTCCTTCATTAATTTCTGAAGGTAGAGGTAACAACTTCTGGACGTTTTTAAAGGGAATTGCACTGTCTCCTTTCTTCCAATTCCGATCTCTAGTTTTGTCTATCTTTTCAATTTAAACAGTCTATCAGACTGATCACCTTTGGAAACACAATATCAGATTCTCACATTATCTTTCCCTTACCCTGTGTTCAACAGAATATATAAAGAAGAGAGAGAAATTTGACAGTGCTTTGTGAAAGGCATTAGCCTGGACATGGCAAACTTTGCAAGGAATATTATCCGCTGGCTTTCAAAAGGATGTCAGCATGTGTAGTATCCACGCTAGAAAAGTTATTCAGCAAAAAGCAAGAGGAAAAAGCAGTAAAATAAGCCTGCATGCCTATAAAGTGACATGCAGTCAGTGACATGCAGCACCTAGCAAGAAACACATACTTTCCAGAAGACTTGCATAAAGTGATGTCCTGACTAAAATCTATCAGCTGTAATTCTTGCACTTCAAATCCACATTCTTGATGTTTACATGGTTGAATCTCACCTAAATTACAGAAAAAGTAATGCCTCTTCAAACTGAGCTTCAGTTACTATGAATCTTAATAAAAGAGTTTGTAAAAACATTTTAAGGCATCCCTTGTTATAGCAATAATGCTAGGTTCCTGACTGGTACCTTGTAGCAAGACTGAAGTTAGTACTTGTAGTCTAAAGTTAAAAATGGCCTGGCAGCCAGTGAGAGACACATAAGGCACTCCCTATATAGATTTTCACTTTTGTTTGCCTGAATGTCATCGTACTGAAAGCAGCAGGTTAATCAGTTCATTAGCTCTTACCTTATTGTCTCAGCACTTGCTTATTAAACATTCTCAACATCTTCTGATCCACAATGTCAAATTACTAGCACCTAATGACATTTTTTTCCCACATCATTTAAAGCCTGTTAGGCTTAATTTTTGCTTAACACAGCTTGGGGTTTTCTTCCTCTTCCATTTCAGGGTCATGCACTCAGCTCACTAAACTGTATAAAGGCTGAATTCTTACAGGATTAGTACTGACAGAACAGGCTGGAGGGTGACTTAAGCACTCCTAAAACGGCCAATTGACAAAAGATTGATGCTATGGCCATACTTTAGGCAGCCATAGTGACAAGATTAATCTGAGCTCCTCGAAACTTATGGAGAGTAGTGAAAGGGCTGGATTTCTCCATTCCTGCCCAGCATGCTGGTGCACACCAGCACCCTGTGTGGTCAACCTCCAGGAGAGGCCAGAGTAGCATGTGGTCCAGCTTCACCCACCTGGAGCCCATCTGAAAACACCACAGTGACCTCGCATTCTTTATAACACTAAGTCAACATGGGAGACTACTGCAATTATCCTTTCCTCATATGCTAGACTTTTGTATTAACGGTGGCTCAAGGCTTCTTGGTGGTGCAGGCAAAATTGAATTTTGCTATCTCAGGGGTGAGGATAAAAATCAGTTACTTAAAAAAGCCAGCCTGATGCTTCTGCAAGGACACTGAAATGACAACTGCAGCTGCTTGCCAAGGACTACCTTCAGTCATCCATAGGTGGGGGCTGTAGCTGCAGCGAGTCTTGATCTTGAAGAATGTAGCAGAGGGTGCAGAGTCAGGCTGCCCCATAATGGGTGCACATTCATTACCCCTGAAGCCTAAGGTATCACCTACATTGTACCTGCCAAAAGGCAAGATTAATTAAAATGCAAATTTGGATGGAATTAAGGAATGTTTGGGTTTTTTGCATAGGAATAAAAAGCTACACAGAGAGTTGGCAACGTGAAACAGGTTTTTTAGGCAACATAAAGGTGAAGAAAAAGGCAGTGTACAGGAATTGTGAGATGAAAGAGATTTGATTTCCTGATGCTTCTTCCCTGCCTGACTTCCCTTTCACCACAAAAGGAATAGGTTAGTGCAATTACCCTTCACTTCTCCAGTAGTCAGCAATATACCTTTTTATCATAGTAAAATGTTTTTGACTCAGCTTACAGCACGTTTCCATTTATGCAGAAAATGCTATATAAACAGGCATTACCAATGCATAAATAAGATTAATAATATTCCATGATCCAGCATGTGAGGCTCAACATCAGGAACAGGCCACAGAATACTTCTGATTTCTTGAAAACAAATGCAAAAAGTGCAAAATTACTCAAAAAAAGTCAGAAGTGGAAAATACAGATTTTTACTGTTTCACTGCATTTTTCTTGAGACCACTTCAAACTTAAACACACATTTATATTTGGTGTTCTGACTTTTGCCGTATCGGTGAGATTTTTATACAAAAACAGAGCTCTGACATCTGTAACTTAATCTTGTAGTGGTACAGCCTACTGCTAGGAAGCAACACTCCTTCAAAATCACAGCAACTGTTGCAAACTGTTTAAACTGTTAAACAGAGTTTAAGATGATGTGTCTTACTACATAGCCCAGTCAGCGCAGTGTGCCAATTCTGCACGACTTGGCCTTGGGCTTGTGCTTGCCTTAGGCCAGCTCCCTTTATGTCAGCTGCTAATTTGCCCTGATTCTGTTGGTGCTAAAAACCTCCTGAAAGTTGGTCTTCATCATTTTATAGTCAGCTACTCCGTGCTGCCAGTGACCTCAGTGAAAGTTGAAGGCATTTAGGACATCACCATTTCTTCTCTTCCATATTCCACTTCAAAGCCAAATTCTGCCCTGAGGCACCCTCACTGCTAGGATGATATATGACTCTGTGACTTACCTTCCAACTCAGACTCCCTCTGGATCTTTCAGACCTTTAGGGATAAGGTATTGCAGTTGTTCTCAGGATTTAGCTAACTATCTCCTGTAGCATTAAGGTGAGTTTTGCAGTTAAATTTCTGAAATCCAGCCTGAAAATGTCTTCCTTACTTTGTGTGCTTCTTGATCTTTGATTTAATTTCTTCTAGCTTTTTTTAATCAAAGAATTAAAATCTTCAGACAAACCAAAATGTGTGAATGGTTAATTAAAGTGAAATTTGAAAAGAAAACTTCTTTTCTATTGAGCTCTTAGGTTTATTACATTTGTGATGGATGGCATATTAATTGCTCTTCATACTCTCTACATGCTGAAGGTCTCTGAAATAGACCACTGCTCTGTAGAATTGCTCCTGACTGGGGAAAGTGGAGTTTTGTTGCTGGAGATAACAGACTGGCACAGATTGCTGCCACTATCCATTTTTATTTTTTAAGAAGGCTGACTTTGGACTGTAAATTCAAAGAGGAGCAAGGCAATAAATGGCTATTCTGGGACTAACTGAAATACTTAGAGTTATATGGGAAACAGACAGTTTCCCTGTAGGGAGACCCCCTCCTCACTCTCCCCCTAGCCCCCACTTTCATTTGTGCTACAGCGAGTAAAGTTTCTTGAAGTCCCCTGAATCTCTAGCCAGGAACAATGCAGAGCAAATCTCTGGCATATTCCCAACACAACCTGCTGTCCTAAGCACTTTCCATAATCTTGAAGGACAGAGTGGCAGTACCAATCCCAGATGCAATGACGGTTCCTTTGTTTCCCATTTGAATTAAAAAATCAGCCTCTTCACATTATGTGAATGGTGCAGCAGAGCTGAACAAGAACCTACACTAGAATATACAGCTGAAAAAGAGAATGCAGCTGAAGAGTATTTGTGAAAGAGTTGAATCATCCATGGAAAGTGTTCAGGGTAATGACTGTTGTATATATTGGCTCAATTTTATAAAAAAATTATACATATTTGTAGGAGAGGGCCACTGTAATCCAGTAAAGTCTCCTGCATGAGACAGGTGGGATTAAGGTCTGACTCTGCACTCTCATTCTGTTTATTTATTGTTCTTGTTTTGTTTTAGAACCATGACCTACATTCAGTGAGTCCTCTGTCTGGCCATATTTACTAGAACTACTTCTTGTACAAATTCAGGAGTGGGCCACACTTACTAGAAATAATGCTGGATAAACCAAACATTCCAGCTCAAGCTACGTCTCTTTAGCAGATAGTGCTCTGTGACAGCCAAGACCCCATCTTGGGGTCCCCATCTTCAATTCTATGCAGCTTCTCACCTTCAAAATATGACTTGTCTTCGTAGATGTTTACTTAATCAGAGTGTAATGTTTAAAGTTCAAGATATGGAAGATTTATTTCAAAGCAATATCTACTTATGTCATCTTCCTTTGAAATGCATACATCCAGTCTGGCCTACATATATATGTGTAATGCCATCTTCTTTATTACCTGGGCTGTGGACTAAAACAGTACCAGCAGTACTTAAAGCTAGCCAGCTATGCCGTACTGGGTCTACCTTTTGGGTATTACTCTTGTGGCATATGCTACTTAGTATTTGTAGAGCATATTCCTGTCTTAGCAGTTTGTAAGTGTGTCCCTTCCATCAGGAACATGTGAAATTGTTCAGACTACTTCTTATTTTGGTGGGGTTTTTTACTGAATCATTATAAATGGGATTAAATGAGTAGAAAATTAACAAATGCTTTTTAAAAAATGATTTTGTAAACCTTCCTTCTAACCTACAAGCATATTATTTTCAGCAAATTAAACACAAGGAAAATGGTGCCTAGCTACAAACAACAGTGCAACAGTGCCAAATGAATACTTTACAGTACTGCTACGAAACTATTACATAGCATTACAGATTTCAGCACTTCTATAAATATGCTTAGCAGTGCAGTCTTTGCACAGTTATACAGCTCAACATGTAGCAGCTTAGACTGCCACATCTGCTGACATTAGTTCCAGATGTTTGCACGCAGTAGCAAGGACAAGCAGAAGAGACAGGCTGAGGAACAGAGCAGCAGTAATGCAGAGTGTTACCACAAATGGAAACAAGCATCTGCTGTTGGGTGCAGAGAGGTCCTTGGATAAGGTACGCAGAGGCACAAGCTTTAGCCATGGTGAAGCCCACTACGGTGAGCTCCTGGTTTTATGCAATGGAAACTGCAATAGGATGGTCTGCGAGTCACTGGCAACACCGGTGAGAAACAGCATCCAGCAGCTCGGAGGAAGGGAATGGGAGAGGAGGAAAGGAAATCTCCTGGTGTGAGTGGTGGAAAGATGCCCTGAGCACTAGACCAGCTACAGTTCTGGTCTGTGTTTAACACCTGAGCCAGCACATATTTAATACGAGGTTTGCTATGAGCTTACCCACAGTTACAATTCAGACTTAGTGACTGTAGAGCTTGATCTATGTGTAAGTCTAAAAAAAAATGGGGATTTTCAGGTATGTGTTCTGCATGGGTATTGAAGCGTGGAGTTCACCTGTCCCATGCACTGTTCAGGTGCACAAGGAGAGAAACAAAACAGTGAGGAAGTAAACCTGAATACAACAGACAAATATGCTTCTGCTTAAAGCTAAAGTTCTGTGAAAGTTTTAAAGGTTTCTAGAGTTAAAATGCTAAAATGTTACTAAAGCATTCTGTAATGCTGGGGTAGGAATAGGTGCTCATTTTTGGCCTTTTGAATATCTTAATTTTTTCTTTAAAATAAAAATTAGAAAAATGTCATTTGAATTTTACCTGGGTTAAAGTTGAGTTTGGAATGTGAGATGAGGAGTCTGATTGCTTTGCTTAACTTAATTCAGGTGAAATTCTGAGGGGGGGTTGTTTGTTGGTTTGTTGTTTTTTTTTTTAAATTGTGCTGTGTGCGCTCTATTTTGCAAGTCTGAAAAAATCCAGTGGCTTCTCCACACCAACTAATCCTACTTGCTTTTGCAAGAAGCATTTGCTCTCTCCCCAGCTACTTTATCTTACTTTAAAGGAAAGGTGGAGTTTGCTCAAAACATACCCAGGTCTTCCCAGATGGATGCAAATCTTACACAGCAGAAAGGCTGCTGGAGAAAGCATAGAAGAGCCATCTTAACTCTGGGCAGAGCATCTGCATGAGCAGCCTCCTTAAAACATGGGAATGTATTTCTGTTCCATATATACTCTGACAGGGTCTGACAGTCGTGCTTGTCATTGACTGTAACAGGGCTTTGTCCTGGCAGTGGGCTCGAGATGTATTTTCACGCAGTTTCACAGAAAAGAAGCGGAGATTATAAATATGTCTAAGAAAGAGCCTCATGATGTACCATTTCTGTTACCATGGGGACATAATTGTAATAGCAGTCTTTTTTCTTTTTTTTTTCAGTACATCATTGTTAACAAGAGATTGTATTTATATTTGAACACATTCATCTTTGCAAAGACAAGCAGGGATCAGGCATATGCAATGAGTAGAGTACAGCATACCTAATAACATACTTCAGCACGTCTTGTGTGAAAAAAATATTCTTTCGAAGAGCAAGAGGGGGAGGTTGCAGTTTTTCAAGTTATCATCTTATGAATGCCCATGGTTCACTGTAGGTTTTACTCAGTTCAATTATTAAATATAGCATAGACCTTAAAGTGCAGTTACATTTATTGCAACCATGCAAAGTAATAACTGTGTTCTGTTGCTTTATTTACAAATAATTCTTAATTCCATTGTATTCCATGGCAGACTCCCATTGAGAGGATTGAGCCCTGAATTAGTGTTAAATACTGGCTCTAGGTGCTGATTATCATTGCCAGTCTGACACAGATAGGCATCCCAGCTCCAAATGCATGCTGGGATCTGGGAACTACAAACCATTCCACAGGCTAAGAGGGAATAATAGAGCCCCCGTAGCCCCACTCCTTAGACAGCATTAAAACAAGAGGGAATCAAGGCTTTTGAACTTGATTTATTTGCCTAGAGGTTAGCTGCAAAACATGGAAGTTGCAAGGTCAGGTTGTTACCCCTGGATGCACCAGTAATGCCAGGACAGCATTATATCAAAGGATTTGACTCTAATTTTATTCTTGCTAATCAACTTTAAGTCATGTTCAACTTTTTATTAAGGCTTTCTCCTCAAAATGTTCATAAGTCATATGGAAATGCTGTTATAGCATGTATATTTAGCAAACTGAAGTGAAGGAAAGCAGGTGATTTCTTCAAGGAGAGAAGAGAAAGTTATGGGAGAACAAGGAGCTGAACACAAAGCTGTGTCTTCCTCTCCCTTTGTGTGATCAGAGCACACAGCTCCAGCACCAGCCTGCTGCTGGCATTCTTCTATCCTATTCTCGTGAATAACTGCAACCGAAATTTCCACACCTGACCAGAGCATGTTGTCCATGTTTTAGCATCCGTTCACATGCTGAAACTGCAGAACCTTTGCGGAACACCAGAGCCATAGAGATAGAGGCATCAGACTAGGACACAGTCACGAGGAATGGCTCTGTCCACTACAAATGGATATAGTTAAAGCCAGCTTCAGAGGACCAGTTAGCAAAGTGCCATTACTCATCCCAGACAGTTTCTCTAACTATACTATCTTATCTCCATCTTTCCAAGTGTAGGCAAATTAAGCAAGAAGGAATAGCTCCAAAATGCCTGTGATATGTAACATAATCCATTATCCTTGATGTCTTGGGGTCTCTGTTCAATCTAGGATACAGCACAGACATCACCACTGCAATTAAAAAATTCCCTAGAGAAGCGTTTAGTACAAAATACATTGCTTAACCTGCTGAACGTCTCTGCAGCTCTGGACACAGAAGTATTACAAAGACACCTTAATAACTCAGGAAGAGAGGGTGAATCAGCATTACAGAAATTCTAGTTATTCCTCACGCATATCCTCTGAGGGACAGATTTGACAGTCCTCTTTTACAGGGTCTTAATTTTCAAATTTCCCTAAAAATCCGTATGGCCTCCACTTCTCTTTAATGCCTGTAAAGAATCACTGATGAAGAAACTGACAAAGGAATATATTGATGAAAATCAGCTGTGTGTCTGTCTCTTCACAAATGCAACAAGTCTCATGACTGAAATGTCAGAACACCTACACCGTCCTTCAGGCTGCTGTTTTCTGCAACACAAAAGAGCAAACTCCCTCCTGTGAAAAGAACATTTCTGTCTGCGTGGAGTCGGAGAGGGAGTGAGCACTCCAAAATCCATAAAAATGCTTATTTGAATTTCTTGAGCTCAGTGAGTGGTTTAGTCAAACTTACCAGTGCTCATTATTTTTTCTGTCTTCATTCTTGCGTTTAGTAGCATCTGTGGTAGTAGGTAAAAGGCCTGCTTCTTTCCTCTCAACTACTTAACCGACACAACTCTGCAGTTATTGAGAGTAATTATGGGGATGCCAACCACAGAAATACGTTAATACTCACAGCTGAACACAGAAAACAAGCCAATGAAAGTCCGAAGTAGTAGCGCTGTATAATTAAACATGTGCGTGGGTCCACCAACTCTGCACATGGTTATTGATTGTTCCCTTCAGGCTACTCCGTTATAAGGATCATATAAGCAATACAGAGGCGTGATTATAGGCCATGCAAATATGGCTTCACATCACTACCAGAGGATTTTGGAGACATGAACTGGATAAATATCATATTCTTATGTTGCTCGCAATGAGCAACAGCATGGCTTCCTGCCATGCTCTTAGCGCTTCCCAGTTAGCTGTTGTTGAAGCCAGTGTTAACAGCCTTTCCTTTTTACAAATCAAATTCTAGTTTCAGATAACAGGCATGAACATGCAAGCGTAAGTGAAGGTTAAACCCGAATATATGTTTACTTCAGGCTTCTTCTGGTTATTCTTGGAAAACAATTATTTTAATTTTTAATAAATTAAAAATTCAAAATAAATTAGTTAACACGTTAAAAATAAATAATGTAAGTAATTAAAATTCTAGGTGCATTTTAAAAGATTTCGTTTCCTATATAAGTGCTTGTACATATATGCTCTCTGCTGCCAACCCATTGTGAGATCGTCTTCCCTTTCTTTTTTTTTTTTTTTTTTCCCTCCTTTTTTGTAACTCAGAGATATATTTAGATTGGGAACAGTTGGATTATTTAGTAGTCTGTTCAGGCAAACATGGTGAGGAGTTCGGGAGTAACTGAAGAATTCACACCTGTATCATCTAAATTTGAAGTAATTAACATTTGAATGTTTCTATATTAATACACTGTTCATAGATAGAAAAGTATTTGCTTGCAATCCATTGACAATGCTTTGTTCAACCACTGTCAGCACTATTAGATTTGTAAATTACTGAAAACCTTTTATAGTGTGTGCTTTTCAGAGAGAAAAGCAGGCACTGTATCTGCACAGGTCCGAGAATACAGCCCTAAAATGAAACAGAGAACAGAAACAGAATACCACCTACTCGATTGTTCCAAGAGCCTATCAGGACTACCATTTGAAAATGTTAGACCATGGCTGGTAATCTAATCTAGTCCTCAAGCTCCTCTGGTAACACAGGTGCTCCCAAGGATGGAGTCAGAGGTTAGGTACATCGCTTTAGCAGCACCTCCTGCCTTCCCTTGCCTTCATCGCCAAAACTGCCGCAGCACCTTCCCCGTCAGCTTGTGGACCCACACAGATCACGTTACAGGAGCAGGGCAGAGGCCGAGATGGTTAGGTGTGGGTTGCTCTTCCCCAGATAATTCATCCAGCCCACAGCATCTTCCCACAGCACTTTCAGCAGCCTTCCCAGAAAAGAAATGGGTCCAGCAGGGACAGCCACCTACATTTGAACTCCTTCCTCAGTGCACGTTGACACTGCAGTCAGAGGCAAATCAAATCCAGGGAGAGCCAAGATAACTCCCATCTTTGTGTGCACAGTAAAACAGGTTTTCCCAAGGAGCACCAGATTTACAGAGCATGTAATTAGTCTGCGTGTGCACAAAACCGCAGCAGACCAGCAGAGAGACTGGACTGCGCACACAGAGCGTGTCAGCTCGGACTGAACCTGTTGATCTCCCAGGAGCCTGGGAACAGGGAAGTAATTTAACAGGCAAAGAAGGTTTGAAAACGCTGATCTAATACTTTACTTGTACTTTATGGAGCCAGATTCTCAGCCAATGCAGCTCAGTGTAGTTCCGCTACCCAGGGACAAGAACATTGCTAAAGATAAATATGGGGCTTTCACACATTTCATACAAATTTCCACAGACTGTAACAAGGTGATCCATATGGGTCAAAACAAAGGATACGAACTCAGGTATTAAGTAGTGACATGATGTATTGTCTAGTTCTTGAATATGACAGAAATACTGTCATTTTAACTGTATAGAGTCTGTAAAAAAAAAAAAAAGAGGAACAATTCTGAGTATTACAGTGAGTATATTCATTTCAGTCCCCAAACTTCTGTGAATTAAAAGCTTTGTATAAGAACAAGTATTAGCTAGCCAGACCTGACTCCCAGAAATTATGTCTTGTGCTGTAATTTTGTTTTATTAGCTGATTACTGAGGACTAGTAATAATTACTAGATGATGTGACTTTGCAAATTCTGTTGTTCTTGTAAGAGGTCCTGTGTAAAATGTGAAAGCTTTATATTCTGGTCCCTGTGCTCTACAGCAATCCATCACAACAGAATCTGTTTTCTAGGACCTTAACCATACTTTTCACAGTAAGGATGCAAACCTTCTTCATCACAAGTGGCATACCAGTAGACGTCTACTCACTTTCTAAGTTAATGGAGCATCCATACCAATGTAGTTAGAAAACAAAGAAATGAAGTACTGAGCTTCTGTGATTCGTGCTGATTATTTATATCGTAAAGGATGAGGAAAATGTTAGAGAAACTGCTTTGCTTTACTTATATTAAAAAACAAACAGAAAAACCCCAACTGATTTGTATTACAATTCCAAAGACCTCTCCTGTGGAACCAGAAAGCAGAACAGAAGTTCTGATTTTCATATAGAAGGAACATCTCTATGTCCTCCAGTTAACTATTGTCAAGAGGTTTTTTTATAGCCTTTAGTCAGTCCTTTATTCCTTCCTGCAAAATGCCTTAAATTAGTGTAAATTCATTGCTTCCCATTCCATCCTACAGAATATAGACTGTGTTTAAAATATCTTTCCAGATCTAACACTGCTTGAGAACACTAGGTAAAAGAAAGATGCTGAAGGAAAAAATAGTCAAAAAAGCCAGAAGATACTTAGAAGCACAGGAAAAATGGACAAATATCACAGAAAAAGGTTGCAGTTTCTCTTAGTGTACCAGCATCTCACCTCAGTACGGTAGGGAGCAGTGTTGTCTGCTTGTTTAAATAGATCGATTATCAGAATATTTTAGACTGTTATTTGAAAACATCTGTTCTTCATATTTCATGGGGAAGCAGAATACTCTGTTTTCTGTTATAATCCAGTAATTTTCATAGGTATTAAACTAACTAAAAATATCACAAAGCATATCCCAGCACTGTTCCAGTTTTCTAAACTCTCAGAATTAAATCATGGTAGAATGGAAATGGCTGCAATATGAAAGTGCAAAGTTTCTCCCTTTAGCATGGAAAGAATAAAGATCAAGCAGCAAAGTGAGAGGAGAATAAAGCTTGGAGAGACTTTTTCTAATGTACACAAATGAATGCTAAAGATTAAACAAATAATGCAGACTTGATGAGCTTCTGCCACAACCATTGTTTGCAAAGAGGCTGCTGAGGTTTGATAAACAGCTTAGGAACTTTAGCACCATTTCTCAGCAAGCCTCTTGATTTGGTTGTTTTATTCGTCTTTCCAGATTTAATTTTTTTTTTTTTTTTTTTTTTTTTTTTTTTGGTGGGGGGAGATATTTGTTTTATAGTCTGTTTCTTTACAGAAGCTGTTCGACTTCTTTGAATGACAGCATAATTTTCTTTTTAAAATTTCAAGGTATTTCATATTACTATGTTGCCCAGTGTGTCCAGGGTATTTCATGGCAAATACTGAGTTGCAGATTCTTACGCAGAGGCTTTGCTAAGCACTGTATGTAAGTCATTGAAGTCAACTGTATCACTTACACTGTGTAAAATGAAACAAGGACGAAAGCCCTTGAATATATAAATCTAAGTCGTACAAGTAACCAAGGGCAATGTAGGATGAGCAAACTTTGACTGAGTTCAGATAAACATAAGACAGTTTGCATGCTTTCATTTTTCCTTTGGTCTGCACAAGTGAATTGAACAGCCTAAAGGAACAGGATTTCTCTTGAGATTCTGCTGCTGCTCACTACATACAAACAACTATTCAGCACTTTTCTTTTCCCTAACTAGAAAGTAAAAAAAGAAACAGGAGAAACTGGAAAATAAGCAAAAACTGTTGTGTAGTAAATGATTTAATTAGCTAGTAAATGTCTGGAGGAGCCATGAAAGATTCCTGACTAAATGGTGTTACGCAACATAAGTAACAACTTGAATATTCATGCAGATAAATAACTAAATTCAACTTTCTTAAATAAATTATTAAGTGTTGATTCTTCTGCTAGTAAAAAAAAAAAAAATTATGATCAGAGTTGACCAAAATGGACAGATTCATACCCACCAAAATGTTTGTTACCGTAAGTCTTGCTACAGAAGTCACAAGCTAAGATAGTATTGATGCAACATTCTCCCAAGTTTAGCAACTTGGCTCAGATAGAGATGGAACTAGCTTGGTTTTTTGCTAAATATATGACAGATTTTAAGTGAAGAAGAATCATGGGTAGAGGTTTGTGAGCAGTTTAAGCTAATCTAAATCTAAAGTAAGTACAGGTCATCTAGAAAACTGACTACTCAAAAAATTGACACAGCTAACTGCTCAGTCCCAGAGGCACTGGCGCAAGCCAAAGGGGTAGGAAAATGAGGCCAGAAGTTAGTGGGATCATCTCTTTCAGCAGCAGAGTGCTGAGATCAGCTTAGGACACTCACAAAATGGTGCCCCGAGTTCCACATAGAAAGTTGGTATAAATTCTAGATTCAAACCAGAAAGCCCCAGAATACAGTAATGTTTTCAACAGCTGCAGAGTAAAATTGCTGAAATTCCTTAGAAAAATCTAAGAGGGCATATTAATGAAAATTAATATCAGAAAACCATTGGTCTGATCCCAATGCAATAATTCTTCTAGTCTTAAGTTTAGCATTTTTATGATAAAGTTGTATTTCACACTGTCTTGTATGCTTCGACAGTTATGATATGAATGATTCTGATGTTCAAAGAATCTAGTCTAGCAAAATATAATGAGTTTGTAAATGTTTTGGACCAAAGATGATCTTTTCAGCTGTGTTTACATATGATCTAGTACAGGGAGAGTCTGGACTGTGACTACAATAGTTGATGGAATGATAAAAATAATACACATATCTGCCCTCATACAGAGGCAGTACTGACGTGTCTTTGGTTCCAGTTAAGAAAGCACTTAGGCATCAGATTAAACTCATTCAATACAACCAAAGCCTCCAGCGGATGGATTATTTCCAGTACATGCAAATATTTCTTAAAATATAGTACTCAAAATTTCACATAATTTAGGCTTTGAAAAAAAACATGCATCAAATTGTTCAAACCAGTCCTTTTACTCTACTTTTACAACAAGACAACATTAAATTCTAATTTTGCCCTCAGTATTCTCTGAACTCCTCCAAAACTTATGTCATCTGCAAATGTAATAAAAATATTACTTTTTCTATCTTCCAGGTGAAATGAAATTAAAACACTGACTCAATATAGGTTCCTGGGGAATCTTGCCATGCAACTAAATCTCACCATTTTGAAAGTGAGCCATTGTCAACTACTCTTAAGCTTTTCTAACCACTTCTGCCATGTGGATTTACCAAGGCCTTATTCTCCAGTTTTCTGCTAAGAACATTATTCAGAAAGGCTTTATTAAAGTAAAAATACATACCTTGCTGCAAATAGTCAAGAAATCTGGTACACTTTGCCAAAAATATCTTCATGCTGTGTACCCAATTTTGTTGAAGAAGGAAAGGTGCATCATTTTTCTAGAAGTGTTTTTTAGTTTTGTTCACAAGTTGGAACATGGGAAGTTCTGCTTAGATGTTAGGAAAACAAGTCTACCATGATTGATAGTTGAATACTGAAACAAGTTGCCCAGGGAGGTTGTGGAATCTCTCTCTGTGGAAGTGTTCAGTACTTGACTGGATGCAGTCCTGGGTAACGTGATCTATTTAGACATATCTGGAGCAGGGGGGTGGACTAGATGACCTCTGGAGGCCCCTTCCAAACTAAAATAAGACTGTAGGATTCTTCTACTCGTTTAGATAGCAGTAAAAATTGAGATTGAACTATCACTGTATATATCAATGTATTCCAGTTCTTCACGTCTGTGTTTCTAAGCAGTAATTTTCAGTGTAATTGTATGATCATTTTGCATAAATTTCTAAGGTTTCATATTCTGATTTTTAGGGATGGAATTCCCTCAGATGCGTTTCTTTTAATTGTGTTAACTTACAGTAGATACAAATATGTCTATTGTAAAAATGTCAGGCTAGGCACAAAATTCATACCTTCGTGATCACTATATTTGTTTTTCTATGCCATTCGCTATTCTGCATGAGATGTAGCAGAGTAGGAACAGCACTGCTGCTGTGTCTATTCCTAGTGTTCGTTCTAAACCAATAGGTAGTGGCTGAATATTCTCCTCTGATGCTATTATTGGGATGGATGTTACAAGAGAAAATAAGGATGTTAGAAGGTATTTGCCTCCATTAGTGTTAAAAAAGTGGTGGCTGTAATTTTATCCAGTGTGGAAATTACATCAGTGTATTTCAAGAATCTGTTTCTCAAAAATGCATATGCTGGAAGTTTTTCCTAAGCCTAAGTTAGGTTCATACTCCATGCCAACACTGAAATACTAGACAGGCAGAGGCCAAAGACTAGCTTTTTGTTCAGGTAGTGGGATATCCATGAGGTGAGATGTAGAGAAAAATCTGCTTCTCTACATCATATTCCTTATTTTTTTGACATTGTACTGAAGCTATGACCTTGATCAACTATGACCATCAA
This sequence comes from Aquila spilogaster, assembly GCA_024606505.1. Lineage (NCBI taxonomy): Eukaryota > Metazoa > Chordata > Aves > Accipitriformes > Accipitridae > Aquila > Aquila spilogaster. Next base: position 59,852,354 of record JANHGO010000069.1, read on the forward strand.
TTAACCCTTCTTCCTCTCCTGCCACTAAGGTATGCAGATACCCTTAGTGTTTAAGATTTTCTTTCTGTGCTTATTCTTAAATTTTGCTTAGTTTTCTTAAGTCAGATATTTCCAAACATTCTTTGATTCAGATCCAAAGAGATGTTTATTATCAGGCTTTGTTCAATATACATTGCTTTCCTGCAAGGAGTTTTGAAACAAGATTTCAGCAAATCGGAGAGGAAGTAGGTTATTTTTCATTTCTTTCGTCAAATTGCTTGGCATTTCTCATTTCAAGAAAATTGAAACAAATAATTATGAAAAGCAAAAGAAACCTCTTATTCCATCTTCTGATATTCTAATAACTCAAATGTCCTTGAAGAGCACTTCTGGCCAGTTAGCTGTTTCCACTTCGTTTTCACTTCAGGATGATATAATTGCAAGATTGTTTGCAAAGGTTTAAGAGCAGTGGTTTTTCTATTAAGGAATACAGGAATAAAGCAAACTGAAAGATACCTAGGATCTCTCTCTTGAAAGTTCTTATTAACTTGACACAGAAGCTTTTTTTAAGCCCGCTCCTTTCAAACCTCCTTCTTTCCATTTTGCCCCCCATCCTCTTCCACCCAAATTCTACCTTTCTTCCAAACTCCTTTGCTGTCTTTCAGGTCTACCATGCATTCCCTCTTCTCTAAGCACTCCCCCAGTTTCCTAGCTCTCCTCTTCATTCATGTGTCCCTAACCTGCATTTTGCTCACGCTGCCACTGTTTTCGCTTCCCATTTAGCAACACTTTGTATAATTTACTATGCCGTCTTGCATTCTCACTAGACAGTTCATTAACTCTACTTTCTCGTGAACTAAACTAAATTCAGGCAATCAACACTTACAGGTCCCTCATTATGTAGTCCTGATACCAGCATGCATATTAATATGGAATACCAATGAAAAAAAAAAAACCACGTCTGCAAGCATAGGGTAGAAATAATTGCTAGTTTTAGAAGGAAAGGGTTAACCTAAACTAAAAATGTAAGGTAGGAAACATCCACTGTATTTGGAAAAGGTTTCATATAATGTCTCCCCTCTCCTATCAGCAAAGTCAGAGTGGAATGGAAGAGACTTCAAGTAAGGAATAGCAGCAGCCAGGGTCCAGCCTGGCTCAATCTGTTCTGGCAGGGATTTCATGGATATGCTCTGGATAGGTCTAACTCCCAGTACAGCTGGTATCAGCCGAGAAGCCATTAAAGTGAATATATAAACTCCAGGAAAGCATGATGGTGACATGTTTTGTTTCTAGCTTGTTAAATCAGTAATTGTTATTGCAAGTAGCTGTCATTCCCACCAGCATTTGCTTCTTGTTGACAATGAAGAAAACTCATTTGTTTTATAGTGTGAAGCTTAATTTACTTCATGGTTGGTTTCTTTCTTTGCCTGTCAATCCCAGATTTCTGAGAAAGAAACGCAGTCAGTTTTATAGCAAGCAGAATGAGCTGTAACTAAACTGCCAGTACAAAAACTATGGCTTCTTACTGATTTTGCAGGGTTGTTTTCGAAAGGCACATAGGATCAAAAACTCTCTTTTGAATCCTATTAGCCAAGACTGCCAGTCATTGACTATACCCAGATTGGCAAGTGATCTGTGGATATTTGCCCTTCAGTTTGTATGGTTTTTAATTAAACTTGACAACTCCAGAAGAAATTAATTCTGTGAAGTTGACTGCCTGCTGGCCTTTAGCCATTTGTGTCTCCAACAGCCAACTGTTCATACAGTAGTCAAGGACATGGTTATAGCCATGTTGGGAGTGTGGGGAAGAGACAGCCCCACTATTAACTCGTAGAAATGCAAAGGAAACCTTTATAGTATAGATGCAACGTAAGAAGGGAAAATGTCCCATCTGCATTCAGCTTATTCTATTCAGGAAACATTTTTGATGACATAAAGAAGCTGTAAGCTTCTGTAAGCTGTGTCATCACTAGGAGGGTTTGGCCATACAACAAACCCAGGGTGGTTAATACTTGAAAACATGTTAGCCTAACATATTCAGGCCAAATGTGTCTATATAGAATGACACCAGAACTGCAGTTTCTGAAAGCTGGGGAAAAAACTGGTCTGTTCAGAGCTCTGTTTTATTTTGGATCAAAGTGCTTTTTCGAGCTCTCCTGTTCTGAAATAATTCTGAAATGAATTGTATGTAGTGTAGTGCTAACAGTAACAAAACCAACCAAACAACAAAAACCCTACAGCATCAGGGTTTTTATCCTGGTTATCAAAATAAAGCACTACAGAAATGTTTCCTGAATATTTGTTGTACAACAGAGAGTTGTACAAAAATCCTTTGAAGGGGACTGTACTGTCCTGTACCAAAGCAAAAGCTCCTCCAGTAACTGTGAGAAGGCACATACTGCAGCAGGAGGTCACTTCCCAAAAGGGAGCTACAGAAGGCAGCCTAGTGTAAACTAAGTCCATGGTTGGGAAGCGGTTTTATTGAAGCCTGGTTTAAGATTCAGTTGAGGCACGATGTATTATGCTGAGTTCTGCAGAGATACGTTAAAATGTGGAGTTTTGCCCAGGTGCTCAGTTTGAACAGGCCTTGAACAGACTGGCTAAGCTTTCCTGAACATATTGGCCTATTACTACCAAAGATAAAAATCTACCTAAAACCAGAAATACAGAGAATGTATAGCTATGACTGAAGACTCCAGCCAGTAGGAGCTGCTGCAGAAGCCACTAAGGGGCCTGATGCACTGGAAAGAGGAGCTAGACCAAAGCTCCATCACACAGATGATATGGGGCCACGTGAACCGAGTGGTTGTTTCTGCCCTCCTCCACATTCCCTGCTGTACATGGCAAGAGACCTGTGAAGGTTTGAGCCAGCGAGAATAACTGCAGCAGTAACCCAGATGGGGACCTTCAGGCATTCAGACCTTTGAAGCACTGTTGTCCCATGCTGCCCTTCATTCCCTTCACTTCAGCCTCTTACTTTCCTCTGACCTGCCCTGTCCTCATGACTCCCACTGCCCTTCGAATGCCTCTGTGTTACCTTGACACATTCTAAAGGAATCCAGTTAGAAGATGAATCATGAAATTAATACGTCCCTTAGTAACACAGTATCATTTATTCCTTTCGTGTTGTTCCTCACTATTACGCTGCTTCTGTTGTCTCTGATTGTCTCTTGTTCAGCGCAAGGAGATCCCCTTTTTTCAAAATCTCTAAGCCCACCCATTATAAACATCATTAATAACAAAAGCACGCCCACATACAGTTAGTGGGATGTTAGTGTCATCTGTTATATCAGCCCACTGGTACAGGCTTTTATCTCACATCAAAGTTTTGGTCTAATACCTGGCTGTCCTCTCCTAGCTCTCAGGTGGCCGTGCAGTGCAGCCAAAGTCTGCATCGAGTTCAATCTGCCAGCACCATTTGAAATTGTTGCACTCTGCATAACACATATTCTTCCCTCGCCATCATTCAAAGAATTTATGACTCCATATAGCTTCCGTTCTGCTCGTTGATATCACATATATTAAAACAACTGCTGTAGACAAGGATAGAACTGACATATTTTGCCTGTTGGCTTTAGTGGCGCTGACACTGAAACAGTTCACTGACTACGACTGCCTACTCTCACTTTAACAAATACTAAGTATCACACTGGAAATACACATCCTAGTTTTCACCTTAGGTCTAATAAATCTAAAACTTGCAAAAACCGGCACAGAAACTATGAGCAGTTAAACCTGCAGAGTTCTGTCTGTGTGCGTGCTGACCTTCAGATACTAAATGAACAGTGTCTGGATTTTGGCAATCGACAGCTTGTAAGAGAACAGAAAGCAAGCCTCTTGTCAAGAATAATCCCATCTTTCTTTTTTTTTTTTTAATTTTGTTGTGTCTCGAACTTCAAGCATCCGAAGGAAAGATAATGGCATTTTGAGGTTAACTACTAATTTTAAGTAATTAACTTCTTTACTAGTTGCCATAGCTAGCTGATTTCAGTAAAAATGAATACTGTAAACCCACTTATATGTAGAGTTTGATCTCTGTGCCACTGTGACAGAGTGAAGCTTGAATTACTCGTATTTGAACCCAAAAGATCCTACAGTGCATTTTACAAGCCTGCCAAGGACTGCATGGGAGTATCTATTGATATAGCAAACAACTGTGGTTGCAAATAGAGCAGCTAAAATTTAAGCATATAGAATGTAACAATCTTATCTAAATAAGAAATAATATAACTTGGATTTTGGCCAGGAGACTCCCTTCCTCCCCCCGCCCCCCATCTCCAAAAATAAGAAGCTCTTTAGGGACCACCAGAAATCAACAGCTTTAGTTTTGCGTATCCCCCCTGCCGGACTACACTTCTTGTTGGTTCTAAGTACAGTTAAGGATTCAAAAGTCAAAGTATGCAGCTTGAGCTTCACTTTAAATATTTCATACTAAGAAGTTTGGGAAATACTGACAAGAGATCTGAGGAAGAGGCAAACTTTACTTTTAAGTTTACTTCTTTAAAAAGGCAGTCAAAATTTGACATTGTGTCTGGAATTATTTGTGCTTTCCAATATCTTGCAGTCTTCCTTCGCTATCACAAATCTCCATTCTAGGAAGGAAAAATCCACCCTTTTAAAGAACCAGTTTCCTAGAAGGTTATAGACTCACCACGTCCATGATCTGCATGAGGCTGAGAGTGAAATGGACAGTGAGCGGCTGGGAATCATTTGCAACTGGTCGCTCCAGAGGGTTGTAATTTTTCAGCAGCTCCTTGTAAAGCTTCCTCTGGAACTCTCCTTGCAGGGTCTCTTTGAGCACAGGAATAAATAGATAAATAATTAGGATTCTATATCAGAAAGTAAAGCTAGGACGTATGTTCTTTTCCTGCTATCAGATATTATGTATCTATTATTTTACCTGCTGCATTCCCAGAAAAAATGCCACTGTAATTCATATAGTTCAGTAGCTACTACAACAAAATCTTATCACAAATAGATCACTCTTCCTTTTCATCCCAGCCTGGAAGGGGGATTCCCTCTTTGATCATTTCTTGGCTGGTCAGGAGTGATAAATTCTAAATGCTAATGATGCTTTGTCAACATAGGCACCCTTCAGTCCAGCAGCAAGAAGTGATGAGGAGGAAATACACTACCTGTATTTTGACACCTGTCCTGGCATAGCTATAACCAGAAAAGCAGAACACAGATACGACAGAGGGCATCAGCAAGACAATGGGAGAAAAATGGCCACAGGTTAGGCTGCATCCTGCTCTCAGACGGCTTCAGATTGAGAACTCTTTGGGGGAAGTAGTCTCTGCTTTGTCCTCTGTTCATAGAGCTATGAATAAAGTGGGGGTACAGGGTTCCTGGCAGAGACGATACGCACTACATTAATAAACGTGATAATATTCAGGGATTTCTGTCCTTTTTACACCTCAAATCCAGGGAGGGTCTTTATTCTGCCGTTTTCCTGTGGAGGGAGAGGGAGCAGGTCCACACCGATGGAGCAGAGTAGACCAGGGGCAGAGGCAGTTGCAGAAGGAAAGGAAATCTGGGTCAGGGTCCTCTGGATGCCAGCCCTCCCTGTCCCCACTCCAGATGGACTTTCCTCTTCCCTATTTTCTAGTCCTTAACTCCCCCCCCCCCCCAAAAAAAAAAAAGAGCCACCGTCTCTGCCCTGAAGCAGCCACCGTTTCAGTGCCTTGACGGAGTTTGCTCCCCCATCCCCATTGCTCTGTCCACCTCCCACGTCCCTTCCCAGCAGCTCCCAGCGCTGGCAAGCCCACAGAGCGGCCCGGGACAGAGGACAGCCCCCAGCCGCAGCGGCAAGACGCGGGCAGGGGGCTGAAGGGGACGGCGAGGGGCCGTGAAGGATCCAGGGCAGCCGCCCCTGCCGCATCCCCCCCCCCCCCCACTCCCGCCGCCCCGGCTCCC
>JANHGO010000069.1:59858850-59894333 GCA_024606505.1 Aquila spilogaster
GTTTCCCCAGGCGAGCAGCCCCCCGGGGAGGGGGGATCCAGACACCCGCGGCGGCCTGGGCTGCGGCGGGCCGCGGGGTGCCGGCCCTCCCTCCCTCCTCGCCCGCCCGACGGAGTCGCGGAGAGCGAAGGCAGCTCCTGGCGGGGCTGGGAGGCAGCCCTGCCCGCCCGCCCAGCTCCCCCGCAGGGCAGCCGGCGTGCCCGGGTGCCGCGGGAAGACGCCCCGCCCGCGCCGGCCGAAAGCCGAAGGGCGTCAGGTCCCGGAGGGCCTCGGAGCTGCCCTCCCGGCTCCCCTCCCCTCCTCAGCCCGAGCGCTCGGCCCTTCCCCTTGGCCGTCGGCAGCGGCTGCCGCTGTGGAAGGCACGAATTAGCCCAGAGGGCAGCGGAGCGCCCCGGGCGCGAGAGCCGCCGCCTGGGGCAAGCCGGGCAGCGGGAGGGGAAGGCGGCCGGGGTGGGGGTCCAGGGCGGGGCCGGTCCCTGCTGGCCTTAGCCGGGAATCTGGCTTCGGGCACGTTTTGGAGAGGAGGAGGGAGATGGGCAAAATGGTGTTGCACACATGGCTGTTAAATCCCCGGCAGAGATGCAGGGCTGGGGGCTCAGGTGCCGGATGTTTTTGTCTAGACATGGGAAAACCAACCGTGGCTGAGGGGCGTTGTGTTTAGTGCTTGACAAACACACGACAGTAAGTAAAATGGTGCCTGAGCTCCTGCCCGGTGTAGGTATAAGGCACCACAGTTGGAAAGCGGGCTTAGAAGATTCAATCCATTTTGTTCATTGTCAGGTTCCCATTTGCAACTTTAAGCGTGTCTTTCTGCTAGCCAGGCGTGGGTTATTTCTTTCAGTCCAAATCCCTGCACTTCAAATCCAATTGCTGCATTGAGTGTATGTCTTAGGCAGCTCCATTTAAAGGAGAATGGTATTGAAGAGTGTCCTCATTTGCGAGGAGTGACTAAATGCTTGTTTTTCAAATAACCCAACAAACAGCAGTTTATTAGTCCGTGTTAATTCTCAGCTTTAAAAATCCAGGTAATCTGTCTTGGCTGAAGCACTGACCTAATTTATGTAGCCACTTTTAAAATATTTTTAAATGTTGAGCACAGGACCAGACGAAACTGGGGGCAACCCGAGTAGCCCAGCACATTGGTGCATCATATGTTCCAGCCGTAACATACAGGGGGACTGAAACATTCCCCTTTTCAAATGAGCCAACATGCCGAACAACTTTACCAAGGGGTAGTGGAAATCAGCCAGTGGCAATGGTAACTCCCCAAAAGCCAAGCCATAGCTGATACAGGGGCATACACTGTCAAAGTTCTCAGTTTGGTTTTTTTTTTTAACAATCCATCTAGCTTGAGTTTATTATTTCCCTTTTTTATTTCATGGTGGTATTTTTTTTCTGTGAGATCTTGACCTTTTTGGACCAGCTAGCAGACAGGAGCGAGTTGCTAGGGGAGCGCTGTGTTATTCGCAGAGAAACCAAGCGTTACTATCCATTTGTACCTCAACCCTCCCATGGCAGTGCTCTTAGTACCCAGATTTTTGCCTTGTCTCATTTTGGGAAGGAAAGCTCATTCTCTTTCCTCCCGCTTCTGTTATCCACTGCTGTTTTGGCACAGGTGCCCCAGATCTTTCTGGGTGTACAGTAAACAGCATGGATTGTTCAGGCAAGAAATCTGGAGAGGAAATCTACAGTTCATGGCTGACCTCTACTGTTGGCTCGTTTTTTTGCTCTGCACGTTGCTTTGTTGACAACTGCCTCACCCCGGATGGTGAAGGCAGGGTCAGCAATGAAAGCACTGTAGAAGCATGCACAGCTCAAGGTCCTCAGCGCTCTGCTATGGGACTCAAAAGGTAAACCCTTCAGGAGATGGTGCTGAAACCCCAAATTCCAGTAGTATAAGCACTGAAAAAAATAATTCGTGACTATTTTTTTGATAGATCTTGACTTATTTTTTGTTTGTGGCGGCCTCGTTTGGTTTTGATGTTAGCAAATTAAATTTTATAGGCACTTCAGAAATTCTCTTTAGCTATTCTTTAAGAGCAATCAGCAGCCCAACTCCTTGATTAAACTGTGTTCAATCAGGTGTATTCCTTCTAAAGAGTTTACCTTTCTAGTCAGAGATTCTGGTGTGAATGTACACAAATGGCAGGAAGGGGTTACTTTGGCTTTTTGTAGACATCCTGGCTAATAAAAGTTACTTTCACAAATATTTATAAGGGTTGATTGTCTAGATACCAGCAAAGATTGATTTAACAAACACTATACTGAAGTCCTCCTAAAACCTTCATTTACGGCACTAGTTATTTTCGTAGAAGTCTATTGTTCAACTTAAAAGTAAGCTGTACGGGCTCTGGCCAGCAGAGGCTCTTTTCTTTGCCTCCAATGCCCACCAGAGGTAAGACCCACTCTTCTCTGAGCTTTTGTTCTTCTTTCTGTTGTATACTACCCAGCCAGGTGATTTGGAGGGAGCTGTTTCCCCTCCCCAGATAATAATTCTTTAGACACAGTGATGAATGCAAGTTCATTTTACAATTACGGGCTGTAGAAACTACTGTGGGTCGCCCAGCCCACCTCCCACAGCTGGGTGTTTGCCCTTACAATATAAACAAGCCCTTAATATCAGTTTGTTTCTCATATACGTTGGACATAATTAGACACGGCCAATTGCGTGCCTGCCTATTTGTGAATACCCAATATATTCATGGTGATAACAGTATGCACAGATCATACATCTTCACATGAAGGTCAGACATAGCAAAATATTTGTAGCGATAGTATGTATCTAATACCAGCATGCTGTCTATTGTTCCTTTATCAGGTAAACAAAGAACTAAAAAGAGCCTTGTACAAAAGGCCGAAGTCCTCACTCGGGTACTATTTCAGATCTATTTCGAGAGTCTGAGTGAGGCATGGAGCTATTAGAGAAACAGCTACAGGATTCTGAGTTAATGTGTCTGTAGAAAAGACCCTCATTGCAATTGTAAGGTGTTTGTTTATACCCAAAGAGTATCTTCCTAGTTTCATTTATAAGGCTAATCTCATACATTGGTCAGTTAAAAGAGCCAAGGACTGACGAACGTTCGGAATGACTCATGCAGTCGTTACAAGATGTTGCAGTTGTCCAGGGGTTATAATATCCCCGAGCGTGAGGAATATCCTCTTTTTCTCTTTGCGCAGATTTGCAGATGAGCAAAAGCGTGCAGCTTCCTAATGTGACAGAAGATGATAAGGTAGCCCTGAGGTTAGGCTGATAGAGAAGTGACCATCTTATACTATATACAACTAAAGTGACTGCAGCACTTTCTGACTTTGATCTAATAATTGTGCAACTGCAATGAGCCGGGACTTCCATATCAGAAAAAAAAATCTGCTTTTCCTTCTTTTCAGAGACGAAGGTAGAATAGGCTAGGATTTTAAATGGTAACTTACAGCATATGTTAGATGAGACTTGCCTACATTTATTTGAGTGTTATTCGAATTAAATTACCTCTTTAATTGCTACCTATTTTTTTAACTTTTTAGGTAGCCTTTGTAATTGCATCTCATGTTATTAGTTATTCTATGTTTTTTATTTTGCACAACTAGTGGTCTCAGTGATGGAGAATATATGTGACGACCTTGATTTTTTCCTGTAAAACGTCCTGAATATTGCTTCTTCCTTGCAAGAGGTAGCAGGTAGTTTTGATCTTGAGTTTTCTATTGAAGGACAAATTAGTGATCTGAAATCTGGTTAATTTTGTGATTAAACTTTATATTCTATACATCCAGTCTTGAACACAGGTTCACAAAGAACCAGGACAAAGATAATCTCTTTCCAAATTCTTAGTTCCTACACCAGTATGTGATTTCCAGAAAATGATCCATTCCCCAAATGGTCTTTTGTTGGGAAGGTTAAAGAAGAGCACAAACTGTTCCATTGTTCAAAAATAACAAAGCTGCTGCCCTCCCACTTTGTAAAAAGTAACTACAGAGAGTGCATTTCTGAACAGTGCTCAGATGTGAAGAATAAGGATTTGTAAAATTTGCCTAATGGATTTGCATAACTAATGGATAGGTCCCATGGTCATTTCTATAATGCCAACATCTTTCAAAATTCATTCTTGTCTTTTATTACTGTTAGCATTCACTCACATTAAAGTGTGAGCATAGTTATTAAACAGCAGTGGCAATACCACTGTGGTACCGTGAATGAAATCTCTCAAATGAAATAACTGCAGAGTTTTCTCAGCATATCTACCCTACAGGTGCTTTTCTCTGACAAAAAAAATATCACAGGTTTTCATTGATGTCATGCTTAGCACATTTCCACTTTGATTTCTGTATAAGGAATTACTTGTTCCTCTCATTTCAGCCTCTATCAGGTCCTTCTGAGTCATTTTGTAATTCTAGGGCTTGGTGTTCGTTTCTCACTGACACAGAATTCACAGCATTACAGAATCACTTTGCCATCTTTTTGCATGAGTGTGAACAACAGGAAGTTGGCAAAACTGCTTTTCTTCACCCTGGCTGATTTTAAATAACTACATAATTTAGAGTTCACGGAAGTTAATTAAAGTTGACAAGACATCTGCATTTTAGGCCTGCAGCTTTAACAGATCCTCATCTATAAGCATCTGAAGATCAACCTTATTTATCTTGTCCTAAAGCAACACACTAGAAATTTTTCTTTGCTGAAAAAATTACCATCTGCTACAATTTAAATAACTAACATGAATCCCACAAAAATGGTCATTTGATCTGTAAAGACTGTGCTAATAAGGCCTTTGACGAGAAAGCTAAGCTCGAATCATTTCAAAGACAGAAGTGTTTCAAACGTGACTTTTTTTCCTGGCAATGCTAAACAATGTTGTATCAAAACTGAGAGCAAATTCATTTAAACTTTGGAGTTATAGTTGAGGCAGGGAATATGAAACAGGTCAGTCTTACAAAGCTAAATTTCTACAGATAAGATTTCTAAAAAGAAAAGCAATCAGGGTGCACTGTTCTGCTAAAGAATACCAAATTTTGTCCTTTAGAATTCCAATGGTTAAGTTTCGGTTCATCAAATACATACATTTTTAATATGGCTAAGGGGAGAAAGAATTTTTTATTTTCTTAGGTCTCTGCATTTTGTCTTGGAATGCATGGATTGCAAATTTACAGCTGTATTTCTTACACTGCATAAAACCAGCCTTCCCTAATAATCCCTCCCAGCTTCTCCTGCTAAGTCTCGGTATCACTACTAAAGTAAATCAGTCCAGTCCATGTATGATTTATTTTCACTAATCTCTGGTGAAGGTGAAGTTGATGTTTTTCAAGCACGTGGAACAACAAACATCATGTATCATCTTCTATTTTAAATGAGATCCTGTCCTTTCTGTATAATTGCATCCTTCATACTAGCACAGCGCACTGATACCGACAAGAGGCTATGAAGGGGCAAATGCCGTGGTGGGTCGCTAGGGACAGGAGAGGAATTCATCGCTCTCGGCTCTGTGGCATGGCAGCCGGTCACGGCTCAGCGAAAAATGCTGCTTGTCTCCAAACAGCTGGTGACAGCTCCTTCAAGGGAAGTGTCGCAAATGGTAGCATTCAGAGAATGGAAGCAAAAATGAATAATTTTTGTTGTCAGAATACCGCGTATTTGGAGGCCGTGGATCCTTTGGAGACAGGGAGATTTTCAAAATGAGATTCCTCGCTGGACTCAAAGGAACTCTCAAAGCAGCTACCAGATTGTTTCACCACTGAAGAGCTGTGGACCTCCTGAGGGAGGAACTGAAACTACTTTCAATACATGTTTTGGTGGAAGGTTCACTACAAATAATTCAAATCACTAGATGTGATCTATTTCGTCTGGATACATTTACACAGAGAAATACAGACTTAGGTACTGCTTATCCAAAGTGATGAAGACGACCGGTTGTGGTTTTGCCGTGTTCAGGAATGCGGGCCAGGTTTTTCCTCACAGGCAAGACAGCACAGAGCAGACTGTGCTCCGACTTCCCAAACGTGGCAAATGTAAGCAGCAGAATGCGCCTGCTGGCTCCCAGGCCTGCCGAAATGGCCAAGTGGGTGGGAGTAGTGGGTCCTTCTGCCAGCTGGACTTCTGACGTTGTTGTTTGTGACACAGCGAGCGGGACTTTTCCCTGCTCATTCCTGGTTTGAAGTGGGTGTGCTAAGTATCAGTAGCATCAATCATGAAGCAGAGGAGTGCGCTCCGGCTGTTGTAAATGAACGTGAAAAAGCAAGTCTAAAGCCCTGTGTATCAGCCCCAGTACCCGGCACTTGACTGAAATGAGGCCTTGCTGAACAGCTAGTGCCAGAGAGCGGGGTTGGTCACCAGAGTGGGGATGGCATGTTCATGTGAATGGATGTCTTATAATCAGATATTTAAGCAATACATAGAAAATATAGCCCTCAGTCATATGTGATTCATCTCCTCAGCACTGAAGAACCTGGCAGAATAAATGACTGACTAATTGTTCCAGCAGAGATGTCTGAAGTAACCATTTTATGAGCAAGCTGTTTGGTGGCAATGAAAATAGGCACGTGCACAGAGGAAAGACTTTTCCAGCAATAAACCTGCCTTTGATTTTAGTGATAGTTCTCAAAATAAAACTTCACTGTTTTCCAGTAACATCAAAAGGGTTTTGTTAGTCATGAGTGAATGCAAATTGCTTTCAGTGTGTTTTTCTTGAACTGGATTTAAAAGACCACAGCTAGTTCATACAGTTATTAGGGACAATTTTTTCTAAAACTTCCTTTTAATATGACAGAGAGGATGAAAAAAGGAGAATGGGTCCATAAAGTAGAGAGAGGGAGGAACTGCCTCATTTTTTTCAGTGATTTTAATTAGGTTGGAGGATTTTTCAAGCTTGGATAAGCTTTCAGGTATTTCCTTTAGCATTTGTTTTGCAGGAAGAATTTTAGACCACTGGATGTTTTAATGACTAATTATAAGATAAAAGATATGATAAAAATAAAGTAAAAACCTGACCTAAAATTCGTCTACCAATTAGACCAACATACTTGGAATGTCTTCTTACTTTCAGAGATAATCTTGCTTCACACAGCTCTAGGACTTTCTTCTTCTGCATGTCTTGCTAGCACAGCTACAAGAAGCCAAATCCCTCATTTTATAACTCTATTGGTATTGAATTTGATCCATTTAGTATGTTATTAGAGCATTAGAAAAATTTTCACGGTTACTTGAGCCAGGCAAATAAAGCAAGAAATTTGAGCTTATTGAAAGCTTTCTATTTTCATATTTTAAGTTAATTTTTTAACCAGAGATGTTTGGATACCCAGACTTCTTTTAATGAAACTACACTTCCAGGGATTTGTCTATTTTTGCTCTATACATAGAATGTCTACCTAACTAAAACAGCATTTCTGCTTTTGCTAATTTACATAAGTGAATCTAATTTTTAATTGAAGCTATTGCTCCTAATAAATCCTCTGGGATGCCTGAATAAAAATGCCATGGGTCTCTTTAATGGCTGTAATTCAAGGCTATCTTTTTATCACGGTCAAAATTGTTATTCTGGATTTCCACTTAATTGTGAAGATAATGCAGTGTGGCAGGTCAGAGGCAACAATGACATTGCTAATGCCCGGCTGCAAGGATAGCTTGTAAGTAGCTGAGATGGCTTGAATATTTTAAGTAATGACTTAATTTATCAGTTTGCTGCTGCATTGTCTGTGGTACTGATTTTTATAACCCAAACATTTCAATATTTTCACAGGATGATGATCAGAAGATAGAATATGTTAATAGTAGTACAGCTTTCAAAACCACTGCAGTGATTTAGAGCCTATGTCATACTTTTTAAAGAGATTCTGATCACCTGGGAGCTTAAGTGTTATGGGAAGCCAATGAGTTTATATGCCTAAGAGCAGGTTTTCTAAGCAGGCAGCTGCATTTTATTCTTAGGAATAAAATAAATAATAAATCACCAGAATGTTTTTGAAAATTTTACCCTATCATTTGTTTTAATATTTAAAGTTCAAATATTGTGCATCAAACTCATTTAAACTGTTGATTTTGAAAGTTGTGAATGTCAAAGCCCAGAAATCCCTAATTAAACGTGTTAAAAGAACACAGTTTCCCCAAATGTCTCTCACAGAATGGAGATTAGCTGAACGTGTTTTATGCAGGCCAAGCACAGGTGCTAACTTCCTGCTGATTGCTTTACGGTATTTTGTGACAGAGGACTGGTAACTAACTTGTCAGCGTGATCCTGATAGTTCACTGAACAGCAGTTTGGCAGTCGCACACTTTTCCTCACCGTTGACCTGGTTTGAAGTTGAGTCACTCCAGTAAATCATTCTGTTTCTCTAATCGGTTCTGAGCTGCTGCTTTTTTATCCCCGTGTAGCAGTTTGTTTGATTTGTGCATTACATTGCCAGATTCAGCCCCAAATTCCAGTTTCATTGTCTCATTTTTCTTGTTTTTAGGAGGGAGTGGCAAGATTCCTTTGAGAAGGAGGAAATAGAGTTGTTCTGTGAATGTGGAAGTGCCCAAGTGATAAAGAGCAGGATGCTGATAGGGTTCCCGCCTGAAGAAGACTGACTGGGTTTTAGGATTAAGGACAGGAACAGGAGAGACAGAGGTGCTCTCTTGAGAGCATTGGCTTTGTTAGAGTGGTAGCTCTCACTGTGTATATATATTTAATTTTTTTCCCCTTTTTGAATTGAGCTGGTATCTGCTTAGCTAATATGGCTTACCTTTAGTGGAAGGATTAATTGAATTTTGGATGAAATTTTAATAGGACATTTGCTTTGTTATAAAGTGAGTAATTGTAGACCTGCTGGTTTGGGATTTTTTTCTCTTTTCTTTTTAATGAAGTCTGGGGATTCACAGAGCATCTTATTGTTGGTGCTAGCACACATTCAGGTTAATTATTTAAGAAATTTACTTCTGTAATTCATAATCCAGTGAGGTTTATTGACAAATTTTCAATGCATCCAATTTCTTCAACAGGGACTGCATAGACCATGAAGAAAACAAGAATGTCATTGTTAAACTGATGAGGCTGAGACACAACACAAGTTGAAAGATGACAGCCAGGTAAGTTTTGAATTTTTCTCTTTGAACATCTTGCTAGAGCCACATGATTCTAGAGAGTCTTCCTTTATGAAAATTTCATTAAATTCAAACAAAATAAGATTAAAACAAAGTATGGTAAAATATTCAGCAGAGATCTGCTTCTGAATCTCCACTTTCTTAGGCCTGCAGGGCTTAACTGCATCTTTCCAGTGTTACCTTGAGCTATGTAATTTAACTGAAAGTCCATTGCTTTAATAACCAGGAGCTAATGAAAGGAACCCAGATTCATACAAAGCTGTGGTACTAACCTGCAAGGTCCCCAGTTTCATTCATTTGCCTAGTAGGTATGTGTGGAAAACTTGGAGTGGGCTCTGTGAAGAGCAGTATGTGGGTAGAGAGCCACCCAAGGCAAAGCGGTGAAGAAATACTGGGAATACATGCAGGGCTTAAATGTGTTTTTCTCTCTCTCCATGTGTGCTAAAGGCATCCATGTCCTATCTGTCTGGAGTACCTTATAGAAAAGAATTCAAAATTTATTAAGAAAAATTTAGTATGATCATTTAAATTGATGCCTGTATTACTGGTGGAATTGAGTCTTAATTACAAGGCATGTTTATGTGTATGACATAAACCATCACTAGTTAAAGTAAATGATGCCATTGCTAAGGCAGTAATATCTTTTGTGTTATTTCAGACTGCAGATTGTCATATGTAGAATCATTTTCCTGACATTTCTGAGGGACTTCTGTAAGGTTTAGGCATGCGGGACAGAAGCATTTCCCTTCCTGAATACTTTTTTTGGTAAGACAGACCAAAGAACCTGTTCTTTCGATAGGTAAAAAAAACAATTACTGTCTTTAAAAACAATTCTTTCCCCTAGGAGCCAGACCATTTCCTTGTCATAAGTTTTTCTTTTCTATTTTTTTTTTTTTTTTTTAAACATAGTCTATTTATAAAAATTCTTGAAGTGAATCACTGAATTCTGGGCTTTGAAATTCTTTGCAAATAGCAGCAATGAAACTTACCTAAGGTGTAAATCAGCAGCAATTTAAATATTAACTATCAGTTGATATTTCACAATGCTTCCCACATACTCATTTATAAAACAATCAAGCTGCAGGCTTTGTATAAATAGCATTTATATACTGCCATGGTATAACTGAAAGTTTGATGTTTGAGGAAGGTTAACACTGGTAAGTGGGAACTAGTAATGACTGTTACCTACTTGCTGTATCATAGCTTTGCTGTGTGATCTTGAGAGATAACTTAAATTAATGGTGTGCAATTTCCTCTAACTTGAATTGTTATAATCCCTATCTAATAAGGATATTGTAAAACATAATTATTTTATTATACAACAAAATGGTATTGGTGTGCTTAGACATAACTAATGTGCAGCAGGAACATCTCTTTACAAAGGGTCGTTCAGCGTCTGGGAATTTGGAATCAGCAGGTTCAGTAGTGGGTGAACTTAAGATGATAGTTAACCAGACTCCATTCATCTATTAATTTAATTGCCTTGAGTGAAGGAAAAAAGGTCAGCACAGAAAGAAAGGCCATTATTTGTCTGGAACACTATCTTGCAATGGTTTTCAGTGGTTTTATTTTCTATCAGTACCTAACTAGGAGCTCAAATTGGTCACAGTTTGCAAGAAATAGACTGTTGCATTACTTGTGGTTGCTTACACTTTCTCTTTTTCTCTCTTGCAATAACTCCATTAATGCCTCTCTATGTACTTTTTTTTTTGTCCTGTACCTCACATACAGATAGTGATTTGGCTGATAGTAGTTTGTCACAAGAAGCCTTAGTATGAGTACAAACTGTCCTGGGACTATGGGGTATTGGCTAATAGTGAATTGAAACCACAGTCACAGAAAGGTGTCTGAGACATCCCACATGAGCCAAGCATTTAAAATATGTTTTATACTCATGTGAAAACCAGGATGATCATGCATGAAGCTGCAAATTTGTTTAGATGCAAAATCAAAGATGTATTTTAGATGCCACATATAAATATGAGTAGATATTTCAGTATTAACCAGTACATGCTTCTGTGAGCAAGAGTATAAATAACAATTTAGCTTGTTTATTATTTGTGATGAGTAATGCTACATGTTCCTGGGCTGAGAAGACCCTGAGACCCAGACCCTCTGCCGCTGTTCCAACAGGCCTTTCCGTGTTTCTCTGACTGCTCATGAAGCGAAAGGGTCTCATATAAGCATAGGTGTGCATTTTATTTATTTCTCCTTCTCAAACTTCCGAGTGATGATTAAAATATCTTCCTAGTGAGAATCTTGTTCTGTTTTTAAGACCATAATACTCCATTGCCCTTGCCAGCTGTGAACACAGATTACCTTGCTGTAGCATAGATCACTCCATTCCTGTCCCCGTTGTTTAAAAAGGGCTTTGAATCCTCAGTTGTTCCTCTATCAGCTTGATGAGGACTCTTTTCAGGGCCACAACAGGTGGGAAGAGATTCACAGTCGTCATGAAATGTGTGACATTCCTTGGTCTCTGCTTGGGCTTAGATCTTGTGTGTCAGACAGCTATCTTCTTATTTATAGAGTTTCTCCTACTTTATTTTGCTTTATTGGGAACCAGGCTGTAGCAGTGCAGGTGGAGGAGGGCTTTTTTTCCCTGATGCGGTGTCTGCCGTGTGGAGTTCCTGCCCGTTTGTGTGCGCACGGGGGTCAGGCAGTCCCACCCTATCCCAGCTGACCGCAAGGAGACACACTTAACTCAATCTCTGGTCTTGCCTTGGTTAACGGATTTGTCTTAACAACTGCTGTCCATAAGGCGTGATCTTTTGACTTACTGAAATAATTTGTATGACTTCCCTCTGTGCTTCCTACCTGCTGAAATCCTATCCAGAGCTGTCAGTTCTTGCAGACACGCAGCCTGCCTGCCTGCCTTCATCTGACAAGCATAGTGACATCAGGTGGCAGTAGGGCCTCGGGGACAGAAAAATACTCAATTCCTCCTTACTTTTTCCTCAGTATTTTTTGAATCTAACATGGTGTGGGAGTTACTACAGCCAGGGCAGCGTAATGAATGTAAATAGTTTACTGAAATAAAGGGCACAAAGCTATAGATAGTGGGCCTAAACTAGCCCCAAATTAATCAGGAGATCCAGTATCCCACCACTGTGCTCTGTGCTCTGTGGTGTCAGTATTATTCGGATTTTCCCAGCCCCCTCTCACTCTGGATAATGGAGATACATTACTACAAATAAATGCTAATAATATTACACTATTCATGTTTTGTCTCATTAGTCCATGATAACTGGAAACCCAAAATGTTAAGTAATGGTTGAGATTTTGCTTTTAACGTGGCGAGATACTAGGAGACCATACCAGAGACCAGCAACCCCTTTTGTTTTGCAACATAAAACATTATATATGCAAAGAGGTAAGCAAGCAGTTTACTATGAGCTGTGAGCTGCCACATTCATTTTAGGGACATTAATCTCACAAAGGAAACCATACGTGGAATTGGGTCACAGCGCTTCACATATTCAAACTTGTGTAAGATACAAAGTGATCAATCCCCGTAAGATCTTTGTAAAGTAAATAAGGTTTATTATTTATAGTAGTAAACAAGTTAGCATTTATCTTTTCAAAGCATGGCAGTAGCTTAAAATATGTTTTAACGTCTATTGTTTTCAGTTATTTGCATTTTAAAAAGCTCTGCTTTGAGTTATTATACGTTCCTAGAATTTTATGGCTTATATAATGTAAGATACTTGCAATGTACTGAAATGACAATTCTGAAAGCTAGTGAAGAAGAAAAGAGCATGGCACAACATGGAAATGCAATGTTATATATGCAGATGTGTATATGTGTTCTAATATGCAATTATTGAACCCTTGAAGTTATTCTTAATGGAGATAGCAAGATCACAAAGGCCACCTAGCAAAGTGGTTGCCTACCTCACAGTCCTGAAACCATCAGGAAGAAATGGCAGCACAAGAATGAGACCGCAAAGTCAGTAAAATCTGTCTTCATTTATAGTCTGCTTCAACTTCGGTTGCATGTAATGGAAGCCTGTTTACTGCAATGGCATTTGAAAATGACCCTTAGCAGAAACGGAGGTCAGGTTTAATGAGAGTAACTGTTTGGAGTATGTGCAGCAGTGCATGATGCGTGTTATTTTTATTCCTGTCACTCTACAGGAAGCAAATCTCCCTTCTCCACTCTCACCAGCAATTCCTACTCATCCTCTCATACAGTTCAGGCTTTTTGTATTATGACAATTACTACTTCAGCTTTCTTCTTAAACTAGATCCTGGTTTGGTATACATCACTGATACTCTGCTGAGCTCAAAGCATTTTTTCACTGAACCGTGACAGCAAAAGTTACGTCTCTCCCACATATTTTGCAATGTTTGAGGCTATTCCACTGTATTATTTATCAAGATAATCCTTGCATGGATTGAGAGCAGCTTTTTGTGCTAGGCCCAGAGCTTCATCTGGTAGTAACTGTTCAGATTATCCTGTGGTCTTTCAGCCAAAGTCAGTCTTGGAGGGGGAGGCAGTGCTGGGAGAGGAACCTCTTCTGCACGTCTGCAGCAGCTCCTGGGACAATCAACGTGAAATGCAGGTTGCTTTTTGACCTTTGCTTGATTTAAGGTCTTATGCTTTGGAAGAACTGCCCCTGAATTTTTTCTGGGTTTGGGAGTTGAGGTTTTTTATGCTTGGTGTTGACCAAAGTTCAGCTGACAGAAAAGGTAGCAGAGAGCTTTGGTCCCCACTCAGCATTCCTTGCACATTGTCTGAAGGGCCATCGCAATCACCCTCAGAGAATTCTGTTTAACTGAACATCTGCCTTTATTGAGATTTTACAGAGTGATGTCTTTAGAATGTTCTTTTTTTTTCTTTTGTCAAATGCATAATATTGTTAAATACTTCCAGACCCATCTCAGTGGTATTGCAGCATTTAAGGATCACACATATACACTGAGCATCTTCCTTGGCTTGCCAAGAGTAACAGTGACACCCTGTGGCGAATTCCATAGAGGACTCGCACCGAATTTCCATTATTGTTTTCTTTCAAATTTGCCTCTGATTTTCTTACACCGTGGGGAGTATCACAAGAGGAATCCCTCCTCTACACATAGGAGAGCTTCATCAATTTGTCCTGTGTCTCTCATTAGACGTCTCCATTATTGGAATACATGTCTAATGAGCATTTTAATTCTAAGATACAGAGAACACTCGCTGACCCTGGTGGCTAAATACTTGAAGGTAGAGCAGGAAATGTAGAAGTTGAGAAAAGAAGAAAAGATTTCATTTCAATTTAAATTGATGTTACAGGAGTATACTGGTGTTCGTTATCTTTCATACCATTTTTCTCTAACGTGGAAACTGTCTAGTGAACGATATCGGTATGTAATGACAAAATATCCACAATATAAAACTGTACTACATAAACAACTAGATGTTGAAGGTAGGATCATCCTTTTAACTTACTTGCATCGTTACCTTGGTTTGCTTAATGAGTCTAAATAACACAATTGCTCTGTAACTACTGACATAATTCTGTTTCCAGTTAAGTCCTTCACTGCACAGCACTATAGTTCTACTGTGTTATCACATGCTAATGTAAAAGGCATGTACCCCAGTTAAAAAATTCATAATAAGTTTATCCTTTGACACTTGCTCTGTCATTCAGGCAACATAGCTGACTGAATACTATGGTCTGCACACTGCAAGTTGTTTAAGCCTCATGCATGCTAAATAGCTGACAAAAGAAAGATTTTAAAACTTCATGAGAGGAAGTGGCCTGCTCTGGGCTGGTTTTGTTTTTTGGTGGTGGTGGTTTTTTGTTTTCAGGGGTTTTTTTTAGGGATATAGGAAGGAGAAAATAGTTTAAGAAATATTGGGCAAAGATTCCTGTGAAACTTCATCTGAATCTTCTGTAAAACACAAATTGCTTTAAAAAATTAATGGACATGCAGGGAAGAATGTAAAAAATTAGGTTTTGTGTTCTCTGTGCTTGAAATCTAAGCCCATTAGGTCTTGTCCTATCAAGAGTCCATTTAGGTTAGGTGTTTGGGTGGCGGAGTGGTGTTCCTTAAGCGTTGGAATAGACTGCGTTAGTCCGTGGTTTATTCTTGAAAGATTTTTGTAAGCAGGTTAGACAAGTGTCTATGACAAATATTTTAGGTAGGGTTGGCCCTATCTTGAAGCGGAGAGATGGAGCAGATGGCTTCTCAAGGCTCCTCCCAGTCCTTCCTTCTGTGGGTTTATGGTTACGTCAGTGTACTTTGTGTTTTAAATAGTATTTTGTGCATATTCATTATTATACTTTCCCAAATACACTGAGTCTCACTCTGTCTGCTTGAGTGTCATCCAGAAAAATAGTGCCTCTTCTCACTACCTTTTTCCATTTGTGGGCTCTGGCAGACCTGTGTTTGGTGCCATACAGATAGTGACTCATAGCATGAGTACTTATGTTGAACAAAGAAAGGACATTACTTCCACCATCAAAAGCCCTCTGTATCCCTGAAGGACTGGCACACAGGAATGCCACTGGAGACCAGCATGGAAAGGAAAACTAAAGGGGCAGCTCCACTTTCAAGCACAGCTATTTCCTTCTATTTGGTTTTACAGGATCTCTGCAGGTCAGTTTTCATAATCGGTTTCCGCTTTGCAAAATCAAGCTTTCGTAGACCATAGTGTCTATAATATTGTCCTCCTGGCTTCATAGTTATTCCTCTGGGGTCATGCTGTTTCTGAGGAGAGGATTTTGCCATACAGCTTTAAAACGATTGAGAGATACAAGGACTCGTCTCCCTTGTAGAACTCAGCTGGTACTTGCCAGATGTGAGCACTCCCTGACAGACTATGCAGACAAGACATTGTTGACCTATTTTGTGCAGAGAATTTAAAAAAAAAAAGAAAAAAACATAAGTAACTGAAAGGAAAGCAAACCAAAAGAATTCATTTTTCCAATTCTTTGAGCAGAGTAAAATGCAGCAGGCAAGTAGGGAACATGAATTGTGACAAATCAATTCATGTGCCCATCCTTGTGGGTTCTGTGTTTTGTATCAGATATATTATTGTTTGTAACTTTCAGCTCTTTCTGAAATTGTCAGACCTGTTCTGTACTTCATCAGCAGCTAGCTACTCTTCCTTGCCTTTGCCCATGGAGCTACTGTTCCATCGCTCCACTCTTCCAACTCACTCTTTTTCTGTTACTTCTCCAGATTTTTCAATCTTTCTTCATATTGCTTTCTTCTATTCTGGCTTTTCCTCAATTTTTCTGCAGAACCCTCTTGGTCTGGAATACGTGACTTTGTTTCGCAACTGACCAGTTAGAGCAGTCTGTGAAAAGGATGGGCAATGGGGAGGCTACACTTGTGCGTGCCTGTGTGTACATCGAGGCCTTGCTCACCGTTTCTGTCTGTCTCTTCCCAGCATAAGTCCCCGTGACCTGTGCCTCCCACCACATAGCACTTTATGTAGTTTGCAGGCACTGCTTGGCAGTAGGTCACATTTCAATATTGTTTTATTTGTGGTTTTAGTTATTCGCTTTAGCTGAGATTTAGGAAAAAATACTTTCAAAACAGCAAAAGTATAATTGGATTGGGTTTTATGTGTTGTTTCATATCTGGATGAATCACGCGTGATTTTTACAAGAGAAACGAGTTATATAGGACTTCAATAAAATGTTTCTCTGATTCCTTGTATGCTCTTTATATCATACCAGATTCTCTCAGGTACAGGCTTCCAATTACAGAAGAAAAAAATTGTTGGGTTTCTGTTCTGTCTCTTTTTGCTTCTTTCTTTGTTCTTTTCCTGTTTTATAAAACACCAGTGATAGCTTTTCCACTGCACATGGCTAAATATCTAAGAATAGGTAAGAATACAGACATGAAGAAAGAATGATTTTCTTAAGACAATTATTAAGAAATATCTGCAAGCATTTCATTGTCTCCCTTTAATGAACTGGGCTTTCCCCTTAGCTGCCATTGTAAATGTATTTCACAGCACATGGATGATGCAAAACAGGAATAACAGAGGCAGTTTTGTTATCGGAGAGCACTGGAAGCCAGAGTTGTGAAAACTTCATGTATCTTTGATACATTAAATTACCTTCAACTATATAGGAAGTGAATATAAACTTAGGTGCTAATCCTGTAAAGATGTATGCATTTTCTTGATTTTTACACACTACACTGTCCTACTGAAGTTAGTGAGTTTAAGTTGTTGGAGGAATTTTTTTTTTTTTTTTTTTTTTTTTTTTAAAATATGGTGACTCTGGGGGCCAAACCTTCTTTCATGGAAGTGATGAGAAATTGCCTGCTAATTTTTCCAAATAGGAATATGGTTTTGCAATACTGGCTGAAAGAAAGGTCTATTAAAGATGGTGCAGAGACATCCTATTTGTTTACATTAACAGTAATACTTGTGTAAATTAATAGTATTTTTGTATATGAATTACTGTTAACAGTGTAAATTAATAGGATACTGGGTGAAGTCTTTTATTCTTCATGACTGCTTAATCCTGCATGACTTACAAACATGAGGAGCAATATCAAGCTATGAATGAAGATATAAAATCAACATATATGTTTTTTCCTGCCTCAGTTAATATGCCATATGGGTGCTGATTTTCATTATATAATCTGTTCTGGGAATGGAAATAAACACCATTATTATTTGGAAATATTGTGAATGGAATTAGCAATTTGAATCTACTTAATTATTAATGTCTACTTAAATTTGAAGAATCAGTTGTTTTACATCAATAAAAATTTCTAAGCAGATCATAAACTCATTTTATTTTACATTACATTCTCCAGACTATGTTAGATTATCACCTTCTCTTTTGTTTTCAAACCTTTTGAAGTTTTTTACCAATATAATGAAACAAGTCACAGGAACACATGCCCAGTTATAAAATACTGTATATACATCTTCTACCTTGTCTCAACTCCACTTGGTTATTAATTTAAAAAGGTCACAATACTTAAGACCACGTGAGTTAAGTTTCTTACGTTGTTCATGAATCATCTTAGTCTACAACTACATTATATAACACTGCTTAGTTTACACACACACACCAGAGGATATTTGCAAAACTAAACAAAGATTTTCTGATGGTATCTAGGTTTTGAAAATTGGTCTGTTTAGTGCCAATTCTGTCTCCCCAGGAAGTCAATAGTAGAGAAAGTCACTGTAAAAATGTCTGTTGACTTCAATTAAGTAATTTGTATCAAGGTGGAGAACCTTGCCAAACTGTTATTAAACAAATTATATCAACTTGTTGGTTGGTTTTGTTTTAAAAAGGGGCGGGGGGGGGGGCAGGCAGGCATGTACGTGCCTATGTATAGATGTGTATATATAAAGCATATACCTGCCTGATCAAACCTTGAAAACTGGGGAGTACTGGAATGCCTTTAGCAAATTAGGTGCCAGCTTCACCAATATATTACTCCAGTTTTATGCGGTGCTTAATCTCCTGAGAGCAACTAGAGTAGTGCAGTGGCAAATCAGTACCTCGGCCCTAAAGGCTTGTTGTCGGTTGATCTATGAAGAGCTTGCATTTACCGCTTTGAGTAAGCATACGGACCTGTGCAACAGCAGCATGTCATTTGGTACATGCATTTAATTTGAATTACAGACTGGAACAAGATTATAGTCTGCCTATTTAGCCAGGTAAATATTAATCTCTCAGACAAATTCTTGAAGTCATGGTCCAGCCTCTCCCCATGTTGGAACCTCCTGCTTCATTTGGTGGATCTGCTTCTGTAGTTCGTCTCTGTCCAGCTTCATTTTCGCTTCTAGAACTTGCCGTAGAGACCCAATGCTCTCATAGATAGCTGCAAATCCTAATTGCAGGTGAAAATTAAATTAGTTCATAATCAAAAGCAAGAGTATCGCATAATTACTATCAGAATGCGCTTCCTACCATAACACTCTGCTTTACAGTAGGAAGATAGCTAAAGTTCTGAAGAAAAATCGGACTGTAATTGTGTGCTGATGGCAAAAATGCCCCCGATCGCAGCCCAGCTATGCCTATGTATGCTCTGGGGAGAGCACTTCTAAGCTAATAAGATGTCACCTCTTGTTGCTGTGAATTTCACCCATAGTGAAAATCCTTTTTAATGCCACAGGTGCGGCCATTACATCTGGCCCAAAAGTCTTTAAAGTACTTTGATATAAGCAAAGGCATTTTGCATATTACTATAGGTCGATCATTGTTACCACAATGCAGAATGAAGAACTTGATAACTATGGTCCTACCAGCATTAACTTCAGCTTTCATTTCTTTTATATCTTCATTTATCTCATTTTGAAGTTTGCCAATGCGAATATTTATCTTTTCTTCAGTCTGTTTTGCTTCATGTGCTTCCATGGTTATCTTCTGTATTTCTTCTATTTTGTCAATTTTCTCTGCCATTTGGTTGAATTTCATCTCTATAGCTCTTTCACTCATTTCCTGGAGCCGGGAAAAAGAATTTTCATGATTTATCCTGCATATGAAATTACAGTGGTCTTTCCTAAATATGCAATAGATACTGATTAATCATCTTTTATGTGGAATTCAAAGGTGTAAGGAATGATAATTTTTTA
The DNA here is from genome assembly GCA_024606505.1 of Aquila spilogaster. Classification (NCBI taxonomy): domain Eukaryota; kingdom Metazoa; phylum Chordata; class Aves; order Accipitriformes; family Accipitridae; genus Aquila; species Aquila spilogaster. The sequence goes on from JANHGO010000069.1 coordinate 59,878,461, forward strand.
TAAAATGGTTTAAACTGACTTGATTACTGTAGGCTAAAATACTGATCTATTTTGAAGTGATTTATTTGAAGACTCAGGCTGTGGGGATGTTATACCTGACATCAGTGAAAAGAGTTATACAAATATTGAGGAGGTCTGAAAATATCACTCAAATAATATCTCAATTACATCATCTTAGTTATTAATAATGCTTTTGAATACTTCCTGAGAAGTATTATTAGGACATTTTAATGAAACTTACAGTGTTTTCCTTTAAAGTCAATGAGAGTTGGTCAATTTTTTGCACAAGCTCTTTTTCAATCCTTTCATGCTCCTGTTCCAACCAGCTACGTGCAGACAAAATCTGGCTGCTGAGTTCCTCAGTAGCATTTTTTAATCTAAGAGCATAATAGAAATTAGCAGATACAAAAGAGCAAAACTTTTGGTCATTCAGCAGTGACTTTTTTATGGACGTGTTCATAAAAAAAAAAAAAGACAATTTAATATGTTCTTGACACCATATTAAGGTGAATCTTTGAACTTTAAGGCTACTAATCTGGATAAGGTAACATTGTTTTAGAAAATAAAGATGAAAGCACAAAAAAATAGCAGTTATTTATACAAAACACATCACAACATTTTGAGGCATAGTAGGATGCAGATTCTTTGCAGCATTGAAAACAGAATATGGTCATCCATTCAGATTATAATCTTTGTGTCCATAGATCTTAAATCTGAACAAAGATTTGGTAACCGTTTATTTTAGTGGCAACGCTGGTTCATATAGCCCCACTTATGTTGTTGCCTATACCCACCTCAAGTTTACACCAACCAATTTTGCCAGTGAAACTGTTTCTTTAGACAGTCTTTTTTCCAGTGAATATTTGAGATCTGGTTCTATTCTTTCTTCTGGTTTGCAAACAGTTTTACTGACGTAACTGATGGGATTGCATGAGGATGGCAATAAGCAGTAAGAAGTAAGGATGGGGACGGCTTAAGCCAGGACTGCCACCAAGTGAAATGCCTGGAGAGGAGTTGATATTTGAATTCAATATATCCCTGTATAATGTCTAGTAGTAGCACAGTAGCTTTTCATTAATAATTTAGGTATTTGAGTTACATATTCATATTTGAAGCCAATTTAAAGCAGTAACACTTTGTGAATGCTGCACCTTGCTTCCTGGTTGCTCAAGTTGAACTTTTTGCCCTGCTCTTGGGAGCCACCTCCAGCATTCGTTGCTTCGTACGGTTCTTGCAAAAAGGTACCAGGCCACTTTTACAAAAATCCTTAGTTCTGTTCTTTAATACAAGTTCTGCCTGAATACTTATCTAGGGACTTTATGGGCTTTTCAAAACTGCCTAACCACATTAGGGGCAGAATTCTTGTTGAAAGAGAGTCCCACTTGACAGACCATTGTGCTTTTGTAGTATCTGTTGAGCACACATACTTATTTAAACAGGTTCATACTTTTGTAGACCTGAAAATTACAACAGTCAAACTTGGAAAATTGAGGCCCTGTCTTCCAAAGGCGCATGGCAGCAGCATGGTTTCCTGGGCACTCACTCACTTCGTATCCAGAAGGTGGAGCTGTTGGTTGCTGTCTTTGTAGGCAATCTTCAACTTTGCCTCTTGTTGCATTATTGATTGCTCTACTCTGCTCAGAAGATGAGAAATCTGAAACAAAATTCAGAATTTACTATTTTTCAACAGCATTTCATCACAGTCTCATTTGGGACATTTTCATAACAGTAGAGGAGATCTTAAAGAAGGGCTATTTTTTCTGACATTTAAAAAAAAATCCTGAATTTGCGCATTTTACTTTATCATGAAAAATATACTATCTCGCAAGATGAAAGTAGCAACATTGTGAAAAATGTAATTTTTCAGCCATAAATTATTTGAACAGTCTTGCCTTGAAAGGGCCTGCCTGCTCCGCCCCCTTGAGACGGCTGAATTTACGCGATCCATACGTCTCCACGTTGCCACATAAGCAGAGTAAACGAATGGCAAAGCACTCCACCAATACTGACTGATATTCTTCATCGTTTCATGTATAATGGCTACTGCAGTGACAAAAGTGCTGGATATAACTGGGGATAGGTCATTACTAATGGAAAATAGTTCTCACCAAAACAATCATCCCAGTTTTACATGACATTTACAAACTGTTCTGTTTTACAAGATTCATGACAATAAGCTCCTAGCATGCTGGCATGCTAATATACTATATACTGAGCCTTCTGAGAAAGGTAAAGTGGATTTTAACCATTTACCTACCGCAAAATGAAGATGTAAAATACTTTTGTTGCCCAAGAAAATGGGAAGGCCTTGAGATGGAGATACGAAGAATCCTTTTCCTTAATGTCATAAGTCTCTGCTTGTATCTAGTGCTCACTTCCATTCTCATACCCAATGGAAGAGAAACCTGACGGACAGATTAATGGATTCACAGAACCCCAAACCAGTTTTGTTTTGCAGACCTTAAAAAATTGTGTTCAAATACCTATAAAATCATCCTGGGAAGGCCAAACATACAGGGAGAGACACTGATGCTTGCATTGTTGTGGTAGTTTCGTAGAGCATCCATGTCATGTTCACATTCCAACCTCAAGAAGCCATTCAGGCCAGTAATCACTGGCTTTTGTTCATTCCTGGAGTCCCTTCAGGTGCCTTTAAATACTAGCCCCTTCTACACAGCATGCTGAAGGCAGCAAATCAGGGACATTCTTTCAGTCAGACCAGTACAGTAATGCAGCTAGGTACCAGTGTTCAATCTAATGAGGACTGTGAGCAGATACACCTCTCCATTTGTAAATCTGTGACCTTCCAGGATAATAATTAACAGTAATGGAGTCTGTGTGAATTAGACTATAACTCTTACCCATACGTGGATCACCTTGGTCTAAATACCATACCTGTATTTCTGCCTCTTTAATTTTAGATTCTAAGATCAGCTTGGAGGTATGTTGGTCTTTAGTTAGGCTCTGAAGTCTTTCATAGGTAATTTTGTGCTCTGCAGACAGTCTGGCTAACCCAGCATCACACCTGTTGGAATAAATAAATACCAAAGCAACAGCTGAATAGAATATAAGGTCCAGGCTTTTTAAGTTATCCATTTTAGACTGGGCATTTCTGTGAAATTTCTGGCTGTCTAGCAAAACAATGTCTTATGAGACTGTAAGCACGGTGATATATCTCATAGTATTCAGCAAACTGCTCCCAAATGGGACTAGAAGTCAAATAGTCTGACATATACGCTCCTGTCTTCTTGGCACTGATATAATATGTGTAGACTGTGTTGTTATCAGTCAGGGAAATCACATTAGAAATGCAAAGATGCAGAATTTCAATACCTTGTGTTTTTGTCATACTCCAAAAGATATCTGTTAAGGGGTGTATGATTTCCCGTACGTGATTAGAAGCCTAAATAATTGAGGACCATTTTTTCATTATTGTAGCTGTGTTCCTCTGAGTTTTACATTTTTTATTTTTATTTGTGAAATAGTAGTATACAATTAATATGTGTAGTAAACAATGTGGGGCAAACTTTATAGTTATTAGTCTTTATTTAGGTAAAACTGTCATTGAAAGCAATGGCAATTTTGTCTTACAAAAGACTATGAAATGCAGTCCCGGCATATAATAATAATTGTTTCCTTTCTTCACATTGGAACATTTCTTGATGCTGTAATATTTTCAGGATAAATGTGCTATAGAACGTGTGCATTTTCTACTACATTTCAAAAATACCTTGGTCAGGTGGATTTCATCTACAGGAATACAATAAGGACATTAACTGAGCTCTAAAAATCTAAGTACTGTAATTTCAGGAGTAAGACCTCTGAAGTATGAGTCATGTATATTTTTTTGCTAAGGGAAATATGTAACCGGCAATGTTACCAAATTTGATCTATGAAACTGATGGAGAGCAGACAGCAGTTACAATTTGAGGGAGAAAAAGGCTGTAAAATGGAACAAGCTAAGGCATGTTAAGTCATTATAACCAATGACACATTTTAACCTCTTTTTAGTCACATTTCAGTTTGAAGGCTTTCATTGCACCATGCATTTTCATCACCTCAGTTACAGTAACTACCATTATCATTAAACACAAAGGGAAAGTAACAGCTAAAATGACAAACGGAGCATCTGCTTAGTATTACGGTACAATTTCAATATGAAAAATAATCGGTAATGCAAAATAGCACATAGAAATTATAACACTTGTGGGAATTAATTTAGAGTTTAGCAGTTCAGCATTGTGAGACCGATTAGTAGCATCTGTAGGAAGACCAGCTAAGGTTTACACAGCAGTGAACCATACTTGTAGGTCTTACAACCAGGCTGTTTCTACAGAAAGACGAGAGAAGCCAAATCTCTTCCATGTTGTTACAATCAGAGAGAATCAGAGGAATGAAATCATCTTGCATCTAGTCACCAAAAGCCTATGGGCTCAAAAAAAGGTTAGCTTTGTTTCTCTGAGGCATGACAGAAAATATAAAAAGCAACAGCTTTGAAACTACTGTAGCCAGTGTAAACAGCAGGCATCTGTAATTGTTTTTAAGGCAAATTAGTGTTTTGGGTTTAATCACAGTGCATCACAGTGGGCGTTGAACTCAGTTACGTGATCAAAGGGGTCATATAGTTGCATGGTAACTGAAACATTAAAATTCTGACTATGTTAGTTTAGTGTCAGCCTGATATGTATTAATCAGATAATTTCATTTTTCTACAGGGATACTGTAATTGGTACCTTTTTAAACAAAGATGGAATAAAGATTAAATTCCATTGTCTGTGGTTACAGAATGTTTATCCTGCTACGGGGTTTTTTGTTTTTAAAACAATATTCCATATATTGAAGTGGTCAAAGAGAAGTCTCTTTGCTATATATATGTACACACTCACAAACACCTGATTAGTTTTGACCTGGAAGAAAATATTAGCGTGCTGCAGACAAAGAATGAATATTAGTTTTGTGAGTTATATACATATTCAGTTAAAAACTTAGAACAGTTAAACACCTTCAGTCCATGCTTCCACTAGCTTTCAAGTGTGTGTGCGGGGGCAATAATAAGATGAACACATGGAAAACCATGGGCTTTCTAACACTTTTGATTCAGGTTTCTACTGCAGGGTGGGTCAGAAGAAAACGAGCAAGCTAAACAAAAGGGCACATTATAGTTTGGAAATTTTTGTGTTTAAAAAAAAAAAGAGAGGGGAGAAAAAAAAACGGCACACTACAATGCCCACTGAATTTCCCATACCTCTGAAAGTTCTGCTTTGATACTTCTTTATAGATTCATGTTAAAATTACAATAGAGTTCTTAAAAATAGAACTACATGTTTCTGAACACTGGATTTAAGTTCCTGGGTAATTTAATCACGCTGTCTATATAAATGAAGCCATTGGACTGTGGCTATAAAGACAGAAGTTGAAAACAGCTTTCAAGATTTGGTCATATTAAAAGCACAAGGAAAGAAATGAGAAATAGATTAAGATGTCTAGGAAGATTACTAGTTTAAAAATATAAGAGCTGTATATAAAACAATTTTTTACAAAGACATGCACAATAAATAATTCTGTGTCTTCATGTCTGAAATGCTGAAGCTGGCCTTACAAACAACCCAGTGCAGTTTTTCGTGTGCAGTTGCACACATGCACTGTTGAAATTTGGGGCAAAGATGCACTAGAATATGTTTGGTTTACTACTGTTTGATTTTGGAGGAAATTCTCTGAAAGTTCTGATTGCCAAGCTGTGTACTTACGTGAAATTAGTAAGTGAAGAATAAATTGAGAGGTTTCATAGTGCCAAGTATTATTCTCAATTTCAGAATGCTGTATAATTCTAGAAACCAGTAATGTTTAATATAAAGAGGGAAATTATCAAACAACTGCCTTCCAAGTTGTAGTAAGCAAAAGCAGTAGTTATTTTTCTGGCACACTGAAGAGTGTTTTTGTTATCTTTGATCTCTAAGAAATCAAAACACAATGGTTGCTCTATTCAGTATCACCAGGGACTAGATAAAGCTGAGAACTACACTGATACTCCGCAGCAGTATGCTATATAAATACGCTGTAATGGTAAATATGGATTTTTAATGTTCCTGTTTTATTATACCAGTGTTTCAGCTGAAGTGAATAGCTGAAGAACAAGTAGTGAAAAGCAAGCTGATAATGTCCAGAGTATCCACTGGGCAAGAACAGCAGAGCTGGTAGATTCTGAATAGCCTGGATCAGGGAGACCAGATCAGTCCTCACTGTGTGCATCTCCTACACAGCAAGTAGCCAGAGTGCAGCAGATGTATTGTGCTTATGAAGTTCATAAATGCAGTGCATCCCAGATGCATCAGACTCATTTTCTGTGCAGTGTAGGAAAATCTGCCTACATGTAATGAGTTCAGGGTGTCTGAAATGAATCAGATCTACAATGTATATAAAAAATTATGTATATATGCAAAGTAGGCCCAATTTGAACATGCATAGTTGCCATTTCTCTGGATGTTTCAGCTATCAGGAAGCTTCTGGAGACAGCTACTGCTATGGTGCTGACCCGGCTGCTGTATTTAAACTTTCCAGACAAATGATCACAGTCTACAAGTTATCCTGTAAATAAATGATAAGGCACTACTCATGAGTTTTATGATCTAATATCACTAGAAATAGAATTGGTAAATCTGTGTTATATAAAATTGCCAACATCAGGGACGGGAGGCTGGAGTAATGGATCTATCAGTATCTATCTAATGTGTCACTGAATTTAATACAGGTAATATTTTCCTTAAAATTAATACCAATAATGCTGATTCTTAGGAAAACGTGCAGCATCATTCACAGTGAACACTGTAGTGATGCTTTACAATTTCATCAATAAATTATGCTTAATGAGAAATGGCCCCGAGACATGAGCTGTAACGTGTATTCAGTCTTCTGCTGCTGCTGGGGATATTAGTTGATTCTGTGATGCGGGTGAGGTCAACTGTGAGGCCTGTCCAAATCTCACCCCTCCAGAGCTGTGGGTAGCGTGGTTTTGGAGCTGTGCTTCAGAACTGCATGTGCATGTAGGGATCCCTGTTCTCATCATTAAATGCAGCAACCCTCAAGAAATAACGAGACAGTTGTTGTTCGAGGATATACTGACATGTTACAGAACGGTTGGTGTTAGGAAATAAACACCACTCTCGCCAATATTGAAGTTGAATAGGATGTTTAGTATGCATGTAATTACTGGAACTGAAATTTGGCCAGAATCCTGAGACTGACACTGAAATTATTATGTGACCAAAAGGTTCAGACTCAAGTGATTTACTATCATGCAGCATATATAAACTGATTCATACTGATTGTCCGTCTGCACACTTCTAGCCTAGAGCAAACGTGGTGTACTTGGAGTTAAATTAGCCTACTGTCACTACAGCCTGAGCCATACATGATAACCTGACTGTGGCCGAGAGCTGACGCACAGTAAGTTGGTCACCCACAGTAACTTGATCATGTTTCTAAGGTTTCACTCTTTGAACTCATCTGAAAGCTAGCAGGACTGGATGTAAAAGTAAAATTACAGTAGGTGAGTTCAGCTTATTTTATATAAGGAGCATTGGCTAGAGTAATCGGAAAGCGTTTATCCCAGGGAAAGTTTCTGCTAAGTATCCGACCAGCATAACAAACTGCCATCTTGACCATGATCTCCAGATATTACTATAATCATTATTCACAGGAACACTAATTTTCAAAGTAGAATATGTCTGTAAATAAAGGCAGATAGCTTTCTTCTATGGAACACTGCTTTAACTTGATATCTGATAAAGGGAAGCTTATTTTCTTCTTATTCAGGGAAAATTTTTATGTAGAGAGCATAATGTTGGCTAGAAGATAACAGTTAAAAGACAGCAAACTCATTCTCTTATGGTAATGAATACAAATATCCAACATTCATTTCACCGTCTGACATAAGGCAGATTGGTATAATCTCATACAACTATCAGATAAATTGCAACCCAGGCACAGTACAAGGGCATTGCCCTAAGTAAGTAAAGGAAGAAACCCTGGCACAGACTGTGCTAGTGCACCACCGATCCCCGTACCAAGTACTCGGGACAGGCAAGGGCCCCATTGTGAAGCTCAGGCTGGCGCGTGTTTATTCACTTGAGTTCTGTTACTGAAGGCAAAGTCACTACATTTTGCTTCACAAGGTGTCAGTAACCGTGTTGCACCAAATACGGACCTCTCTCAGGATGTAGTATGATCTCAAAGTGGACTTTTTATATAAAGAAGCAGGAAGATCTAAGCATGTAAATTTGTTAGGGATTTCTCAGTGAGATAGTTATATATATGTGTGTGTGTATCTCTCTCTCTCTAGATTTTTCAATCAGTTTTCTGATTTGACAAAATAAACTTGTCTAGTTCTTTCCTGTTTGCTAAAGGGTAACAACAACAAAAAAAAAAAGGGTATGTAAAACCTCTCTAAAGTATTCTTTACAAAATAGGCTATGAAAGTTACAGTGGAAACTTCAAACAATCAAATAATTTATGAGAAAGCTTTAGTTCAAGGAGAATACCCCCCTGATTATTTTTGTAGGCTGTTGAAGGTTATCACTAAATCAGTTGAAGTATAAGAAAGAAGAATAAAAATTTTCTGTACAATATAGACAATAGGTCAAATTCAGGACAAGTATAATTCCACCGACGTTATTAGCCAAGCTACTTTAGGCCAGATTAGGTCCTTTTTCTATAGCTGTACATATCCTCTGTCTTTTATGTTCAACTTTACAGACACTTAGATAATGTTGTTGTACTGGGGTTTGTAAATGTGTCATTGATGGCACAACCTGACATCTGTGTAGTTGCACAATTGTAATCTGGAGTTTCAAGTAGCCTGTAAAACCTCTATTATTTTATAGTTTTCTGTTCCTTATGCGTCAGGTAGCCTATGTAGTTTTTAATATGGCTAACCAATAACTGAATGCACAGATTTTTACTTCTAAAATATATGCAAGAATGTGCAACTATTCTGTTCTTTACAAGTGCAGATTGTTCCATGCTGCCTTTATAATTGTGCTAATTAATTTGTTTCAAAGATAGACCAGTCTAACCATAGTACTTTTAAAAGCTGAACCAAATCCAAATTCCTAAGGAATTTGAAGTAATTTATTAAAAACTAATTTCAGGAATTTCAGGAATTAAGAATGATATTGTTAAGTTTAATATGTAACACTGGAATGCAAAGGATTGTTATTCATTTTCTTGAAAACACCGAGCAAAATTATGCTGGGAATTTTGCCAAAGTTGAATTCAACCCATTATCATTAACATTCATACTTCAAGATTAAAACAACATTAGCTAGTCCCCAAAATATACTTCCATGTTGACTTTTACCTTGCAACTCTTCCCCGAAGATCTCCTAAACCAGAAAGCTGCCGCATTTCCAGACTCTTCAGGGTAGAATTTGTTCCATAGCTGAGATTGTCTCTGACACGTATCTGTTCCTGCAGCATCTACAGAGCATTCATATGCAAATATAAACTCAGTATGTCACATTTAATGTACACTTAAAATGTCACTTGTTATCTTTCAATATTTCAGTAACATCAGATACCATTTTATTATTACTTTATTAAAAGCTTTGGCTTGTATTGTACTAAACCAGATACCTTTTAGGTCATTTATTTCTTATTCTTAGTGTCCAACCTGCACATAAATACCATAATATGTATAACGTATAACTTGACAATGGAATGGAGACTTAAATATGAGTTTTTATCTTTTTGTTTTCCCCACCACACCCCTGTTGCTCATTGCAGCAGAGGTCAGACATGAAGTCACGTATCTGCATGTGATTAGATCATAAAAATGAGCAGTTGGGTTTGGCTATTTGGTGTTGTCAGTAAGTCGGAAGTGAAGGAAAGTTTGTTACAGAGCTAAGGCATTTCCTAGTGTTTATACAGCACAGCCTTTGGACTGAAGTTGAGCTGGCTGTTAGTGTCGCATTAATTCATTTTTTCAAGGTTTTCCAGTGCAGCTTTTGAAAGCAAGCTTATTAGTACCACAAAGGTTTCTGTGTTTATATGCTAATGTCCTGTGCTATTTTCGTAGCCACTGAAAGAATTATGTAATTTGCAAACAGTTTTTCAAGTTATAAAAACAATTTACAAGCTTACAGGATCTTCAGACCTTGCCTGACCTTTACTTATCCTGTGGTAAACTTTCTTATTAAATTAGAAGGAATAAGTAGCTGCGATGGCATTAGTCCTGTGAGAAATTCTTAACATACCTCAATGTCCCGATTAAGCTGCCTCACTATTGCCGTTATGTTTCGGATATGTTCTTCCAAGAGTTGCCTAGCCAACCGGTCACCCCCCCCTTTGTTCTGCATTCTGTGCAGAGTGGAAACAATGTCCTCCTTAATGCGAAAAGCGTGTTCCACAAGAGCCGCCGTTGTTTTCTCATGGCTTAGGATTCTGTCTTCCAGCTGATCCACCAGGCTTGCAGATGCCAACGGGACCGCTGTCAACGCCTGGCTATGCAGCGGTATGTTTCGAACCCGTCTAGTGAAGAAGAATATCCAGATATTGTTAAGTTCTCACACAAACCTCTGCAATGTCTTTCCACTGGAGACAGTGCGATACTATCTTAGTAGCAATACTGGGGCGAAGCACCAAAATACTCCCCGAGAGAGGGCCCACTGCTACAGATCAGTGAGTGCTGTGTTGGCTACTGTGTGTACCTTATACAAAGGCAGGTCAGGCTCTTTTTCCTGCTCTTTAAGGAAGCTTACAAAAGCATAGGATCTTAAGAAAAGGACATTAGCATTATAAAAGTAGTTACAATTCAGAACTACAATTTGATTAAGAATCCAAATTCAAAGCCCTCTTACTGAGTTTCAAAAGCGATGCTATTTGTCTCTACAGTTTTCAGGCTTAATCAAAGCAGTAACTGTAGAAGGTAGATGCTGCAAATGAAATGGAAACAGACCAAAATTAAAAAGGAGTAGCTTGTGTCCGTTCCTTTTTTCAGTCTCTATAGCTATCCTGTAATACCATACAGAAGCTTGTTCCCCTATGAACTGGACAGGAGCATATGTAGGTGTAGAAACTGAGAAGAGACCAAAATTATGACAAGCTTCTCATAGTCTTAGAAGTCAAATTTTCCCCCCAAATAGCTTACATTTGGGTACCTTGAATAATTGTCTAGATTTTTCAAGAGAGCTCTGCACTGCATAGCTTCCATGGAAAGCAATGGAGCTTATGGGTGCTCCAAGTAAAAAAAACTAGACTGCTAATGCATGCAATCTTTTCCTGCTGCTATATTCTGTAAAGAATGAAGAACATTTTCAGAAGCATAAGTGGAAGATACTAGTTCAACCCCACTTTGAAAGAGGAGATCTTTTTCTTGGAACTCTGTTATTTAGTGTGTATTCTCCATGTTGTTTCCTGTTAATGAGCCAAATTAACAGTTTACTTTCACCATGATGATATTGATAGAGAGATGTATGAGGACTCTAACAAAGGTCACTTCTGGATCTGAGTTTTCACACTTATTCCATGCTCTTAGAAGAGTGGCTAAAGTATAGTATTCTTGGACTTATACTCAGTTACAGTTTAAGCTATTTTGGGGAAAGGGTTAAGTAAAAGCTGAGTAAGGAAGTGTGATTTGGGCCATGATTTGAATGAGTCTACAGTATTTCACTTTGCTTTGCATACTAATGCCAAAGTCCCAAGTCACAGCATTACTATATATAGGGAATTGAGAGACACATAATACTCTGCAATATGAAGATTTTATTTTTTACATTCCAAACTGTACCTTTCAGAAGGGGCAAGAGTTGGGAAGATTGGGCTTCGCTGGGCCATTTTCTGGTCAATAATTTATGTCTGTTGAAAAAGTACACATTGAATTATTTAATAGTTTATATCTGGCACTGAAATGACTTAATGCTTCTGCTTTAAGTGAACCTTTAAGTAAAGTTTAAGATTATGCTGACGGCTCTGATCTTGGAGGTCAAATATTGCTTATGAAGTAAATGCAAATAAAAATCAATACAAAAAACCAAAAGAATGAAAACTAAAAAACTGCTAAGAAGCTTTTTATAGTGAAAATGATACTCTTGAAAAAGGCAAGGTTGACAGCCCTGAAACTGAAGTCTGCTGTTGACCCACAGAACTGGTTTGGCAGGACAGAGGCAAACAAACTTCTTGTCCCCAATCTGTCTACTGGTCTCAGACATCATCAATCGATGAATAAAAAGTAAGATCTACAGGATTATCACAAAGCTTAAGGAAGTATTGGCTAAAGAATGAAATAAAAATATTTCATGACAGCAGATTATGAGGGGAAAGGTGTTTTTCAGGTAAAAGCATTGGCAGTCAGAAACCTAAATAAAACGCGTTAGACATCAGCATAGTTTAGCAAAACCGAGTCTTTCATTAATTTGTCTTCAAATCTAAATGACCACACTTTATGTTGTAAGTAAATTCTTCTGTGGTAAGAATATAGATTCTGTTCTTAATTTTTAGACATAGCCAGCCAGACTGCGACAGACGTTGCAGCAGGGTAGGTCTGTTAAATTGCTTCAGAAAGACATTTTAGATATCTTACTGTAAGTGAGACCAGCACCTAGCTCAGTAGCTTTGTCTGCTGACAGAAATTAAATTAATGAAAAAGGTGGTAGCCTTAATCAAATCCAGCTATTCCACCCTATATAGAACAAATAAACATTTTTAACTATAAAGAGAATGAGCATGGCCTGAGCCTGAATTCCCTGGGAACTTAAAATCCTCACTGAAAACTAAAGGCTGATGTATGAAAAGAATTTTGCAATTGCTGATGAAATGTGGTACAATATGCTGTACAAACAGAAAGAAAAAAATAGGGTTATTGAAACAAAATATTCAGATATCGATTGTAAAGAAGTGATAGGACTATTCTCTGAGATCTCAAAATGCAAAGCATGTCTGTGCTTTAGAAACGTATGAAAGCACTGCCTAAAAGCAGAGAGCAAACATTGTCACAGTGTGTGTGTTCTATTTATAGCACAGTGCTTCAGAAACTACAAATTAGAAAAAAAATAGTTTTAAGAGAAGCTGGGTTGCTGAGCAGCAATGACACTAGACTGGAATTCAGAAGGTCTGATTTTAGTTCCTTGCTCAATCTCGGATCCTCATGACTTTGGACAAGTATTTCCATGTCTAATGACTCAATTTCCCTATATGGAAGACAGAGATAGTGATACCTACCTCCTTGTTTAAGTTCTTACATGCCTATAAAAAGCATGCTGTAAGAGCTGGGATCATTATGATGACTTTGCATTCAGAATCCTGCGCACACACTGAATGTCCAGTCCTGCAATCTGTTCCTCACACTCGTAGTTTCTCAGCTGATTTTTTTTTTTAAACACCGCCGCCGCTCTGCGGGGCGTCCCTCCTAGCTGTACCGCGAGGTTATACAGTAACTGGGCACCCAGTTCTCAGTACATCTGAGCTCGTTTACTCTTAGTCCTCTGGGCCATAGCACATTTTAATGATCTTGATGCAGTGAAGCATTTAAACACAATTTAACTATAAACACAGGGATATCCCACTGATTTAAGAAGAGCTATGTGTATCACAGCAGCAAAGCACTGGATGCTACCTAGAAAAATGAAGAACAAATATTAAAGTCTGTACATCTAGCAGTATCTTAGTGAAATACACCTTATAAAAACCAGTCAAACAAAAGAATCCTCAACTCAAGTGTTTTATGGCCTTCATTTATTATCGACTGGAAAAAAATGTTTGCAGCAGAGTAAGCATAGGACTGCTTCAAGTTGTTACTTTCTCTGCCAGACTACCATTACACATGCAGCTAAATGCAAATGTCTGGAGAAATTGTGCACGTGAAACAAAAGTTAGGCAGATGGACTTCTCATTCGTTATTGCTGACTTAAGCACATCACTTCGTACACAGTGAAATATCCCATCATCAATCATCAGATTTCTTAATCCGATCCAACATCCAGAAAGGATGTGCTAAGATCTCGTTCAGCAGTTGTACAAAACTTTTCTGCAGTTTGGAGGTATTTGCAGTAAACAATAACAGATAGGCGTCAGAACTAATGACGAATTCCCTCTCTATGAGTGTGTGTAATACCGATTTAGACCAATAAATACAAAATAAACGAAAAAAAAAAGATGTTCTGATGCCTAGATTTAGAGGAGTGTAGTTTCACATAGCTCCAATTTTAATGGCAGTTAACAGCGATCGACTTAGATATCAGTTGAGATACTGGCTTCAGGTGCTTAATTTTATTTTTTTTTTAATGATGTTGTCTCCTGCTTGATACTGCCATAGCAATTAAAATCATGATATATTAACCCAGTAAATCTCAGTTGATTGGTTTAATTTACTGAATATTCAAAATATACTTTTCACATGGACGAGATAAAGGTTTTTCCCAGTTGTAAATGGTATGCCTGATTGCCAAAAATAACAGTTCACTTGATACGTAGGGCAGTTTCCATGCAAACACGGGGTACTACTTTTGATCTTCAAGGTCTTTTCCAACCTAAACAAGTCTCTGATTCTATGGTTTATCGTTTAAGTCACTGACATCGGACATGTAAAAGCTTGAAAAAAAACCATACATGGGACATGCTGAAGAAACACTTTCAGCAATGCGAAGTTCATTCCTTGCTATCGGTACTGTGGCATCCCTTCCCCACTTCAGCAGACTGCCTTGCATGTTTATTTTCTGCAGGTTCTCCATTTCTCCTGTTTTGAAAGATAATCACATCTGTAGTGTTCAGTTCTCCATCTTCCATTATAACCTACGTCTAATACTTGCTGTAATGTCTGCGCACCTCGGAGCGTTTTTCACGTTCATTCTCACAATATGCCTGTGGGGTAGGAAAGCGTTATTATCCCTGAAAATATTATTTTCCTGATGTCGCTGGTAGGGAAGTGAAGCACGGGGAGGGCTATGTGACTTGCCACGAGTCACAGGGGAATCAAAGCAGACTGAAATACCTGCCTAGGCAAACACTTTAATCACTCTTTTCTTCTTAAAATAGAAACCGCTTTGGTTGCTATACAGGGAGCATATGACAGCACCACCCCAGGAGCTGCAAGGTCCTGGTGTTACTCCGAAGCACTTTGGGGCAACGTTTTGGAGTAAGTGAGGAAGTCCCTGTGTCGCGACTCGGCAAGAGGATGGGTCAAAGCCCGACTGCACGGGAGAGTCACGTGAAACGAGCCCTTGCAAAACCCCTCTGGACCGCTATGGCATTTTGTGGGAGCTGGAGTGCGGGGGGGAGGCTCCCCGCTGGGAGAGGGGTAGCCGTGCCGGCGCGGCTCCGAGCCCGGGCTAAGGGTCCTCTCGAGAAACAGGTCGGACCGGCTCAGGTGCTTGACGGTGCTGAGGCAGCTATGCGGCAACCGGGATCCGAGCCGGACTCCGCGCCCGTGCCGTGCCGTGCCCGCGCTCCGCCTGCGCTCTGCCTCGCCCGCGGCTCCGCCGCACGGGCAGGCCCGGGACCCCGCGGGGACCGCAGCCGCTCCTCGGCGGAAGGGTCATCGGCAAACGCGGCGGCGGTCGCGGGAACGCGGGGTATACGACGGCCGACGGGACGCCGCTCGACGGCCGTGCAACGCGGAGGGACAGAGCCGGGACAGACTCGCCGGCGGGCGCAGGGCGCTGCGCTCACTCACCAGTGCTGGATCAGGGCAGGGCAGGGCTGCCCGTCCGTCCCCTGCATCCCAGCGGCCGGCTGAGCCCCGCTCTTTGCCGCGCCGCCGCCGCTACGGCAGCCGTTCGCGAAGCGTCCTGACCGCCCCTAGCGCGCCCGGGGCGTCCGTCCGTCCGTCCGTCCGTCCATCCGCGGCGCGGCGCGGCGCGGCGCGGCGGCCCTCCGCCCGCCCGG
>JANHGO010000069.1:59901407-59929927 GCA_024606505.1 Aquila spilogaster
TAAAATAAATGAGATGCTTGTAGAATGTTCTAAAGCATACAAACGTTTCTACACAGTGAAATTATTTCTGTTTAAGGCCCGGGCCGCCCGCGGAGCGCGAGCCTCGCCTGCCGTCGCCTCTCGGCGTTTGGGATCTGAGCAGGGTTTGCCTGCTGGTGTCCCCGAGCAGGAAGAATCTCGTGGGCAGGTAACGCGACCGCGTTGCTGAACGACAGGTGACGCGTCCCCGCTTCGGAGGGGGCTTCCCGAGGGGTTTCTGCGTGGGGACCCGCCACCGCGCCCGCCCCGAGCGGTTGTTTTCCGGCACCCGCGTCCGAGCATCGGTGTCAGCTCCGGTCCGCTTGCCAGCAGGTGCCCTGATGACAGGCAGCAAGAAAACTTAGGTGCCCGCGGCAAACGCAACTCCCGAAGCCGGGGTGTTTGGGTGCTGCTGCTGTTGGGTCTGTTAAATGTCTGGCGTGATAAGGGGATGCGACACTGGTGAAACACATCAATGCTGGGTTGAGGAAAAATTGAGGTTCAGCAGCTGAACCTGGTTTATCTGTAGTAATTGGCTCCTGATGATTGATAACAGATTTCATCCGGAAGTAATCCAAATAATGATTATGGCTACTGGTTAAAAAAGGACTTGGAGTAAGTAGTGAAAAATCTGATGTGGTAATAAACTAGGCTAAAATCTGTAACCTTTAAACAAGTGATTCATTGAAAGCTGTTCTGAAGTGCAATACTAAAGATCTGAGAGTTAAGATACTTGGAAAACTTTTGCATTATTCCTACTAAAGCTTAACTAAGGTTAAGTTTTAAAGATTGACCAGCCTAGTCCTTGTGTATTCAGAGCTTTACGGACTTATGTGGAGTGTTAGCTTGGGCCTTTTGTTCCCAGTATCCTTTTAAAGGATGCCCCTCTTGCTACCCCTGCCTGTGCTTTGACTTCCTGAGGCAAGTACAGTTGTGCCTGGTTACACTTATGTTGAGCACAAGTCTTTGCTTTAAATAAAGCATTGCAGAGGTTAGGAAGCTAAAATTTATGTCACAGTCAGGGATAGTGATACCACCAGCTCTTACAGCCCTGTTGTTGGTAAGGAGCTTTGAAAAAGGTAGGTACTTGTGTTCCCTGTGAATTGATTGTTTAGCCAGGTGGTTCAAATCAACTCTCTAACCATAACCTTTGCTCCTCAGTACTCGCTAGGTCACAGACACCTGTGGCACTCAAGGACTTCCTAGTAGAGAGAATGTATTGTTGCTTAGGCTGCTGACTTGTTAAATGGGCTTGGAAGTCCTTGGTGCAGGTCCTTCAGAGATGTCTACCTGTTAACAATAATACTTTGAGATCAGTGAGTCTGTTAGTTGATCTGCTGTGGACTCCATTAATTCTGTTTTAATGAAAGGGTTTAATCAAAATACAGTTCTTGTAAATACATGTAACTAACTGGTGACATACTTGAGTTTTACTTTAGCAAAGTGAGACAACTAGTTTCTTCCACAGGATATCTTTTTTGGGGAACTATTCAGGCAGTTGCTCTCCAGCTTTTAACTTGATCCTGAAGTAGTCTTGAATTAATCTTTTTCACTGTGATATCTCAAGCTAATGTGAACTGTGTTTTTTTTAAGATTGTCTGTAGGTAATGATTACAACAAAAGCAGAAAAGATTGTTTTTAAAATTACTGCTTTTTCTAAGAATTGTGCCCAAACAATTGGTTGATAATCATTAGAAGATAGTATTTTGTAACTTAGAAAGCTGGCAGAAGGATTGCCTGGCAGGACTTACAATGACTGCTTATGAACATGAATCACGCTACTAATATCCTGAAACTTTATACTCATTCTCTGTGCTGTATAGAAAATTCACGTTATTTCCTTTATTTTTGTCTTGACAATTTTGATTTCTGTGGAAGGGGGAAAAAGCAGAATGTCATAGGAGGGCTCTATGTTCTCTAAATTCTTTTCTGCCGTATCATCTCTGTAGACCTTAGAGCGAACTTTTTCCTGTTCTGAGAGTCCACAGTGCAGGATAATGAGTTACCACTGACATCAGCTGTAGTTGTTTCATGTTTCTCAGGCAAAGCCAGCAGAGGCTCTGCATATGCTCTGCAGAGCATATAAAGGTGATGCTGGTGTAAATGTGCCTTGTTCTCTTGCCCCTGTGCCATGGTGTATTGCCCCGCTCAGGTCTGCTGGCAAGATTGTGCAGGTCTGTGCAATTTAGCATTATGTATGCACTTTTTTGCTGGTTTATTTTTAATCCAGGTCAATATTTATATCTGGTTAACAGTGTGGTTTCAGGAGGAGATCTGCAGACATGGAATGGGTGAGCTGTTTGATGGCTGTATGCTGCAGTACAGGGTAGGAATGAGCAACAGGGGGGCAAAACTGCCATTAAAGCTGACAGTTTTAAGGAACATGTGGCAACTGTTGAAATTTTTCTCTTTAAATGCATCCATTTTGTTAACTTTGCGTTTCATTTTTTTAAAATTCAAAATAAGCTAAAGCCCCTAACAGCTTAGCTGCAACTTGTAAGTCTTCAAAAATGTGCATTATGTAAGTGCAAAGTAGTCCCACTCCAGTAAAGGACTGGATCCTTAATGTTCGGGAAACCTCTTGGCAAAACTAAGCTGAAACTTGCTTGATGTTAAATGTAAAGTCAGGTGAACTTTATGCAGCTTTTGCTTTTATACTGCGAGTTTGGACCTTCATAGTGTCATTGGGTAGTTCATGGCGATGCATTGCCGGATCTTATCTAGAGTTGGATAGAGAATCTGTATCATGTTACAAAAATCTTGTCATGTGAATGTGACAGTGTAACCTTGAACCTTTCATTTAAAGCAGTGCTGTAGTCTTCAGGGAAAGATTGTTCCCCTGAGTACTGTCAGCTGGCTTTGAGTCTCCTAAGGATAAAACATTGAATGTTAATCAGCAAACGTAATACTGTTTCTAAGGCATAAATGCTACTGTATTTATTAAAAAAACCCAACAAAACAACAAAAGGGCAAAACACAAACCCAAATAAACACCCCAACAGCAACCCATCAGTGATTTGCCTGCTTTTGCATAATCTCTCTTCTAGATTACTTCTGCTGAAGTTTTGTACCGCTTTGTTGCGGAGGGTGAGAAGGGAAGGCTCCGAGAGAAAGCAGGTTCAGCAGTATCTGAAGTAACTCACAAATTGTTGAGCAAGCTAGTGTTGTCCAATTCACTTATGTTAAGGGAAAAAAAAAGTGTTCATATGTTGCCTTTAACCAGCGTTTCAATGCTAAGCATTTTTCTGTAGCACTGCAATTAGTATGTGCGTTTATCTGGGCATATTTGGTGTCTTGTTTCTACCTCTTCAACAAAGGTGGAAGGTTGATTCTTAAAAAGGAACCTTTTTATAGCAGTTCAACATAGCTTGACATCAGTAGAGGTCAGATATTTATAGCCCAATCCAGCAAGATGCTGGGCACATCTTGATTGTGCCTGTGAAAGTCTGCAGAAATGAAAATGACTCAATTAGCCTGAAAGGACTTGCTAGCCTTTAGAATTTGGTCCTAAAATAGCTAATGTGTGATGTGAACTGGGACCTCGTACTATCTTAAGTCTTTTTCCTGCAAGAAAGTCACAAGCAAGACACTGATGCTTCTGTATTTGAAGGGTGCTTTTGTGTCTGGTGCTGCAGACAGTAGCGTAAGCTCAAACCTGCTCTCTGCCAAATGTGGAATAGTAGAGAGGGTAACAGCATGTGCTTTGCATTATGTCTAGAGGTGCATTAATGGAAAAATCTTCCAGCTCTATGGTGTTTCTGTCTGGCTGATATATAAAATATAGTAAAACATAGTAGCATGTTCAATAGCAAAGCTAGTGATTCATACTTAATGTGTTTTGTTTAGGTTTACGTTGTATGCATGCTTGCCTTTGTTTCTCTCTGGTTAAGACCTCTAGAATGATCTATGGGTATATTGTGTATGTTAGAGCACTCTTTTCAGGAAACACTAATGTATGCAGAAAGTTTCCCAAATGCAGCTTTTGCAGGTGAAAACTCAACACATGATTGTGTATGTATGTACATCTTAAGCATTTTTCTCATTATTTCTTTTGCCTTTCAGAATTGCTTCTTTCTCCCTCCCTCCATAACTAGCTTGTTGTGAAGGAAAAGGGGGTGACAATGCTATTAGTAGTTTAATTAAACTATTTTCAGCCACTTTTTCTTAACTTGAAGGGATAACTTGCCCCAGTCTTACTGCCTCATCTTAAAGCATTGCTGCATATGTGGAACGGGGGAAGTTAAAACAAGATTTTTTAGAGCCTTTGTGATATCTAGCCCGTGAAATGTTGTCAAGCTTTCACTGAGTTCTCAGTAAAATCTTAGTAATATTCTCATCTTAACATGGAAAGTATGTTTCCTTGCTTGAAACACTAAGAAGCTGCATATCTCTTTAGAGAAGTCTTCTCAGCTCCATTTGTAATAATTTTAAATATTTTTTCCTTCATAAATACCAGTTTAATGTCTTCCCAGTTTTACAAGTTAGTGTAAAAGTGACATCGATCTAAATGGTCATGCACTGCTCTAAGATATATTAAAGAATAAAGGTTTTTGTATTTTTCTCAATTTCAGCATAAGGAATCAGAAAAGCCTGCATGTTTAGATTTGCCTTCTAATATAGTATACATGTATTACTAATGTACAGATGGAGAACATGTAAATAAACATCTTCAGAGCTACAGAAGAATCCTTTATATCAATAAAACCTAATTAGTTTTAGCTGCTGCATCTGATGAGGAAGGGAGCAAAAAGGTAAGAAGTAATCTTTCCTCCTAAGCTCATAGCTCTTATGCTTACTTTGCCAAGGACCCTGGGTAACCCTAGGAGTGAGCTTACAGTGGTTATGTGAAGAGGTCTGATACAGATTGTCATAGTTCTCCTGAGACTACACTGGGATCTGGCTTACTGTGTTGGCCTGTAAGTTGTCAGGTTTTTGCTTATCCTTTGGTTCTGGTTGTTGCCACAATACATGGCTTATAAATGACAACTTGATCTGCTTTCCTTTTCAGTTTCCTAAAATGCAATTGTAATGCAATACTTCAGTCTGCTTTTTTTTTAGGAAGCTGGATTGTAGGTCTAGACTGTGTGTGGCTACTGGAAGGCATTAAGAGCCGTGTTAGAAAGGGATTTTGCACCTAATTAAAATGGGTTTTGTTCTGGGAGTTAACAGTGCAAGACTAGAAGGAGTAAAATCAAAGAAACAGTTCTCAGAACTGGGAAGAGTGTGTGTGTATGTGTTTGTTTTACAAAAATAAGGATTTGGAAAATAGTTCAGTCTCTGCAAACACAGAAATCACCAGGCACAGGCTTTGGTGAGAAAGGGTTGGCTTTGCAGTATTAACTTTTTGAATGAAGCCACTCTGTCACTCATATTCAAGGTGAGACTTTATCTAGTACAAAGGTTTACATCCGTGTAAAAGACTAAACTTTTTGGGGAAAATCATATAAAGGTTCTCTTGCACATTCTCTCATCTGTTGGAGGCCATTCATTTCCTCACTATCCTATGGTCTGCCAAGGAGCTTTTCTGGTTGGTGCTGGTCACTAGCAAATGACCAGCATTCCTATTACTCCTGTGGAAGTGTTGTCTTTTTTTTTTTTTTTATTGCTTGTGTATGGAGAAGCATTACAGGTGTATGGGCTGCTTGCTAATTTTTGAAACTGCTGTAGCCAAAGGACTCTGTTAGCTGTTGTATGTTGTTTGGCTTTTACTTTTACACCTATGTAGTAGAAATAATATTTACAAATATCAGAGAAACATGACAGAAAGTAAACAAGAATTTTCTCTCTATCTTAAGATCAGAACCGAGAGCTGTTTCTTACTCTGACAAGTTGTTTAGACATTCACCTCACCTAATCATTGGGAGTCTTGTGCAATCTTAGCCTCCTGTTGCACTCCTGGGGGAGCTTGGGTGTGAGGAGCTGTATTTTAGTCAGGCCTTCCTGGACTCAATTCAGTCTTCCCCATCTCCTGTTCCCTTCCCCCACGTTCCTGAGATGCCAATCACTGTCCTGCCCAGGAAGTACAGCTATCGCTCATCTCCTGACTCATCTTCATCTTCTAGCTTTCCTATCCTCCACCTACTGATTTCCTCCCCATCTCCTACCCTGACCTCTTTAAAAATGCGAATGCCCCTTGGGGAGACCAGGTGTGCAGTCATGTCCTGGCAGTGCATGGGATCTGTTCTCTCTGCTTGACTAAGTCATTACTGTTGTAGGAAAAGGTTTCTCAGCCTAACGTGTTTCCGCACACTGAACCTTACAGGTGTTTTCTGCCTATATTATTAAATATGCTTCATACAAATGTGTAAATAGCTTTGGAGTTTCACTGCTTCATGTATAACAGCAAGTACATCTAAGCTCAAGATTATCTAATGTAGCCTAGCGAGGGGGATGTGGTCAAGGATCTTTTTCCAAAGACATAGCAGCATTTAATTGGCATTAAAATCATTGGTGGATTGGGTTCATAAACTGTAAAGTGAATTTCTGAATTGAAATTTTTTTTTAATGGAAACCAAAAACACTTTTTTAAACAAAGCCAATGGGACTGCTGACAAGGAAAGCAGTATTGGTAATTGGAGCATGAGTCAGAGTTATCATCGGAAGTGATACTTATTGGGAAACATACTTAAGAGGTGCTTTTAAGTACAAAGAATTACCTACTAACATAACTTACTAAATTCAATAACTACATGTGAACTTTAAAGCCAGATGTTAGCAGGTCTTGAGTATGCTTCATGATCGATGCCATTCTGGAAGAGTAAAAAGGACCGTAAACAGGTCCGATGTTCTGCTCTCGTGCATCTGGGTGATTCTTCAGCTGCCAGAAGTGTCTCTGGTGAAAGCCACTTCTGGCTGTCAGGACCAATGCGAAAGGCGATGGCTTTATACTGCTGGGGTGGGATGATGATAGATCTCTTTCTTTAGCCTGCTTCATCAAAAAAAGGAACATAAATGGTTTACGCAAAAACGTGCTTCTAGAAGCTATTTTGATGCTTTGTTCAGCAATCTGAAGTCTAAATGGGAGGTTTTTGTTGGCATTCTTTAAACAGGACTAGCAGTCTTGTAGTGACTAGCTGCACTTGTCCCTGTGCAGGAAGTGTGAGGTTTTTTTTCCTTGCCAGCTCAGAACCACTCACTGATTCACCTTCATCAGCTGAGCCTGAGTCTGTAACCAGTTCTCGGTCAGCCTTGTCTAATTTAAGTGTTGAACTCATACTTGTCTGAACAGTGCAGCCTGATATCCTTTATAAAACATGTCAAATGTTCTAAAAGCTCAGGATTTAAAATCTTGCATGCTTGTGTCTTATGAAATAATATGGTCCCAGATGTTTGATCCTGCACCTAGGACAGTCTTCTGTTTTCAGTCTGACATTCCACAACATTTGTGAAGCTTTAAATTCTAGGCAGTTTACCAGTGCATGCTGTTATCTTTTGCAGTGATTTATGTCTTTTTCCTGTGCTTTGAGTTGTATATTGCTAATAGCAGAAATACAGAAAGATATAAGTTGGGACGTCTTGTCAGTAATATATTTGCAGTGCCAAGCAGTAGTCAAGAATTTGTCTTGTCTTGTTTTGTTTTTTTTTTTTTTCCTGCCTTGAAGGATACAAGTCTGCACAAATGCCTAAGTGCTTCCAAATTTGCTTTTGCAGTAACTCTTAACCCTATGTTATTCCCAACTTTGTAAGGAAGTACGCTGATACAAAGTGTATTTGAATTTCTTTTAACAAATCCTGCCAGCAGATTTGAAGTCCTTTGGGTTGCAACCCCTGTATGGTCTGTTAGCTCATCTGGTATGAAAGTACTAATGGTCTGGGGGGGTTAGTAGGAATATTCCAAGGACAAAAGTTTACCTATGTATTGTAAACATGTATATGTACAGCATTAGCATTCTGTTAGCAGTTGGGCTTTGAGCTGTTGTGGTTCTTCTGGCATGTACTGAACACCTTTGACCACTGTCCTGGTTTTTGACTGTCTTACTGCAGATGTTTTGGTATATGAACTGGAAAATACTTCATTTGCTAAGTGAAAGCAGTGTTCTTGAGGCATATTGAAGGAGTGCTTTCATTAAAACTAATCTTAAAGGCCATTTCATGGTACTCCAAAGCAAGTGCATACTTCTAAGTTTGACTATTTGTTTTTTCTTTCGGTATTTGGGAAGAATTTGATTTGTCTGTTTATCAACCATGAAAGCATTTGTTTTCCTGTACTGCATTCCCAACTGTATTCAGTTACATACCTATCAAAAGGGAAATGTGCAAAAGTATTTATAACAGTAATTGAAAACAGTCATAGTACAGGTATACTTAAGTTAAATGGGGAATTTCAGGTTTGGTGAGATTCATTCCAGAAAGGATGTGAAGCTGCAAAACCACCCATCCTTGCTTTCTGAGCCCAGATGTACTAGCTGCCTTATAGTCTGAATTAATAAATAATTCTACAGTATTTTCTGGTAAGGCCAATGAAACATGGATTTTGCATAACTATTTCTGCTGTGTTGGTATTGGCACTCACAAATTGCTATCTAAATATAGACCATGTTTTTGAAGGAACTGGTGATAAGATGCGGTCATCTAGGGGGAAAAAACTGGTTAGTCATGGGAATCCATCATTGTATTAGACTCTTGTATCATATTTAGTTCCGTAATTTTTGTTGGCTCTTGACAGTAAAATTTTTATGGAAGCAAGTTAGACTGACACAGTACTGTAGGGGAAACTACTGATATCTTTCCTACCATAATTGGAATTAAAAATTTGGATACTGTGGAAACTGATATATTACAAAGCATGATTTTATTACATACAGCTTCTATACCATATAATATCCTGCTGACACTGTTCTTATGTAAACTTGATTAGTTCCTGAGTTCTGAATTACTTTAATCCATGAAAACAAATATTTGACTTTACCAATTAAAATACAGTAGTCCCACTAAGAACAGAATTACTTCAGCTAGATTTTTTTTCTCCACTTAAAAACTGTGCCTTACACACAGTCATGTTTCCAAGACTTGATGCTGTATTGTTGGTAGTCTCCAAAGGCTTTTTCAGTGCTTCCCCTCAACTTTAAATATATGCTGGGAACTACTATATTGGTCAATAATTACTAGATTCAGCAAACCAGAGATTTCTATGAACACATTCTGGTCTTTGCAGTGGAAAAGTCAAAATAACTTCTCAGGGTAGGGCAATTAGGATGTTTTCAGTTTTTGAGGGTATTCTGGCTGTTCTTTGTGTAACCTGCAAGACTTGAATAGACTGGAATAAGGTGACTTTTTTGAATTGATTGGCCCTGGTGGAAGGGCAAGTGTAGGCCTACTGTTACAGAGTAGCAGCTTAAACCTGCTGAGATGTCTGTGGCAAAAGAGCTAAAAATGCATAAATCTATCCTGAACTATATCAAATCTATTAGCTGTTTACTTGCTCTGCGGTGGCTGTTGGCTTTGCAAAGCATCTCTTCCCACTTCTTCCTCGTGTACCCAAGAGTTCCTAATTACAGATGCTTAAAGCTCACATTTGCTAGTTGCGCTAGTGAGGGGTGGCATTAGCACACAGTGCTTGTATGAGGAGCAACATTTTTCTTCCAGCTAGGTGACGGGACTCAGCGGGCCCCTCAGGGTTCATATTCGATGGCCATTGTCACATTCTACTTGCCAGTGGTTGAAGGCGGTCCCTGCAGGAACAGTGTTTCAGAGCCCTGTAAGGACCCAAGTCCCATGCTGTTGGTGATCCTAGGTTATGGGAATAGACTAACAGCAAATAGACTGCTCTTAAAGTTCAAGTTGCAGTAACTTCTACAGACTATGCTATTTGTTGTGGGTTTTTTAAGATGAATTAGGCTTGACGTGGGGAGGGGGGGAAGTGAACTTGAATGTTGTTTGTAAAAAATGGAGGTCCTATTATGACACTGCTTATGTCTATGGTGGTCTGATTAGAGATTTGGCCTTTAATGAGCAAAAACTTGAGTTCCATTTGAAGCAGAGTTGGCGGGGGGAAGGAGGATGACTTCATTGTAGGAGAGGCCACTGCTTTTGCTATTTTGCTGTGTTTCACTTGTTTTTTGTCTCAGTGTTGGGTTGCAACCACAGAGTTCAAGGCATGATCACTTTCAGATGACAGGATAGGGATAGGTCTTCAGCAGAGCAAGTCAGATTGGAAGTGTACCTAACCAAGTGAAAGAGGGCTTGACAGTGCCTGAGTATCCAGTATGTGGAACTCGAGATATCTTGAGTACCTGTTTCTAGCAACTAAGTCTGGTTTCTTAAGCAGCTTAGGTATTTGTCTGTAAGTGTCACTCTTGTGTTAACAGCACTATGTAATAATGTATATCTGCATGGCAATGAAGGACTAGATCAAATGTACTGGAGAAAATAAGAATTTGCCCAGTTTGATACTTGCTTTAAATAACTATTAAATCAGCATATATGATGCTATGTGGTTAACAAAACTTGTATTTGCTACAACTGAAATGGGTTCTGTTGTGGTTTCAAAAAGTACACACAATAATGGAGATTAATCTGTTCTAACTTAAAACTGCCTTCAAACACAGAGAATATGTTTTCTCTACAGAGCTTAGTACAGTCTCCATTGGCCTTGGCCTCAGTCTCAGGAATATATTTAATGAAGTGTGTGGGCCTCTTGTGAGGCTACAAAGTGGTTAAACTTAAGTAGCACACAGTAGTAGAGAAGGGATTATTTCTTGTCAGTTAACAATAGTACTAGCTACAGTTTTAATATTGAGATGAATATTTAGTTTACCGGTTCATAGTGTCAGTTACCCAGCTGACTTCTCCAGAAGTCTTAAAGCTGTTCCCATGAGTACTACTCTTCAAAGCTTTTCAAGTGGTAAATAGGAATTCTGGTTCCAGGGCTCTTAATGCCTGAAATACCAGCACACCCAGTCCACAGAGACCTGATCTCAATATGCAGAGTAAGCTCATGACCAGTCGTGGTTTCTTCCTGTAGTTTACGTTGTGTTTTTATTCTTGGTTCATTCTAGGAACACTTGAGAGGAAACAGAAGAGCAGTGGCTACTTATTCCCATATTTGGTATTGTTCTAGACAACACGAACATCCTTCTTCACTAAGAGAGGGGGGTGGTACAGCATTTCTGGACAATCTAACCTTTCTCAAACCATGGGTTAATCTTGGCAGGTCACATTGGCTCTATTTGCTTTGTAGCTGTGTACAGTGCAGTTTTCTGCATGGAGTTATAGTGAAGTTAAGCAGTTAAGTGGCACTGATGGGATGGATTAAGATAAGTGGGCCTGCATCTTCACAATAATAAAAGCTTGTCTTTACATAGTTACAAGTCCTTGTTCTACAGCAGAGCTTCCATTGGTCTTTATAATAGTAGTGGTGTATTTTAAGTTATAAAGAATTGGAATTAGTGGAGGTTACAAAGTACTTTTAGTGAAATGAACACTCAGATGTTAATTGCTGATAGTGGAAGAGGAAAGAATAATTAGAACATCAGTGTCAGTTGCACCTCCTAACTTGCTCCTTGGTTTTTTTTTTCTTGAGACCTGTACTTGGATGGGGTCATGTTGTATTCTGTATTCCCGGTACGGGGCGGGGGGGGGTGTGTGTGCAGGAATGACACTAAACCTGGTTTCTTAAACAGTTGCTAATAAAGCCATACTGAGAAAGAAGCAAATACAATGTACTTCAGAAAAGCATTGTAATCACTAGAAATGTACTCCAAAAATCCTGCTGAATTAGCTAGCTGCCTTACCTGCTGCCATGCAATTCAGCAGTAAAAATACAAAATAACTCTGTGACAGCAGATTTTGATCTCTAGTTTAGGAATCCTGAGCTTGACCTCTTCTTGTTCTGAAGTATGGCAGTCTGTACTTAGACTAAGTAAAGTTCAGCCACGTGCGTCAGACTGCCTGAAATTAAGCCATTATGGATACAGTCTTGACAGAACTAAAAGCTTCCAATTCTGGATAAGAAGGGAATGTCTGAAACCCACCCAGAAGAGCAGAACACAATACAAAATTCTAAATCCTTGTTTCAATGACATAGGATAAGTTTATAGACTTAAACAGCTTTTTTTTCAGTCCTGAAAGTTTCTTTTGTGGAAGGGAATTTAAGAGCTGTTTATTCTGAAAACAGTCTTAGCTGTGTGAAAGAGGACAAGTGCTGAAGCAAGTATATTTGGGCTGTATTGTTAGTACAGCCTGTACCCTTAGTGCATAGGCAGATACTTCATAAACCTTTTGCCGTCACTAAGGATGTTCTGATGAATCTGTTCTGAAGGTAGTAGTTTGAATGTAATGGAGAAGCATGTTGTTACCACAATTAATGAATTAGTCATGAAGAGCTATTTAGTCTGACACACCTCGAGAGTGTTCACCTACTGAAATCAGGTTTTCTTTTGTTCAGATAATTTCTTAATGATACAGGCTGAGGCATTTTTTGCACCTGAGGCCATTAGGTAACTTTCTCACTTGACTTGTCCAGGACATGGGTCTGTTCTCAGACCAGAATACATTTAAAATTGAACAAGCAGTTAGCAGGCTTATCCTGCTACTATATGGTAGCAATTTTCTTTGTGCCGAGTGTGGCTAGAGTCCAGCCTGGGACTGCAAGGGACAAAGCAATCTGAACTGCTCCCATTGGTTTGATTGTAACCTGCCTATTGTGGTTTGTACTGAATCTCTAATACTTGGGAGCAGTTAAATAGCTCATAGCTTAATATGGGGGAAAAGAGACTTCAATCAAAAATACCAGTGGTAACTTTCTACTGTTCTAGAATGTACTTAAGACTTCGGGGAGTTCTTTCTAGTCTGCACTTCAAAATGCGTAGCTGGAGAGTCAGTAATTGGGATGTTAATTACCTGTTGTGAGGTAGCTGTGGTCATGAATTGTACATCTGAAGCAGACAGTATTTTGGAAGAATATCCATTTTTATTTCTAAATTATTTTACCTGGGGACTAAATTAGATCTTAAAGTTAGAAGTCAAGGTTTTTGTTTTTCCCCCAGGGCTTTGAAAGTATTTTGTCATTGCTCTTTACAGATGTAGAGTAGTAGGCTAACTATAAAGTACTAATCCTGTTTCTGTTTGCTCATGGAGAGTGCAGGTGTACAAACAGGAAAAGAAAAAACAAAGGGGAAGTTAATATCATCTGATTGCCAAAACAAAAAAGCACCAATTCTGTAGCTAAAATTATGTTCAAGCTGGTAACAGGATACAGTGAACAATGAAGAATGTTTTTTACGTTCTGTAGCTAAATGTGTCCTTTTAGGGCTTGTTTTGTAATTATTCTTGACCAATTGAAACTCTTGAG
This sequence comes from Aquila spilogaster, assembly GCA_024606505.1. Lineage (NCBI taxonomy): Eukaryota > Metazoa > Chordata > Aves > Accipitriformes > Accipitridae > Aquila > Aquila spilogaster. The sequence continues at coordinate 59,914,717 of JANHGO010000069.1, forward strand.
GTGGATAGAATTCTACCTCATTTAAATGAACCCACTTTTTTGGCATAGCTCAATGAGATGCCTAGTCACTTATTTTTCATTCTTGGTATTTTTGAAGACTTGGGAATATACTCAAGAATTAAAACTACTCAGTTTTTTAAAGTTTTTTTTTAAGTCAGGGCAGGTCAGGACATCTAAGTATTAGAACTGGCAGGTGGGAGAGTACTTTCTGTTGTTCTATCCATTTGCTACTGTAGCTGTAATAAAACATACTATTTTCCCCTTTATTCCTGTTCCTGTCTTCCAGTCTTTAGTGTGACAGTGTGTGAGAACCTTGCTGAAGTACCAAAGCTGTGCAGAGCCTCTGTGATCACTCTCTCTGTGGATGATGTTTTGTTCTGGTGCTGTTTTAATAAGGAAGTACTGGGGAATGTATCTAAGGGGGATATTCCTAACAGCTGCCATGGTCTCTGTGTTGTGGAGCAATCCTAGGAGCCTAAATGATCTATAGTGTGTGAGAGGGCTGGAATCCTCTGCTGGTGTTGACAGGCAGTGTATCCAAACTACATACTACATTGTGCCCACTGTGATAGAAGTATGACTTAATCAGTAATAGGCTGAGTGACAGATCCTACTTTCTCAAATAGGAAAGAGAATAAGGGGAATATATCTGAGAGGGAATGGTGGAATGGTCTGGGTTGGCGAGATAGTGGGAGCATAGTCTGATCCAGGCAAGCAGCTTCCAATTTTGATGTGAAGTTCTACTCCTTCAGTTCTACCTTAGTACTCTTTCCATCTGTTTAAAAGCCTTCAGTATTGTTGATGAAACTGGTTCAGTCTAACATCTTCTCTGATTCTAACCTTGTATAGGAAACCTGTGCTTTGTCCTCCTTCCCACTGATCAGCCATGTGACTTTGGAATACTTGGCCTGACTCTGTGGTCTTACCTCTTGGCTTCTGCAATTGTCTTCCACAAGCTTTCCCTTCTACATCTTTAATGTTCAGCAAGCCTTTACAGAGGTCCTCTGTTTTCAGCTGCAAATCCAAAAGGGCATGGTCCACTTTGTTACAGTCTTCCAGTGTGATTTTTGGGTTTTGTCCCTTAAATGTTATCTGTAATAATATGTAATGTGATGTATAAGTTATGCCTTTACTAGTAGTTCTAAATGGGTTTAACCTTGCCCAGACAACGACTCTTAAATGGTGTGTGTAAACACTGGAACATTTTTCTGGTCCCTTTTAAAGTGCAGATTTCTATGGTAGCACCTACTAAAGGGAAACTTGCAATGAAACACATTGTATAAAGGCAAAGAAGTTCTCTTTTGTACTTTGTGATAAGGTGATGGAGATGAAAATGTATGTACAAATGTTACCTCCATTCATGAACCTGGTTATATGAATAAGTCATGTTATTATTTAAATGGCTGTATACAAAATGTCTGACTTCAACTGTAGATTAAAAATTAATTTTTATATTTGTAGTACTCCTGCCAGTTACTGCTATGGGGTGTTGGAGAATTTTTAAGAGTGCAATAAAATATATACACTACTCAATTTGTGCTTTAGCACTAATTGCCAAAACACCACTGAGGATAAATCTCTAGTAGGAATCTATGGAATAGTTGGTGTTGGATGTTGCCTATATACCACAGACCACAAGTGAGTGTTAAAAGATACAGGAAAGCCCTTCTGTCATGCTAGCTGTTACTGTACGATTTAAAATGCAGAGTATTTTTTCAAAGCTGCTGTCAATGCTACCTAAAAGCAATACAACCATTTTAGAACTGGACTCCAGATTAAATAAAACCTATTCTTGCAAAATGTTCCATGGCACCTTTAATCACTACAAATAACTGAAACCTCTTTGACCTTTGTTTGAAAGGTTTTGTCCTTCTTGGTAGCCCTTCTGTTGAACCAGTGGGTCATTACTGACTGATCAATGACTAATTTACTAGTCTTGCTCTGTTTTGAAACTTGGGCTTTACCTGATGCTCTCCCATGCAAACACTATGTAAATCAACCATTGCTAAACATTGTGATGTGACAGGAGTGAAATCCAAAGCAAGATAGCTGCAGGCTGCCTCCTGTTCTTTCTTACTGTGTTTTAGTGGAAACAAAATGATTCTGGCAGTCACATGTTGCACAAGGAGTATGCAGGAGCACATCTGCATATCTAATGGTCTAATTCTTTAATCTACAGATTTTAAGAGGTGCTTTAATTAACTCGATTGGGCATGCTTAGCTGCATAACATAGTTTTTCATATGGTTGTTCAGATTAACATTTTGTAGGGGAAAGAAAAAGGCACAGGCAGAGGGCTGGGTTAAAGATCACATGCCTGATGTGTGATGTATTTTTTTCTGCTGTTGCTTCACTAGATCATACATAGAACTGTACATGTTAAAGGAACCTTGTAGAAAACGAGCTTTTCTCAGTTACTATACTTCAAATAAACCAAAGCATGTAATGGCATCAGTGGGGCTTTTGAGAGTGGGAGTGTGAATCCCAAACCTACATCACTAAATGACCAACCTTATAGCTTCAAATGCCACTGCATTTGATGAAATGGTTAAATAAAGCATTCCATGCCTTGTGCCTTTAGCCCATTTTCCATCATATGCTTTAAGTCATAAACAGGATAGCATACTGCCCTCAAGTGACCTTGATGGGGGTGAATGGCCCACCCCTTAGGAACACCTGTACTATAGCCAGTAGCATTAGAAGTAGTAGGAGATGACATGACTGCGAACTGTGTACTCTCACCTAACTTTACTTCTGTTCTACAGCTAATTCTGAATGCTGCAGTAATGTGAGGAAATATTATGTGTTAAAACACAACAGTTTTTCACTAAATTAAATCGAAGTGAAATCAATAGACATCTGAAATGATAGAATGAGATTTTATAGTATTGCATATGAAACTTAAAAATTTAATAGGAAGCTGTAAAGTGGGTTATTCATCTACATATTTAAAAACTAGATGAGGCATTCTAGCATGCATAGGCTTTTAGATGCATGTTTCCGCATTTAAATGCAGTACAACCTACAGGAGAGGCATTTTGTATTGCTTATAAACAATTTACAAATTTTACTAAGGAACAGTTTCTATTAGCATGTTCTTTTTTTATTTTGAAAAACCTAAAGAAAAAACCCTGAGGCTTTCCTTAATATAGGTGATTCGGATAGCTTTTGTTAACTGGATGTATTAACAATGGAGTGAGTCTGAAATACTAAAAATTGTATTCTCAATAGCAAATAGCAAAGACATGCAGATTTGTTCAGTTGCTGGCAGCCTTTATACCTTCCTTGTTAAGAAAAAAAAGAAAAAGCTGTTTGTGCAATGAGTTACTCTGGTCTTGTTTGATTTGGTTTTATTGGACTTAGTTTCGTTGATGCTCTTTTATGTGTGTTTGTGAAAGGTTACCTTGGAGGACGTTTGAAGCTCTAATTCCCTAAGCAGTGAAACAAATGTCCTTCATTTCGGTGTGGCAGAGTAGATGGAATCTGTAACTTAAGGTTTCACCTACTCTTCCAAAACCTGAAATGTGAAGGCAAGGAGGAGAACCTAAGATGTGTGGATTATGTCTTTTTTTTTTTTTTTTAAGTTTAAAAAAAGGGTGCTATCTATAAAAATGGATAGGCTACCTCAGAATTGTCTTTCCTTACAGTCCTGCAGGGACAAACATTCATAATTGGCCTAGATACTTTTTGCAGAAGAAAGGGGAGAATGGTTTTCTTTTCAACAAAACCTAACTAGGCATAAATGAAACTGGCAGAATAGGTTGGCAAGTTATTACAGATACCTGGATATTTCACAGTTCTTTGTTCTTTTTAAATTATGTGTTCATAATTAGAAGAATTTTGTTTTTGAAAGCCTCAATGAGTTTCAATATTTTAGGTGTTGAATAATTCATGCTAAACTTTGTTTATGCATTGTTTATGGCACCAAAGAACCTCAAGCAACTGATTAAAAAAAGACTTTACCACATTCCTTTATTCACAATTATCCTCTGGTTAATAACAACACTTAGACACAACTATCTTGGCAAAATCTTAGCTATGTTTACATGAAGACTGGTACTATGTTGAGCCTCAGCATTGCATTATGAGGGCTGCCCACATCTTTCCCATTCCTGGATATTTTTTTTCTTTAATTCCATGGAAAAATGTTCTAACACACTTTAAGTTTGTTTACAGTTTGGCTTTTTCTTTTTTGTAAGGGCCCTTTTCTTTATTTTCAGGTTTGTGTGGGTGCTATAGCCAAGTACAAACAGCTTGACTAAAAATGAGCTGTGCTGGAGTGTTTTATTAGGTTTATTCGTAGAGGTTAAAGTGATGTTCTTCTTTGTCCTTAAGAAATTTTCTGAGGACTGACTTTTTCAGACTGCGCTCGGCTGGTTCGTGGTAGTATCAAGGAACAGCTTAGTTTTTTGTAAATAACTACCAAATCCAGTAACTGACACTGGTCACAAGGAGTTGTCTGGGATTACACAGAGGAAGAAAAATCTCACCTGAAATCACTCGAAAGAACTTACCTGTAAGTTCATATCTAAATCTTGTTTTCAAAGGAAGAAGAGAGTCTCATAAATGTAGGAATGTGTACTGCATCAGTGCCTTGGCATCTTCTCATGTGTATTCAAGCATCATAGGTCAATGCTCCAAAAGTTTACATTGACTTAAATTCTTGGTCATCTAAGAATCTCAAATAATCATATTGTCATGAAATTTAGGGAAAACACCAAATATGCAGTAGTAAAGAAAGGGCAGTAGTTGTGGTCTGCAGACAACAGCAGTGTCTTTGTTGCTGCACATATCTATCTTTCTGAAGTAGCAGAAGGTTGAAAGTCTGGCCTGCTTCTTAGCCAGGACTTGGAGCTGCCTGTTCTGAACCATTCTCAAGAACCAGCTGAGGTATGGATGTCTGCTGCTTCAGAAAACAAAAGGTCAGCTGAGACTGCAATGAGTATTGCTCACGGGGAAAAAGGGGCAAAACAAGGCAGCTGTGTAGTAGCAGAATTACAGATTGCTCTCGGACAGCATGAAAATGGAATAAAGCTCTTTGTCCCTTCCAGCAACTGCAGTGAAAGCCCTGAAAACGTGGACCTGCATGTTTAGGATTATCTAAAGGCTAATACAGCATGTTGAACCCTTAGTTGTTACCAGGGAAGTCTGTAGAGGGTGTCAATATTTCTTTCTTAAAAAGCTGGTTTTGGGTATTGCTCCTGGAATGCTCCCAACATGTTGTTTTTTTTTCCTTCTGGTTCTCAGTCAAACTTATAGGTGCCTCAGTGTTTCTAGGTCTGGTGTGAGGAAGGGCAAAGAAACTGGTGTGGAAGGAGAAATATATTGGAAGGGTTTGTCAAAGTTCACGACAGCCCTCTGTGTAGTAATTGGGAGTAATGCTAAGTTGAACTCTGCTGGGTCCCTATTCACTGAATATCTCAGTCCATCTGCATGCTTCACTCATGATGAGGGTGCTCAGCTGAGGGGTGTGTGGCAGAATATGCTCTTAATGACTGTTGTGGTTTAACCCCAGCTGGTAACTAAGCACCACGCAGCTGCTCACTCGTCTCCCTCACAGCGGGATGGGGGAGAGAATCAGAAGGGTAAAAGTGAGAAAACTCGTGGGCTGAGATAAAGACAGTTTAATAGGTAAAGCAAAAGCCATGCAAGCAAAGCAAAACAAGGAATTCATCCACCACTTCCCATGGGCAGGCAGGTGTTCAGCCATCCCCAGGAAAGCAGGGCTCCATCACACCTAACGGTGACTTGGGAAGACAAACACCATCACTCGGAATGTCCTCCCCCTTCCTTCTTCCCCCAGCTTTATATGTTGAGCTTGATGTCCTATGGTCTGGAATACCCCTTTGGTCAGTTGGGGTCAGCAGTCCTGGCTGTGTCCCCTCCCAACTTCTTGTGCCCCCCCAGCCTACTGGCTGGTGGGGTGAGAAGCTGAACAGCCCTTGGCTCTGTGTAAGCCCTGCTCAGCAGTAAGGAAAACATCCCTGTATTATCAAAGCTGTTTTCAGCACAAATCCAAAACATAGCACCACACTAGCCACTACGAACAAAATGAACTCTATCCCAGTCAAAACCAGCACACTGACCTGGTACAGGCTAAAGGTATAGCTACTGGTATTGCATTGGGGTCACGTTTTTAGCACAGCACTTTAAATAGTATTTGTTTTCAGCAAGATAGAGTCAAAGGCAGCATTTATAGCATGGTTGAAAGACCTTGAGCTGCTCGTGTGGTCCTGATGGGGTCATAAGGAATATGTTGCTTAGCAAGCTGATGTGTAAGTGTAGAGAAAGGCTACTTGAGTGCAAGTTGGTTTTTGAGCCAGAACTTTATTTTTAAAGGACCACAAATCTTGGCTTTAATATGGGCTGTAGAAAAAGGTAAAGCTGCCTCTAAAGACTTCAACAGCGTAATGAGTTGCAGCAGCTAAAAGTTTAAGGGTACTGATAATCTGAGCATCTGGTTTGTGTCCAGGTTGTTCAGGGGTGGAGCGAAAGAAACAGTATTCACCTAACAGCTGTCTTTTCTGAATCAGAATGCTATGCTTAGGTGAAAAGTCATTCAGCTGGTTTTAGTTTACGTTTAAATTTTTTTTTTTTCAAGTTTATATGGGTTTGACTCGGAGCTCAGAGTTTGAATGAGTCCAGAAGTTGAAAGCAAGGTACATCACAAGTCTTTAAGTTTAATGTGGTTTTGTATTGAAGCCCTACAAGCTGAAGTCTTCAGCCACAGTTTAATATCTGAGCCTTAAGTTTTTTTCTCTCTTCCGCTCCCCGCCCCCCCCAATTTTGAAACCTTGTGATTCAGCTTGAATTTCACCTGTTTTGAGTTTTCATTATGAAGTTTAGCATTTTGCTTAAGATGATAAAAGCTAGCTAGCCTTCTGTTTTGCAGATAAAATGCTAACCTGTATTACTGTTAAGGAATATAAGCAAGTAGCTGGATTAATCATGTTTAAAGTTATCTAACAAAAGTTCTTTGAAGACTTAAATGAGATCTACGAGTTGATAGGGATACAGACGATGATGAAGGGAACCTAATGTAGAATGTAAAATCATGCTGAATACAGATTTGCATCAATACAATTTGAGGGGGGAGAGAAACACTAAGCTGGACTGGGCTTCAATTTTTGGATGCTTGGCATCTTTTCACTATACATGAGTGTTCAAATGAAAAAGACCTTTAGTTAAATGTAGTGTCTTCAACAGAAAAGATGTTAATAATTTTCTGACAGGAAGCCAGGGTCAGACATAGAAATGGAAAATTAAAGGGGAAAAAAAATGCAGCATCATATTGTACCACTACAGAGATTCTTTTAAATAAAATTAGGGTAACTTATCTGCAGTGGAATGCAGCAGTTTTTCTTCAAAGCTGATACCTAGCTTTTCACTTGGTTTCCCTTTAACAGAAATAATTTGAAACTGATGTATATTTATGATGCTGAAACTGAATTACAAGGTGTAACAGGCGTTTAAATTTGGTCTTTTGCATAATTCTGCAAAGTCGGTGATAAAGTTACGGGGTTTTGTGAAATGGCAGCAATTTAAGCCTACTGGAGTGCATTCAGAGCTGCTTTGGCTGGCATCTCTGCTCAAGGCATAATTATGCCAATACAACATCTGTGAGACTGAATCTAATATGTATCCTGATAGTATCAGTTTCTTGTAGCAAATGTATGAAGAATGCTAGTCTGCAAATGAACTCACTAGTTCACACATCTGGTAAAAGCCTATAGTTATGAAGACAGCTAGATGTCTAAATTAGTTTTCTTGCTCCAGTAATAATTTGAATGCTACATATTAACATTAAACATTCTAACATATTAAAAAAAATGGGGGGAAAATAACTGTTTCTGTGCTAAAACCTGTCTTTTGTAGATTAATAGGAACTATCACTTTACCTAGTAAGTGAACTTCTGTCCATAGTTAATAAAACAAAGATACTGCAGATGCAGGAATCATACACATGCATTGGTGCAGCCTACATAATAACCATAAAGACCCAGTCTCCTAGCTGTTGGAGGTTATATTAACAAATGTTGGGCCAGACACTTCCCTTACATAATTCAACTAATAACCATGGTGTTCCACTACAGTAGAATGAACTCTTCATATTCCCAATGCATTTCTATGCTTCCACCTTTTTGGGGCATCATCTTCATGGACAGAATGCAGTGAGCTACTTATCCAGTGGAATTTGTGTACATTCATTTTTAATTTTGTTAGGTGCCTTATCAATTATGGAAATATGAAAGTCTACAGAGCCGGGATACAAGCTTAATACAAATTAGAGTAAATAATTTGAAGCATGAGATCTGACAGGAAGAAGATATGACAGCCTTATGAAATCTTAAGCGGACTGAGTTATTCAGAAAAATGTTCAAATAATAGCATTCTCATCATATTAACTAGGAAGACACTGTAGTAAAAGCCAGTAAAGTAAAACTAACATATTCGTTAAATGAAAATAAGCCAGTTATTCTATACAATCAAAGTATTACATGCTGTATTTTTAATGTAGTTTTGTCTCAAAGCTGCCCTGGACTGAATAATCAAAACTGTTTTAGCACAAATACTAACTTTATTTGTAATGTGCATGTGGAGGATAATCTGGTTATGAGAGTATGTCTCTGTTATGCACACTCAATGGGACCTGCTTGCCCTGGGATAGTGTAATTATTGGCTAAAGTAAAAATCAGTCCCTGACAAAGGATGAATGAACCTGTGCATGAAATTGTCCCCTGACTCTTAAGCTCTTTTATTATCCATTCACTAAGTTCCCACTTCTGTATCTTTACTTTGAGTAGCTTAGACTTTCCCTGTTGTCACCTTTGCCCCTGGATGTTTAGGTTTGGTCCTTATATGCCTGTCTGAAAACCTGAGTGGTCTGCAAAGTTTTGTGTATTGGGTCTTAAACTCCTTGCTGTAGGATGAGGGGAGGAATTGGACTGTCAGACTGGCAGGGGAATATGCTTCCTGATGGGACTCCTGTGAGCTCTAGAAAGCATGCGCTCTTAAGCTACAGTGTAGTTGTGTAGCCATCCTCAACCTTTATGCTGGAAGCAGTTAGTAAGCGCTTTGCAGATCAGGCCAGAGATGAATGTACAGCTGAGAAAGTGAAGTAGTATCTGTTTGAGTCTCCTACACAGTGTGTGAGATTTGTTGGGTCTGATGTGTACTTCTTTTCCCAAGATTTTGCTTCCTGTTGCTTTTTGATTGATAGCAGCTTTTTGGGAGTTGATGTGAACTTGCAGATTTGGTCCATTGGAAAGATATGTAACTAATTCCTGAGGCAGAATGCTCAAAGGAATTCTTGTTTGTATTTATGTAATAATTAAACAAGGAAGCATTCGTATCTGCATGCACTGAAATAAATACAAAGGTTTGATTCTTTTAAAGAGTTTAATTAAAGGTTTAATCAATGCATCAAATAGTCTGTCTACCACAGTGTCTGAAGTGAAATATGATTTCTTGCATGAATAGCAAAACATGAAAGCTAATAAAAAGGAATTTATGGGTTGAGCCACGTGTGTCTTACCACCCAGGTGTCAGCTCCACTGTAGGTGAGTGAACACCACTCCCTGTGCCTTTCCCCAATTGCTCTGAGTCAGTACTGCCGAGGTAAACAGGAAGCTGCTGCAGTCTGGAGCTTTTGCTCTGTTTACTCAGCACTCTGTGAAATTAAAATAAACAAAGCAAGCAATTTTGACATTAGAACCTCCCCCACTGTGGAGCTCCTCCCGGCCCCCCAAACCAGCTCCTCCAGCCACTGTCACCAGTGAGAGGAGTTGACAGCTCAGATGTGAAATGGGGATATTGGTGTGGGGGGAGCACTCCTGCTTCTCCCCGAGTAATAAAGGCTTTTCAGCTCTTCACTGCGTATCCCACCTCCCAGTGCCACAGCTGTCCAGTGCTGCAGGACTGCGATTCCTAGGGTCCTCCTTGTTCAGGTAGGTCCCCCCAATACAGTGGCCTGTATAGAAACCGAGTCACCTGAACTCTACATCTGAACACAGTCCAAGGACAGAGTATGCAACTTGTTAATCCAATGTGAAAGGAGATACTCTTGAAGCCACCTAATTGGGAAAATCCCAGATAAACCTAACAGTATACCTTGAAATTCTGCAAGCAGGACTTTGGCAAATGAAGTGTTTATGGTGGGGCACCACCCTGGTACAATACAGCAGTGATTAGCTTGTATTGCCCTGCTCATCCCGGCTGGAACAACACTATGCATACAGGAGGGCAGGTCCCAGTTGTAACAGTTGGGAAGATCAAAGCAAATATCTCAAAAATAGGTTAATTTGAAACCAATGACCATCTCACATTAAGAAATGAGCAGTTGACTGCATGTCTTATATTTGGCATCTAAGTAGTTAAATGTTACAACTCTGAGCAGTGCATTAAACTAATAAAGTTCTGTGGTGTCAGCACGAAGGTGCTTTTTGGTGCATACTGTTGAAAAACCAATCTTGGCCACAGTTATCTGCTGTGTTGCAGCTTTTGCTGTTTTATTATGCCTATTACAATAAAGAGTGTTTTTCTTTAGCCTGAGCTGCCACAGGCATGTGACTACATGACAATCTCCACTTAAAAAGTTTATATTCCCTCTGGTTTGTAAATAAGTTCAGAACATGGCTGTATTTATACCTAAAAGAAAAAAAAAAAAAAAAAAAAGAAACCAAGAGGCTGAACTGTAGTTTTTCAAAATTATTTTAAATTCAGATGTGATTCGGGGGGATGATTTATTTAGTTGTATAAATCAGTCTTTCAATTTTTGTGGAATTGCTACATACTTTTACTCAATTAGATGAAGCTGTTGCATAAAAACCATCTAGTTTGATATTTTTGGTTAAAAACAACAGTAATAAAACAAGGTCCGTGCCAATTTCTATAATCTGCCCAACCTGGTGTATTCTTACTTACAGTCCATTAACAATTGGTGAGGACAAATACACCCAACAAAACTGTAGTTGTTCAGTAATTTATTGAGAAGAAAATAATACAGTTTCATGTGTAGAATATAATATTCCTTATTATTGCTGGAGTGTGTTAGTGCATCACATTGGAATTAAATTGGTTTGTATCCAGAGCTCGTATGAATATGTGCTAAGCAAATGGGGGGAAAAAAAAAAAAAAGTAGGTTTGGGGTGATGGGGAAGTAAGAGTGTCTCCATAGGTAGTGTAGTATTAAGTTAATGAAATGGGCATATTGGGGCATTGATGTTTTTATTTTTGAATTAAATCTCTAAGCCAGCCAAAACCAATCCATTTATTGAGATTTTTTTCAGTTTCTTCATATATTTGAGAAGGATAGTTTTGCTCTTTCTAAAATAATACCATTTTTAAAAATTCCTTCTGTCATCTCTGTATGAGAGCTGGTACACTGTATTAAAACTGTGTTTTTAAAGAGCTTTTTTTACTGAACTGTTCAAGCAGTAAAAAATGGTGTTTGTAGATCAGAGCTCAATACCTAAGAACCATAAAAAAGGCATATCGAGGTAAAATTTTAGATTGCATAATACGGATAAAACAATAAACACTGAAGTTGCTATACTGTGGTAGCAGTTCATCCTTCTCTAGGACTTGGACTGGGCACGGTCTTAAAAACGAGAGAGAGAAAAGCAATCTCGGGCAAAGCAGCAAAGGTCATTGCAGGGTTCGAAAGGCTGTCGTAAATAGTCGTTTGGTGACATTTGGGATTGTTACTCATGCAGACCTCCCCCCTCCGCCAGTTACTTCAGCGAAGTCTCGGCAAACGGGGCCGCAGGAGCCGGGAGAGCCGGCGCCGCGGGTGGAGCGGGGTGCCCGGGCGGGAGCGGGGTGCCCGGGCGGAGCGGGGTGCCCGGGCGGGCCGCGGCTGCGCTGCCTTCCCACGGGGCTCCCGCCGGCCGCTTACGAGTTTTTGTATGAACTGCTGTGCTGTTAATTAACCAGGGAACAGGCTGTTACTTTTTCTTCATCTTGTACAAGTAGCAGGCTACGGAGTGAAGACAAATCACTAGGTTTTGGTTATTCTGATTTCATATAGCTTTTTCAATGGTTTAGTATTTTTAATGGAAAAAATAGAGCTATCTTGTGTGTGCACTGATGCAGAATAGGGAAAAAAAACCCACCCAAACCAACCTGAAAGAAAGCCTTAACGGTCTGGGAAAATAGGTTATGACCCAAGTTTAACAGATCTAGTGCATCAAAATGTGTAGAGATATATTATGATCTTAATGAAAAATCAAAGCAAAAGTCTCACTGGTAGATGCGTTGTTCTTAATCCAAATAACGTTTCCACGCAGTACGATACACTATTTAAGATGTTTACTATCGTTTTATTATGTAAAAGTTTCCTTTGGCAATGTTATTTCAATAAAATTAGTTGCTGAAAAGTAAATATTTTATGGCAAGAGAATAACGTTACAGTTAACAAAGTTTTATACTAAATTCAAGGGAAAATTCAAAACTGTCATAGTTTGGCATCTCTCTTTTTTTGTCATGCTTCCTGATTACTCGTGGCATTGCTGCTAAGCATGTTTTTCAAAGATAAGTCACAGTTTATTGTGGCATAACTAAAAATACGAGCTGTAAGTATTTTCTTTTAGAGTGTAGTATCTTCCTGCTTATAATTAAAACATTGAACTGATTATGTAAATGATGTTGGGAATGAGATTTTCAGTCATTTCAAAGTGCTAGTGACGTCATTGGAAATTGATTGGGTAGATGCAGACAGAGTGAATTTGTTGTAACCGATACTCTTTGGTTACAATGGAGTAGTAACAAAATGGTGTTTTAACAGGAGCAGTTTTACTCCCTGGAAATTCAACAAATACTATAATGATTTCTTCATCTTTAATACTTAAAAAAAATTTATTGATTTATCCTTTCATCCTTCGGTGTTGTCTTGTTGACTTATCGATTTAAATACTAAGTAATTAATTCAGAAATACTACCATCCTGTTCATTTTCTATTCTGCATGGATAAAAAGAAGCAAAACCTGCAGCTAAAGATAGGGTTAAAATAATTATTTTTCTTCTCTTGATATTTGCTAGTACACCTGAATCCAGTAATCTTTTGTCAGAGGACTGCGTGTCTACAGAAAGGGAAACCATGACAGAAGGAACAGGTAGCATTAAAATCCAGTCAGACACCAGGTCTTCCAGAAAGCATAATAGCAAGTATTTGGTCCTCTTGTGTAAATAACAAAAGAAAAATTGTATAATTCAGTTTAAGATTACTGAGTGCTCCTCCCCCCCCCCCGCCCCCCCGCAGCAAAGGCAGATCTTCCTCAGGTGCCCAAAGGAGTGAGTGATGGCAGTTATCTACTGGTTGTGCTACTAAACGCACACTTGTATGCCAGGTGATTAGATCTCAAGAGATGCTGTAGCCATCCTCTCATTAAGACCTCTGTATCTCTGTGGAAAATAGAGCGGTATGATACAGGAAGGCAATACATGGGGAGTCTGGGATAAGCAGTCATCAAACTGATTTCACCAGCTAACTTGGTGAGCTGCAGAATCAATGTGCCCTTATTCTGCTGACGGGAACAGCCGTCCTTGAATTGTCACTGTGAAAGGGTAATTGGAGGCTCCAAGAGCAGTCAGACTGCAAAGACGTTGTTTTCCAATAAAACCCTCTGTCACAGTGTCATTAACCAGGGGTACTGCTGGGGACAGACTTTGGCCTTAAATTCTCAGGTTAATGTCTTAGTAGTATCAGTCTGATGAGGAAAAAAATACCTTCATTTTACACATGAAACAAAAGGGTCAGTAGAAGAGGGGAAAGGAAGAGCGACTTCCAGCTGCTGTTCATGTGCAGCCATACAAAGAGGGCAGTGACTGAGCAGAAAGGAATTCACTGGGGTGATTGTGGCCTACGAACCATCGGTGCTAAAGCCTGAAATTACAAAAGCTGGGAGACGGGGCAGGGAAGTCAGCACTGAGATCAGCTAGAACAGGACGTGGCTGGGATGGCATTATTGTAGTATGCCACCGGTTTCGCTTTCTCCAGAAACTTCAGCTGGCACCGATATCGCATGCACCACACAGCATCAAAATGCTGTCTTCTAGCAGTGCGTATGTGAGACACTGGCCCATGCGCAGAGCTTCTGAGTCATGCTGTTCTGAGATTCCTCTTTCTGGAAACCAGATGGTAAGCTCCCCGTTGACTTCAGTTTCTTGTTTAGTTCCAGGATGATCAGGGAAAAATATTTTCAGTCTGATGCTATAGGAGAGGGAGTGGCATTTTGTCTGAATTTACTGTTTGAGTTTTCAAACTACATATTTCAATTAAAGAGCATAATAATATTTTTTGTTAATGTGACACATGGAGAAAGAGTCAGAATAAATTAATCATAGACAAATTGTTTTCTGTTGTTGGAAAAAAACAACCAAACAAAACCAAACCAAAATGAAAAGACAAAAATATAATGTTCTCGTTCCCGAAGATGTGGAGGAGACTTTGGGGGCATTGCAGGTGTGGAAAATCTTGTGATCTTTGGCCTCTGAGATCTCAGTTGCTATGTAGCATTTGGGGGGAGGTGGTATGCAAATAATCTCAAGAGTATTGCTTTTCCAGGGAGATATCTCGAGGAGGAATCAGCACCCATCCTTTTTTGTAATGACAGTGAAGGAGGGAAGAAAAAGTTCACATACCATACACATATATGCACCTATATTGTACAGGTGCCAGAATGAATTTTAATACTCTATGGAACTGTGATAGCAAGTTTGGGTTAGAACGTACAGTATTTTGTAGTATTACGTGTAAGATGTATGATTGCACAAAACCCTATTGAAACCTGGTTTTAATGGAGAAGACTGGCAGATCTAAAAGCTTTATTATACATTAATGACTGATACAGCCAAGGTGAAACTTGTTTGTTGCAATTGTTCTCTTGCATTTCCATAACTTGCACAATAAGTATATACAGATGCAAACTGCATATACAATTTACAGATCAAGAGTTAGTATGCATGGATGCTACTCAGTGAAATGATTGGAATGGGGTGTGTGTATGCTTGTGAAAAATGATCATGTCCAAAAACAGGATTCTAATTAAAGTTTATGATTTATTACACGAATAGAGGTAAGGAAACAGCGCTGGGTGCACCGGGAGCCTCTGCTCTACCAAGGCACACACAGTCAGTTCTAATTGTGCAGGTTAAGTACAGGTTCTACATACATATTCACTAGATTTCTGAGAAATGTTATACATATTCATTAG
>JANHGO010000069.1:59930027-60025735 GCA_024606505.1 Aquila spilogaster
GACGGTCCGCTCCGCGAGCTGCCGGGCGGGGGCTGAGGGGCGCGGCGGACCGGGCGGGGACGGGGTCCGCAGCCGGGTCTGCTTCGGTCTTCGACGCCGGCTCCTGCCGGTTTGTCACGGGTTTCGGAGTGGAGTAACGCAGGTGTGACTCTGACTCCCCGTGCGGAGGACTTGGAGTAAGCAGAGAGAACTCCGGTGCGGTAGCAAACGGGGCTGAAGTGAGTCATCGCCTTAAAACGTGGCTCTGAAGCGGAGTGCTGAAGATCTGAGTAAAGGTACTTCAAAAAAAGGAAAACAACTTTTGCGCTCCTGCTGCTGCAGCTCGGGGTGTGCTCTGACCCCCCCAGGCACGGGCGCGGCCCCGCGCACCTGTGCCCGGCGGCGGTCGGGGCTCCGTCGTTCGCTGTGTAAATACAGCGCTGCGGGGAGCCGGGATTCCTGCTCCATGCCCGGCTCCCTGCCCGCCGCGGCCTTGCTCTTGTAAGGGGGTTTGGGAGGGAGAGGCCCTCATGCTGGCTGGGAGCTGATTGTTTACCTGGAGATTGCAATCACCCCTTACCCTCACCTTTGTTCCGCGGCGCTCCTTACGTCAGGGATGGCTGTGGCACCTGTGGGCTCCCGGTGCTGATTGCTGAGCGCTGGGTGAGGCCAGGGCTGCGTGGTGCCAGGAGTGTCTGACTGCTGCCAGTGCTGCTCAGAGCAGTGTACCTCTCCCTACAGTCTGTTTGCAGTGGGCCCCAACGGTTCCCTTCCAATGAGAGGACTGAATCAAAGTATGGCTCTTGAAAAGACGTGTAACTAATTGGTAACACGATCAACCGATCGTACTTCTTCAAAGTAAGGGAACTTACATCTCCCACAAGATATCCTCTTCTGGGAGCTATTTGGGCCACCATTGTCATGGTTTTAATTTGATATTGAAGTAGTCCTGAATTACGTGAGCAGTACTTCTGTCGTTGTCCTTACGCACTGATTATGGTCAAACCAGCAAAGATTGTTGTTTTACGAGTACCGCTTTGTCTTTACCTAAGCAGTAGTTGGTGACCCCTTAGCAGGTAGCTCTGTGTAACCTAGCTGGCAGCAGGGCTGTCTGCCGGGATTTCTAATGGCTGCTTACCAATATGAATCACACTGCTCACATCCTGAAACTTTATATGCTGTATAAAAAGTTATTTCCCTTATTTTTGTCTTGACAGTTTTGGTTTCTTTGGAGGGGGAAAAAATGCTAGCACTGACATCAGATGCATTTGTTTTGTGCTGTTCTGGCACTTTGATATGGCAGAACATGTGATGGTGACACTCATGCAAACGTTCCTCTTTCAGCCATTGTGCATCTCCATCCTTAGGTCTGCTGGCAGGGCCGTGCAGCTGTGTGCAGCTTAGCAGCGTGTATGCTTTTTTCTGCTGGTTTATTTTTAATCCAGGTCAATATCTATATCTGGTTAATGGTGTGGTTTCAGAAGGAGTTCTGCAGTCATGGAATGGGTGAGCTGTTCGGTGGCTGTATGCTGCAGTATGAGGTAGGAGTGAGAAATGGCATGGCGAAACTGCCCTACAGCTTTAAGGAACACCTGATAACTACTGGAATGTGTTCCTTTTGTTAACTTTGCATTTCAGCTTTTAAAATTCGAGATTGTAGAATCAGAGAATGGGTTGGGTTGGGAGGGACCTTAACGATCATCAAATTCCACACCATTGCTGTGGGCAGGATTGCCAGCTGCCAGATCAGACTGCCTGGGGCCCAAACCAACTTGGCCTTGGCAGCTTCCAGGTCTGGGGCATCCACAAACTCTCTGGGCGAGGATTTCTTCCTAATGTCTGTAAGGAAGGAGTTCCTCATATGATGAGGATGAAGCCCGGAGAAGCTATGAATGTCCCATCCTTAGAAGTGTTCACATCCAGGTTGGATGGGGCCCTGGGCAGCCTGGTTGGGGGTTGGCAGCCCTGTCCATGGCAGGGCCTTGGAGCCAGATGATCTCTCATTTCAAAACAGCTTGATATGAGTAGAGGTCAAATATTTATCACTTAATCCAGCATGATGCTGAGCACGTGTTGGTTACGTGTAATGCGTAGGAAAGTCTGCAGAAATGCTAATTCTTAGTTGCCTTGAAAGGACTTGCTTGGCTTCAGGGTTTGGTCCTAAAATAGCTTGTGTAAGGGACCTTATACTGTCTTAAATACACTGTCTTACATTTTCTTCCTGTATGAAATTCTCAGGCAAGACACTGATGTTTCTGTATTTGAAGAGTGCTTTCCTGTCTGGTGCTGCAGACAGTAGCATAAGCTCAAACCTCGCTCTCTGCCAAAAGTGAGATAGCAGGGAGGGCAGCAGCACATGCTTTGCATTATGTCTAGAGGTGCATTCACAGAAAAATCTTCCAGCTATATGGTATTCCTGTTTTGCTCTATTTTATGTGTCAGCCAGACACAGTAGCACGTTCAGTAGCAAAACTAGTGATTCATTCTTGGGTTTGGTTTAGGTCTGCGCTGTGCATGTCCTCTCTGCCTCTTGCTAGTCTGGATCTCTAGAACACTTTATTGATATATGGTGCATGTTAGCAGACTTCTTCAGAAAACATTAATGTAGGCAGAACACTGCCCAAATGCAGCTTTTCCAGCTGATAAAAACCAAACGTGACTGTATATTACGTACACCCTGGACACTTTTCTAAGTCTTTGCCTTCCAGAATTGCTTTTTTTTTTTTCCTGTCTATGTGTAACTACTTTATAGTAAGGAAAATGGTATGAGAATGGCACTAGTAGCTTGTAACTAAACTCTTTACAAGCCCTTCCCTTAACTTGAAGTAAGGGGTAACTTGCCCCAGACTTACTGCCTGGTCTTAAGGCATTGCTGCATATGTGGGAGGGGAAAGCTGAGACAGTGTTCTTTGAACCGTTGTGACAGCTAGCAAGTGAAAGTGTCACCTCAGCTTGCCTGTTCCCCAAAAACTTATCAGTAAGAACGTTAGCGATAACCTCATCTTGAAGTGCGTTGTTACAGTTGAAATATTAAGCAGTTGCACACAACTTTGGAGAAGTTTTCTCAGCTCCTTTTGTAATGACATTAACTGTATAGTTTTCTTTTGGCAATACCAGTTTGATTTCTTCCCAGCTTCTAGGAATTAAGACACACTGATGTAAAAGGTCATGCACAGCCCTATCCAAGTTATACCTGAGGAGAAAGGAATAGAAAAATACAAGAAATGCTGGTTTCAGCATCAGAAATGCTTGCGTGTTTAGATCTGCCACTTAAGATTGTATATATTACTAATATATAGATAATTAACATGTAAATAAACAACTTTGGAGCTGCAAAAGAATCCTTGGTCTCAGTAAAACCTAATTGAATTCAGTTGCAGCATCTGGTGAGGAAGGGAATGAAAAGGTAAGAGGTCATCTTTCTTGCTGAATTTCTGGCTCTTGTATTTACTTTGCCAAGGACCTTGTGTAACCCTGGGAATGAGCTTACTGTGCTTAAAATGCAGTGTTCTGGCATAAATTGCAGTGGTTCTGCTGATAGAGACCAGCCCGGGATCGGGCTTACCGTGTCAGCTTATTAGTTGTCAGATTTCTTGCTTACCTTTTGGTTCTGGTTGCTGCTACAACACATGGCTTATATGTGACAAATCAGTCTGTTTCCTTTTTCTAAAGCGCTGTTTGTAATGCAGTACATCAGTCTGCCTTTTTGAACCTGGTTCCTAGATCTAGATGTTGTGCTACTACTGAGAATCATTAAAGCTATGTTAGAGGAGATTTTGTACTTAATTAAAGCAGTTGTTGTTCTGGGAGCTAACGGCTCAGAACTTGAGGGATGGGGAAGAAATCAAAGCAGCATTTCCCAGAACTGGGAAGTGTGTATGTTTTTTTTACAAAACAAAGTATTTGGAGAATAGTCCAACCCCTCTGCAAACCTAGAAATAATCGGGCATAGACTTTGGCAAGAAAGCGCTGGTTTGTGCTATTATTGACTTCTGAATGAAGACGCTTTGCATATTCAAGATTTTGATTAAAGAGTATGAGAGGGGTTTACATCAGCACACCGGGCTATAGACCCTTTGGAGAGAAACCTCATACAGGTTCTCTTACAGCTTTTCTTATCTGTTGGAGCTCAGTCACTTCCCTGTTGTCCAGGAAGCTCCTTGGCAGACTGCAGTGTTGCTATTACCCTCTTGGAAGTGTCTTGTACTGTTTGGGAGTGCAGAAGTATTACAGCTGCATGGGCTACTTGGTAACTTTTTGCAACCAGTGAACTCTGTTAGCTGTTGTGTGTTGGGCTTCTATTACTTCTACTACATGGGCATAAAAGTATTCATAAATATCAGAGAAACGCTCCAGTCAATGCATTTACTCCCCGTTGTAGTATCAGAACCAGGAGCTGTTTTGCTCCGAGTTGGTTAGGCCTTGAGCTCCCCTCCTCGCTGGGTCCTTGTCCCAGCCCAGCAACCTCCTGTCACGCTGCAGGGTCCCTGCTGTAGGAGCTGCCTTTCAGCTGGGCCTCCCTGAGTTCAGCTGGGCCTCCCTGAGTTCAGCTGCTCCCACCTCCTGCTGCATCCACCATGTTCCTGAGATGCTCTGCTGTCCTGCCCAGGAAGTACGGCTGTTGCTCACCTCCTGACTCATCCTCGCCCAGCTCTTCTGTGCCCCACCTCCTCGCTTCCTCCCTTTCCCCTGCCCCACCTCTTGGCAATGTGGTGCCCCTCTGGGAAGAGCAGGTGTGCAGCAGGAGTGGTGTCTGGGCAGCACGGGGAAATCCCTTACATCAGCTTGACCAAGTTATTGCTGTAGGGAAGAAGCTTTCTTACTGGGGGTAGAGTATCTCTGGTGAACCTTACATAATAAATGTGTGCATGGGCCTGGAGTTACCCCTTCATGTACAGCGGCAAGTACATCTGAGCTCAAGATGTGCGTAAATAGCCTAGCTGAAGGGGTGGTCAGTGGTCTCTTTTCAAAGGCAGACATTCAGCTGCTGTTAAAGCTATTAGTGGGTTGGGTTCATAAGCGGTCCAGGTTTTTAAGTTTTTACTTGAAACGGAGACTGTTCTTTTGAATAAAGCCAGTGAAGAGCTGTCAAGGAAAGCAGTGTAGGTAGCTGGAGTGTGAGTCGGAGTATCTTCAGTAGGAGTGGTGCTTATTGGAAAGGACACTGGAGGGGAGCTGTGATGTCTGAGGTGTTGCCTACTGACATCAGAAAACAAGTTCAGCAATTAATTGAACTGGTGAGTATAGGGCAGAAGTTAGCAGACCTTCAGCATGCTTCTCTGTTGTTACTGGCCTGGAAGTGCAGCAGACTGCCCTACAGCTCTGCGTGCCGCTTTCCTGCTGGCTGCATGACCTCAGCTGCCACAGGTATCTGTGCTGGAAGTGGCTTCTGGCTGTTGGGAGCAATGCGGAAGGTGACAACACACTCACTTAAGGTGGGATGATGACAGCTGGATGTTTATTTAACCTAACTCACCAGAAAATGGAACAAAACTGCTTTAAACAAAACTATGTTCTTCTAGAAGCTGTTTTGGTGCTTTGTTCAGCATTGTGAAGCCTAAATAAATGTGTTTTTGGCACTCTTTAGACAGAGCTAGCAGTCTTGTAGTGACTAGCTGCACTTGTTCCCTAACAGGAAGTGTGAGGCTTTTTCTCTGCCAGCTCACTGAACCACTCACTGAATCACCTTCATCAGCTGAGCGTGAGTCTGCAACCAGTTTTCTGTCAGCCGTGTCTAATTTAAGTGTGGAAGCCGTGGTCAAGTCTGAACAGTGCAGCCTGATATCACTTGTAAAATATGGCATCTCCACTCTGGCAAATGTTCTTAACACTCGAGATTTTACATCTTTCATGCTTATGTCTTATGAACTAACATTCTACCAGATGTTTGATCCGGCACCTAGGAGAGTCTTCTGTTTTCAATCTAACATTCCACAGCATTTGAGAGGCTTTAAATTCTAGGCCATTTACCACTGCTTGCTGTTATTTTTGTACTGATTTATGTCTTTTCCTGTGCTTTGAGCTGCATATTGCTAATAGCATAAATACAGAAGATAGAAATCGGGGCTTTTTGTCAGTAATACGTTTGCATTGCCAAGCGGTAGTCAAGAATTTGTCTTTTTGTTTTTTTCTGCCTTGGGGGATACAAGTCTGTGCAATGCCCGAGCACTTCCGAATTTGCTTTTGCAGTTAAATCTTAACCCTGTGCTTCTCCAACTTTGTAGAGTAATATGCTAGTTTAAAGTATTTTCATTTCTTTTTACAAATGCTGCTACAGTGTCTGAAGTCAAGTCCCTTGGGCTGCAACCCCTGTATGGTAGTAGCTTTTTGGCATGAGAGTACTATCCATTTGGGGTGGGCTGGTAGGAAGGTTCCAAGGACAAAGGTTGTCCTATGTATTTACAGCATTATCGCTGTTAGTTGTTTTTCGAGCTGCTGTATTTCTCCCGATTGGGCTACTGATTGCAGATGTTTTGGTATATGAACTGCAAAATGTTTCATTCCATTTGTTAAGTGAAAGCAGTGTTCTTGAACTGTATTGAAGGAGTACTCTTTTAAGTGGATGTAATCTTAACTGCCTTTTTGTGGTACTCAAAGGCAAGTGCGTGCCCTTAAGTTGGAGCACAATTTGATTTGTGTGTTTGTCAGTTGTGGGGTAATTTGTTTTCCTGTACTGTGCTTCTGATTGTATTCCACATATACCTAAAGAAAGAACAAATGTGCAAGAAAACAGTATTTGAAGAGTCATGTTTCTGGTACAGATATAGTTAAATGAAGTTTTTCAAACTCATTGAGATTTGTTCCAGAAAGGATAAAAGCTACAGATCTGTGCATTCTTGCTGTTTGAGCACTGAGGTACTCAGCTTTACGTAGATGTACTCTGAATTATGAGATAATTCTACAATATCTTCCTAATAATTGCACAAATTCATATGTCATTGGCTTTTTTCTTGTTTTCTACATGTGTAGATTGCTATCTAAATATGGATCAAGAAATCTGGTATTTTTGAAGAAGCTAGTGGTAGAACTTGATCATCTAGGGAACAAACTAATTAGTCACAGGAATCTGTTGCATTAGATCATTATATCATTTCTAGTTTTGTAATCTTGATTGTACAGATTTTGTTGGAAGCAAGTTACAGACTAGACACAGTAATCCTGTTGAGAAAGCTTCTGATGTTTTCTACAGTAATTTGAATTAAAATTTCCAGTAATGTGGAAACTTATGTATTATAGCATATGATTTTGTTACATATGGCTTCTGTACCACATACCATATAATCATAGAGTCGTTTGAGTTGGAAGGGGCCCTTAAAATCCCCTGCCATGAACAGGGGTCAGGTTGCTCAGCGCCTGGTCCAGCCCTTA
Source organism: Aquila spilogaster (assembly GCA_024606505.1). NCBI lineage: Eukaryota > Metazoa > Chordata > Aves > Accipitriformes > Accipitridae > Aquila > Aquila spilogaster. The sequence continues at coordinate 59,937,375 of JANHGO010000069.1, forward strand.
CCGTGTCTGTCTCCAGGGATGAGGCATCCACCACCTCTGTGGGCAAAATATCCTGCTGCAACTGTTTGTGTAAACTTATGGATTCAAGCAAATCAATAATAATAATAATAAGATATTTGACTGTAAATTAAAATGCAAAAGTAGTTTCATTTAGTACAGAATTATTTCAGCTAACTTTCTGCTTCACCTCCCTTCTCCTGTAAACTGGGCCTTATGCACAGCTGTGTTTCCAGGACCTGTTGCTGTTCTGTTGGTAGTGTCTCTTTTTTCAGTGCTTTCCCTTGACTTTAAGTACACACTGGGAGCTACTATCTTGGTCAGTAATTGCTAGATTCAGCAAGCCAGAGATTCCTACCAAAATATTCTGGCTTTTGCAGTGCAAAAGTCAAAATAACTTCTTAGGGTAGGGCAGTTCAGACCCTGACTGTTGTGTGTAACCTGCACAGCTTGGACACATGGTGTGAGGTGACTTTTTGTAGCTGGATGGCCTTGGTGGGGAAGTGGAAATGTGGGCCTACTGCAGTGTAGTAGCACCATTAAGCCTGCAGAGATGCTTGCAGCAGAAGTGCTAAAAGTGCATCAGTTGGGTCCTGAATGGCTTCTGTGTTGTTAGCCTTTTACTTGCTCTGCTGTGGCTGGTGACTCTTGAAAGTGTCTTCCTGTTGCTTCCTTAAGTACCAAGAGGTCCTAATGCTTAGAACCAGCATGTGCTGGTTGTGGTAGTCAGCAGTGGTGCTGGCATGAGGAGGACGGTTCTTCTTCCAGCTAAGTGATGGGGCACAGTGGGCTTCCGAGGGTTATGTACTGCTTCCCAGAACACTGTAAGGACCCGTGTCATTCTGTTGAAGATCCTATTTCATGGGAATGGACTATCAGCGAGTAGTTTTGTCTCTTAAAGTTGGAATTGCAATAACTTCTATAGACTGTGCTATTTGTTGTGGGTTGCGTGGGTGTATTTTCATTTTAAAAGCCTGAACTAAGTTTGACATGGCTAGGAAGAGGAGAAATGAACTCAAATGTTTTTGTTCAGAGATTCTGATGTGACACTGCATACTTCTACAGAGGCCTGATTCAGGATTTGGCCTTTAATGAACAAAAACTGGACTTCTCTTTAAAGCAGAGTTATGTGGGAGGAGGCAAGATGACTTCATTGTAGGCGAGGCCACTGCTGTTGTTTTCTGGTGCTGTTGTAGCCTCTGTGTTGGGTTGTGGTCAAGGCACAATCACTTTCTTGTAAGAGGGGATAGGTGTTGAGCAGATCAACTGAAAACATATCTACTTAAGTGAAAAAGGATGTAATAGTGCTTGAGTGTGAAACTCAGGCTGTGTGTTGGGTTTTCTTAAGGTCAGTAACTGTTTCTGTGAATTCAAATGCTAATCTGGTGTTTTAAACGTCTGAAGGATACTTGTCTGTAATGGTCATTCTTGTCTTACAGCACTGTCTGATAATTCATATCTGTATGACAATAAAGAACTAGATCCAACCTACTGGAGAAAATAGTTTGTTCAATTTGATATTTGCTTTAAATAGCGATTAGTATGTCTGATCTACAGTTAATTAAATTTAAACTTGATACAACTGAAATTGTTATGGTTTGGAAAAAGTAGATACAAAAACAAAGGCTCATCTGTTCTAGCTTAAAGCTGCCTTCAAACAGATGGTTCTCTACAGAACTTAGTACAGACTTCACAGATCTTGGCCTCAGTCTCAGGAATATGTCAGTTGAACCTATTGCAAGGCTACAAAGTGGTTAAATTTAAGTAGCATACGGTAGTACAGAACGGGACTGATTATTCTGTATAGATAAGTAGTATTGTTAACTTTCAGTTTTTATATGGGAAGGAATAGTTCACCAATTTACAGTGCCAGTTACACAGCTGACTTTTCCAGAATTCTTAGAGCTATCCCCATGAGTACTACTCTTTAAAGCTGTTCTAGTGGTAAGTAGGATTTCTGATTCTAGGGCTCTTAATGTCTGAAATACCAGCACACCCAGTCCCCAGGGACCTGATCTCAGTATGCAGAATAAGTTGATGACCAACAGTGGTTTCTTCCTGTAGTTTGTGCTTTTATTCTTGGTTCATTCTAGAACACTTGAGAGGAAACAAAAGAACAGTGAATGCTTATTCCCATATTTGGTATAATTCCTGACAAAATGAGTATCCTTCCTCATTGAGTAATGGAAGATAGTGCTTCTGGAAAATCCAGCCCTCCTTAAATCATGGATTTATATTTAAATGGCTGCATCAGGCTTATTTTCCTTGTAATTGCATACAGTGCAGTTTTCTACACAGAATCATGGTGATGCTAAGCAGTCAGGTAGCACTAGTAGAGTGAAGGGGATTAAGATAAATGTTTGCTTCTTTAGAACAACAAAAGCTTTTATTTACATATTTATAAGTCCTTCTCTGGCAGATTCCATTAGCATTATGCATTAGTAGGGTCATTTAAAATTACATTAAGAGTAGGATTGGAATTAGTGGAGGTTATAAAGTACTAGTAGCGAAATAGACATTTGGCTTTTAACTGCTGGTAGTGGAAGAGGAAAGAATAAATAAATGTAAAAGTCTGTTGCATCTCCTATCTTTTTGTTTCTTTTCTTGATACGTGCGAGGGCAGCTCTGAAAGTGATGCCTCCTGTTTTATTGCGTTGGCCCACAATATCAAAAAAAAAGTGTTTTGTAGCTGAGAATTTGTTCTATCAACTTGTGTTACTGTGCTCTTTATATCTGTTGCAGTTTCCATGGGAACAAATAGGAGGCATTACTTTTGGAGCAGCCTATGTAGTTGAATTCCCATTATTTTCTTTATCTCCAGTACAGATCTGGTGTGGAGGGGGAACCTAAGTTTAAAGCCTAGTTTCATAAACAGGCACTAATGAAGAAAGCCGTACTTAGAATTAAGCAAATACAGTGTACTTCAGGAAAGCATTTTAATCACTGGAAACATACTCCCTACTTCCTGCTGACATAACCAGCTGCTTTACCTGCTCCCATATAGCTCATCAGTAAAAAAAAATACCCCTTAATTCTGTGACAGCTGACTTTGGTTTTTGGTTTAGGAGTCCTGAGCTCGCTAAATGTCGCAATCTGTACTTAAACTCAGATTAACTAAAACTTAGTTGCGTACATCAGACTAACCAAAATTAAATTCTTCTGAATACATTCTTGGGAGAACTAGAAATTACCAATTCTGGATAAGGAATGAAAGTCTGAAACTCAACCAGAAAAGCAGAACGCGGTTTGAAGTTGTCAAATGAGACCTGTCTTAGTGACAGACGATAAGTCTTGGAGTTCTAAGTCTGTAACCCTTTGCCAGTCCTGAAAGTTTCTTTTATGGGAAGGAATTACAGTGCTGTTTATTCTGAAAACAGTCTTTGCTATATGAAAGAAAGCAAGTGCTGCAGGAAGTATATTTGGGCTTTGTTGACAGTACAGCTTGTACTTCTCGGTGTGTAGGCAGATAACTCAGGAGCCTGCAGTCACTGTAAGGATGATCTGATGAATCTGAAGGTTGTAGTTTGAGTGTGATAGAGAAGCATATTACCCCAGTTAGTGAATTAATCATGAATAGCTATTTAGTCTGACACACCTCGAGGTGTTCACCTGCTGAAAGCAGGTTTTCAGGTAATTTCTTAATGGTACAGGTGGAGGCATTATTGTACGTGAGGTCATTAGGTAGCTTGTCACTTGGCTCTTTTGGAACGTGTGTCTGCCCTTAGTCCAGAATACGTTTGAAAATACACTTAAAATTGCAGAAAGATTTAGCAGGTGCATTTTGCTGCTATGCAGGAGGATTTTTCTTTGCACTCAATCTGGGTAGCGGGAGCACTGAAGAAGTGCACAATCTCTACTTTTCTCCTGGTTGAGTGACCCTTGTGCCTGAAGGTTAAGGTGGCAGCAGCAACTGTGGGCTGATGCTATTGTTTTTTCCAGTGAGATTACACAATTTCTTCTTGAAGAAAGAAGCTTATGGTATTTTTCTGCATGGATTTAATGACTCTTTGTCCTGTTCATCAAAACATGTGCAAGTGCTTTGCTGTTGGAGTAGCTAATAGGCACTTAGTAAGCGACTGGAAGCCGTTGGCAGCCGTGATGAATTTTTGTCCCTTCTATTTTGAAGGTTTGAACTTCCAGTAGCTGGAGTTTTCTGCCTACTGATTTCTCAGTTCTGTTATCCCCTGCACACGCTCCTTCTTGGCAGTAACTTGGCAGGCTTCTTCCTCTCCTAGAATGTTTTGTAGAGCAACCAGAGGGTGATTTATATGGGGAAACAGGCAAAAATGGCATAGCTCCCCAAAGAAGCATGAAGTTCCTCAAATCCCATAGAGCAGCTATCAAAAGCTGTTTGTCCTGTGTCTATAAGTGTCTCACTGGCTGGCTTTCAGCCTGGAGCTGTAAGAGACAAGGCAGTCTGATTGTGACCAGCCTGGTATGGGTTGTTCTGGATCCCTCATAGTCAGGAGCAGTTCAACAGCTGGTAAGTTAGTGCAGTGGAAGAGACTTCAGTAAAAAATACTAGTGGTAACTTTCTACTTTTCTAGAATCCATTTAGGCATTTGTATAGCTCTTATTTCGTGTCTGCTATTAAAAATGCAGCCAGAATCAGTGACTGGGTTGCGAGCTACGCCTTGTCAGGTAGCCAAGGCCATGAATTTTGCAGCTGGAGTCACCAGCCTTTTAGGGAAATATCCAGTTTTATTTCAAAATACCTTCATGAGGACCACAATTAGATCTTCATGTTAGAATTCAAGGAAACTTGTTTCTTTGCCTTGCCCCCCTCTAGGACTTTGAAAATGTTTTGTCATTCTGCCCCTTACAGATGCAGGGCTGGCTATGAGGTACTAATCCTGTTTGCTGTGCTCTCATTGGGAGTGCAGGTGTACAAACAGGAAAAGAAAAAACAAAGGGGAAGTTAATATCATCTGATTGCCAAAACAAAAAAGCAGCAATTTAGTAGCTAAAATTATGTCCAAGCTGGTAACAGGATACTGTGAACAATGAAGAACATTTTTTTTAAGTTCTGTAGCTATATGTGTCCTTTTAGGGCTTGTTTTGCATTTATTATATGCCAATTGAAATTTGAAGGCTTGGAAGTCACTTCACTTAAGTGAACTCATTTGCTTTTTTGGTGTGTTACCTTACTGAGAAGCTTAGTCATGGATTGTTGTTGGTACTTTTGACAACTTGGGAATATACTCAAGATCTCAAACTGAGTGAAGCCTTCTTTTTGGGTCAGCTAGGGCAAGTTAAAACACAAAATACCAGAACTGGTAGGTGGAGGAGAGTGCTCACTGTCCTCGGTTGTTGAGTTTTTTCTTACTGTAGCTGCACTAAAATATACCATTTCTTCCTTAATTTCTATTCCTGTCTTTCAGTCTCTAATGAGGCAGTGTGTGAGGACTTTACTGTGGAGTACCACAGCTATGATCACTCTGTGGATGCTGCTTTCTTCTGGTGCTGTTTCTATTAGGAAGTAGAGGGAATATACCTAAGGGGCATTTTCCTAATGGCTTCCGCAGCCTCTGTGTTGCATAACTCTTAGGCGCCTAAATAGTGTACAGTGCATGAGAGGGCTGGATCCTGTGCTGGTTCTCACAGACAGTGTGCCTTCTGCCTTGTGATGCATGCTGGATCCCCAGCAGGCTGAGTGGCAGATCTTCGTTAAACAGAAAAGTGAAAAATGGAAGAGGGAATGGCCAGGTCTGGGCTGGAGAGGTGGTACGTGATCCAGGTACGTTGTGTCCAACTGCAACGTGAAGTTCTGCACCTTCTGGGCCACCCTGGTACTCTTCTCAGCTGTACTGATGGAACATCTGATTCTAACCTCACATAGAAAACTAGTGTTTGTCCTCTTGTTGATCAGCGTGTGCCCTTGAAATATTCAGCCTGAATGTGTGGTCTCACCCCGTTGGTGCCTGTGATTGTCTTCCAGGGCTTTCCTTCCAGGGAGACCCTTTCCTTCCCGTGTGCCTTTGCCAAGCTCTTCCTGTCCTCCGTCGCAGCTCTCCCAGGGCTGCCTCACTTTGTTACAGGCTTTGTGTGGTTGCTGGATTTCTCTTAAATCTTATCTGTGAGAGTGCATAGATGTATAAGTTGCACTTCCACTGGCAGTTCTAAACAGGTTTAACCTTGCCCGGGCAATAGTTCTTAAATGGTGCAAACACTGAAACTGTTTTGAAAAGTGCTCAGTTCTATGCAGCACATAGCGAATGGCAGCTTGTGATGAAACAGGTAAAGATTTATTTTGTGCTTTGTAATGAGGAGGTTGAGAAGAAAATGGATGTAGAGCTGTCTCCATTCACAGACCTGGTTATATGGGTAGGCCTTGTTATTACTTAAATGCTGTTATTCTGGAACGTGATTTCACAGTAGCTTAAGACAAATTTTCATCTTCTTAGTACTCCTTACAGTAACTGCTGCTGGGTGTTGGAGGATTTCTAAAAGCAGTGCAGTGAAATGTATACACTGTTCAATTTGTCATGCGTTTGCACTAAATTGATGTTCATCACCAATAGCATCTCCAATAGTATGGAAAAATCTGCCATTAGATATTGCCTGCAGACCACAGTTGTGTGTTAAAGGATGATACAGGAAAGTCTTCCTGTAGTGCTGGCTCAACAAGACTATTACTGTACAACTTAAAATGCAGACAGAGTATCTTTTTGAAGCTGTGGTCAACACAGTTCCTAAAAGCAATACAATGACTTCAGGGCTGGATCCCAGAGTAAATCTGTTCTTGCAAAACGTTCTGTGGCAACTTTAATCCCTATAAATAACTGAAACCTCTTTTAACAGTTTATTTAAAAGGTCTTTTCCCTTATGATAGCCCTTCTGAAGAATCAGTGGGCAGTTGTGGACTCATCAGTGACTAAATTACTGGTGTTGTGCTATGTGGAGTCCTGGGCTTCAGCTGGTGCTCTCCCTTGCAGACACTAGGAAAGCCAAACCTTGCTAAACATTATGAAATTTGACAGGAGCAAACTCCGAAGTATGATAGCTGCAGGCTGCATCACGTACTTCACCAGGACTGTGAGTCCTGGTAGTCAGGCATTGCACAAGGAGTATGCAGAAGCACATCTGTGTATCTAATGATTTAATTGTTGAAGCTACCGATATTGAGGTGCTTTCATTAATTGGATGAGGCATGTTTAGTTGCACAACATAGTTTTTCATACTTAATGTGAACAATCATAATGTTTTGTTGGAGAACCAAAAAGGCACAGGCTATGATAGTTAGAGATGACGTGCCTCGTGTGCAATGTATTTTTCCACTGTTGCTTCGTTAGAGGATACAGAACTGTGTGTTAAAGGAACTTTGTAGAAAACATGTTGTTACTCCTCAGTTAAGAACCTGAAGAAGACCAAAGCATGTGGTGACTTCAGTATGGGTTTTGAGTGAGCTTGTAAATTCCAAACCTCTGTCACCAGATGACTGTCTAACGTCACGCCTCAGCCTGTGTGCTGGGACAGTTGATATATTCCATAACCCGTGCCTTTACCTTTTCTGCAGTGTGTTTACAGTCCTATAACAGCATGCTGTCCTCAAGTGACCTCTGCAGGGTGTATGGCCTGCTTCAGATGAACTGACCCCACGCCTGCATCTGGTAGCATTAATGGTACTGGGAGATAAAAGAATGGCTGAGAACTGTGTATTCTTGCCTAGCATCATACCTAGTGTACAGCTAGATCTAAGGGCTGCTGGAATGGGAGGAAATGTGGCAAGTGTTAGAACTAGTGGCTTTTTGTTAGATTCCACTGAAGTGGTATCAATGGACATCTGAAATGATAGAATGAGGTTTTACTGTACTATGTATGAAACATAAAATTAACAGGGAATTGTGAAGTGAGTTGTTGATCTGCATACTCCAGAATGTAATCTGACGAGGCATCCCAGTACGTGGGTCTTTAGATACTAGTTTCTGTATTTAAATGCAATGCAACCTGCAGAAGTATAAATTATGTGAACTGCAAGTCCAGAAATTCTGCTGAAGAATGCTTTCTAATAGCTTGTTCCTTTTTATCCTAAAAAATATAAATGAGAAAACTGAGCCTTTCCTTAATTATGAATGTATTGATAGAATGAGTCTGAAATGCTAAAACCTGTGTTCTTGTAGTAGTGAAATAAAAATCCAGATTTGTTCATTTCCTGTAGTTGCTACTTTTATAGCTGTACAAATTTAAAAGAGATCTGTGTGTGTGTGTAAAGGTTAGCTTGGAGGATACCTGAAGCTCCTTTTCATGAGCAATGATAATACCCTTTACTTCAGTGTAGTAGAGTAAGTGGAATTTAACTTTCATTTTCAGTTTGTCCTCTGAAATCTGAACTGTGTGGACGTGGATGAGAAAACTTAGAATGTGTGGGTTATGTATTCCATTATTCTTTTTTTCCTTTGAGAGAACACTGCCTATAAAAAAAATAAAAATGGATAGGATAGCTCTATTGTCTTTCCTCCCAGTTCTGTGGGACAAACATTCATAATAATGGAAGTGGGAGAATAGGTTGACAAGCTATTACAAATACCTGGATGCTTCACGGTTCTTTGTTCTTTTATAATGCTAAGTTTAAAATTAGAAGAATGGCATCTTCAAAAGCTTGAACGAGTTTCAGTTCTTTAGCTGTTGAATAATTCATGTTAAAGTTAGTTTGCACATTGTTTATGGTACCAAAAAGGACCTCAAGCGTCTGTTTAAAAAGAGATTTACCACCTTCCTTTATTCACCTCTGGCTAATAACATTTAAAAACAAATGTGTTGGCAAAACCTTTGTGTGTATGTAAAGACTGGCACGACGCCTGGCCTCAGCACTGTGCTATGAGTGCCTTCCAGATCTTCCTCCTTCCTACATTGTTTTTATTCCATGGAAAAAATGCTACAATTCACTTTGTTTCCAGTCTGCCTTTTTTTTTTCTTGGTTACCAGGTTTGTATGGATGCTATAGCTCACTTTATAGTCAAGCTGCTTGTTCTGGGCTATGCTGGAGTGTTGTGTTAGGTTTATTCATAGAGGCTGAAGGGGTGTCCATCTGTCTTTAGAAAACTTTGAGCTAACTTCTTCAGACTGTGCCAGAGTGATGGCTGGCATAGTGTCAAGGAATAGCTTAGGTTTTTTTCTGATTAGTTACCAGAAAAGAGTGAGTGACTGATGGTGGTCACAAGGAATTGTGATTACGCAGAGGAAGAAATCCCACTTGAGATTCCTAAGAAAGGGCTTTCCTGTAAATTCATAACTAGATTTTTTTTTCAACTAAAAAAATAGATTTTTATGGAAATCGTTTTATAAATGTAGAAGCATGTACTACATCAGTGCCTTGTTTTCAAACATAACAGATCAGTGCTCCAAAAGTTTATGGCATTGAATCAAATTCTTGTTATCTAAGAGTCTTACCTAATCATATCACTGGAGTTTGGGGAGAACACTGAATATGCAGTAGTTGAAAATGAGCAGTAGTTGTGGTCTGCAGTCAGCTGCAACGTCTCTGTTGCTGTACACATACCTTTAATTTCAGAAGTACCAGAAGGTTTAGATTCTGGCTTGTTGCTTAACCAGGAGTTGGAGCTGCCTGTTCACCTGAGCCATTCTCAAGAACTAGGTGTGCTATGGATGCCTGCTGCTTTACAAAACCAAAGGTCAGCTGAGGCAAAAATGAGTAGCACTCACTGGGGAGAAAAGGGACAAAACCAGACAACTGTGTAAGTGGCAGAGATTTGAGTAAATCTCCTTGTGCGTTCCAGTGACTGTAATGAAAGCCCTGGAAATGGACCAGTGGGTTGGTATTATCCAAGGGCTAATTAGGGTGTGCTGAACCCATAGAGTCAGCAGCACAGGAGTCTGGAGAGTGTGTCAGTATTTCTTTCTTAGGAAGCTGCTTTTACGTATGGCTTCTGGGACTCCCTTCACAGCTAGGTATTCTTTTTCCTCTGGTTCTTGGTCCAACTTTTGTGCCTCAGTGTTTCAAGTCCAGATGTGAGTAACGAGAAGTGACTGGTGTTGAAGGAGTAATATATTGGAGAGAGAGACCTGTGCAGGGTAAGCAGAAATCAGACTAGGTTTAATTCTAACACATACCTTTTGGCAAAATACTAACACATGATGAAGGTACACATGTGCAGCTGAGGGGTATGTGGCAGAGTGCCCTCCTGCTGACCAGCTGCAGCTGCTGGTGTGGCATTTGGGTCCATTGGTTTAGCATGCCACTTCAACTGTATCGTTTGCGTCCAGATAGAATAAAGGCAGCATTTACGTCACAGTTTTCCTGTGGTCTTGAGGGGGTTATGAGGAATATGTCCGTTAGCAGCCTGACATGTAAACCTGAAGAAAAACTGCTTCAGTACAATTTGTCATTTTGAGCCAGAGTTTTATTTTGGTCTTGGCTTATATACTTTGTAAAGGGCAAAAAAAAACCCCAAAAAACTGACTGTGGGGACTTCCACAGAATGTAATGGATTGAGATGGCTAAAGGCAGATAAATACTCGGTTATCAATATCCTTTTTATTTTGTGTGTAGGCTGCCTGGGGCATGAGGGGGAAAGAAGAGTACTCTTTCTTAATTGAAATGCTAAGCTTAGATGTTAAGTCAATATACAGCTGGAGTTTTGTAGCTGAGTACTGTGTGAAACTCAGCTGGTTTTAGTTCACACTTCTAATGACTCTTCTTTGTTTGCTTAGTTTCTGTGGGTTTGATTTGGGGCTCTGTGGCTTCATGTCAAAGCCTAGCAAGCTGTCTTTGGACCATTGTCTGTCTGAAACTTAAATGTTTTCCTGATTTTTTTTATTTTTCTTCCTCGGATTTGGAGACCTCGGTGAAAGTAACACGATTTAGCTTGAATTTTACTTATTCTGAGTTTTCATTGTGAAGTTCAGCATTTGCTTAAGATAAAAGCTAGCAAGCTTTCTCTTTCGAGGGTAAGATGCTGAAGTTTAGTGTTAAAGAATATAAACAAATCACTGATTAATCAGTTTTTAACTTATTATCTCATAATTAGTTCTTTTAAGACTTAAATCTCTAACTTGATAGAGAAACAGCTGATGGTGATGAAGAAGGGAGCAGTGTAGAATGTAAAATACTGAATAGAGATTTGCATCGATACAGTCTTGAGGAGGTTATTCACTTGACCTGGGTTTCAATTTTTGGATGCTTTGCATCTTTTCACTTGAGTGTTCAAATTGAACACACTTTCAGTGTAATGAAGTGTCTTCAATGAAGAAAATATTAATAGCTTTCTGATAGAAAGTCATGGCCAGACATAGATATGGAAAAACTGAAGGGGGCAGAAAAAGCAGTACCACGCTGCTCTACTTCAGACATGCTTTAAAACAGAGTTTCAATAATTTATCTGCAGTAGTATGCAGCAGTTGTGTTTTTTTTTTTTTTTCCCAAGGCTGACACTTAGTTTTCCGTTGTTTCCCTTTAGAAGAGATAGTTTGGAATGGATGTGTCTTTGCAGTATTGACTTATGAAGCATAAATGGGTGTTTAATACTGGTGTTTTGCCTACTTCAGTGAAATCGAATAAAGCTACTGGCTGTGTGAAACGAGTCTTTTTAAAAGTCAATTAAAATACAATTGGAGTACATTCAGTGCTTGTTTGGCTGGTGTCCCTGCTTAAAACAAAATTATGCCAATATAACATCTGCAAGACTGAATCTAATACATATTCTGATAGTATCTGCTTTCTATAGCAGATATACGACAAAAGCTCATTTACAAGTGAAATCAGTTGTCAGTAATCTGTTAAAAGCATATAGCTATGAAGGGCCGGGTGTCTGAGCTAGTTTTGTTAGTTTTCTTACTCCAGTAATTTGAATACTAAATATATACATTAAACATTCTAACATTTAACAAAAATCAAAACCAAAAAGAAGCCCACCAACTTCAGGAGCTGAGTAGCGGTTTCCTGTGAAAAGCCATCTTTTGTGGGTCAATGGAACTGTCACTTATCCTATTAAGTGAACTTCTGCACAAAGTTGGTAAAAAAAGACACTGCAGTTCTAGGGATCCAACATTAGCATGGCTGCAGCCTATGTAATAACCAGAAAGACCCAGTCACATAGCTGTCAAAGGTTGTATTGTAAACTGTGGGGCCATTCATTTCCCTTAAATAATTCAGCTAACAACCTTGGTGTTCCACTGGGGTGGGATGAACTCTTCATGTTCCCAGTGCATTTCTGTTCTTCCATCTTCTTGGGACATCAGCTTTATTGGCAGAATGCTATGAGCTACTCAGCCAATAGAGATCATGTATATACATTTTATAGCTTTATTCTTCTCAGTGCCGTGTGAATTACTATGGAAATGTAGAAGTCTGTGGAGCTGGTATACAAGCTTAATGAAAATTACAGTAAATAATTAAAAGCATGAGATCTAACAGGAAAAAGATGTGACAGACTTAAGCAGGCTGCGTTGTTTGGAAACTTATTCATTGACCAGGAAAATATTGTAGTAAAAGTCAGTAAAGTCAAGGTATTAAATGAAAACAAGCTTGTTACTCTATAAAACGGCAATATTACACGCTGTTGATGAAGCTGCCCTTATTACAGAGCTGACTGAATAAACGCATGCTAGAAAATTAGCATGATGGCAAATCTTAATTTCCATGTGAATAATGGGTATGTGGAAGATGGTTTGGATATGAGAACATCACTAGGTTACACTCAGTGGGGACTCCTTGCCTCAGTGTAGTGTTGTTATTGTTAAAGTAAAAATCGGTCCCTGACAAAGGGATGAATTTCCTTGTGCAGGAGATTGGCCCCAACAGGGAAGTATTTTCCTTCACTAAGTTCCCACTTCTGTATCTTTACCTTGAGCAGCTTAGGCTTTTCCTGCTGTTACCACCTACCGTACAGAAGAGAGAGTGCTTAGGTTTGGTCCTTATGTGTAAATCTGAAAACCCAGGGTGGTCTTCGAAGTTCTTTGAATTGGACCTTAACAGCCTTGGTGTGGGGTGAGGAGAGGAACTTAGTGTCAGGCTGGCAGGGGAGCATGCCTTCTGGTGGTGGTCCTGTGAGCTCCAGTGTGGCTGTGGAGGGATCCTGCTGCCTTAGGCCCAAAGCAATCAGTTGGCTCTCATCCCAAGACTGGGGATGAAGGTATGGCTGAGAAAGGGAAGCGAGTCTGCTACTCACTGTGTGAAATTTGTCAGGTCCGATGCTTGCTGCCTTTCCAAGATTTTGCTTCATGTTGCTTTTAGTTTAAAAACAACTTTTTGGGATCTGCTGTGGACTTGTAGGATTTGATTCTTTACAAATGTGTAACTGATCCCTGAAGCAGGATGCTCAAAAGAGTTCTTGCTTGTATTATGTAATATTCAAAAAAAAAGTAGCATCTGTATTTGCAAAAACCAGAATAAAAGTTAAGGTTGGATTCTTCTGGAGTTAAAATAAAGACTTAATCAGTGTACCTAACAGTCTACCACACTCTCTGAAGCCAAATCTGATTTCTTTGCATGAATAGCAGAACTGGAAAGCTAATAAAAAGGAATTTGTAAGCTAAGCCACAGGCAGCTTGCGTGCTGCTGTCAGCTCCTGGTAGGGGAGTGAATGCTCTCCCTGAGCCTTTCCCCTGTTGTCCTGAGTCAGTACCGTGGGGGTAAACAGGAAGCTGCTGTCATCCCACAACCTCTAGCGTGTGTTTACTCAGCACCCTGTGAAATTAAAGCGCCGCAGAAAGCACTTCTTACATGGGAGCCTCCCCTGCTCCTGGGCCCCTGCTGCCTGCTCTCCTGCCCTAGCACACCCGAGCTGTGCTGTCCAGCGTGGCCTGAGGATGTTGTTTAGCTCTTTCATCCAGTGTTGAAGCAGGCATTCTTGCAGCCGCTTAAGTGGGAGAGTCCCAGATAAACTCAACTGTGGGTGCCAGAGTTCTGCAGCCAGGCCTTCAGCAAATGCATTCCATACCCTCTGATCTCGGTACAGCAATGGTTACCTCACCTGGCGGTCCCAGCTGCTGCAGTGCTGTGCCTACAGGAGGGCATGCCCTGGTTGTGCCAACTGAGCAGATCAATGGTGGTATCTCAAAATAGACTGCTTTGGAGCCATTGAGCAGTCCTGTGCACAGACTATTAAATCAGCAGTAGACTTAATTTGGCATGTCTTGCTTAGACATCTTAGTACTGCATTACACTAATAATGTTTTGAGGTGTCAGCACAAGGATGGTTTTTGGTATGTGTTGTGCAAAAACCACTCTTGGCCGCAGTTTTCTGCTGTGCTGCAACTTGTGCTGTTTTATCATGGCTATTATGAAACTTAGCTTTTTCTCTAGTCTGAGATACCACAGGCGGATGACTATGGGAGGGGTTCCACACACACACACACACACACACACATATATATATATATACACACACACGCATGTAGGTTGCTCTGAAAGTAATGCTTCCTACTTATTTCCATGGAAACCACAACAGATACACAGAGCACAGCAACTCTATTTAATAGAGCAAAGTATCAGCTACAAAATAGCATTATTCCACATAGTCACCACCATTAGCTATATGTTTTTGCCAGTGATGAACAAGAGCCTGCATGCCCCTCATAAACATCTATACCAGTGGAGGTGACCTACTGCCCACTGCTTCACTGTGCTCACATCTGCTGATTGGTCTCCATAGAAAACATGAATGTCAGTGGGTGCCATTTCTTCTGCGTGGAGGAATTCAGTCCCACCCCTTTGCTTCATCCACACTTCCATGTCAGACAGCAACACAATGTAAGGGAATGTCGGTGGGAAGGTTCAGCCTTTACTGCCATCCCACCAGCATCAATCTCTGTGCTTGTCTCCAAGTTTTGTGGAACTGGTGAATACTTTTACTCACCTGGGTGAAGCTGTTGCCGTAAAAACACTTAGCTTGCTGTTCTTTATTGAAAACAGTGGTAGTACAACATGGTCAATACCAACTTTTATGATCTACCCAACCTGTTATGCTATAAACAGTTCATTGGCAATTTATGAGATAAAGACAAATACACCCAACAAAATTGTAGTGGTTTACTAATTTATTGAGATGTAAATCAATGTTGTTTCATACATGGAAATGTAGTATTGTGTATTATTGCTTGAAGAGTGTTACTATGCTGTGTTGGAACTAAGTTGCTTAGTGTTCAGTGATCTTAAGGATAGCATTTTCTAATTAAATCTCTAATCCAACCAAAGGTCATCCATTTATTGAGATTACTTCTATTTCTTTACAGGTTTGTAGTATTTTTTTCACTTTCTTCTGTCATTCTATAACTTGTACGTGAGAGTTGGTACGTTGTATTGCAACTATTATTTTTAAAGACCTTTTTTTAAAGGGATTGTTCAGGTGGTAGAAGTAAGGACATTTAAATCAGATTCAATGCCCTAGAACCTTCTAAAATTCATATACAGGTAAAATATTGGACTGCATAAAAAGGTAGAAAACAATAGAGGTTTTTGTACTGAAGTTATTGATCATGTGGACTGACAAGACAATAACATTACGGCTAACCAAATTTTAAACTAAATGCAAGGGAAGATTCAAAAAAGATAAATGCTTGGCATTTCCTCATTGTCATGCATCACTGCTTTTGAACATGTTTTTCAAAGGTAAGTCATGTTTTAGTGGTTTAATTAAAAATGCAAGCTGGCAGTGTTTTCTTCCAAAGAGTATAGTATTTTCCTGCTCATAATTAAAATGTTGAACTAATTATGTAGATGTTTATTGCTGGGAGTGAGGCATAATGAACTAGCAAAGGCAGGCCTTCAGGTGGCCGAAGAACTGAGTGATCACTGATACCTGCTGGTTGTGCTGCTTAGTGCGCAGCCATGTGCCAGGTGAGGGGAGCTGGGGGAAACTGTGCCCATCCTGGTGGTGGCCTCTGTGACAAACAGCAGTGTGATGAGGGAGACGGTGGTGGAGGGCCTGGGCTCCTCAGCCATTGAACGGTCATTACTGAGTAGTGCCCTGAGCTGCTCCTTGGTGTGTCCTTAGTTGATGGCAAATCTGCTGATGTGAACTGTCATTCTTAGAGGGTTACAAGTGGCATAGAGAAATCATTTGCCTGTAAAACCTATCCTAACAAGCGACTTACCTCCCTGAGGCACTGCTGGGGACAGACTTGGGCCTTAAAATCTCAGGTTAATGTCTCAACAGTATCAGTCTGGTGAGAAAACAAATACCTTGATTTTATCATGAAACAAAAGGGTCAATAGGGGAGAAGGGGGACGAGCAGCTTCCAATTCCTGTTTGTTTACAATGTACAAAGAGGGCAGTGACTGAGCAGAAAGGAATCCACTGGGGCGAGTTGTGGCCTGTGAGCATGGTTTGGTGCTAAGGGCTGAGATTCCAGGAGCTGGAAGAAGCGGGCAGGGAAACAAGCGGGGACGTCAGCTAGAACAGGACGTGTTTGTGATGGCATTACTATAATATGCCACTGGTTTTACTTTCTCCAAAAACTTCAGCTGGCACCAGTATACAGTGTGCACCACAGCATCAAAATGCTCTTTCTGGCGGTGCATATGCAAGACAGTGGTCCATGCATAGAGCTTCTGAGTCATGCTGCTCTGAGGTTGTTCTCTCTGGGAACCAGATGGTGAGCTCCCACTTGACTTCAGTTCCTTATTTAGTTTCAGGATGATCAAGGAAAAATATTTTCAATATGATGCTAAAGGAGAGTCTGTGGCATTTTGTCTATATCTATTGGTGGGGTTTTCAAACTACATATTTCAATTAAAGATAATTTATTTTTGTAAATCTGACACACTTAGGGGACTCACAATGAATTAATCTTAGGCAAATTGTTTTCTGTTAATTAAAAAGAACAAGAAACAGGAAAAGTTTTTTTTCCTGAGGGGGTGGAGCAGATGCCTGGGAGCATTCCAGCTGTACAGTCTTGTGGTCTTTGGCCTCTGAGATCCCAGTTGCCATGCGGTATTTTGGGGGAGATGATATTTAAGTAGCTTCAGAGTGCATGCATACTCTTATATTGTATGTGTACCAAAATGAGTTTTAATACTTGATGGAACTGTGACAGCACATTTTGGTTAAAATGTGCAGTGTTTTGTAGTACTACATTTGAGATGTATGGTTATGCAAAACCTTTTAAAACCTGCTTTTAATGGAGGAGAGTGTAGGAAGCACTATCTGAAAGAGCTGATACAGCTAAGATAAAACTTGTTTGTTGTAATTGTTCTCTTGCATTTTCTTAGCTTGCACAGTGTAAGTATATACAGTGCTATTTAGAGATGAAAAGTCAGTGTGAATGGATGCTGCTCAATGAGACAATTGGTATGGTGTATATGTACAACCTGACTAAATTTTGTAGTAACCATACCTGTTCTTAATCCATCACTATCAGAGTTTTGCTACTCATGCCAGGTGTACAGGTGAAATGTAGAACACCTCTGGAGGCTGCTCCATCAGTCAGGTAAAGCAGTTAATGTTCAACGTTATGTCAACCATGTTAAGTAGTTAACCGCATTGCATTTTCCTGAGATTATTTCTTGGAACATTGTGCCACAGCCACCCAAAAAGCTGTGGGATAGGCAAACATACGTTTACAGCTCATTAGCTACTTTTTGTGACTGCCTGCTGTCTGTGTAAGTTGTATGAAAACCTAGGCATGCTACCATGATCTGCTGGTAAGTTCATTCATGTCTTTAATTTGTTCTGTAGAATCTCTCTCTATGCCTTTTTATAAAGAAACTTTAAAAAAAAATTTCTGATGCAATGCCAGTTCCCCATAGACACTGAAGTAATTTTTATATTGGTGATTTTTTGTTATTTATCTTTCAAGAGTGCTGATTATTTCCTGACTCCTGAAAATGAGCGTAATGTGCGTACCGCGTTGACATCTCTTGTTGTGGTAGCTTGTGTTGTTTTACAGTGTGCATTTGCTATTCAGGTTAGCAGGCTCTAGTTTCTCTTGCCCTCCTTGAGCAGGAGGCAGTGCTGGGCACACAGCCCAGGGCCACCCCTGCTGCACCTGCAGCCCTACACGGGTGGCTCAGCGGTTGGTGGGGAGCGAGTGTTTGGGCAGATAGACTTCTCACTGCGTGTAACCTGCTCTGAAGTCAGTCTGCACCACGCTGGGTTGAGCCCTGCCCTACAACAAACTGAGAGTGGACTTCCTCCCTAGCTGTGTTTTTTGGGACATGAACGTGCTAGAAGTTTCCATGCTTTTATACGTTTTCGATATTTTTAGTTCTTTGTATGAAATGTCTGTCCTGCAACTAGATGCTGAAATTTTTGCCCTGCCATTTTCTCAAATATTTAAGCAGCACATTTTGTTTCCATTAATGTTTCCCCTGTGTTCAGTTTAAATTGTCTTTTATCTTTGTCCATCTAGCTGCTGCTTCTGTCTTCCTTTAACTTCATCTTTCAAATATGATTACATCACTGCAGTGAATGTCTCTGTTCTAACATTGTGTACGTGAGTTACTTTGAAGTGCATTTTCACTATGGCTTCTCAGTTTCAATTATCCTAATTGAAGACCGAGATTCATATTAAGTTTTTATAAAATGTTTTCTACTGAGAAGGGCAGACTGTTTTGCTTCAATGTATGAAAGAGTCCTGAAATTGGATGGTAACAGTTTACTGTTCTGGTGGGTGATACTGCCAGAAGTAGAAGCATTGGCATCAGGTGTAGAGTAAATGGTGTGCAGCTTTTTCAGCATGATGTGTTGTATTCATGATCCTAATCTGAGCAGAGAGACAAACGCTTCCAAAACTACAAAGATTTTGTGTAATAGCACTGTCACACCTGAAAAGGGAAAGAGAAGGTCACATTTAGGATCATTTGATACTTAATCCCTCACTGGGGCTGAGTCCCTACTGAATGGTGATGGAGGATAAATATTTACTACAGAAAACAGCAGTCTGGAATGCAGTGTGGCAATTATTCCTGTTATGGGAACCAAGGAACAATTTTCTATGATATGTATATTGTTGTAGTTTAGACAGCGCTGATGAAGTGAGAGAGAAACAAGGCACTTTCACAGGGGCAGAATAGACAGTCTCTTCTGATCCCTTGTTTTTAGCACTTTACTTTTAGATGTACTATTTTTGGACAGCTTGAAATACAAAAATATTTGCTTTCTCTCCAGTTAAAAGAAAATCCTGTTGTGACACAGCATGACTCAATCTTTTTATAGCCACATCAAATACGTGTTGCTTAGGATAACATAAAAATACAAAAACAATGATAAAGGCAAGAATAAGAAACCAACAGTTACTATTGTAACACAAGGTGTGGGGCAGCAACAAAAGTTCTGAAAATAAATGTCTCTTCGATATTTATTATTCATCCTGAACAAAACAATACTGTGCTTTAGCCATATAATCCCAAAAGCAGTATAAGGAGTCTAGAAAGTGGTTAATATTAGTACGTAGTTTTTTACATCTCCAGAACTGCCTTGGCAGTAAGTGATGGAATTCACTCAGTGTTGATGGTGCTGTCACCCTTGTGTCCTCACTAAAACGCTCCTATCTCCTGCTATTCATGTAGCTTTTGTCTTAAACTATTAATGAGTGGGTGTTCAGAGAAATTAGCGGCGTGACAGTGGAATTAATTCTAGGCTCTTCAGAGTCTTGATAGCTTTGATGCTGAAGATGGTGAAATTGCTGAGGTGTACCGGACAGCGCTGCCATTCCCAGCCCGTGGGTGCCTGTCAAACAGTAGGCCTTTGGCTCACAGGGCCATCTCGTGACTCATAAATATTGTTCTTGTCAGAGAGCAAAGCAGATCTGATTTCGAGCCCAAAACAGCAACCAAACGAATAATAACAGCTGACAGCAGTGCCACACACGCCTTTAATTCCTGCTTTTTGGCCCAGCCAAGTTTCCGTGCGCTGCTCCAAGCACAGGCTGCAGCAGCCAGGCTCCTACTCCCAGCCACGGCTGTTCGCCTTGTGGAGCTACTGTGGCTTTTTGCAGGCCACTGATAGGGTTTTGTCTGTTGTAATCTGCTGAGCTCATCTTTTGGCATCAGTGTAGGCTTGTTATTGTAACACAAGGATTTGTATTTGGCTGCTTGGCCCAGGGATGGACAACCAGCTCTGTGCCAGCCCAGCCCTTCCCATGCCACTATTTCATTAGGCTAATGAAGTAAATAGATTAGTACAACATCTGTTTGAAAATCACTTTTCTGGTTCACTTTGGTTTGCAAGGGTGTAAAAATGAAATCCATGCAACATCAAGACTCAAAGAAAAACATATTCTGAGATGTAATTTATCATAGAATCAATTGAGTTGAAAGGGACCCTTAAATGTCATCTAGTCCAACTCCCCTGCAATGCACAGGGGCACCTAAAGCTCCATCAGGTGCTCAGAGCCCCATCCAGCCTGACTTTGAATGCGGTCTATTCCACTACCTCTCTGGGCAACCTGTGACAGTGCCTCACCACCTTATTGTAAAAAACTTCTTCCTTATATCCAATCTAAATCTCCCATCTTTTAGTATGAAGCTGTTTCTCCTTGTTCCTGTCACAGCAGACTCTGCTAAAAAGTCTGTCCCCTTCCTTCTTTCAGCCCCTCTTTAGATACTGAAAGGCCACCCTCAGGTCCCCCTGGAGCCTTCTCTTCTCCAGGCTGAACAGCCCCAGCTCTCAGCCTGTCCATGTAGGAGAGGTGTTCCATCCCTTGGATCGTTTTTGTGGCCCTCCTTTTGACATGCTCTAACAGGTCCATGTCTCTCCTGTACTGAGGACTCCACATCTGGACGCAGTACTCCAGGTGAGGTCTCACAGTGCAGAGCGGAGGGGCAGGATCACGTCCCTTGCCCTGCTGGCCACGCTGCTTTTGATGCAGCCCAGGATATGGTTGGCTTTCTGGGCTGGTGAGGGTACATTGCTGGCTCATGTGCAGCTGCCATCCACCAGTACCCCTAAGTCCTTTTTGGCAGGGCTATGCTCTACCCTTATATCCTTCAGCTTGTATTGATAGTGGGGGATACTGTCGCCCACGTGCCAGACCTTGCCTTTGGATTTGTTGAACCTCGTGAGGTTCTCCTTGGCCCACTGCTTGAGCCTGACTCGGTCCCTCTGAATGGCATAATAATTTGTCTAGGTCTTCTCACCATAGTTAAAATAACATAGGGATTCTGACTCCTAGGAGCACAGCAGAATCACAGATGAAGTAATTATTTTTTATCATGTTTGATCAGTGTTCGTCTTCCTGCCAGAGAGCTAATATTTCTGCCCACCTCTGAGGTGCATACAGCTTTATGAACCGAGGTTCTGTGAGCATTCTTATGTTCTTTTTTGCTTTTATTACCTTCATACTGTATTTCACTGTTCCAAATTTATTACTACATATATTCTTTATTATTATTAAAGCCTGCTTGCTCAGTTATCTTGGTTTATTTGTAGCTCTTTCAAAGAATGTAAGACGAGGCTAACTATAATTTGATTACGTGCAAACTTCCTGCCTGGTGTTACATTCCTTAGAATTTTCCATTCCATGAGCAGATCCTTTTCCATCTACTGCCTGTGCCTCTTCATTAGTAAGTGAACAATGTCAGCCCTTAGGATTAATTTATGAGGAATAGTAGTCCTTGCCTACTAAGTTCTTCTTCTGGTTTCTTACCTACTGTTTGGCTAAGTCTGTACAGCTTTCTACAGATCCGATTTACTGTACCACTTGAAGTCATCATTTAAAAATCCATATTGTGCGTGTATGTATTACAGTATTATTTCTCTGATTCTGTAAATGATCCTAATCATATTTTCTCAAAGAACATTTTGTTCAATTTTGTCTGAGTTATTTATTGCAAGCATATCAAGTGTAATTTGGAGATGGAACATTTTTCATGTTAGAATTTTGGGAGAGGCATCTAAAGTACATTTCTATGATTTACTTCTTGAACAAGTTTTGAAAATTGAATTGCACACATTGTGATTTTCAAGCATATATGCAAGACCTCTGGGACATGTGCAGCACTGGAGAGGTATGAGGAGTTCCTTTGCAACTGCTATGACATGGATTTATTCAGTTGATTTATGATGGGAAGATTTTTGTATTTCAGAGTGGTAGAAGAATGAGTTAACTGTTAGCTGGTGGTAGTACCGGTTGGAAGGGCCCGAAGGTGATCAATTTGAGTCAGACTCTATAGCCACCATTCTATGATTTATGGTTGGAGGAGCAAGAACTTGAGGGTTGTCACATAGGAACAGCACTCTCTTTTGCTGCCCAGACTGAGGAGATGCTGCTCTAGATCCTGAGAAAAGGCAGGGTGAGAGCAAAGCTTAAACATACAGGTGAAATTAGTCACTATTAAAGCTTGGATTTATTTCTAGATCCATAGGAGAAGTCTCATAATAGTCTGCCAATGATTTGCCACTTCTCTGTGTATTTTCATGTATGGCTGTATTTCAGAGAAAAAATAGTCCCAGACTACTGATAGAAACTTACCTAGAAGCGATTCAGTGTTATTGTGAACTACTTGATGCTACAACTGTCAGCAGTCTTCCATGCAATTAGTTTCCTGGACATCTAGACTGCTGCCTTTTTATTACTTCTCTTTGCTGCCTTTTCCTTTTGGTTGTCTCTGATACTATAGTACTTGGGTTTGCTGACAGCTGCACATTAAATCAGTGGGCAAGCACTGGGGAGAGCAGCTCTCAAGGTAGGCTGAGTCTTCTGGCACTGCCCTTCTTGTTTGCATCGTTGCATTGCTTTTGGAAAGAACCTTCTGGCCTGGTAGTGTGTATGACTTGCAGTCAGCAACAGTCACTGACTTTCATAAAGCTTGCTGTTACACAAACTGTGTGCACATCTTCTGTGCATCCCATAACTTTGTGAGCTCTGTCCTTTTCCCACTGACCTTGCTGTATCTGATACCACAGCTTCCAATGGGGAGCTTGATTGTTTCCTACTGTCTCCTTTCTTACACGTTTTCTGTAGCTTACTTCATTTTCAGATACTAAACCACACTCTGCATAGCTTTATGAAAACTGTCATTCTCTGTGTTTATTTTTATACTGTACCTTTTTTTATCCGTGCTGCCTGTCTCTTTTTTCACGCACAATATCATGAATGGCTGATGAGTGCACTGAAGGAAATTATGCCTTCCTGCTGGACTTCCCTTTACTCAGATAACCTGACCTCCAGCTGAGGTTTCAGTCATGTGATTTATAACAATTTCCAAAAGTTAATTAATTTCTTCATTTACTCAGTGCTTCCACCTCATTGCTTGCATTATGCAAATATGAAATGGATAAGTCTTATGCAAGCTAAAATGGTTGTAAGATTATTATTTTATTAAAGCTCATGTGAGGTTATTTGATGTAGTAGAAGTAGTAATGATAGTAGTAGAAGTAGTAGTAGTAGTGGTAGATATTAGTAGTGGTAGCAGTGGCTGGAGACATAATAAAAACAGGCATAAGTCCTGGAAGTCCTATGCTGTCTGCAGTAGGCAAATGAGTCTGTTTTTAGTGCAAGTTAATTTGAGATCAAATCCAGCTGGTCTTACTTATCATGTGTTATTATGCATTATTTTATTCTGCAAAATACTTTATAATAAGTTGCGTGTATTCTGATGAATACGACTTGATGCCGTAAAATACATGAGAGCAGTGTAGCCACAACTCATTGTTTGAAATTGTGATGCTAAAAAGTAGGAGGAGTACACCAGATGACTGTTTTGTTAGCCACATCTTCCTTGACAGCATACATGGCAATTTATTAGTGTAAAATGTATTAATTTCAGTATTTCTAATCTGAGAATTGTGCAAACAAAACTTCAAGTGCAAAAATGCAGGAGTGCAGAACTCCGTGAGAATTACCTGTCAGATTGCAAGGAGTGGTTTGGGGATTAGAGAGCATTTAATCTAGACTGGATTTAATGTGTTTATGGGTGCATCCATAGAAACCTAGCTACAGTTCAAATCAGCTGGAGAAAAGCAGATTTTGATTTCAACTGGTACAAATTGAAATGTCACGAGTTTTCAGTAGCATCCTGAAATAGCAGTCTCTGAGCGTGGAGAGAGATTATCTATTCAGATGTCAGTTATGCGCCGTGACTAACAGCTCGGAAGGGACTGTTCAGACACGCAGCCTGTCAGGCTGTGCAACATCATCTGCAGAGCACCACTGAATGCCTTCAACATCAGTCTCACAGCTTCTATGAGAGTAGCATCGTATGTCCAGTTTAGGATTAAAAGACTGTAAAGGGTGGAGAATCCACGGTATCCCCATTTAATGCAGTTCAGATGGTTCAGACTTATCCTCATGACTAATAGTTGTGTGTTAGGAGTCTAATTTTTGCATCCTTAGCTTCTAAGGACTGTATCTCAGTTGGAATAATTTCTTTTTTCCTGCAAGTTTTAGAATTGCCTGACGTCTGAGATCACTTCTGTGTGTAGACATTCACAAAACCCCGTGAAATTACTTCTAATTTTGGAGGGCGGGGCAGTGCTTTAATTAATAGTTCAAAGATGAGTAAGGTGACTTCCTTTGTATATGCTTTTCAATAACTGGGTCAAGGGATAAAATTCAATGTGAGCAATGTATTTCGGAAGTTGGAATTCAATAGGATTGCTTTCAGTTATTTCATGCTAATGAGAAATATAGTAACCTTTTTTTATACTATTGTGTTTTCCTGCAGGGAAGCAAAGGGCACTACAGATATCACTGGCAGAGCCACAATGTCAAGCACAGCGGAGTGGATGATATGGTCCTTCTTTCCAAAATCACAGAAGATTCCATAGTGGAGAACCTAAAGAAACGATACATGGATGATTATATTTTTGTATCCTTTATAGTATTGCTTTTAGTTGGGCCCTGCAGACTTGCTGGGTCAATGCAAAACTAATAATGTGGATGTATTCTGTTGAAGCAGATTAAGATCCTGAGAGTTTTATATGACAGTACCCCTGAGGGAACAGAAAATATGAAGGTTGAAATTAAGATCTGTACAATGCTTTTAAGGTATTCTTTTTGATATGTGGTAGTTCTTGTTGTTGAAGGTAATCTTGTAGCTCCATACATTTATATATCCTTGTGACCCCTCAAACTAATTCAGCAGTGCTGCTTGCATGATCAAGAGTTAATAGGTTTAAGCCTTACATACACGTTTTGAGATGGTATTATCTTCTTTACCTCCCAGATTCTAATGCTTTCACATTAGCATTTCTCCTGTGACATAACTCTGTTTACAACTTGTTCTGAATCACGGGCTAATGAGAGCATGTGACCATGTGAACATCTGTAAATCTACAATGTTTGTGCTATAATCTTATTTATTTATTTATTTTTTATTCTGATTAATGAGGATGTGAAGGATTTAAATAGCCAAATGTATAACCCAGCAAGAAAAACAAATTTCAGCACCAAAAATGTTTTCATTTTTGGAAATTTCGTGTGAGAAGACTTCCTTGACATAAAACGCAAGTCACTGTTGGTTTTTTAGCTTTTACTAAGTAACATAAGCTACAGTAATCAATATTGTAACCGGTAGGAGGTGGTGATACTGTTCCTTCTGCTTTAGCCAGGTTTTGGTACCAGCTATAGTAGTGTCTGAAGAGCAGTTTTTTTTGAAGAGTTTAATTTTTTTTTAGCAGAATGGGAGAGAAATAGATCATCTCCTGAATATTTCCATATTTCAGACAGTAAAAACTTTAGCATGGACTGGTAGAGGAGGGGTCATGTTGCAGCTGTGCTGACATTTCCATCTTAAACTGTGTAAGTTTTTAGTAAGTTTGTGTGATAAAGTTGCAAAGAATTTGTCACACTGATTGTATTGGGGCAGTCTATAGCACTCTTCCTGGTATTAAACACTTCTGTCACTGTGAAGTTGCGCATCTTCCATGCACAATATTCACAGTCTTCAGTGCCTGATGCTTTTTTTTTTTTCTTACAAAAGTGAGAGTAACAGATTAACATAGAGATGTTCTATTTTTTCTCTTTTTACTGAAGCAGATTGTGTGTTTTCCAAGGGGTCTGGTGGTCACACGGGTTATCAGACTCTTCTTTTAAAAGCATTGTAATTCATTTATATATAATAATTCATTTGCGTGGAGAAAAATAATCCTTTTGCAGTTCTGTGCAGGCTTTTTGTTCTAAACTGGAGACCATCCTTTGAATCTTTCAACTGTTCTTATGCCCACCCATGAATGAATATTCCTCTGTGCTACTCTGCACAGAGATTACTGATTCTTCCCAGAAAATGCTGGTATTGTTACCAACAGAAAACTATCACTTCAGATGTTTATACTGATACAACGAGTGCTTGATATATTGGAGGCCCAGATGTTGTCTCTCTTTGAATTAAATTTAAAAATGTATGAAGAAAGCATTGCAAATTAATAATGCAGAGATTACGTTCACTGATTTGTAGTTCTTCTGTGACTAACATGATACTATCTTGGGCTGTGGCACCAGCATAATCAGTTCTTACGCAGGCTAACACAGCAGCATCAATTTCTGTTTTCCTACTTAGATATGGAAAGCTTGGACAGTAAGTTTGTTTATGAGCAGTTCCAGCTTGTTCAATGAAACCAGCAGTCCAGTATTTCAAACTCACTGACATGGGTACGCTGCTAACTCCCAACTCAAGGAACCGGTCCTGGCTGTAAAATAGTGCCAGTTGTTTCAATTGTGTATATAACAATTCATTACCTACATTATAAGTGTATGTAAACGTTCAGCTGAATGCGGAGCTGTGAAGTACTAACATTCAAAATGTTGTAAAAAAAATTTCTGGGAGTAATAATAAACTGAAATGTTTCATAGGGTGGTCTGCAGGATAAGTCATCCAGGGACTGTTAACAGTTACACGCAGAAAATATCACCGCAGCACCAAATTAGATACCTGAATCCCTTAGCTCCCTGCCTTGTACACACAGCTGAGTAATTGTCCAATTCAGCTCAGTACGGGTGGCTTCCATCTGTCTGCACGCTCAGCACAATCTCCATGAGATCAGAATGTGTCAGTACAGCTCATTCTGTGAAGGTCAAAACAGTCTTTTTAATACTAACAATATGATCTCCTCAGTTACAAAGGAGCAAAGAAGTTCAAATATACCATTTCCTTTCCGTATTTTTGTTCAGGGAGTGTTGGACTTGGGCCTGTAATACATGTTCCTGTACTTAACTTGTCCTAAAATAAATATTTTGATAATATGAAAGTATCCCACTGAATGATATGTTTACATTCTTGTAAGCCTTCTAATTTCATTTTTATTAGTAATTGTTTTAAGCTTTTTTTTTTTTCTGTATTATTTGAAGCTGTATTGTATTGTGAAATATATGGAAAGGCTGTTTGGCAATCGCTGGTAGTAAGATACTAGTATATAAACTGTAGTTACCTTAACTGCTTTTTAATACAGACATATATTGGCTCTGTATTAATCTCTGTGAATCCTTTCAAGCAGATGCCATATTTTGGGGAAAAAGAAATTGAAATGTACCAGGGAGCTGTAAGTAAAGCAGTCTGTAATGTACTACAATATTGGTGGGCATGTAAATATTATTCCACATGGTTAAACTCTTGGAAGCATTTGTTTCTGGATTTTGGTGGTATTGTATTAACCTGGGAGAACGTGGCTGATATCCATCACCATGTACTGAGTCCTCAAATTGTATTCCCTGGAACACAGAATTAGCGTCTCAAGAAAATACTTGCATCGATTAACTCTAGTCCATAGCAGATTTTTCCCCTTGACAAGCCTCTCCTCCTGCAAAAGCAGTTTTTAAGCCATTGTTTGCTTAAACTGTGGCACAGAAACCAAAATGGCCATTAGTGTATTTGAAGAATATGGGTAGAGATGTCTAGTTTGTGACAAGATGAGTAAGAAAATTGGGATGCCAAAAATAGATGCTGGTTTTGAAAATAATTCTTGAAGAGTGTGCAGAACAAGGACATTATGGACTTAAAATTCTGCTTTCTGCTCTGAGTCAGGCATATCCATGGATGGAAGACCAGGGAAGCTGTTCGATTTGAGTGGGTGCAGTGGATGAGCATAAGCCCATTACAGCACCAGGCTGTAGTGGCTTAGGTAGCTTATTGGTAGCATATAAGCATTGGTGGGATAGGCTTAAATTATATCAATTTACCTTGAACAAACAATATATTTCAATTATGGTCCATTTTAGAATGGGATGTTTACATAATTCAGGAGAGAATTATGGGTGAGGGAAAGTTCAGTGACAAATCAAGAGGCTTTAGTTTGTTTTAATTAAGCAAACAAAAATTCCTGTAAGTGGGATTCAGAATTGTTTTTTTTTTTTCCAGGAATATAGTTCTTCCAATTTAAATAAGTTTATTTTTCTCTTTCTGCATTGTTCAGCGTTATGTTGAAAAACGTGTGCTCTATCTCCCCTTCTAGGCACAGTATGAAAACCCACCGCATATTTATGCTCTTGCAGACAGTATGTACAGAAACATGATTATTGACAGAGAAAATCAATGTGTCATTATCAGGTAAGAAAAAGATCTATAAGAAAACATTTTGTCTTGTTCCTGTTGTAACTTCAAGAAATGGAAAAGCGTATTTTTTATTATACTAATAAAAACCTTCTGTGTTCATGACCACTGAATATTTTGGGGTTTTCTAGGATAGCTGAGTACTTTCTGACCCTCCCTTTTGTTTTCCAGTGCAATCCTGGTAGCTTAACAGCAAATCTCTCTCTCATAGCCATCTTCACGCCCAACACCAAATAGCAATAGCTCAAATGACTACATGAGAGTTAACAACTATAGCAGCCACAGACACTGATAACCGAATCTGACACTCGCATTGACTGCATTAGCATGCTCATTTTAGTTCCTTTATTTTTTTTCCTGTTAAAAATAAATGCACTTCTGTTCCTTTCAGAATTTAACTTGCTTTCAGTCAGAGGCAAAAGGAGGAGACAGATAATAACAAATTAATTTTGTCCTCACTATCATTCCATCTGAGTTATTAGGCTGAGAGAATCCACTGTAAAATGATTACTGAACTTGTTTAATGATAGGCATTACTTAAGTAACAGTGAATGTTGATTGCAGAGGTATGCTTTGGCCTTGTCTGTGAATTTATAGATGGTTTATGGTAAAAGAAAGCATACAGAGATGCAGAAATACAGGATATTTGAGCTGGCCTGTTATCCATCCTATGACTTTCCTTCTTACGTAGCACACTTAAGAGGTTCCCTGTGGTGCTCCTGGAATTGCAGTTTGTCTTTGGCACTGGTGTTCAAGGTGGAGTGCATGCCCTGTAATGTTTACAGTACAATCCATTGGGGGTCTAGGAGGAAAGTATTAGAACATCAGTAGTACGTGTATATAACCTATGAGCAAGTAAGTTATAAGCATATATCGGAAGTGTGTGTTCGTTAATGTCTTGCTGGTTGAGAGTGTGATCAAAAAAGTTTGGAGAACACTGTTCCGTGGGATTGGATCAGTCAGGAACTAGGGAAAAGAAAGAGGAAGAAAGTTATTTGAAGTAAACAGTTAATATTGTCTTATTTCACGTGATCAATGCCTGGGGTTCATCCAGGCAGTGCTTTCCTTGGTGATGGGGTACAGTGGAAAAGCAGACAGATGTCCCTCTCAAAATTAGCAATGTGTTTGTAAGTATGTGGAAATTGTTGGTTTTCCATGTAGGAAGGTCAGCCGGGCATTAATGGTTTGCTACGCTGAGCTGTACTGTAATGACCTCCCTATTTCTAGGCAGCTACCTACAGCATAGAGTCTTGTGACTCAAAAAGCCCGAATTCATATTCTCATATTCTTGTTTCTCATACTTCTAAATTGCTCCCTGAGCTGCCATCTGTTTTGGAAAATTGATGCCTGTTGCCATTTAAAGTTACCAGTCCCATTTGGTCAAATTCGGATCTGTTAGACATGGGTAAAATTGAGATTTATTTTGATTTTTGAACAAAATCACATCCCAGAGCCTGGGAGGTTTCATAGGAAGCTAAATTTATAGTGAACATTCTTAAACTGTTGTGGAAGGTTGATATAAAGCACAATTCTTGGTACTTGCTAGTGCCTCAATGTGTAATAGACACAGAGGAATTGCATTTTCAGAGAGCTGAGATGCAGGCTTTTTTGAATTCACAGGTTTAAATTCTTAGGAGAATTCTTGGGTTTAGATGATGGATGATGTGCTCTTAGGAATTTGTGCACTGTGTATGTGCAGTGTGAATTCTTTCTCAGTCTGTGCACAAATGATGCAAAATCTGCTGGAATTAATTAAAATATACAGCAAAATTGAAAAATATTTGCCAGGGACATTTCAAAGAGTTCCTCTTCTGTGTGTTTATTTGTCACATGATTTTTCTTATTACAAACTGGCAAAACTGCAAACTAGACCTGCAGATAGTTCTTGTGATGGTATTTGTTTTTCTGGGATGCTGTTGAATTATTTCTTGGAAATCAGGTAGCTTAGCTGTTCATAACATTTGTTTCATTTGATATTTTAATCCTTTCGACCACATTTAGATACATCCCATATTCTGTGATTGGAATGACGTCACAATTTCTAATGACTAGATATGGCTTAAAAGTGAAGCATCATTACATTCAGCATTTTGTTTCCTTATGTTTTACTTTATTTCATGGAGCAGAAGGCACTGAAATTGCTGGCTGACCAGAGGTTCCCGAGATCCTGCAACACTGGTGTGAGAAGGATATTTTAGCTACACATCTACCACCACAGCTCAGTTAATAGCTGCCAAGGACTGTACCGTTACTGCCCCTAAACTGCTGCTTGTCAGAAAATTGAGATATAGTTCTGTTTGTTTACAGTTCCGCAGAAGTCTGCTGAACGTGAGCAGCTTCAAATGGACCTTTGCATTTCAGTGAACCATAATTTATTCCACAGAACTTTGTCATGTGGGAAAGGAGTGATGATGATGACAGTGTGGCTCTTAAGAGGTGCTGGTTTGCTTATCTTCTTCCCCGCTAGCCTAAATTTGGGGTGGCTTCGCTGAAAAATTTTGTGTTGGAACAGAAGGAACAGAACAAGCTAGTACAAAAACAAACCCAGTTTTTACTCCTCTCATGTTGTCAGTCAATTTTATTTGCTTTTTTTTAAAGAGAGCTTTGCAGAGAGGGGAAGGGAGAAATCCTGTGTAGCCTGGGCTGATTCAGTCACATTTGGCTGATGGTGCGCTTAGAAACAAAGGAATGGTGGGGAGGGGGTTGCTGCGCACCTGTCTTCCCACTGCATGTGGTTGGACTCCTGTGACACCTACCTCCAGCCCTGGGAAGGGACGTGTGTTCACATCGTGGGGAGCAGATTTCCAGGCAGCTGAAGGGAGGTCCCAGAAGTGTCCCACTGCAGTCAGGACCCTGTGTGGATGTGGGGCCACACAACCTTTGGCCAGGATGTTTAGTTCCTGGATTCTAACTAATGCTTTTAAACACTGATGGAAAAAAGTTCTTCAGAAAGTCATGGAATTAACGAGGAAAGCAGATCTGAAAGAAAATGCAGTTCTCTGGAAGACTGAATAGATAGTAACAGCAAAAGAAATCTTCTAATGCAATAACACTCATTTTGAAAATAAAAATCTCACTGGCCGACCTTCCCAGGGCCAGAGATTATTTCAGTAGTGGAATAAATGCATGTATGTGTATGTGCTAAGAAAATTATATGTACGCATCTAATTATTGCTGAGGAGCCATGAGCTGTTTTGAATGGGTGTTAGCAGTGTACGCAGTGATGTTATTCCTGGGCTGGCTTCTGGCTGGGCTGCGTGCAGGTGCAGAACGTGTGCTTCTGTGGGAGGAGGGAGCTCTACCTGCGGCTTTCTTCCCTCGTGTTGTACACATCATGCAGAATTAAAAAGGGAGTTTACTCGTGTCAGCAATGCAGCTTTGCTGGAGTTTGATTTCTTATTGACTTTGTGGTGCTGACGCATAATACTTAATTGGAGCCTCTATTGAACCAAGCTTATAAGCTTGTGTCTGCTGCAGCAGGCTGTTCTTCTTTCTCACTGGGAATGGCAGCCCTTCCAAACATCAGCAGTCACTTGTCCAGTCAAGATTTTAATTACAAAGGATTTTCTGTTATGATTTTTAATTCCTTCTAGACTATCATTGCCTTTTTTTTTAAGAGTATGGTGATTATGATTAGTATTTTTCTATTGTGTAGCTATAAATGCTTCTCCAGGTTGTTCTTAAGGTGTTACCTTTCTCTGAAGTTGAGGACTTTGCTTTCTGTGACCTCTGCCAGGAGATGTTGCAGTTGCTTTAAAGCAGTTTTTCAGACCTTCTTGTTTGTGATTTTAGTTTACATTTTACCTCTGTGGCAATGTTTGGGAGCAGTGAAACCATATGTGATGACTGCATACTTGAAAAGGCACTACAACATCTTAAATATTAATATATAAGTCAACATATATAACAACTGGTATATATCTTAAGCCTATAAAGATCAAAATTTACTATGAGATTTTTATTCAGCTTCTATATCTTGACTTTCCATAAAACTCAAATGACAGTTCTAAAACTCCTGTACAGAATCTAACTGGAAATAGTACTGGATTTTAATGAGGGAGTGGTAGAAATGCAAGTCTGATGTAGTAAGAAAAATTAGTTAACAGCTTTCAGTTTCAGAGGGGAAATTATGTTTCTGAAGTTATGTTACTGAGGTCTCTGAACATAATTGGAGAAAGGAGATTTTGTATGTAAACAATCTAAAAAGCTTATTCAGACATGACAGAATACTTTGCATACGCAGTGTTCTTTATAAGTATTTATTATTAACATTTCCTCCTTGCCCTGATTTTGTAGATAACTGTTATATTGTTATACAGATGGGGGGGTTATATTAAATGTCACTCAGCAAATTAGTTTTAGAGAGAAGAATGAGGCTCTCTATTGGATCTTGCTTGTATGCTCTAATAAATGGATTATATGTAGGTTGCTCTGAAAGTAATGCCTCCTATTTATTTCCATGGAAAATACAACAGATACGAAAAGTACAATAACATTATTTGATAGAGCAAATTCTCAGCTACAAAGCACTCTTTCTCAATGCCATTAGCTGTTCATTTTTACCAGTGATGAACAAGAGCCTGTGTGTCATGCCCGTAAAAATCTGTAGCAGCTGAGGTGCCCCACTGTCACTGTTACCATTGCTGAAACTCACCACCCACCACCTCTCTGTGTACGCATCTACTGTTTGGTCACCATAAATGTTCAGCAAGCGTTGATGAATGTCAGTGGGTGCCATTTTTTTCCACATGGAGGTATTCAGTTCCACTCTGTTGCTTCATCCGCACTTCCATGTCAGGTGCCGTTCTGTCAGACTGCCCCTCTGCTGCCATCTGCCACACGGCAACAAAATGTAATGGAATGTTGATGGGAAAGTTCATCTAATGCTGCCATACCACCGACAGCCACCTCTGATGTTGTGGGCAAACATAACAAAATAGGAGGTGTTACTTTCAGAGCAGTTCTCATAATTCCTCTGGAAGGGAAGGAAGGAAAGAAGGCAGGAGGTAAAAATTTCCTGCTGTTCATAGTCTTATTCTGATTACAGCTAATTATTAATTGACTCTGCTGAACAAAGCTTAGCTTTTCTGATGTTGCAAATAGTTCTAGAAAAACAGTGTATCTTTCAAAGCATTCTTTTTTTGTTAGTGATAGAGACTTTATAATGTTAGAAAAATCTCCAAGAAAACTGCAGCTCAGTCTGCTGTTTGCTTTAAGCCATTATCATCACTTTTTCAGCCTTTATAAATCTCTGTACTTTTAGCTAAAAAAAATATTCTTAAATCATCTTAAAATAGTTCTAATAGCAGCAGAACAGTAAGATGTATGTGGAAAAGCTTCTGTATGAGAATCATTCTCCTCTGAGAGTTGAGTACCTGATCTTACTGGGGGCAGGACACTAGATAGAAGACATCAGCTAAAATTACTTGAGTTCATGAATAATGTATCATCCTGTTCAGCTGTAATTTACCTGGAGCTATTTACTGGTCTCTGGCAAAAAAAACTTTCACTACTGAAAATATAAGTGTATGCATGCCTAAGTTTGAGGCAAACTGAAAAAACTCAGTCTTTTGGGCAAATTCATTTAAGATGAAGGACAACTTATATTGAAATAGAGACTAACAATAAAATGATGTGCCTCTGTATAACTTTTGAAGACAGACACTATGTAATCACTAATGTAAACCACACTTAATTTGAGCTAAGAGGAGAAGGATAATTTATGCATCAGAGAAAATCTTAAAGAAATGTGCTATGTTTTTACCTCCTGATAAATAATATCTGCTCATATTCATTGAGCATTTGGCTCCAGATCCTTTTTTTAGCATTCAGCAGAGGAGTGCATGTATAAACTCAAGAACATGCTTTAGGTTAGGTTGGCTTGTCTGTCTTGTTTTACAGTAGGATGAGCAAATTTACTGTGAGCAAATTTTCATTTGAAGAGGTTATTATTTTTCTAATAATCAAACTGTTGCTGATGAGAACATCTAGCAATGGTTTGCCATCTAACAAACTCAGTCTGTGCCTCAGAATATCATAGACACAAATAATACAGGCTTTCTTGTCTTTGATTGTTTGTAAGAAATGATTCTGAATAATAAAAGTCCATGCAGTTGAGATAATCAAGAAGTATTTTTTCACCTTTTTGATCTATAAAACTGCAGGCAGGAGAAGATGCATTAAAACATTTCTGACGGAATCATTTTGGTATTTCTGTACTGTTTGGAAACTGTAAAGATATAAAATGATATTTGCAGCTTGGCAGCGTGCGGAGCATCAGAGTTAAAACCTTTGGAAATGCATCCATTAGTCATGCTGATAAGGAGCTGTGCGTTGACATTCTCAGCAAGTCCTTTTCCTGTGCAGGACATGCTGATGTTTCTCTGGCAAACACAGCTAAAATTTAAACAGGAAAAGATGTGTGCTTGATCCACATTCAGGAACAAGTAGGCACAAGATAGAAGAGCCAACATTCACAGAAATTATTCAGGAACATAAAGACAGCACAAATTTTCACACAAAGATATCTGAAATACCTTTAAATATCATTAAACCAATATCTGTATGCTGTTTTTTTGTATTACTGTAATTGTCCAGGTCAGGGGAAATTCATTAAAGCCAAAGCTAAATTGCATCAAGATTTATGTAAGCCTGGAGGAATTCTGTTCAAATGAGGTTAGCTGTAAGGTATGAAATAAAGCACTGAGGTTGCATTACCTGATATACCAGTCTTCTTTCCCTCTTGAGAAGCTCTTGCTAATTGTGAGAAAACGAAACTACTGATGTTATAAACTGTATTCACAATTGAAGTGAAATATTGTAACGGAAGGAAGGAATTGTTAAAGCTAGTATGGAATATTAAGACTTCTTGTACCCTGTGTCAAGAGGTATAGGAACAGGAAGGTGGTTCTTCCGTCATTCAGGATGTGATTAATAACGTCTCATTATTTCGTTCAGCAGCACCAAAAACAAAAGATTCCTGAACTGAAGTAGGCATCTGGCATGGCATTGCAGGCTTGGATTTTCAAATGAGTTTGTGTGTTAAGATCTGAAATCCCACTTAATTTAAATGGGAATTGAGTTATTTTTAAGCATATTTATTTCTCAAATTATGTTATTTCTGACTTTGAATTAACATAGAGATTCTGGTGTCCATACAGGATGTTTTATTCAGAATTATTTACTCATGAATGTATCTGTACTGCAGTACTGTATCACAGTCTGTTGCTAGCTTACCTGATGCAAAACTTGAGTTGTTTATTATTCATTATTATAGTATTGTTAGTAATAGTAAGGTACTGGTTGTACAAGATAAACCCTAATTAACTCAATTCTTAGTTATTTAAAAACTAACAGGTATATTTTTGTGTCTCTTTTTCTCACAGTGGGGAAAGTGGTGCTGGGAAGACTGTGGCTGCTAAATATATCATGAGTTACATCTCCAAAATTTCAGGAGGTGGCCCTAAAGTACAGGTGAGTTGATACTGCATCATACTAAAGCGTAAACACAGTCTGAAGCTTGGGTTCGGAGGCAGAATGGCAAAGGTCTGCCTTGGTAGGTAGTGGCAGCCAGTAGGCACTCTACTAGAGAAGCTTGTGAGCAGCTGTAAATACGTACCTGTCCTCAACAGCAGAGAGACAGCTGAAGTGCATAATGTACTGCTTACTTGCAGATCACCTGTGTGATGAGTGCTCACATGGGAGAAATCCACAGACCCGGAATGATCTCTTTTAAAACTATTATGTCTACAAGTCTGATTTTTTTTTCTTTTTTAAGTTAGTGTGAGAAAGATACTTTAATCACTGTTCTATTCTGAAGGTTGAGAACAGCAATCTCCTGTTAGTAGATGTGTTTTGTTGTTTTTTTTTTCCTCCTGGCTTGATACTCTATTGAAAACTGAGTTGGCTTTTTATATTTTTATTAATTCTGTTAAATCTCTGATTTGTGTGCTTGAGAGCTTTTGTATGATTGAGAGCCAACAATGGGAATGTCATCTTTTTCTGAGGTTACCTAGTATCTGAAAGTTAGTTAAAACAGTAAATAGTTCCTGTTCTTAAAGACTATGCTATCAGTGTCTATCTATAGAAGAAAGCCATGAACTATAAAGCCAGTTGCCTTGAGCAGTTTCTTTTGAAGTAAAATTCAATCTTCTTTACACAGCCAAGCATGCATTAGGTTTCTTCTGAAGCTAATAGCTAGACTGTATTTCCAACTTCTAGGATCAAATACAAAAGCAATAGTAACAGGCTGTTTATGGCTGTCTTAAGATAGCTAGGTAGGAGCATCATTGGCCACCAGACAGTTTTCTCACACTTGCAGAATCCTAAATTTTATGCTGCTCAGACTTCATTGGTTGTAGTTCCAGACCCCTCAAAAGATTTCAGTGCTTATGTGGAGAAAGGAAATGATTTAAAAACAAGAAAAAATAACAGATCAATTTACTGGCTGTGTTGCTTTGCACAACAGTGCATGGAAGGATTGGTTGTTTGCAGCCTCAGGCATTTTGTTCAATTTTCTTCAAAAGAGAGGAACATAAAGCTCTGATAAAAGATTCTGTACCTCGTCCATCTGAAAGGATTTAGTCAAGGCACGCTTCTGTGTTTTCTTATAAATAATTTCAGTTGTCGTGTTTTTCTAGAAAATTCCTATGAACTTAAAAAAATATATCTAAAAAAAGAATTATTTTTTGAATCTCTATTTCTTTTGTTTCTTAAAATTTTAGCACGTGAAAGATATAATTCTACAGTCCAACCCTTTACTGGAGGCCTTTGGAAATGCAAAAACTGTGCGGAACAACAACTCTAGCAGATTTGTAAGTCTGTCTCCATTAGAAATTACTTTATTTTTCCAACTTCTGTGCTGTTACAAACACATTATTCAGGGGTATAATATAAATTAACTACAAATTAAGTACATGTGTATAAAATATAATGTGTTTTAAAATGTACGGTATATATTGATAGGCCTCTATTTCATTCTGGATAGATTGCAGATTTGTTACTCTTACAGTATGTACTGGTCAAAAGTTATAAAATGTTTGGTCTGTAAGCAGATAACAGCAGCAAAACGTCCAGGTCAGTAAAACATATGCAATAATATTTTAAAAGCTTGTTTTTTAACAGATGAAACTATTCTTAGAGTTCTTTGATGGGAAATTCCATTATTATTACATACAGAGAGTACAAATCTTCAGTTTGTCCTTGTAAGATACTCAAGTTAATATTGTGAGATGTGTTCACTAGCTAACTTGCTGTAGGTTACGTTGCAAAAAAGTTACACATAGGCTTTAAAGATTTGATATTTATTTCTAAGCTAATGTGAATGTTAATGTGATAAATCATCACTGAAAGAAAAGAATAATTGCTTTACCTTGCTCTCAGGCAGAACACTGTTTCCCACTGGTCATAAATCTGCTAAATTGACTTACAGTACAGGTGTTCATTATGGCTTCCTTTATGCTAAGCAAGGATCTCAGCAGTGGGAAGAAGCCCCTTGCTTCTTTTCTACTTTGGCATTAACGTGTGGAATATTACCTCTAGTCTAGCTCTGTATAAATGAAGAAAGAAGGAAGATGTGATATTTCAAGAATCTAAGCTTATGTAATTCTTGAGCCAGCTAAGTCACTGTATTCATAAAGATCAAATATCATACTAATGTTCCTTGAGATGCAGTACAAGTAGTGCATGGTTTAATATTTCCTAATTATTCAAGAGCTTTAATTACTTATTGCAGGGGAAATATTTTGAAATCCAGTTTAGCCCAGGTGGAGAGCCAGATGGAGGGAAAATCTCCAACTTCCTACTGGAAAAATCTCGAGTTGTAATGAGGAATCCTGGAGAGAGAAGTTTTCACATTTTTTACCAGGTCAGAAGTCTGTATCTTTTATGAGTTATTTAAAATAACTTGTACCAGTTTTTTCTTTTGATTGAAAAGTCATTCTTAATACAGTGACGTTATTGAAAGCACGTTTAAAAAGGTAATGTGGATATCGTTGAGAAACTGCACAGCATATTAAGGCACCATCTAACATAGACCTATCAGCCTTTCACCTAAAGAATATACTTCAAATGATCAGCTTGGAAGTTCACTGATAACTCCCTTATGGAGAAGTCCCATAGAATATAATGGAAAATGAGAAGTTTCCAGCAATTCTCTCTATAAACTGACCTATACAATTACACTTTCTGCTCTAGAATTCTGTAAGACAGCTCTGAAATAGAGATTTCATTATGTTTTGTGGGACGTATAGGATAATATCTGTTGAATCCTCTGAACATCCCCTGGTTTTTATATTCCAAAAAGCTTTTCTGGCCTTTGCTGGTCTTCGACATGGGAGTTCTTTATCTGCTGAAGCGTTGCTAACCAAGCTCTACAAAACTAGAGTAAAGGCAGTGCAATGTAAGTAAGTGACTGTATGCAGCTTCGCATACAGTTGAAGTGTTGTTATGAAGATGGAAAGCTGAGTTGGAGCTAGAATTGCTCCAGAAGCTGTGCACTCTCCTCTTCTGAGATACATAAACTACAAATTGCAGTTCCCTTCTGATTTTCTTCTGTGGCTGAGAGAAGCTTTTTGATGCAGAGAGTTAGAAGACCATGGGGTTTTGAATACTCTGGAGACTAGTTCATTCCTTCCTATCACAGCCGTACATCTGCGCAACTGTGCTTGTCTGTCAGCAGGCATGGAAAATATGTTGCTCTTGTGGATTTAGGTAAAATGTTTAAGACTGAAAAAGCAGCTTTGCCTTATCTTTGTGGTAAAGATATACTAGATGTTTACTAAACCGTTCATGAGAATGGAAATAAGCATCTGATCTTTCAGGTCAAACTAGCAAAAAAAATAGGAAGGTTGCTAGCCTGACACAGCACTACCCTTATCTCATCCAGTAATTTCAGACTCAGTCACTGGTTTCTGACCTACTTTATCTGTGCTGAAAATTTTTACATGATGACTAATGTGGAGATTCTTATTTTCTAGTTAATTGAAGGGGCTTCCTCCGAGCAAAAAAGCAGTCTTGGCATTACCAGTATGGATTACTATTACTATCTCAGTCTCTCTGGGTCTTACAAAGTAGATGACATCAATGACAAATCTGATTTCCAAGAAACACTGGTGAGTTCTTGACACTGATTTGTGTAGCAGTGGGTGTTCATTTCACTGTCTATTTGTAGCAAAGACGTTGATGTGGGAATGAGAAATTCATGCGCATGCAACATACATAAATTATATTTTACTTGGAGAGGAGGATGTATGTTACCCTGTGGAGATCCTTTGTTACAATCTAAGAATCTTGAGAAGATGGCAACAACTCCATCTTTTTATAGAAATGTGTTTTCTGTTTGTCCCTTTTCATAATGGTGCAAATTCTTGGATTGTGTGCAAAAGGTCTGTTAGGATTCTGCAATATGAAGGATGTGGAAAAGGTGAGGAAATTCTGTTAGAAAATGTAAAAGAAGACCTTGTTTCACCTTAATTCTTGATAACACCTGATCTTCTGTTCCTGTTTAAAACAGCACAACTGAGAAGCTGCATAAAGGGACTTAGAAGGCATGGATCAGAATTTTTAGCCAGTATTGTCAGTTCACTGTATGGCGTTTATGTTGGTCATGTCAACTTCCTGGTCTCCTGTTACTAGAAACTTACTACTTAAAATAAGCATATTAATATGTCTTCTTATTTCTATTTGTAGTTCACTTAAATGCTTCCAAAAAAATAATGACTTCTAGATTCTAGCTGCTTTGGTATTTTGGAAAAAGTTAAGTAGAGAAGACATTCTGTAAATTGTCTGCTCTAGACTCCAGAACCCAATGATGCAGTGAATCATTCTCTAGTAAGTGGCTGGAATAGCCTAAACCAGACAGTCTGTGCTGCTTTTTGAGTTTCGCAGCTGTTAATCTCAGCAGATAAACTATCTATGTAGAGGGAACAAAACTGTGCTTTGTTTCACATTTTGCAATGTAACAGCTTATTTTCAGTGTGATGCTTAAGGGCAGGTGCTTGTTGTTCTGCAACTTTAATTCTTCCAGAATTTATGTAGCTAACTCATCTTTAAGTGGTGTATGTAGATGCTTCTGCAGTTAATGGTTAAAAAGAAAAAACAGAAATGCTCAAGTAGGACATCTGGTATGTCTTGAAATTTCAGGCTGTAATGAAATTTCATTGCCTTAAGTATCTGAATTCATTTGAGAAACTTGGTTTTTTAAAGTAAAAAATTTAAAGAGACTTTTATGGAGAGAGTCATTGAACGGATTCTTTGATTAAAAATTCTTTTCTTCCTAGCATGCAATGAGTGTGATTGGGATCTTTGCAGAGGAACAGACGTTGGTGCTACAGATCGTGGCTGGAATACTGCACTTGGGAAACATCAGCTTCAAAGAAGTTGGCAACTATGCAGCAGTGGAGAGTGAAGAGTGTAAGTACCTCTGGAAAGTGTGACAAGAATGGGCTGAAACCCAGGTGGCATGAGCTGAACTTCCATCTTGAGCTGCTTATCCAAACATAGTGCATCATTTCTTGAAGTGCAAGGCAGCTAATTCAGATTTTTCCAAAGCCAACAATAGTACCGAGGCCCCTGTTTGCCTAGTACGACACTGTTGGCTGTAATAGGAGTGCAATTTTGAATTTAAGAAATCCTTTTTCAGCTGTTGAGTATGAAATAATCAGAATTGAGAGAGCTCTTTCAGCAAGCTGGAAGTATTCTCCTTTCAGTGCATCAGCACTCATTCATTAATAAAAAACAAAACAAAACTGTTTCTT
Organism: Aquila spilogaster; assembly: GCA_024606505.1. Lineage (NCBI taxonomy): Eukaryota > Metazoa > Chordata > Aves > Accipitriformes > Accipitridae > Aquila > Aquila spilogaster. Next base: position 59,978,511 of record JANHGO010000069.1, read on the forward strand.
ACATGGTTTATCAGACCATGTCCCCATGTGGAGGTAGCTACCTGCCTGTGGAGTATCCTGTGTCACAGGTGCACGGCCAGTACTTGGGAAGCTGTATGCACATCCAGAAAATATATCAGAATACAGAATTTACATACTGCCAGTGTTATCTTCCTTGTCTTTAATTTCTCATTGCAAACCTTGTTATTTATATGCAGCTACTGTGTAAATATTCCTTTATATGCAGTATGCTGCCCTGGCATCCTTCAGCTCTTGCTGCTGTTTTATATCAGCTGGGCCCACATCAGCAAGATGTTGAAAGATTAATAGATCTGCAGTTTGAAACAAGTTTGTGGTGATTTCTACCTTGCATCTAATGTAGATTTTATACTGTTTTGACATTTAAGCCCACAGTCAATAAGCAAGAATCTGCAGTGGCTTATAGATACCCATTTGTTCTCTTATTTCAGAGTGATCCATATTGGTTTTTGTTTAGGAAAACTACATTTGTTACTCTATTTTTAGGAAAATTAAATATGAATGAAGCATCCTGTGCAGTCAGCTCCTCACTCAACTGTATTATTGCCCTCCTGCTAGTCATTTTAACAGATCGAGAAATAAAAATTACTAAAAACTTTTAATTTTGGAGAATATTAATGGAGAAACAGGAAGGGAAGCATTTTGTGGCATTTTATACATTGGAGGGTTTTTTTTATTTGCGTTAAGGTTCCAAGTGAGCTACTAGCTTCCATTTAAATCACGGCATTAGATCTTTCCGTGAAATAGAGGTATTTAGTAGCCAGAAAAGAGAGAGATACGGAGTGTGCTGCATCAAAAAGTAACAAACTGAAAAGACCTGAGCTGAAAATTTTACAAGTTGGTAGACGTGTATGTAATGATATGGCTGAGCCATGTACAGAGGATTTCTCATGCTGTGAGAAGTTCTGTATGAATAATATATTGAAAAAAAATTAGCAGATAAATGAATGCAGAACTTACTAATAAATATACTGCGCTTTAAAGAAACCAACAAAGAAATGGCAATGTTTAGTGCAGTTTCTGCATTATGAAGTGGAAAGTTGTGTTCATTAATCCTCACCCCACTTTATTGTTGATACTAGCAAACTAAACAGTAAGGAGTTTACATCTAAATCAGGAAAGATAGAACACAGCCAAACCACAGGCAAATCGTGCTTTGCAGATAGTACATTAAAGCTGTTTCACAGAATGCCATTGATTACTCTTTGAGGACTGTTTCTTCAATTACATGCATATCCCACTTTAAAGTAATTTCTAGACCTAACAATGGAAAATAATCAGGTATGTTAAGAGTATGAAGTTGTATCAAGTCATGTTCAGTTATTCTTCCTTTCCAGTAAATTATTACCACTGTGAAGGAAGAGTTTCAGAGGTATGCATGGTGGTTCTTATCATTATATCATCTTCATAAATCCTGATGGTAATATTGGCTAAATATTCTTTGCAGCATCTTTACAGTATATGTGAGCCTATTTGGGCTATAATACCCTGCAATCTCTTCCCTTTCAAAATACGTGATGTTTAACCATGTTCTCAGTGAGTTACCAGAGATGTTGCTAGTGACTCAGTTTTGATTAGTCCCTTGGTTCCTGCTCCCCTAGGGGAAGTTTAATCACCTTGCTGATTGTAAGAAAACAGATTTTAGAAAGCTGGCAGTTATTTACAATTAGAAACACAGTTTTGGATTAAAATAGTAAAGGGTTTAAAGAAGCCAGATCATGCTGTTCTATTACGGATTTATAAAGCTGAAGTGGCTGCTGCCTTAGTGATCATTTTATGTCCTCCTCACATGAGCAGAGTGGATCTGAAAGCAAGAGAACATGGAAGAAACATCACTAGAGGATTATTGTGGTTGAGTAGAGGTGCAATAGTACCTCCAAGAGCTACCCTTTGGAGCTATTCCCACATGCTTTCAAGCAGTTGCTCTTTTCCAGTTTCATCTGCAGCTAACATCTGCACCATGTGCTAAAGATAGAACATTAGATTTGTTGCTGTTTCATGCACAGATACCTACTTTTCTGCTTTGCTTTTTTAAAAAGGGAAGCCAGAATTTGCAAAGCAGCTTCAGAAAAAGGCATTAGAAAAAGTATAAAGAAATAAATAGCAAGGGAATTGAAGAGGGTTTTTTTGCAATATCCTTGGAGGAAGATGGGGAAAGTATTTTGGAAAGCAGCAGTATTCTTTCTTCATTATATTTTAAACCTTTCAAGGTTTACAAATCACTTTCAATAGCTTCAATTTTATTTTAAGTGTGAGCTCTGTGTTTTCTTTCCATCTCCTCCAACCACACCATGTCTCTGATTGTTTGAAGCACTCAGTTCATAGGTAATGCCTAAGCTTACATGTTTGAAGGGCTGAAGGTACAGAAATAGCTGACTATTTTACTTTTTTATTATTTTACTCTGAAGTTGCTTATCTTAATTAAAATCCATGTATATAAAAAACCTGAAAATTTCCTTGGGGAGCTTAGGGGAACTGTTAAGACAAATACCTTTCTTTTTTTAAACCACATAGCCCTCGTGAGGTTTAATACTGCTATTTGTTACAGCAATTCTATGATTCCATAGTGATTCAGTGTTTTGGTTGTTTTTCCTTCTTTTATTCTACATTGGTTTAGTGTGTAAATCATAATCCAGCAACTCTGATTTTTTCTTGCAGTTTTGGCTTTCCCTGCTTTCCTCCTGGGAATTAACCAGGATCGCCTAAAGGAAAAACTGACCAGCAGACAGATGGACAGCAAGTGGGGAGGCAAATCCGAGTCCATTAATGTAACATTAAACGTGGAACAGGCTTGCTACACTAGGGATGCACTGGCCAAGGCCCTTCATGCCCGTGTTTTTGATTACTTGGTGGATGTAAGTCGGATTTCCTTCCATTGAAGTACTGATACAAGTACATTAGCATTGTGTCTTGCAGAGCTCTTCTTGTCCATCTTTTTTCAGCACATGTATGTTTCTTTGCCTAAACCTTAGCAGTAGCACTGAGCAGTGCAGAGGGAATGTGAACACAGCTCACATACAAGGCACTGATTCTTTGGCAGATGCTACACTTCCTTTGAAGCAAATGATCTGTGCTTTTAGCACTGTATTTGCTCAGTCTTTTGTCACTACTGTCCTGTTGTGATATCTCCTTCCTGTCAGCATCCATACTTCTCTGAAATGGGTCTCACTTTCTGCTATATAGTTGAGCATTTTCGAATGAGCAGAATTAGTGGGTTATGTTACTGGCCTCCTGCTATCCTATCCCAGCCTCCTTCAACATCCTGATGTTGTGGCATTTGAACAAACGCTCGAATTCCATTCTCCGTGCTGGAGTACTCTCTGACCAGAGTGACACTGGTGGCTGGATTGGTGGGGGATAAACCTTGCCTTTGGCTACAGATGTTAGCCAGGTGAAGCAGTCTGGTCCGTGGTGGCACTTCTAGTGTGTCAGAAGTCTTCCTCATCATGACAGCTCTGAAATTCCTGCTGTGTGAAAGAACTGAATACAGCAGTTGGTAAAACAATTCATGTTGCTATCTGCAGAATGCATCAACTATCAGATTTAAAGCTGGTCTGTTTTTCTGTTCACTGTTTTCTTTTTTCTTCAACTGAGTCCATTGCTGTAAAGGAGAAAGGCTTACAAACAGAAAATTCAGTGGCTTACTGACTGAAAAGCAGGACCGTATACTGTTCATTCTCAAGCTATTAATAACATCTAATTAAAAAGGAAAGTAAAATACCCTATTATATATATATATATATGTATTCAATTCAAATACGTTGTTTATGGAGAAACCCTTTTATATAAAGATTTATGGATATGAACATATAATTTAAACATATAAAATTCACTTTGTTTTACATTTTGTGTTTGTTTTTTTTTTAGTCCATTAATAAAGCTATGGAGAAGGACCATGAAGAATATAACATTGGTGTCCTCGATATTTATGGTTTTGAAATATTCCAGGTAAGGCATTGCACTATTCAGGTTTGAGCTGATCTGACCCGAGAGAGAGATTTTTTGTTATTTACAGGGGAAAGAATCTAAAACATAAAAGACAAACTTATGACCAGAGTAAAAGAAAAAAAAAAAAAACAACAAAAAAAACCCAACTTCCAGAACATTAAGTTCTCCCTGCAAACGTCTCACTTAGTAAGCAAGAAATAATGATAGAAATTGAAAGAAATTAACTCGTTGATCTTAAAAGATCTGAGATTACACAGCACGCCTATAAAATCAGAAACCCATCTGTCACTGGCAGTATTTCCTTACAGCTTCTCCTAATATTGCCAACATAAGAACTAAGAATTACTACATGACTCTAAGTTTCAATTGTTTCCTTTTCTATAGAAAAATGGATTTGAACAGTTCTGCATCAACTTTGTTAATGAAAAACTGCAGCAGATTTTTATTGAACTGACGCTGAAGGCAGAACAGGTAACCAGACATTCATTATTTTTGTCTTATCATTCTCTCAGTCAGTGGAAAAAGTGAGGTTTCATCATCTGTTAACAATAAAATTTGCCTTGGTAAGCTAGACACACACATGCAAAAAAAACAACCCAAACCTTAGCTGTTGGCTAACCCTGAGAATGTAAACCAAGTGAGTCTGTAATACAGTGTACTAATGAGGTCATATGACTCTGCCTAGACTTGCTGCATACTGACTCACTGGCAGAAATGGAAAACTGCAGCTTGATTCCGTCCCTGTGCTTTCATTGGACACGACACAGAGTTAAATGGGAATACTTAGTTTCCTCCACACTCCTTTTTTTATGTATATGACATAGAACACTGAGGCAAATGCACAAATACTTCTGAAGGTGTTTGCATTTTTCTGCTCAAACTCTCACTGCAAAACTACTCTTTGTGAATGTGAGCTTTGGCATGGGAGGGCAGACAATGCAGCTGGGACAGTATTGCATACAGTATGAGCTTGGGCCTGGCACCAACTCTAGGACAGGGATTTCAAGAATGTACACAGGATTGCCTTTGTGTAAATGTAACTGGTCAGTGCAGTTGAGCACACGAATGACCTACCTGCTAAGTGTTTAGATGGACTTTTTCTGCGACTAAGCGGGTTAATTTAATCAAATTTTAGTATGATTTTTTTCAGTCCATCTCTAGATATTCTTATGGCTACAGTAATTGTGTATAGAAATAAAGAGTTGTCTCCATTTTACATCCGTTTCTGAATGTGTTATTTTGAAGATTTGTTCCTTGATACGCTATCACAATCTTCATAATTTTTAAAATAGTTTAGGATATGGATGCTAAGTGAATTGTCAAGACAACATAAACTCATTTTGTTACAGTTTGCAAAATGCTTGGACAATAGACGCACTGGAAAAATAGTCCTGCTCTTTTTGGTGAACTACTCAAGAGCTATGAATAACAAGAGTGGGGAGAACAGAGTAGGATTTTAGGTCTGCTCTTAGATGGTAGAGAGCTGGATTTTATCATCATATGGGTCATTCCTGCCCCTACCCAATAACAGAGTTGACAAGTCTTTCTAAACACAGGTAGCGTAGAGTTTGTACGTATGTTGTGTATCAGGCAAGGGAATATTTGCATCTTTCCTCTTACTTAACAGGAAGAATACGTGCAAGAAGGAATTAGATGGACACCAATAGATTACTTTAACAACAAAATAGTGTGTGACCTCATAGAGAACAAAGTGGTAAGTATTTGGCATAAACAAACGGAAAAAACAGAGCAAGATTTTTCTGTAAAATATCTGGGCAACTGCTTTGCTGTCAAGAGAAAAATGCAAATACTGTTGTTCAGTAACTGAGTCATACTAAGCCTATATATAAGTCTTACATAAGATATTCTATAAGATCTTATAAGAGCTCTAAGATATATATTATTTAAGATAGTGGCCAAAAAGAGAACCGTAAGATAGCATGATAAATATGACTGAAAAGTTCCCTTTTTGGAAATTTCAACTTTAGCCACCTAAATTTGTCATGCATTTCATGACGTATTCTTCTGTATGTATTAGATAAGGCTGTCTATGTCCCTGGGCACGTTTCACTTTGGGAGAGCTCCAGTAGCAACTTCTGTTGAGGTCCTGTAGCAAATGAAGCAGAAACAAGTGAAGAGGAAGTATCAGAAATTGTTGTAGCTAAAAGAAATCTCTATGTCTTTGCTCCAGGGAACATTCTGCAGCTTAAATTCTGTTCTGAGTTTGGATGACAACAAGTGTTATTATCAAAGTGTTCTTCAGGATACAGATAGTTTTCATAAAAAGCAATAAATTTTAATAGTAGTTCACTTAATACATTGCCTTGCACTTAAAAGCACATCAGATTTCACCCAGCTTCTATCTGCATCAGGATAACTAGGAGAAGGATTGGGTTTCTGTCACAATCTTAGTTCTGTTTGTCTCTAAGCTTGTCACATTGCAGCATGTGAGTCTAAATATTTATTTCAAACATGGTGGGTTTTTTTTGGTGGAATGACAAAAAAAAGATTACTTTGTAAAGTAATTAAAAACTAATTTATGTATTTTAAACTACAGGCATCATTTTCCCCATCGTTTCCCACTCTGTCACTAGCTTTACATGGACTTGAATCTCTCCTTAAACTATTTGCGTGCCAGTGTACAAATTAATCTCTACTACAAACTCTGCAGACTGACGGTGATTTTTTCTGCTGTGTTTTTGTAGCAAATAATATTCTTTTGGGGGGATCTTAGGGGAAAAAAGCATCTTTTTATTTTTTTTCCCCCCCTCACTTTTTGTTGTTTTTCTCAAATGCATTAGAATCCCCCAGGAATTATGAGCATTTTAGATGATGTATGTGCCACAATGCATGCAGTGGGAGAAGGAGCTGACCAAACACTGCTTCAGAAACTCCAGATGCAGATTGGGACTCATGAACACTTCAACAGCTGGAATCAGGGATTTATCATTCATCATTATGCTGGAAAGGTAATGTGGAAAATCATCACTGAATTGTGCATAATGTATTTATAAAGAAAAAGAACAGTAATAAAAGGAAAGGGAAAGAAGTATCTCTAGAGAGTTATTCTGATTTTAAATAGCCAAATTATCACAGGAGATATTGTCTTCCTTTCACAACATAGGGATCTTGTGCTCTAAAGTAAATTCAGGAGAGCTGTCTGAGCCTTGCTGCTGTCAACCATACTAACCAAAGCTTAGTATTAACTATAATAAATCAGTGCTTTAAAATCCTCCTTGCTTAACAGCAGTAAGTTTAAAGCATTCAGGCATTTTAAAATGGTCCTTAAGTGATGATATACTGGTCAAATTAGAAATATTATGTATATTTCTGTCTTGCTCGGGTGTATTTCTCAGACTAATCATCATTTCCTGCTATTATATTTAATAACAGTACATCACTGTTATGCAAAATATTTTTCTTCTATAAAGTTCAGTATTAAATTCACTTGTATTGCATTCTGTTGACTAGTTCCATAGGTCTTTTTTTGTTGAGCTTAAATATATGGATGTAATTCCTTTGTTGTGAAAGAGTCAACTAATATGTGCAAGGATTTAGTCATCACTGTACTGTCTTTAAATAATATCAGACTAACCAAAATTTCAGAGCAGCTACTGATGAGGACAGGATATAAATTTTCTGTAACTATTGGGTTCTCAACTTACCACAAACAATCAATTTCCACCTTGGCCCAGGTATCTTATGATATGGATGGATTCTGCGAGAGAAATCGGGATGTTCTTTTCATGGACTTGATTGAACTCATGCAGAGCAGTGATTTGTACGTAAGCAAAATTTGCTTAAAGATAGGAATAATGTGCTAGTTTAGATGGATGCAGAGGGCCTAACTACTCCTTCACAACTTGTGAGCTAGTCTTCATAAAAATGGAAATAAAACATCACTATGGTTAAACAGTATAACTTCCATTGTACTTTATCTTCATTTTCTGCGAATCTGAGTAAGTGGTACTAAATGTCAGAAGTACTAAAATGTCAGAATCAAATGGTATACTGATAAATGTTTTTTGGCATCAAAGAATACTGTCACTAATATGGCATTGTTGCAAAATATGCACTGTTTTAACATACAAAGTCACTTTTTCCTGTTATGTATTTTAATTGAGGCCTTTTAGGAAGCGCTTTGCGCCTGGAAGACTGGTATTACATGTCTCCCAAAGCTCACTAAAATAGAGATCTCTGAGGAATGAAGCTCATGGAAAATACTGATCTTAAAATAGATTCGATAGCACTCTGGATTAATATAAAAAGCTATTTATATTCTGCTCGACATCAACTTTTACAGCATGTTCTTTTACATTTCTGCATTAAATAAATTGTCTTTCTGTACCAACACTATGTTATTTATTCTTTTCTAGGCCTTTTATAAAGGCTCTGTTTCCTGAAAATCTTCAAGTAGACAAGAAGGGTCGTCCTACCACCGCGGGCAGTAAAATCAAAGTATGGCTATTTTTGTATGTGTGTATATGAATGTGGCTGTGTTTGTGCAAGTATACCTAAGCTAAACAGAAGGTAGTCTTTGTTTTTATTATCCAGACATTTCTTAAAGATAGACATAGGAGTGTTCTGATCGCAAAGCAGTGCGTTGTTTCAGTTGTTAGAATCATGTTTTGCCCAGCATTGTTGTTCGTTAAACCTTTTGTTACACTGCATTTTATGGCACTGAATTTTCAAAATGAGCAATTGATGGTAGTGGTAATAGTACTTGCATGTGCATGATGAATGAGCCCCTTCACTCAGCTACTTGATGTCCTACAATTAACTACAGATAACTGGTCTCTTTATAGCGCAGAAATGCAGCAGGGCCTGATCCTACGCCCACTGAAGTCAACAGAAGTCTTTCTATTGACCATAACGTGGGCTGAATAAGGCAGTGAGTGTTAGAAGGCAAGCATCTTTTTTTTTTTGAGGCTGGCTGTAAAATACACATTTAGATAACGTACTTGAAGACTTTGGAAATCAGTATTTTTTCAGCATCTTTCCTCATATTTCAACCTTACAGTTAAGACCAGTTGATGCATTCCTCATGCTCGCCACTCCGTATTTTTATATAGTAGTTAAAATATATTACATAGCTGGGGATAATGGGGACTTGTATTTATTGATAACGTTTTCCTGAGAGACTGGTAGAAGGTGTTGAGTTTCTACTGGATGTGTTTATCCTTCTTTTACAAACACATTCATAGGGACCAATGTGGGCAAGTTTTAAATAAAAAGAATAACATGATTTGATAGAGCAAAATGATTTATGAAACAGGAGAAAACTATACAGTAGTATAAAAGTAATAAATAGAATCCTTTCCTTACTTTTGGATATTTTTGCCATTGACTGAGTTGGTTTTCTTTCAATTCCTCTCTCATACCTTACACACAAATAAATGACTTTTTCTATAGATAGCCTTTATAAGCTAAAAGAACAGCTCTGTTACTGCTACATACTGTCCCAAGACACTTTGGCCTTTCTGGAGAAGAACCAGAACCATGTGGATCATCAGCAGATAGCTGATATCTTTAGAACTCTCTCAGAGGATTTCCCCTGTTCACCTCTGTTCCTGTAATTTTTTTCCTCAATTTTACAGAAACAAGCAAATGATCTTGTTGGCACCCTCATGAAGTGTACACCCCACTACATCCGCTGCATCAAACCAAACGAAACAAAGAAACCTCGAGACTGGGAGGAGAGCAGGTATGAATAAGCAAGAGGGTGTGATAGGAACGAGCACTGAGTCCAATAAAAAAAAAAGCTACAAAAAATCATGTTTTTCAATCATATAACCTACAGACAAACAGAACTAGATACTCTGAAAGCCTTCAGAAATGAGATCGCTACTAAATCTAAATAGTTCTAAATTAATTCTGACTTTTGCTTCATGCTTTGAAAGCAGCTTTTATTGGGTAGCTGGAAGCCAGCAGGATGTCTGAATTCACTTTCATGAATCAAACAAAATAACAACAACAACAAAAGCCCAAAACATATATGTGTGTATCGCAAAGAATATAGTTTTTGTTATTGTTCTTTACTTTCTAAATTTTAAGTTTCATTATCTCTTTGAAGAGAAATTGATAGAATATGATATCAGGTGGTTATATAGACACTGAATTTATATCTAAATCTTAGGTTGATTGCATTTGCTTTAAGGCGTCTTAAAGCATATGGTAGTTTTTAGCATCTTCTTATAGTTTAAAGAGAGATGCTCTTTTTCGCACTGAGGTAGGGTACTTTACTTAACATTTTTAATCATACATCAAGTACTTTTTGTGTTGGTAAAAGTGCTGATGTTTGCAACGTGGGTTTTTTTAATCACAGTGAAACAGTTTGAGAAGTCTGATAAAGAACACTCTTGACCACATCAACAGCACACCAAAATTCACTTCCTGCCATTTGGCACACAGACGAGCACAATTACATGCAGATGCAGAGCATTTACAGAAGCCACAATCGTGACTGCCCCTTGAAAGTGTCATTTAGGTCTTGGCAGTAAATGTAGATCCTTTCTCTAGCTTTTCCTAACCACCCCTTAAAATCCTACTGTGCACCACTTAATTTCACACTGACACTGGGAGAAAAGTTATTCTGGTGAAAGTATGCCTAAAACTTGTAGCAAAGCAAAAAAAGTGTACATTGCAGGGCTTTTAAAATCAATCATTTACATATTGGAAAATAGGCCCTTTATTGTTGCAAGTGTTGCTAGGAAACCAATGAAACAAACAAACAAAAACCTAGTCTGACAAAAGGCCAGCTTTCAGGAAGCCCATTCTGGAGTAAAAATAGGCAAGATTTCTGTTTTTTTTCCCCCATAATGGGGATGATATTTGGTAAGTGTGGCAGCTACTGATGCTAAAATAATAAATTAAATACGAGGATTGTATAGTATCAAACTCAACTACACATGGAATGAATTCTTAGGATGATGGTAATTTTTAATCCCTATTTATAAATACTAACATTCTCTCCCTTTTCAAGCCATTTCTTAAGTATTAACACATCACATCGTGACAGTAGTGACATATCGAGGGAAAAGAGATGTTAAGTGTATGCGTATTTCAACTCAAACTTCAGCTTGTTTAATTTTATATTTTCACAATTTTGTTGTGAGAAGGACAGAATACAGCTGAATGCATGCATGGGGTATTTTGCTATGCTGAGTTAGTGGTTTTGGTTTTCTTCTGCGATCATTTAATGAATGTGAATGAAATGAAAGTGTTACTGAATGAGGAAAAGCTTCACAAAGCCCATCCTTGTGCTTAGAGAAGCCACATCATTCCAGCTTTCTACAACTGTAGAATAATTTCAGAATATTTTGCACTTTAAGATAGACCTTGTGTAATACCTAACCCTTGTACAATACCTTAGTTATTCCAAAAATCGGGGTGTTCCTTGAAATGTGTTTTTGTTCAGCTCCTGGCGTAGTCGCTTGGACTTGTATTCAAAATTGCTGCATTAGCTGAATTCCCAGACCCTGACCTGCTTAAGGCTGATGCCTGGAGGGAGATTTTCAGTGTGCCTTTTCTCAGAAAGAAAAGGAAAAACAGAAAAATGTCTCAAATTCTCTGTTGCTAGACACTAATGCTGGCAGGACACTAAGAAAAAGGGAGTAATAGTGTTGATGCAGTGCATTATTCCAGATGTGAATAGGAGGGAAAAGCTATAAACAGGAAAATGTATTTTTGTCCATAAATTTTCTACTCTTACTGTACCAGAATTCTTGGAGTAGGTACAAAACATCCTTTATTCCTTGAACACAGCAAGATTAAGATGTGCAGTATTTTTATTATCGGATAAAAGAGTAGCATCTCATTATTTAGTAACTCCTTAAAATAAGAAATAACCAAAGGGCTTTCGTCAGTTGTGGCATGGGGCTTCAGAAATTTCTTTCCTTTATACTGAGTCATGTGAAAAGAATGTATCTACCAAAAAAAAAAGAAAAATCAACAGGTCGTGCACGTTATATTGAAATTTAACATTTCAAAATAGCTATAGAAATAACACTGAATTAACCTAGAGGGTTTTCAGATAACACTGAATTAACCTAGAGGGTTTTCAAGACTGGAAAAATCTTCTGTAAACAGAGAAACAGTAATTAAGGCAGGATTAAGATTACATGGTTCCTTACAGCCTCACTTTTTAAAATTCTATGTGAATTCTCTGTTATATACTCTGTTCTATGTTATTCTCTGTTCTCTACTATTAAATGTACAGGACTAAGATCAGCAGCTCTTATTTCTGACTGAAAGCGAAAACTTCCAGAATTTGCCCCAGAAAAAGAACCAAACGCCACCACAAAACCAATGGCGGAGGAGCCCCTGAACACAACATTTCAGAACTCAGAATTAAAAGCTGACGTTGTCTCTTCCAGCCCCGTCACTTAGAAGTGATAATTAAGGAGATGCAAAGGGAAACAGCAAGAGTCATACATTGTTAGCAAAGTTAACTGAAATTCTTCAAATCAAATTTCCACGCATTAAAGACTAGACTAGGAGGATATGTAAAAAGGAAGAGAAAATATGTTCCACGGCTCCAGAAACTGGAAAAGGTGCCAAAAGGAAGTTCTTTAGCTGTTTTTCTGCCTTGAGATTTATGGAGAAATACTTGTTCCCTGTTTTAGGACCCAAAAGAAGGGATTTTGCAAGAGGGAACTGTAATGGTTTGGGGATAACTATGTTTCGGTTCATGTGTGCAGCACAGTCTCTCAGCAGCCATTGACGCTTTCAGTTGGACCTGTACCAGCTCACTTTTTGTTTCAAAATAAAACATGCCATGAGCAAGCTTACCAGGAACGCTCCTTCAAGCCTTGTGCCTATCCTCAAACCCTCCCTTCACAGTGTAGTGAAGTCTGCAGCAGTGCTAGCTTTTCATGAATATACTGGTCAGAGTTTCTTGCTTCTGATGCTTTGTGTGATAAAAGTTTGCCATCTGGGGCTTTCTCCAGTCCTCAGATGTGGTCCTTCTCCAGAACAGCCAAAAATGAGCTGTGAGCAGCTGTCCCTGTTCAGGGCATGTAAAACATACGTAAAAGCTACAATTAAAGATCATCATTTCCCACTACCTTGGATACCAGCTATGAAATTGTGTAGGTAGTTACTTAGTCTTTTATGGGTATTAGTGAAGAAATTTGTACATAAACTACTTAGGAGAAGCTTGACTACCAAAAGGAATGCTAAGGTAGAACTGCTATATATTTCAGTAATGTGGTTTTGCCACGCAGTGGGCAAGAATAAATAGATTCATGTACCTGTGCATTAATTTTAGAATTACAGTCTTTAAGCAGACAGGGGATTTTAAGAATACTTTAATCCACAAATATTCTGAAATAGAATGGATTGTAAATCTTGCTTTGTTTTTGTCCACAGGGTAAAACATCAAGTAGAATACTTAGGTCTGAAAGAAAATATTCGAGTAAGAAGAGCTGGCTATGCCTACAGGAGGGTTTTCAAGAAGTTTTTGCAGAGGTAAGATAATACTAATTTTGAAGTATTACAGAATGTTCGCTTGCATCATGAAGATAAAAAAGTTGCAAGTTTTGAAAGCTTCTCATTTCCCACTTTTCCTTGTTATTATTTACCTTGTTAAAGATCTAAGCTATGCAGACATTTGAAAGTGACTTAAAAACAGTCTCTTTGTGTCTTTAAAATCTTTCCATTTTCCAGTAAACGTGGCTAAGGCCTCAGTTCTTGTAGAGTTAGAAGTTCTATATTTGTGGAATCCAAGGGTCTAGCTACTAAATTCTGTTTAAAATGTTATTGTCACTCTCCAACTGCTCTTTCCCAGCAAAAGAAGATAGGCAAAGAAATAGATGCCTGCCATTCAACAGTCTCAGTGAAACGAGTAACATATTAGCTTAAATTGCTGGTGTTAAAACAGCTGGGAATGGTAACAACCAAATGCTGCAGCTGCTCACAGAATGAAAGCAATGAGATAAATCCTCATTTCAGTGTCTTAGGACCAGCTGTTGAAATGAATTAGCTACCTTCACCAGCTTCTGAATCCTATTCAATGGAAGCAATTTCCGTATTTAGGCAATGATCAGTCTCTTTTTTATTATAGAAAATTGAGACATGCACCTAATTAATGCCCAAACCAGGATGTTACACAACAATGCAGCTTTTGTTGGAAATCCTTGTGTTGCATTTTAAAATAGAAAATAAAAAAAAACCCCATCAGTTGTTCCAGGGAATGGAGTATGTTTCATCCAATGGCTCAGAACAAAGCCACTGATAATACTTTGTATGCTTTATGATAATACAGAGGGTTCTAATTATCTAGTAATAAACAGTTCTAAAATACCTTAAGGTATGGACTCCATTTTAATCATGGGATAATTTTTAGTCATATTTTTTTCACCATCTTCAAGCCCAGACATATTAAACATGAATGTGCTTCTGATTATAGAACCTTACATGAAGGTTACTGCAAAGACAGAATAATAGATTAATAATGAATATGAGATCTAGCCTGACAGTTGTTGAAAACTGATTGTGAGAGCTGTGCAAGTCTGGAAAGGTCTGCACAGAGGAAAGCCACATGGTGCTTCTGGAGGGTGAATAGATTGCGGCACTTCATATGCAGAGATCCACAGTGAGCTGAAACCATTCTCTATGGAATTTGTTTGTTTCAAATCAGTATTGTTAAATTTAGCATTTTGTTACAAGTAAAATCTTATCTGCAACTTTCAATTTACAGTTCCCTAACATCCAGAACAAACTCTGTTCTGACACCATGAGTCAGTGAGTAGAAGTGGGCTGAGGCATGGGATGGTCAGGAAATGCATGCTTGTATGCTTGTTTTCATTGGGAGCTCATTGGCAGTTCAATGTAAGTGGAGATTTCAGGACTGAATAGACTTATGTATGAAGTTTACATTTGCATGCAAAAAGCCAAAGGCACTGAAAAGGCTTGTGTGTTTCAAAGCATAACCAGTCTGAAAGCTGAACTCCATGCTCCTGTACTTAGAAATAGAACCTAACTGCTTATTGTGAATTTATAATAGATAATTTTTTTCAGTGATAATGATTTTGGAATTGTTTCAGAAGCATTTTAAGAACGCAGTATGCTGAAATCCCCCATAAGCTCCAAATTACATGTAAATTTGAAAAACATAGATAAAAGGGTATTGATATGAGCCATTTAATGGGAAGGATGCAAAGTACCCTGGAGAAAAGTGTTATTCCTTCCTAAGCAGCAGTGGACAATGATAGAATTGACGCAGATGAAATGTTAAATTCTAGAAGTTATGCTTAATTGGTGCAGATTGTGCTCTTTTTTTCTGCCCTGTGGACTTGTCATAACCGTAAATCATGTGAAGATAGTTTGCATTTATGAAAAAGGAGGATTTCAAATCTATTCTTACCCCCAAAAACTTTACTTACACTATGGAAAGTACTTACTTTTCCCAGTGCCCTCCTTCATAGCTCAGAAGATGCAGGAAAGAATTTACAACATGCTGAAATGTAGCATCAGTTTCTGTTGTGTGAAAGGTTGCACAGTTTTGATTGCCTTTATTAACTGAAGCTCTTTTATATTCAGACCTGGTTGTACAACTGTATTGTTGAAGGTACATGATGAACCTGCAAAAGAGTCCCTTAAATAAGCTGGAAGTCAGTTTAACTTACAACTGCTTACTGCTGTGCATCTATCTGTCCCATAAATGGGATAGATAGGGGGTTGGACTAGATGATCTCCAGAAGTCCCTTCTAACCCCTACAATTATGTGATAAATACTGATAAATAACTTACATGATCTGTGAACAGATTATGTATTATGTACATCTATATTTAAGATGTCATAAGAGCTACTTCTGTTACACCATCACACTAGTATCTGAGCATTTGATAACTAGTAGAGTTGAACAAGAAAACATGAGTCTAGATGCTTTGAATCCTACTGAATTATATATATCAACCTTTTCTTTTCACGTACTTGGTATTCAGAGGTGTTTTTGAATTTTTGTTGTGTATGATATGTTCCTTTTTAACTGTTTTCTGTATGTCTTCATGTGGTATTGCTATTTAAGTTGCATGACACTACTTCTTGGTTTTGGCTAGATCTCATTCTTGCCATACCTAAAATGTTAAATGAACATTCCCTGAATTAATTGTCTTACAACTTCTTCTGTGATTTTTCTGAACATTTTATTAGAAGCTGCCTACATCTTTCTACCTGAGAATTACAACAAACTAAACTACATATTCTTATCATTTACTTATTTAATTGAATAGTTGCACTAATAAGCATGATATAGTCTATATAACTCACGTACTCTTACTGCATTATGAATAAGAGTCAAGGTTAAAGAACGGAAGATCTGTGGGGGAGATTTATTAGAACATATTTAGGTGTTCTCCAGTCTCTTTGTCATAGGAGTTTGAATAGCTGCTGCTAGAGAAGTTAGTTATCCCCAGACATGCTGATGCAGCTGAAGCCCATCAGCTCTTCTTTGTGGGCAGGATAACAAGAAATCTGTCAGTTCCAGAAGAGCAAGTTAAGCATGAAAAAGTGGACAGTAACCTGGCATCTGTCTCATTTCTAAGGCTTAAAGACAGTATCATGAGATAGAAGGTTACTCACTTACCAAATGCATGGCATTACAGCACTTCCCCGCCTCATTCCCTAGCTCTTTTTTATGGTCAGTTCACCTCAGTGTCCCCACCAACATCACAGGATCTCCCCTCCTGTAGCAGATGCTAAGCCAAAAGCTTTATGGGTTAAGGCCAAGAATGCCTCCTTGCTACATGCAGACCAGCTGTTATTAACAGGTGGGTTAGGAGAATGAGCTGTCTACTTGCTTAGAAACACAAAAAGCCTTTGTAAGAATAAGGAAGATGGAAAAGCTTAAGGGGGAAGTTGGTCACGTGCTTGGAAAGTATTCTAGAGTACCAAGGGTAAGGAGGTGCTTTAACCTGCACCAAAAGTCATTGCTAGTAAATAACCTTGCCCTGGAGTTAAGATTAGAGTGAAACTTCCTGTAATTAACTACTACAGTTACCAAATAGTAACTTAGGATCTGGAAATGGGAGATTCCTGGACACTGTAGCCCTTCTCATTGCAGCTGTTTGGTCTTGCTAAGCAAATAACCCAGTATTGCATCTTCCTACACTCTAAGCTTCTGTAAATCTTGCCAAGGGGGCAAACACTTTCCCAGCATAATGTGACTAATAGTCAGTGGTATTCTGCTGCTGATGTTTGATGTCAGGTTTTAATCTTTTCTTCTCCTTGGTGGTTAAGGTATGCCATTCTGACCAAAGCAACTTGGCCTTCCTGGAAAGGAGATGAGAAACAAGGAGTTCTCCACCTACTTCAATCAGTCAACATGGATCCTGACCAATACCAGCTTGGGAAGTCCAAAGTCTTCATCAAAGCTCCAGAGTCAGTAAGTGTGTCAGGACACAAGTCTATAAATATGAAGCTTTTGCTAAAATAGATGGCCTTCCTCCTCCAACATTGCACAGCTTATCTGCTAGGATGGGAGAAGCATCAGAATGTAAGTCAAGCTGGGCAGGCCTGACACAGATGCCTTGAGGCTGTGAGTACAGTAGATACTGGAATCTCACTTCTGTAGTGGATGAAGTATGTCCTTATATTTTGACACTTACACAAGGAACATTAAATGCATCAGGAAGGAGAGATGGGATGTATGAAGATGCTTTGGTGTCATGTTGCACTTGGTGACATTCCATCAGGGTCTGTCATATGAAGGAATATGATGGCGTGAGGACACATCTGTGGCTGTTTGCCCAAGCAAACAGGTCCCTTTCTCATGATGAAAATAAGAGAAAAGCTCCCAAATATATATTTGAGTAAACCAGTGTCACAGAATAGCTAACGTGAAATCCCATTCAAAAACATCAGGTAGGCATATTAAGGCTGCTTTTATGCTGTGGCTGCTGAACTGCACAAAACATTGGAACAGTTTTGTTACTTCATTATTCAGGAAAGTTGTCAAGGAAGGAAAGTATGCTCTATTTACCATCATGCATTCCTTATCTATCAGAAGCAATCAGGCTTACTTGGTGAAACAACTTCTGGTTGTCAGGTGGCTGCTTAGTACTTTGCCTTAAATTACACATCAAAATAAAAGCAGAACACTTCTATTTCTATCATTTTCCTTTTGAGAAATACTTCTTTGCTCTTTAGAGTAGTAAAAATTCATGCAGTGACTCTGCTGTACCCAATCCCACGGCAAGATCCCAGAGGGAAAGTAATGCTTCCTCAGAGTCGTAACTAAAATTGATTCTACCACGAATAGTCAGAAGGATAGTCTCAGTCGTTTAGGAAAAACAGTGCTTTAAAATCCCTGTTATTTGAGAAAGACATGTTTATAATAGTAAAGCATATAGTGTACAAGGTATATAGGATGCTTGAATGCTTGGATGCATGTTGGCCAAACAGAAAATTCTAGAATAGGATTAATTCTAGTTAGTCATTGCAATCAATGCACCTTCGTTACCAGCTACAAAGAAGCGTGAGCTCTGTTTGCCTTCCACCATAGCTCAGGTCATGATTTATTTCCTAAGTATTCAGTGAATTTTGGCTTACAAAGGTCTTGTTATGACCTTGGACATTAGTGGATGTGTCTTTGATATCTCTTCTCGTGACAACAGCTGGGACTTGTAGTCCTTTGCTGAGTTTATGACAGGGTGGTGGCAAGCACACATTCTGGTCAAGTAGCTGATGGCTTACTTAGCTGCTTGTAAGGACAGGGGAACAGAATGAGTAACTTAAACAGCATCTTCCCGTTGGTTATCTTATATTGTAACAAACCTGATTTTACTGTTTTCACTGTGAAATTATTTATATCTATACCATTAACTGTAGTTAGCTTTAAACCCAATACAGTCTCAGTTTGGGAAGTTAATAAAGAAAACAAAATAATTTGTGTAATGGCTGCTTTCTTGATCTTACTCTTAAGGAAAAATAAATGAAGATTGAAACTATTCTTGTTTTCAGTTATGTAATAAGCCATAAGGAAGTAACTTCCCTGACTGCAGAGAAGACCCTCAGCTTTGGTATATTTACGACTTAAAAGAGCATAGATTTTCAGCAGCCTTATCTTCACAAATGGGCTGGGACTTATTCCTGTTGGTTTTATTTTGTTGTTTTTTTTTATCCCTTCTTCTCGCTCCAAAGAAAGGACTGAAAATGTTTGCTGGTACTCATCCTCTATTTAATAGTTAATTTAATTAAGAATACTAGGAATAGTTATGGCCTTTTCCATTTTAAGTTGAAAATCTTGAGGTGAATGTTCTAAAGCTTAATTTATGTCTTTTAGTATCAAAGAGGAATCGCTCATGTTACTAAAGCATTGACTGGAGTCATGTCACTTTTAAAATAGTAAATGAAAAATTGTCTTCCATCAGTAAAGAAAGAAAGCACTTGAATGAAAAATACTTGATTTGCTCAGGAGTGTAAGAGGGGGCTTGATAACATATATATTATAAAATATTATTCCTTATATATATATATATATATATATATATAAGAAAAGAGTTTTTACTTCAGTATTTCGTAGCGCACACTTTCCTGAACCAGTTAACTTGATGTTTTCATGGAACTTCCCTAATTGGGACTCTGTTGACATTCGACTCCAAGTGACACGCTGTTTTGCACTGACATTTTGCAACTGGCAGTGTTATTACAGAAATAAATTCACACGTAACGTGTTCACATGTAAGCTGAATTAGACAAGGCTTGATCATGCCATGGCTCAGACTTCAGAATTTTTTGCATCAGGAGCAGTCATGCCTCTCTGCAGAAACACTATCTACTGCTTGTGTGTTTGGGAAGTCATTTTTTTTTAAGTTTCTGTAGATGGAGGTTTTCCAGCTGTAAAATAAGGTTTTACGGGTGGCAGAAATGAGGCTTCATTATTTACATTTCCATCAAACACCTGAATAAATAACTTCTTACAAAAACAAGCAAGGCCCTGCGGAAATAGTTTGCACAAGACCAACTTTCCCTTTTAAGATCAATATGAACAACGTTTTTTCTAGATTAGCGTGGTTTAGCAGCAAGTTAAGCAAAGGATCCTGAAGCCCAGGTTCACTTCTTGATATACCTGTTTTTTCTAATGCTCTCTTTTGAGAGCTATGTAGGTTGCTCCAAAAGTAATGCCTCCTATTTATTTCCATGGAAACTACAATGAATACAAAGAGCACATAATAACACTATTTCATAGAGCAAATTCTCAGTTACAAAACACTGTTCTTCAGCGTAGTCACCACCACTAGCTGTGCATTTTTGCCAGTGATGAACAAGTGCCTACATGCCATGCTCATAAAAATCTGCACCAGTGGAGGTAACCACTGTTTCACAGCTGCTTATGACAGTGTCATTGCTAGGAAAATGTTGCCCGTGCACCTTTCATTGGCCCAAGCAGCTGGAAGTCAAAAGGCACCAAATCTGGACTGTACAGTGGGTGTGGCAGGACAATTGAGCCAAGGTTGGCAATATGCTTCATCGTCTTCAAACTAGCATGGAGCCTGGCATTATCGTGTTTTGACTAGAGAAAGGTTACCTTCTTCTCTGGCCTGACTCTGGAAGTCCAGCCTTCAGCTTAGTTAGTGTGATGCATCAGTCTGAGTTGATGGTTTGTCTGGGTTCTGGGAAATCCAGAAGGCTCACTCCTTTCTTATCTCAAAAGACAGTGTGCATCACTTTACCCACTGAGGGTTATATCTTGAACTTTTTCTTCAGTGAGGAGTTCAATGGACTGCTTTTTTGACTCCGGTTTGTAGTGGTGACGCCCCATCTATCACCAGTGTAATGACATGATCCAGGAAATTGTCACTTTCTACCTCATGCTGGTTTAAGGCACAGTAGAGGGAAGTAATTAGCATTAATATTGTAATTGTTATCCAAATGCTCATATTTCTGGTAAGATAAGAAAAAATAAGTTTACAATACGTACAGGACTATAATGAAATATGCCATATCCTGCAATAATTGTGAAATTTTTCTTATGCGTTATATTTACATATTTTTAGTGGGAACTAAAAAGAAGGTGGATCTTCAGTTTTAGTTTTGATAAATCACTTCCTCATAAATATTAACAGTGTACGCCAAATCGTATATGTCATACTGAAGATCATGTTGATCTTACTATTGATATATAATCATATATGATTATAATTATAAATTCTACAACCAGCCTACAAACATCCCTGCTAAGGAAAAATGTTGCCAGTGGACTCAACAGTATTAAATACAGATGAGTAAGAAAGTTGCAAGCGAATGACGGTGCATTAGATTTCATATTGCACAGACAGTTTCTTATTCAAGACCCCTCGGTTGTAGTAGAAGGACTGGCTTAGATCTGGAGTGAAATACATATGGAAGTTGAATGTAAAGCGTTCCTTCCTAAAAAAGTTCCTTGTAAAATTTTTGACCCACCTTGCTGTCTTTTTGTGCAGCTTTTTTTGTTAGAAGAGACGAGGGAGAGAAAGTATGATGGATATGCCAGGGCCATCCAGAAGGCATGGAGGAAGTACGCGGCCAGGAAAAAATACGTACAAATGAGAGAAGAAGGTAGGTCCTAACTTTTGATCATAGAATCTTAGAATTGCTCAGGTTGGAAAAGACCTTCAAGATCATCACGTCCAACCGCAACCAAACCATACTACCCTAACTCTAGCAACCTGCTGCTAAATCATATCCCAGAGCACCGCATCCAAATGGATTTTAAACACATTCAGGGATGGTGACTCAACCACCTCCCTGGGGGGCAATTATTGATGACTTATTTCCCATGATTCCAGAAGCAGAAAGTATGGTGCAATAGATAAAGCAAATATATTCCTTTGTGTAGAGAATACCATTGCTTTGCAGATTGGGAACGACTGGAAATTGTTGGAAACCTAAGGTACCACTGATGAGGTTGGCTGTTCAGCATGCACGAGTTTCTTGGACTATCTGGTGCTTTGGTCTCAAAAAAAAGCCAGACTGGGTGGGAAAGAATTTCCATAGTTTCAGAAGAACTCTTGATTCATCAAAACTGCCAAGCTTGCCATCAGTATATTTTAGTAAGAATGAATTTAATAATCAGGTGGATCCTTAACATAAGAGTTTATTGCAGTATCTCACTATTCTTTCCATTGTATAAACAGTTTGGTTATCGCTTCTTCCCCAAGTTCTATTTGAAACCACTCGCTATTTCAGATTACAGATTTTCAAATTTTAGCAAGTACTACTAATCAGTGTTTGTTTTTTGTATTTAAGCATCAGATCTGTTGCTGAACAAGAAAGAGAGAAGGCGGAACAGCATTAACAGGAATTTTGTGGGAGATTACATAGGCATGGAGGACCACCCAGAGCTACGCCAGTTTGTGGGCAAACGGGAGAAGATTGATTTTGCAGACACTGTAACTAAGTATGATAGGCGGTTTAAGGTAGGTTGAAGAACAACATCCCTTAATGATGAGTTCTGCTAGGGTGCTATACTGATGTCTTTACCACCATTTAATAGAAACTCCACGTGTGTCAAAGAGTTCTTGGTTACCAGCTTGAAAAACAAATCTTTGACCTAAGAAGACATTGGGAAGCAGTCCACCCTCCTGATCTGAGCGCGTTGCTATTTTCAAACTTTTTCTCCTAAGACAAGAGTTCTGTGGGACTTGTAGGGCAGAAAGCTGTTATGAAATATTAGGAAATATTAGGAATTACTATTAGGAAATACAGGAAAAAAAAGCTATTTTTTTAATATGATGCAATCTGATTTCAGGGTTATGTGAATCAAGTGTTTCCTTCCTACCCCCCAACCAAAGAGTTGGCCCAAATCACATTATCTGTATCTTCGGAATAGCATCACGATGTTAGAGCATCAATTTCTGCATAGCTGTATATTTTCAAACAATTGTGTTTTTCAGAGCGTGAAGCGAGATCTTGTCCTCACTCCGAAGTGCATATACCTTATTGGACGTGAAAAGATAAAGCAGGGTCCCGAGAAAGGCCAAGTGAAGGAAGTCTTAAAGAGAAGGATGGAAGTGGAGAGAATTCTTTCTGTTTCTCTAAGGTCAGTACCTTGAACACGTCTTTCCACTGACAGAGAAATTTGTGTAGGATAGCAGGAAATATGTTGATTGATGAAGAGTATATTTCATAAGCTGTATTCATTGACTCTTGTAAACAACAAGCTGGACTTATTTTCACTCCCAGTCCTAATGCTATAATCTATAGTTAATAGATGTTTATGTTTGTAAACATTTTCTGACTACTTATTAAAGTAGTTCGCTTAGTTTAAGTGTAACCCAAAATGTATTCTGTGAAGCATATGTTTAACATAATATGTTCAAGGAGGTTCTAGTGAGTTTTGGCTTAATTTGTATCCCCTATGTAAGTACACCTTGTGCATGTCCCCTCCTTTCTGAAGAGTGGTTCTCTGGTGAGCTATTACAACCTTTATTCCTAGTTGGATTTCACATCACTTCTGATGACAGTGTCAAACCAGTCCCAGCTTGCAGGAAATATCTGTGGTGCCCACAAAGAGCTAAGAAACCTGGTTAGGTGAGTAAGTGAAAACAAGGAGAAACAGCCCACGAGACTAAAGTTCATGCCTGTGTCCATTCATCCCTTTGAAGGCTGATGAACAAGGTCTCTGGGTACTTCTGCAGTTGTTATTGCAGTTGATCAGAGCTGGTACCTCAGTAATTTAGTACAAAAGAATACAGATCCAGCCTAATGTGGCAACAAGCATTCTTCAGTACTAAAATGTTATGTTTTAACAGAATCCGAGTCTATAGTTGAGTATATTCACCGCTACTGCTGAGGTTTGTTTATATGCTTATAGAGCATTGTTCCTATTAGCATAGCCAGAAGTCTTCTCACAGATGTAATTCAGTAGTTATAAAAAAAAAAAAGGCAGATGGCACATTCCTGCAGAGCTGTAAACAACTCTTCCAAGGTTAGGGAAAAGGCTGCAGAACATTCCTGCATACAATACCATTTTGAAAACTTGTGCTTTATTTTACCATGCATTTTTCAATAGAGAACAACTTTGGTAGATCTAGGTTAGAGTGGAACCTGCCTATTTAGCGCTCCAGGTTTGGACTGTGTGCCATGCAAATGCTAACCGGGTTGTAGCCGGACACCCCAGTTGTTGTGCCTGTGGCATTCCAAAGGCAGAGCTGCATTGGATCAGCTAAAAAGTACAGCTTGCCAGCCAAGTTAGTGAAGACTGTTGCACTTCTCTCACATGTCAATAATTTCTACAGAACATTTTGAAGCAAAACCAAATTTGCATAGTTTGGAGGAAACATGCGTATTACATTATGTCTAATAATGTTTTAAACTTAGCCCATTTATTTTATTTTGTTGCCAAAGCCTTCCTTATATATGCTAAAAGTAGAAGCAGAGTTACAAACTGTCATCTGTTCAGGTATTACCCCCCAATAAAAAACCAACCAACCAACAAAAAAAAACAACAATGGGAACAAGGGAACAGTCTTCACATCAGGATGGGCTGATTTCAAAATGGATCTTACTGAGGGAATATTTTAACTCCGTTCATACAGCAGAGAAGTGATGCAATACTCTGGCTGCAGCAGCTACAGAAGTTACTGCTTCACTAACTAGAATCTGAGACATCTTGTGTCAGTGACGAGAGTTAGAGCTCACAATATTCAAGTCTTCAATTTATAAAACAGAACGAAACTTCCATGTAGTACAAGTATGACCAAAGCTGTATTTTGGGAAAAAAAACAACAGGTTTTCAGACCGGGTTCAAAACAAGTTGCGTTATTTCTTTCATTCTCCAAACTCTAGTTATAGTTTACATCAGGTTTTTATTTGTACTGTTTTTCCTGCAACATTGTGTTTTAATTAGAGTAATACGTAGAATACATTTTAAACAGAAGGGGACAGAGGATAACTGGATTCTTGCATTGCTGTTATCTAAACTGTATTTCAGGAAACTCATGTACAATACATTGAGGTAAGCTTGGATACATACGCCTGTACACAAGAAAGGCAGAATATTCAGCAGTATTGACATGTGCTTACAGCAAGTAATGCTGCATCACAGTTTAAATTACTAAAGCGGTTGCACTTTAAAGTGCAATTACTCAATTTGGAATTTGTTCAGTGTATTGAGTATGACAACTATTCATGGAAATTTGCTAATGTAGCAGTAAATAACTGAGCTTTACAATTCATCCGATAAGCAGTGACACAGGATATCCTAACACTATTATAAAGTCAGACTCTTTGCCAAGTGCAAAAATAGAACAACTGGCTGGGTAATACTGTAGGGCTGGGGTTTTTCTTACACATCTCCTTCAGAACCTTGCTGAAGCTCTAGATTTGCTTGATGGTAGTGAAGAAGGTCATGATTTTACTTTACTTTCTTATGTTTCTTATTGCTATTTTGAATACTAAGTAGGTACCTTAAGGTAACTTGCTTGTAATTTCATACACTCTTTCCTATACTATTGTAAAGATTTCAGAGTATGAAGGTGAGTAAACTTTTAACAAAAATGGGTAGTGGTCTAACTCAGCATTCATCTCAGGGGCTTAGAACTGTATTTTCATACCTAACAGTCAGCAGCATCTCCGGCAGTAATATGAAATTGTTTTCCAATTCTGAATAAAGTAAATAGGTACTCAGAGTATCTAGAGGGAGTTGTAGGCTTCAGTAGCTACATGAAAAATGATCGTCAGAAAACTTTCTTATTTAAAGAGTCAGCAGTGAGGGAAACCAGCTGTGAGAGGGAAAGGGGAGAGCGTGCTACAAGTGGAAAGCTATGAATTGCTAGGTAATTAGGATCAGAAAACAGTGATGTGGGCAGATAGACTGTGATGGAAAACTGAAGCTTCTTTTCTGAGCTTAAACTTCCTTTAATTCCTTATGTGTGAGGCTTAGTTTACTTTTTGAGTTACTGTGAAATGTTGAAGTTATGCACGTGTAGATGGGATATCAGTGCCTTCTGTGTGAGATGTATTGCTATGTGAACCATGTCAAGGTTTTCCTTAGCAATAGTTAGGTAACTTTCACTTGCCCTTCGCTTGGCTACCAAAGCTGCCTGCCTGCTTTTCCACAGCAATGCAGGTGTTGGCGCTTCTGAACTATATGTCATTACCAAGTTTATAGTGTATTCTTTTTAGAAAAAAAACTGGGAAAACTACAAAGAAAGATTAAATCCAAACGTTTCAGATCTCTGGGAAGAAATGCAAACAGATGGTTCTTCTTCCACTTAGTACGAGATATCTAATGTACTGAAATGAATCACTATGGTAAAGTTGTATTTTCTAATATTGCCAATTGCAGGTGAAGATGAGATGGAAGCAAATACGTAACACTCACAAACTAATATGGTTAATTCAAAATTCACATGAGCTGAGCTTTGGAGCGTGCTGTGGTGGGGAGGTTAGCTGCTTGCAGTAAATAGCTGCAGTAATAGTAACCTTGCTGGAAGTAACTTTACAGTGTAACAACTGTAGGTTTGGGTTTTTTTTTGAATCAGCAGCTGTGAATAATGTCGCTAGAAATTCTGTTGGCAGCTTCTTCCTCAGCCGTGGCTCTTCGAGCGTGCTGCCCATATTTGTGACTTGCTTTCTTTTTCCTGTTTTCAGCTTCCTTCTCTTTGAAGAAAAATCCTGTAATCCTCTCTCAGATGTTTTTATGTCCACAGGAATAGGATAGATTTAGTCCTGTCTTAGAACAAGCCTTAAGTTGACCAACCCTGATGAAGCAGCAGAGAAGCTTTGACTTCAGACACTCTGTAGAGGTCTAAAAAAAACATGAAAAGGAGCCATAAATTTTCTGTCCTGAATATTTAACAATACCCAACACTTTTTTTTTTCTTTTATGGCTTCTATCATGCCTGTGACAATTGTTTTGTGATAAGGTTAAGCAGTTCCCAGCTCTGCACAGCTGTGAAAAAAGCCTTGTTCCATCTCCTCCATGGAGCACGTGTCTCTGGCACTAGCTAGTGCTATGTGTTTATTATTATTATGGGGATTGGAGCTCAGACCTTGAAAAGCAAGGGAAGTCAGAAATGAATCTGCCAGAAAGGAGTGGGAGGGAGGGAAGGGCAGTCATTAGGCTCTCACCATTTTCTTGCCTCCCATGCAGTGACCTGGTTCCATAAGCGCGCCCTGTGGGATACTGACCAGCTTCAGAATACAGTTAGTTTACTGAGGAGTCAGCAAACGGAACCAGAGTATCTTAAGGACTTACATGCATTCAAGTCATGGAGTATGGAGGTGAGGGAGAGGTGGGCATGGCCACACGAAGTGAAACTTTGTTTTGCAGAGACATCTAGGTTAAAAAATGCACCAAACCACAAAACTCTAAAAAAAACCCAACCCCCCATTTCCATGCTTTGGTTTTATTTGGAAAGCCTTACTTATACCTCTTCCTATGGAGGGTGTAGAAACAGACAGGCATCAATGTAGTTATAGCTAGGAACTAAGCCAGCATGCTCTTAAAAGGAAAATCAATACGTATATAGACAAATGACAAGCGTACCACAATAACAGTGACCCTGGCTAAAATACAAAGGAACTGTGGGGACTGGGAGGACAGAAATGTGTTTTGCAAGTTTTTCCATGAGTCAATCCAGTGATGGCCGTGCATCCCAACATGGATGTTTTTTATACTGTTTAATCACTTCAAGCTAAAGACAACGGACACTTCAGAGCATTCATTCCGAGTTTGCTTGCTTTGGGTTTCCGTCTTACTTTATGGTTAGCCACTTTCCAGTTCCTCTCTAATCCCAAATGGGAGATGGACTTTAACGGTGACTGTAATGTGACATGTTCTTATGATACAATGATTACTGTAAAATGACCAAGTAGCTTTCCCGTGTCACAAAAGAGGTTCAGTTACCAGCTGCTCAAAAGAAGGCGTTCTCAGGAAGCAAACCTCTACAGTTACCTCCACTTGGACTTTCTTATGTTGTTAAAAGTGAACCATGTGTACTTTGCAAATTTCATTCGAATAGTGGCTGTGTTTGCTGTTAAAGTTTAATCTGAGTGCTAAATGTTCTGATTTCTTTTCAGCACGATGCAGGATGACATTTTCATTCTACATGAACAGGAGTATGACAGCTTGCTTGAATCAGTCTTCAAAACTGAGTTTTTAAGCCTCTTATCAAAACGCTATGAGGAGAAAACACAAGGAAAACTACCTCTGAAATTCAGCAATACGTGAGTTTAGTTTTTTCAGTAATCTTTGCTCTTGCTGACAAGACAAATGAGTGAACACTGCTTGCTGAGCTCCTGACTCTGTGCTTTGATTTACAAGAGTAAGAGGCAGCACGCTGTAAAAACGCAGGGGAACTGGACTTTGTTTTAGCTCATCAGAGTGTAATAGGTTAGGATTGTACCTGGGCCGTCTGCCATTTTCCACTGTCTGTGTGTACAGATAAGTTGCTTTCATTCTATTGAACATGCATCAGGCTCAAGGGTCTGCAACTTTGGCTCGCCACAGAGCACCTCTGTGCTGTCAGAGCTGTTAATACTCTACCCCTGAAGCAAATTAGCAACAGAAGGCCTTGGATTTGTATGCAAGAATTATAAAAGTTGAGAGGATTATTGTAGTTTGAAAGGGCAGAGGAGGACAACTGAAGTTTGGAACATTCCTGTAGCGTATACTCCTGTGTGCTGGGAGTCCTAAGGCAGTACCGGACATTTTTTGTTCATGTAAAATATAATTTATTTCTGGGGTCTCACCCAAAACTAAACCAAGATTTTCCTAGCTTGGTATAGAATCACAGAATGGCTTGGGTTGGAAGGGATCTTTAAAGCCCACCCAGTTCCATGTTCCTGCTGTGGGCAAGGTTGGACTCACTGGATCGGGTTGCCCAGGGGGTCAGCCTGGCCTTGAACGCCTCCAGGGATGGGGCATCCACAGCTTCTCTGGGCAACATGTAAACTTTATCATTCTAGTTATAATTATATACTTTATCCGATTACATTACAGAGCAGACAGTATGGAAATACTGGGAAATAAATGCATGTGCATATGTATATATGTATGTGTGCGTGAGTGCAAAAAAGTTCACTCCCCAAATATGTACACAAAGCATGTATTAGTCACCTAATAGTGTAGACAGAAGAACATTTAGGATGTTTAGGAATGGAGCACTAATTAGCTGGCTCCAGTACAGTCTTCTGCAGAGGCAGTGCCTGAATCTGTTTTATGGTAGACACGTCTGTTGCTCTGAGCCTTGCACATTTTACCTTGATGTTCATTATACTGTCTATCTTCTCCTGAATATCTTAAACTTCCTTCCTTTACCAGGAAAGCTAAAACATTATGTAAGTAGAACACAAGGGGAGAAGAGGAAAAAAAGCAGCTTAATTAGGTGTTTTATGTCAGGTTATTCAGTCACTGGATATGGGTTCTCGGTTTGAGCTTCGTATTTTTATATCTCTCAGTTATTTGCTGCCAAGCCTCATTGTCCTGATTTGACACATGGATGCTTTGGTTTTTTCCTTTTGTTGTTTAGTTTGATTATTTCCTTTTCATGTTTTCATGTGCTTATACTAGGCTGGAAGTGAAGCTGAAAAAGGAGAGCTGGGGGCCGTGGAGCAGTGGTGGTTCTCGACAAGTGCAATTTATGCAAGGCCAAGGAGATATAGCCATTCTCAAACCAAGCAATAAAGTGCTGCAGATCAGCATTGGACCGGGGCTACCAAAGAATTCCCGTACGTATGATTTTCCATTAGGGATTAGTGAATGGTTTAGAAATGTAGAGGAGGGTTGAGTCTAGCTTTCTTTCCTTGCTTGCCTCTTGCCTCAGCATTTTCGTTATTGTTTCTCTTTAACACTGGAAATAAGATCCAAGTTAAAGGTCATAATGATACAACAAATTTCCCTACTGCTCTACAGCTTTTTTGGAATGTATTACTTTCCATATATAACAAATGCTTCTGAAATGTCTGAAATTCCTTTCCCTGTGTCAAAAGAAATGTGGGTTTTTACTCATGTGACAGCACAGAGAGCACAGCTAGCCAAGCATTTTGCAGATGAGTCTTTCTCACTGCCCTGGGCTCCTGCCGTTTCTACAGTCATGCTGATGTAGAAAGGAAGTTCATCAGCAAAGGCTGAACTGCAAATATACAAGTGTCTGAGGTTCATGTTTTACCTCTTTCTCATACTGATCGTGCACTGTGAAGCCTCCACCACTTGGAGGATTCTGTGAGGAGAATGAAGAAGGTTTTTCTGTACAGTTATCCTGGAGGATTAAAAAAGCAAGAAAATGTGTCCTTTCAATATCAAATACCGAACTTTTAACCAGACCTGGGAACATTTTGCTGAACTGTTTTCCCAACAAACGGGAGAGGGCAATCAGACAAGTTAAGATTTAGTCATTTTTTTTGTGTCCTGGGTAAATTTCTTGGTGTCATAGAGCTGGAAAAAGTGCACTTGAGTGTGCAGAGAAATTGCTGTGCCAGCTGTCAGTGGTTGCTAAAATAAGTCCTAAAATGAATGGTCTTTTGGGTCCCATTTACTATAGTCTCAGGACACCTTTACTTTATATCCTGTGGCTGAACTGGATCACAAAAGGGAGAATATGCCTAAAAGTCATCCTTGTTGCACCTAAAGCTTTAGCATTATGTGGATAACGGTGTAGGCATTAGGTTCATTATTCCTGAAGATCAGCCTCTCTGACCATAGAGGAGGAGCCTTGCAGCCAGAAGGCCTTACCTAATTAATGTAATCATGAAAGAGTAACAAACTGTTGCTGTTTCTTTCAGGTCCTACTAGACGTAACCTTTCCCAAAGCAGAAGGCATTCTAGCAGGTCTCAAGCTCAGACATACCCCATGAGAGCTGCGCCTCCTCCTCCTGGTAAGTTTGTTCTGCCTCGGGTCTAAAACAAAGTTCAGAATTCAGGCTTATGCTTTATTCTTGCCAGCTGGTAAATTTCTTCTCCATTAAAAATGCATAGTAAAGATTTTACTATTACCTGAAACATACACTGCAGGCATTTTATGAAGACTGTTGGTGGGAGTCTGGTGCCAACTGAACTGGTGTTTCACCAGAAATAAATATATGGTGCAGAGCAGCTGGCTAGAGATGCTGGAGTGTTTCGCCACTGAGTGTAAGGCACTGAAGCTACCCCATAGCCTTTCCCCTTTCCATTTTAGGGCAAAATATAGACTTCATGAAGACACAGACAACACATTGCAGTGAAACTGCTTTCAGGGCCATGAACAGCAGAATGCAATTTATAGCTCATTGTCCTACTCTGTTACACAATAACTTCCGGGTATACCCGAAAGAGGCCTTACCTTAACTGTGCCATGCCCATCTAATTCACAGTAAAAATCAGTGTGCTGTGCAGGAGGGATAAATTTGATGACTGAACTTAAATGCTGTATTGACCATTATTCATGGGAGTAGTATGTTATGTTTAAAAGGTAAGTAGAAATCTCACGAACACCTCAAATCAGTCATACTGTTAACATATTGTCTTAGAAACTCAGAAATAGCCAACAGATAAAAAAAACAACTGTTACAAAGGAGCTGCATGTAGGGCATTGGGACTTTACAGGAGTCTGAGGCAACTGAATGCTTTGGTCACATTCCTCCTTGAAGGTTATAAATGGTTGTATGCATCCTGCTCTCATAACGTGAGAAATTAACTCTGGGTCATTGTCTTTGCTCATTTAAAATGTATTCTGTCATGGTCACAGCTGATTTGAAATTAATGGTCCAGTTTCTGTATACACACATAATTGTGTGTGTGTGTACACGAGTGTGTGTCCAGTTACGTATGTATACATGCATCTGTATATGCGTATGTACCTGTATACATAAGTGTGTCCATGTCTATGCATAGTCTGTGTTCATGCATGTATGTTTATATCTGCATGTGTGTACTTTGTGTCTGTCCCTGCCCCGATACACGTGAATATATATATACATGTAGATACGAGCACACGAGCTGTATACACATACATCTGTGCACACATGCAAACGTCTCTCTACACACAAACATTTGAGTGCATGTGTACTTGTGATGTATACACATGTAGTTGCATATACATGTGCATATGCATGTATACTTGAGATACATGTGTGTATGCAGATGTACACAGTATGTACCTATATGTGCCTGTGCATTGTGTTCCACATGTTTTTATGTTTGTGTATGTCTGTTCATGTGCACCTTTGTGTCTATGTCTTGTCTGGACTTGTGCCTTTATATGTGCACAGTATAAAGGCACAAGTCCAGACAATACACATATACAAATGTGCACTTACACACAAGTGGATATGCACACATCCACCTTTACATATGTACAGATACACATACAGACACCTGCATATGCACACATACACACAGGTACCTACCTTAGCAGGGCAGAGAAGATGGGGAATATAACCTTCCTCAACCTGCTGGCCATGCTCTTTAATGTGCCCTGCGATACCATTGGCCTTCTTATTGACAAGGGCACACTGCTGGCTCCTAACCAGATAACATCCTAACTGATATCAATGGACTTGCAAACACAACTTGTAAGTAAAGGATCAAGTATATGCTTCATGTAAAAATTTGCTGTTTGTTTTTTGCATACGGTATTATATTCTTAATACAATTACTATGTTAGTCATTGAATACCTTCAAGTTACGTGTATACCCTTAAAAGAGCAATGTCCTCGACTAAGGCAATTCTTCAGCCTTGAACTCTTCCTTTCCCAGCTATTCATATGTATACTTCTGTATGTGTGCTTTGTGTGTATATCTTTAATGTGCATACATGTGAGCATACAGGTGTATATATGTATATCCATATGTACATATCTACATGTGTATGTGTTCATGTTTGTACATGCTCATACAGTTACATGCATACATTCAAACTCAAGCTATTCTGATATGTCTAGGTCTACATGTGTCTATAGAGGTGGGTATAGATATGTGTTTGTATATATGTACATAGTTTTAAACACACATAATCAAAGGAAAAAAGAGAAAACTTACTTACCCACATCATTTTAACCAACTCAATTTTTAATTTGAGCACAGCTCCCACTTCCCACAGTAGGGGATTTAGGAACGTAAAGGACTGAGATCCTTATGCCCTGAGCCTGCAAGCAGCTCTAACATAGGTAAAGCTGTTTTCAAACTCCAGATAGTTACCCTTGTCGTCACTTAGAAACCAAGAAAAGGGCTACCCCTGTGGAGCCATTACTTGGACTGAATGTGTACGTGCTTTATTTATTTCCAGGTCATCAGCAAAATGGAGTAACAAATGCTCCACAGTTTGTACTACGTCCTCAAATCCCAGCAAATCAGCAGGCCAGTCAGAAGAACCTATATACAAATATGGCACGACCAACTTTACCACAGCAGCTATCAGGAGGATCGGGCAGGATCTCACAGCAACCAGAAAGCCTGGATTTTCTCAAAGTACCTGACCAAGGAGCAGCTGGGTAAGATCTACATTAAATCTGAGAAAGAAAAGTACATTTCTGTAAATGGCTGTGAAGCTTGAGTGCATGGAGCTGATAACGATCCCATAGGTGCCCAGATCAGGCTATTGAGCTGAAAAAACATGTTCCATCACAAATCATAGAACTTTTAGGAATGAAGGTGAACCAGTTGCAGTTTAATATCTTAAACTTGCACAGTACCTTCTTCTTAAGGCTATTAAAGCACTTGTAGAATTTCACTGGGCCTTCTTTATTATCCATGATCCAGAAGGGAAAGAACAGATGTGGTATTTCATGGCAACTATGAACCAACCGCTAGCCATAAAAACGTGGCAGCATGCTTACAGCGTTTGGCTTTGACTGTTCTAAATTTTTTCTTATTTAAAATTAATAGTGGCTATTTTGGTCTTTATCAGTTTCCAAACTGTTAGCAATGTTTCCAGCTTTGTAATCTAATAACCTCCATGCCTTAAAGTTCTCATTGCATTCAATTCACTGTAAGGCTGTTTTGATAATGTTTGATTTTTACTTTGTCTTGAGAATATGGTTCATGCAGTAGCAACAAAACCCATAAGCTACAGGCAGCGTAAAGCCATTGTCATTTTTACCAGACAGTTGTGCATAGACATTTATCAAGTATGTAATGAGGTAATGTAGTCACACGAACAGGATTAAACACGTTGGTTATGCCATGTAGTTCCACTGCTCTCATACACACCAAGAACTCTACTTCAATCATCTGTTTAGAAGGACAGTTAACACACATTAAAGCTCCCAGTTCTTGCAGTTGCCAAGTAGTTGATAGATAGCAATGATATAACGGTGTTCCCCACCTCCCCCCCCAAGTAACTGTATGCTCAGAGCTAGTAGGAAAAAAACAAATAAAATCAAATTCATGAAAGCTATAGCAGTACCAGCAGTAATTACTGCTGGAACAAGTAGGGATCAGCTATCCACTTGTCCTCATCAAATAAACGGGTTTTGTGGAGGTCAGTTTGGGGGTGTGTAGAAGTCGGTTTCTGTAAGAAGTCACAAGTAAGGCAGGAGCTTCATTCTGAAGAAAAGGGGAGAGGATGGTGGGGAGCAGGGGCTACATTTTGTTGTTCTTGTTCCAAAACAACCTGGCATAGTCATCTATTAGACCTTAATATTCCAATACATGGGATGCTGGTTATGTAGCAATCTCTACAACTTCACTTGGAAGGAAGGAAGTACTTTGGTCAGAAACAGTGGGACATAACCATCCTGAGGAGCACACAACTCAGTAAGGAAAATTTGAAGTAGGCAGTAGAAAAAATTATATATTTTTAATCTGTGCGATGGTAAAAGTGTTGGGAAGCCTGGGAATCAGAGTGGATACATGATGGTAAAGCCTATAGGAAGATGGCAGGTTTGTTTTGATACTGTGCATTCAAAGCTTTGTTAATGCTAGTAATACCAAATTCTGAGCACAGAGTAGAAAGTCAAGTTTGTAATTAATAACTGCCACAACATTAATACAGCCTTGTTCTCCCAACCAGTATTACTGTTACCAAGCCATATTTCAGTAGACGTTCCCAGGGCCACTTTCTGGTTTCTGAGCAGTGAAAAGCATCTACAGGATTCCTATGAAGGACCATTTCCTCAGGGCAAACAGCAAGGAAAGAGTTAAAGCTGCAGTTCTGCGCACACAGCCCTGGCTTCAGCTCCACCCTGTCTCATACTGGAAGAGGCATGGGCCAGCTGTGCCCCACCAGCAGGGCAGTGCATAGGCTTGAGGCACACCCTGCCGGCAGCACAAGGCAGCTGCAGTCCTGCGTCACAGCACAGGGCAGGATGGGAGCTGTGAGGACATACGCATCTCTTTCCATTCCAGTCTGAGCACTGCTTTCTCCTCTGCGTCTGACCTGCTGTTTCCAAGTACTTACCTATTTTCAATAGGAAATAATAACAACTCTAACCTAACTCACAGGGAAGTGGTCCAAGGCCTATATGCCTGTTTTTAATTGGTGTAACAATTAACAAGTTCATTCAATCTCTGAAGGATGTTAACATTCTTTACCCCTAACCCCCCAGTGTTCGCAGGCAGTCAACAAACCGACCCCCACCAGCTGGAGGAAGACCTAAACCACAGCCAAAACCTAAGCCTCAGGTACCGCAGTGCAAGGCACTGTACGCATACGATGCTCAGGACACAGATGAACTTAGCTTTAACGCCAATGATGTGATTGATATCATCAAAGAAGGTATGTAAATGTATAAAAGCACTCATCTTGAAGGGACAAGGAGTAAAAGACATGACTATTGGAGTTAACCTGCAGTTAGGCTTGCAAATTTCTATAATTGCCCATAGAGCAAAAATATCCTCAGCAGACACTTAAAGCAAGAGTGAACACTTGAAAGTCAGGCACAGTATTTGCTACTGTAGATCTGTCCATTTAGTTAAGAGCATAACTATCAGAGTTTCTGGCTGAAAATTAGCCTGTGCTGTAAGAACCAACAATGAAGCATCATTTTCATGTCTCCAAAGAAACCGAAGGCATAGCCACGCGGCCAAGAGATTAGCAAATTCCCTTCTCCAGATCATTTCTCATCAGTCCTTTATAAGAAGGCTGACAGCACATCAAGCAGTTTTTAAGTCTGCCTCAGAAAACAGACAAAAAAGGTTTACAAAGTCTCACTCCTCACTTTGCTTTCTTTGTTATAGATCCTTCTGGTTGGTGGACAGGAAGACTACGAGGGAAACAAGGGCTTTTTCCCAACAATTACGTCACCAAGATATAAAAGACTTTCAGGAAAAAGAAAAAAATGGCCTGAAGTTACCAGTGGTTGATGATGTATTCCCTTGCCTTCAGGACACTGATCTCCCGAGGTCTGCCATTCTCAGCAGTACCTTTCACCAGTAACATTGCATACAAGAAAGAAGAATGTTATCCACAGCAAACTTTGATCCTCTGCCTCAGAAACATACAGCAATGGACATACTGACAAATTATTTATTATATTTAAAACCTGGTTTTCACACCTGGCAAGTGAAGAATACTCAAACCTACCATCATCCTGAAACAGAAAGGTGCTTTATAATCTGGGACCAACCACACACTTGGAAATGGGTGTATTAAGTGCCTCTCATTGATAACAGTCTTTTTAATTATCTAACAAAGATCATGTTACATGCACATTTCTTCTGATTCTGGGGAACATGTTAAGTATGCTGCTACATGTTTAAAAGATTTAGGGTCATTTGGGGTATCGCCATCTAAAGCCTAACATGATGGTATGTATTTAAGTAATTCTGTAGAGGTGTAATGGAACTGGGTGCATTTGTGTTTAGGGATTCCAGCAGGCACTACAAGATGTTTAAACAGACAAAATACATAGTACTGCTAAACAACATTGCCTTCAAGACTTATATTAGAATATGGCTGGCCCATGTTAGATTTATGTTTGATGCTCCACCTGTTATGTTTATGCAAAGCTGTACATTTATGGAAACAAATCCTATACTGTATATAAAAACTGAATATATTAGAAACATGTATGAATGTATAATGCAGTATTCTGCTGTTCTTACTCATAAAATAGTTCTACTATGGTTTTTATGCCAGGTACTTACAGATACACAGTACTCCTGCTTTCTAAAAGCAGAAGTGTTGCTGTTTAAGTCTGATCGCCTCCCACACCATTTAGAGTGGCTGCTGTCTGCCATAGTTACAAGCATTCATTGCTTCGCCTTCCAAACCTCCATAAAATAAAAGAAGAAGCAGGTAGCTTAACAAGTCTGTTCACTGTACAGTTTGCTTTCGGATATTATACATGCTGTCATGTCTTAACCAGCACCTGTTTGATTTTACTGTCATGATTTTAAATAAAAAATAGCCCCTCCTGTGCTCTAATTCAGACTGCTTTCGCTATGCCCAGCTAAGTGTTACACACTGCACTTTTTGTTAAAGTTTTTAAAATCAACATATGTAGTTCTTGTAGTTGCTCTTAAGATGCCAAATCTTGAATCCTGTCCCTCTGAAGCCACTTGCCCAGGCTTAATTTAGGCACACAAACATTTCCATTAATAGATAACAGACTGCAGAATGCATTTCTTTGTATTGAGACTGGAAGCTGGAAACAAATGCCTCAAGTCCAGGAGAGAACTGCATAGACTTGAGCAATCAAACACTATTCCTCCCCAGAACACTTGCAGTAAGTGCTACACTCAACTTATCCATCTTATCCTAGGGAAAAGTCACCTGCCTGTGAAGATGAACACTTGCAGCTTCAACATTATTCCACAGATAAAGCATGGATGCATCAATGTAGTTTTGTAATTCTGGGGTCTTGCTTTTACAGCAGAGCCAGCACACTCATACAGGAGACAGAGAAGGGAGGCAACGACTACAGCAGAATTTACAGAATATCTTAAAATGTACTTAGTGTTAAATTGCAAACTTAAGTACTACATCAATAGAAAGGCATAAATGAAACACGGGAAAAGAGTTGAGGTACTTACAATGCTTGTACTCCTTCGAGCATATGCTAGTTGTGATCACAGGCGTTGTTTTCTGTCTCTGCTCTTTGTTTAGGCACACGATGATACAAAAATGAATTGTCTGTCTTCACTTTATTACTTGAACACAAAGCCTCACAAGGCTGCATCTGTCACAGCCTCCTTTCCCAAGCTTGAACTCAAACCATTACTCAAACACTTCTTTGGGACAACGCACTGGAAAAAAACTACACACTGAGCATCCCTTAAGGTATATCAAGGAAAGATCAACAGTCTGCCTGCTCTTCAGGAGTGAGAACAAATTACTAAGTATAACCCACTATGAAGCCAGATTATCTGTTAACAACCACAAATAATCACCCGTGTCTGAGTGCAAATTACATCAGCCACCCACTCTGTCAAGTGTCCTACTAGGACATGACATGGCAGACGTAATTGCTTTTGTGTTTTACTTTATTTTTTTGAAAGAAAGGAGCTTTATTTCTAGGTATACAGTTGCATTACAAAGCGAGTTTAAAACTTCAGAGTGAGACTGGAAAGTTGGTGGTAGGGCTGGAATACTATTTACACAGGGCAGTAGTTTTTCCTCAGTAGGCAAATGAGGATGACACAAAGTGCATATATCATCAGAATACATCTGCCTAGGGTTATAAGAGTGGTGCAGCTAGGTCCTTGATAGTCTTACAGTTCAGTTGAGGGATTGTGCTGATCCTCAGGAGTTTGCTACTTGCATACTTGTTCCTTACGGCCTGCGGAGGAATAGTGTAACAGGAAGTTTACACACACGCACAGTACCTTAATCCAGGCAGACAATTTTGAGTTAGTCTGTCTGACTGTTTTGAAAACAAACAAAAGCAGGCAGAGCAACAAGAGTAGTTTATCTAAAGAGTTTTGATGTTAGTACTGATGAACACCCTTTCACAGCCTTGTCAAAACAGCATATGCTGTAAGGTAACATACAAAATGTTCATCTATGAAGTCACAATATGCAGCAAAGGTGATTTTCTAAAGCATTAGAAGACTTAAATAGATATACTTACAGTATATTTTGTTAAGTTTTCATTTACTTTGACCACATTCTTGGCCATATGCTTCATAGTCATAGCAAGACTGTCTTCTGCGTACCCAGTATAGTACTGCTGCTTCGTACTCTGCAGCACAACAGTAAAAAATTTAGGATCTGTAAAGGGGGGGAGGTCCACTCAAGATGCAATCACTTAAGTTCGCTAAAGCCCCAGCTATCAACTGCTAGCCTTGAGCACCGGGAATTGTAGCACTGTCAGTGAAAAAGGCAGATCCAGAGTAATTTCTAGTATGCATGGAAGACTAGACACATCAACGCTGAGTCACGTTTCTGCACCACACAGAACAACAACAAAAAACCAAGCCTTGCAAGAGTAACTAATAGCTGAATTACAGTTTCCTATGCACAGTCCATGATTTAATCCAGCTTACTTGCAAGCTACGCAATCAAGACCTATTTAAAACAAACAAACAAACTCAAAACAACAAAAAAACACCAGTATGTTCTCCTGTAACTCACTTTCCTAAGGAAAAACCCCAATGTATCGATGTATCACGGTGTTCATATAGAAAAGAGTTTTATTTTCAGTGTTATATCCATTCTATATTCAACTGTGCATCAACCTGCCATTTTGTCTCCAGCATTACTGCTGAACACAATTTCCTCAAGTATTTTTTCAAATAAGTCACTTCAGTTGTATGGAGGAAACACCCCTTGATTTTGATTGAAACACTTACCCACTTATCGTGGCCCAGAACCTTCTGCGACAAGCATAACGCAGCAGCTGCGATCTCTGAAGGGTGATAGTGCACCATGTCGTAGTCTATCAGTGTCAGTTCCATTAGGTATTTCGCTAGCGTATGTTGCTCAGCATCCGCCTACCAGAGTGAGAGTTTGTTAGTCCACACTTTCATTTATCTTATCGCGATACTTCAGGGTTGTTTACTCTATTAACTTACAAATAACTTGGCAAAACAACATTAATGAGTGATTGCCTCAGAATTCTAAGCCAGTTCTGCCTAGCAGCCATTGGAATTTAGACACCGTCATAGGAGTATTTAACAGA
Organism: Aquila spilogaster; assembly: GCA_024606505.1. Taxonomy (NCBI): domain Eukaryota; kingdom Metazoa; phylum Chordata; class Aves; order Accipitriformes; family Accipitridae; genus Aquila; species Aquila spilogaster. Next base: position 60,018,442 of record JANHGO010000069.1, read on the forward strand.
AAACAGCAGTACCAAGCACTGGGGTGCCCAACTAGGGCACCAAGTGCTCCCTCTACAGGGGGCACATCCAACCTGCGGCCCAGCACAGATGGCAGTGCAGCCATTGTATGCATTTTGATATATTGGCTAAACATACTGCACTGAACAGCAAAGAACATAGAGCCGTGCTTTCCATTTTGATAAAGGTGTTTGAGAACAGGTTTCAAGATTGCCAAAAAATCATCAATTTATGATTGCATCACCATTTTCAGTTGATATAAATACACTGCCTACGCATTTTTAAATGGAATGCACAGTTACAATCAGATATTCAACTCAAATCCAATCATGCCTCCTTACCAGACTTCTCTAAGACTTACTTACTTCTATAAGACTGACTTACTTCTATAAGACAAAAATATCCTCCGCTTTACAACCACACCTTATTCATGTCATTGCTTTTTGGCAGTACACACGTTTGTGAACAATTATCAAAGGATGAAGTACAGTAAGATTTCATCAGTACTCTGATGAACACCCTGAGAGCTCACTGAGAATTACAGCCACGTCCACTGAACAACTGATGCATTAGTTTCATAAAGACAAGGTCAAATTTCCCACTAGTTTTATGTTTTTGTTCCTCTTTTTTTAACGTTTTAATATTAAAATTAATATATAAGTAATAAAACATTTTAATGAATATTTTATGAGGACTACTCCAAAATAACACCTCCTATTTTATTACGTCGGCTCATGATGTCAGAGGCAGATGGTGGTGGTACGGCAACAGAGGTTGAACCTTCCCGCCAACATTCCATTATATTTTGCTGCCATGTGACAGATGGCAGCAGAGGGGCAGTCTGATAAAATGGCATCTGACATGGAAGTGCAGATGAAGCAAAGGTCTGTCACTGAATCCCTCTATGCAGAAAAAAAAATGACATCCACTGACACTTGCTGAATGCTTATGGAGACCAAACAGTGCATGTGAGCACACTGTGGTGGTGGGTGGTGTGTTTCAGTGCTGACGAGACCTCCATTGGTGCAGATTTTTACGAGTGTGGCATGCAGGCTCTTGTTCAGCACTGGTGAAAATGCACAGCTAATGATGATGACTACAAGGAAAAAAAAGAGTGTTTTCCACCCGAGAATTTGCTCTACCAAATAGCATTATTGCGCTACTGCTGTAGTACTATTTATTTCCATTTCATGGAAATAAATAGGAGACATTATTTTTGGAGCAACTTATATTTATGCAGCCCAAGACAATTCCTCTTTACGCAATGTACATCACACCAGCCAAAAGGTTGGACATCCGTGCTCTACAGGGTGGGGGAAGAGTATAAAATGTGTTAAACAGATTGTCATTAGGAATTCAGCTAGCCTCAAAAGTTCCCTAGTGATCTATTACAGTAAATATCTGAGCCCAACTCAAGTGCCCGTACACCAACACATGGAGCATGGGGAACAGGCAGGAGGAGCTGCAGGCTTGTGCATGCCTACAGGGCTATGATGTCACTGCCATCCCTGAGATGTGGTTGGATGACTCTCACAACTGCAGTGTAGGAACAGATGGGTACAGACTCCAGGAAAGACAAGCAGGGGAGAAAGGGAGGGGGTGCTGTCCTCTACATCGATGACCTCCATGGAGCTCCACCTGGGGACAGACGAGCTGACAGAGAACTCATGGGTTATGGTTAAAGGGAAGGCAGGGGAAGGAGACATCATAGTGGGGGTCTGCTACAGGCCACCTAATCAGGAAGACCGCATGGATGAGGCCCTCTAAAAACAGATAGGAGCAGCTTAACATTCACAAAACACAGTCCTCATAGGGGACTTCAACCACCCCAATATCTACTGGAAGGACAACTCAGCAGTGCACCAGAAATCAAAGAGGTTCCTGGAATGTGTTGATGATAACTTCCTCTCCCATGTAGCACAGGAACCCACGAGAAAAGGTACTATGCTGGACCTTGCCCTCACCAACAAGGAGGGACTGGTGAGTAATGTGGAGCTCAAGGGCAGCCTTGGCTGTAGTGACCACAAAATGGTGGAGTTCAAAATCCTCAGGGAGTCAAACACGGTGCAAAGCAAGCATGCTACTCTGGGCTTCAGGAGAGCAGACTTCAAACTCTGCAGGGAACTGCTTAGCATGGTGACATGGGGGAAAGCCTCAAAGGGAAGAGGGGCCCAAGAAAGCTACTCTGTATTCAAGGACAATTTCCTCCAAGCTCATAAGCAGTGCATCCCGAGGAAAAGGAAGGCAGGCAAGAATGCCTGGAGGCCTCCATGTATCAACAAGATGCTCCTGGACTTACAGAAGCTCAAAAAGAGAGTCCATAGGGAGCAGAAGCAGGAACAGGTTACCTGGGAGGACTACAAAGAAATTGTCTGAGTAGCCAGGGATCAGGTTAGGGAAGCTAAAACTCAGAATTAAATCTACCCAGGGACATAAAGCAGAACAAGAAATTCTACAGGTATATCAGTGATAAAAAGAAGGTCAGGGAAGCTGTGGGCCCTTTCCAGAAGGAAACTGGAGACCTAGTCATGAGGGATACAGAGAAGGTTGAAGTGCTCAATGACTTCTTTGCTTCAGTCTTCACCAGCAAGGGCTCTAGCCACACTGCCGAAGTTGTAGAAAGCAACTTGGAGAAGGTACATCTGCCTGCTGTAAGTGAAGATCATTTTTGAGACCATCTAAAGAACATGAAGGTGCACAAGCCCATAGGAGCCGATGAGATCCATCCACAGGTTCTGAGAGAACAGACAGATGAAGCTGCCAAGCCACTATCCATCATATTTGAAAGGTCATGGCAGCCTGGTGAAGTTCCCACTGATTGGAAAAGGGGAAACAACCCCCATTTTCAAGAAGGGAAAAAGAAGATACAGAGAACTACAGGCCAGTCAGTCTCACCTCTGTGCCTGGCAAGATCATGGAGCAAATCCTCCTAAAGGCCCTACTAATGCACATGGAAAATAAAGACAAGGTGATTGGTGGTAACCAACATGGCTTCACCAAGGGCGAGTCATGCCGGACAAACTTGGTGTCCTTTTATGACACAGTGGATAAAGAAAGAGCAACTGACATCATCTACCTGGACTTGTACAAAATGTTTGACACTGTCCCACATGACATCCTGGTCACCAAATCAGAGAAAAATGGATTTGATGGATGGACCACTCGCTGGATAGGGAACTGGCTGGATGGTTGCACTCAGAGATTTGTGGTCAGTGGCTCAATGTCCAAGTGGAGACCAGTGATGAGTGGTTTTCCTCAGGGATTGGTTTTGGGACCGATATTATTTAATATCTTTGTAGGCGACATGGACAGTGGGATCAAGTGCACTCTCAGCAAGTTTGCAGACAACTCCAAGCTGAGCGGTGCAGTTGACACACTAGAGGGACAGGATGCCATTCAAAGGGACCTGGACAGGCTTGAGAGGTGGGCCCATGCCAACCTCATGAAGTTCAGCAAGGCCAAGTGCAAGGTCCCACATCTGGCTCAGGGCAATCTCAAGCACAGATACAGGCTGGGCAGAGAACAGCTTGAGAGCAGCCCTGAGGACAACCATTTGGGAGTGTCAGTTGATGAAAGACTTAACACGAGCCAGCAATGAGTGCTTGCAGGCCAGAAGGCCAACCGTATCGTGGGATGCATCGAAAGATGTGACCAGCAGGGCAAGGGAGGTGATTCCGCCTCTCTACTCTGCTCTTGTGACACCCTACCTGGAGTACTGTGTCCAGTTCTGTGGTCCCCAACACAAGAACATGGAGCTGTTGGAGCAGGTCCAGAGGGTCACAAAGTTTATCAGAGGGCTGGAGCACCTCCCCTACAAGGACAGGCTGAGAGAGCTGGGGCTCTTCAGCTGGGAAAAGAGAAGGCTCTGAGACGACCTTATAGCGGCCTTCCAGTACCTAAAGGGGCCTACAGAAAAGCTGGGGAGGGATTTTTTATAAGGGCAGGTAGCAACAGGACAAGGGGAAATGGTTTTAAACTGGAAGAGGGTAGATTTAGACTAGATATCAGGAAGAAATTCTTTACTTTTTGTGAGGGTGGTGAGGCACTGGAACAGGTTGCCCAGTGAGGTTGTGAATGCTCCCTACCTGGAAGCATTCAAGGCCAGGCTGGAGGGGGCTGCAAGCAACCTGGACGAGAGGGAGGTGTCCCTGCCCATAGCAGGGAGGTTGGAACTAGGTGACCTTAAATGTCCCTTCCAATCCAAACTATTCTATGATTCTATGAAATGAAGCCCATTTGAACTGTGAGTAGTTATACTCAAGTGTAAGAGCCTCGTAATAGTGAGGTAGGAAAAACAGTCAGCTCAAAATGAAAGCATCTACTTTCATCCCTGAGATAATACGACATTTGCATCCAAAAATCATGAAGAACTAAAACACTGTACCCTTTTATTAGTAACGCCTTGATTATCAGGCAAACGGTTTCTCTTCCAGGTATGCTTAATTTACTTTAACAGTGCAATTAAGACTGAACACAGGCCCCAATAAAAACAAATATGAAACTACTACTGGCTACCACAGTGGTGATTTCTTAATACTCCACCTGGACTTCCATAACTGAACATGCTTGCTTCCTCCTTAAATGCTGGATCAAGTCAAGGTGAGAATGCCTAATACTGATTGCCGCTACACAATTTGATTGTCAGGGGTTTTCTTAACAGTATAAATGAACATCTCAAGGGAGAGTGCAAGGAGGATGAAGCCATGCTGTCTTCAGCAGTGGCACAACTGGAACACAAGTTCTATCTGAACACTGGGAAGCACTTTCATTTTTTTAAACCCTAAGAGCAATGGAGCACTGGAAGAGGTTATACAAACAAACTGCAGAGTCTCCCTTGTTAGGGATATTTAAAAGCCACCTGGACATGATCCAGGCAAGTAGCTCCAGCTGTCTCTGCTTGAGCAGGGCAAGAGCCTGGACCAGTTGGTCTCCGCAGTCCCTTTCAACTTCAACCATTCTGCAATTCTGTGATACATGAACAGGAAGACTCTAGATAGTGAGGACAAGTACCCACCTCCCCAGCTTTTGATGCTCTTCTTAAGAAATGAAGTGGAAGAGGCCGTCCCAAATCGAAGTTCAATTCTTTCAGAATCGTGATCTCCATTTCTCTAACTTCAGCACTATTGTAGGCATTGTCAGTAATATAAACAAAGTCTGCTATATCAGGAGAGTACATCTCTTCATATTTTGAGGCTAGAAGCAGCGCTGTAACACCCACCAACTGAAGCCTCTTACGAGGTACTGGATGATTCTGCAATATAGGAATTGGAAAAGCACACCTCAAAATTTGAACTCTAGACAGACATTAATTAATCAGCTTAAAACACCATTTTTTTTAGTGATTATTAAAAACAATTGAGATTTTCTGAGTCGAAAGCATTCCTATAACAAGTTTAGAGAATCACTGCTTTAGATTTAGGATCCTGTGTTACAGAACTCTCAGACAAACAGTAGGGTTCTTGGGATAAATCCTGAACATCTCTAAAACCTCAGCTATTGACCAAATCTCCCTATCTAAATGCAAGTCGATAAACATCTTTGAGACTCACTTGTAAGAAGCGGTCCATAACTGCAACACACATATACAGCGTTTCCTGAAGAAGCTGGAATCTTGAGTGGACCTGGACAAGCCAGTCAACTAAAATCGCACGCATACGTCCGTTGATTGTCTTCCCATCAAGGTAATGTGGGCGCACTGATTGCTGCAGCTGTTGGAGAAAGAGCTGTATGAGCAACAAGATTTAACTCTCCGGTGCAGCAGCAGACTCAGTATGTCGTACCTCAAGCTGTCTCAGATACAGATAGATATCTTTTACATAGTCACTACATAGCTGGGGGTTCTCCGAGTCATCCGCATCGATGTCTTCTATGTTGTGGAGCAACACATCAGAGAAGGCTTGGCACAAATCCTCCTCTTGCATAGATACATCCATAGGGACGGGGGACAGAACCTAAGAAAGAGATCACAGTGCTTTTAGCTAAGCATCATTGTTTCTTTGTTCCCACATTTTTCTAGTGTAACAACTTATGAAGATCAAAAGCTGGAAGAGTTTGCACCCCTTTGTAGCAAGCTTTCACCAAGATGCTATCCATTAAGCTAAAGCTTCAAGACAAAAGCACTGCTTTTTCCACATGGACACAGAATACACCTACAAAGAAAATTTGATGTTAGGGCTCTAACTAAGCCCCTAAGAAGCAGATTAGTATTGTTTCTGCCCACCTTTGAAGCAGTAGTGTCTTTGACTGCTTGATTCACAGCAGCTGGAGGTTTTGGTGGTACAACCGTATTTGTCATCTTGCCAGGTCCTTTCGTAGGCTTTACTGATGCTTTGACGCAGTCTGCTTTCTGTAGTGAAAACAACATCACATCAGTACAAAGCTAGTTACCTATCCTTTCCCTACTGACAGATTTAAAGTATACTTTACCTTAGCTACATTGGATCCTCTTGTAACTTTGTTACCTATTTCTTCCAAAACAGCCCTTTTGCCAGTCACCTGAACTTTGGCTTTACTATTGAGTCCAGTCACAGTGTTCTCCATCCCCCTGGTGACCTAAAACAATAAAATCGCAGTCTGATGAAGCTGGCCTGACTTTTGATTTTCAGATGTTTAACTACATTATAGCACTTACCACCATACTGGCACACCTCTACGCGTACTATGTGTTACTTAACTAGGCTTCATTTCCTACACCTGCACACAGGCTCAAAGAAAGAAGCCACATTGGTTACAGAGTACTATGAATTGAGTTCCAAGTTCAGAACAACACACAGTTCCTCATTCCTCCTCAAACCCTTTTAACTCCAAGTTAGAAAGGCAGCAGGCAAGCACTTCTTTATGGCATTTACCCACTTCGAGACTAGAGCAACAATTCCACTTGGTGAGGGAGAGCACTCTTTTTAGTATAGACCACGAAGTTATCTTACATAGATGTAAACATACTTTCTTTTCCACGGCAGAGAACCGTAGAATGGCCTAGGTTGGACGCGACCTTGAAGACCATCAAGCTCCAACCCCCCCCCCCCCGCGGGCAGGGCTGCTGTACAGTAGTTTCCAAATATTGAAAGCGCCCTTCAGCTTAGGTCATCGCAAAGTTTACTTCAAGAGTGCTTTTTTCTTCCTCCCTCTCTCCCCCGGCACGTATCCCCTCCCCCGCGCCCCCACCCGCCGCTCAGCGGGGGAGCGGCCAAGGCCAGCTGCGGCCGAGGGAGCGCCAGCGCAGCTGTGCCGCTCAGCTGCGGAGGTGCACCGCTCAGCTGCGGGGCGCACCAGACCTGCTGCCGCCCCCCCACCCCA
>JANHGO010000069.1:60025835-60036324 GCA_024606505.1 Aquila spilogaster
GCGGGCACAGCGTCACCGATCTCAAATACCACCTGATCTGGGTGACCAAGTACCGGTTTGCGGTGCTCAAAGGCGATGTGGCGATCCGTTGCCGCGACCTGATCCGCGAGATTTGCCAAGCCAGAGAGGTCAGCGTCGTGCGTGGGGCAGTGTCGCCGGATCATGTGCATCTGCTGGTCAGTGCCCCGCCGATCCTGGCCCCGGCCGGGTCATTCGTCCAGCCCGCGCCATCACGCATGGGACTGCCACAGCGGTTACGATCACCTTCAATCAATGACCTGAGCTGCGGTGAGCAGATCAGAGACGGTCCAGTCTAGCGCTGCGGCCAGCTCGACGGCGCGCTGGTGAGCGCCCTCCGGTCGGTCGGCGCCGAACGGGGCTGCACGCTGTTCGCAACCCTCCTCGCGGGCTTCCAGACCCTGCTGGGCCGCCTCCTCGACGAGCGGGACGTCGTCGTCGCGGTGCCGTTCGCCGGCCAGTCGCTCGTCGAGGACCAGGTCCTCGTCGGCCACTGCGTCAATCTTCTGCCCCTTCGGGCGCGATGGGACGCCGAGACCGCCTTCGCCACGCTGATGGCGGGCGCGCGGCGCGCGCTGCTCGCGCGGAGGAGGCGGCAGCTGGCGGCACGCGGGATCCCGCGCGCCAGCCGGCAAGGCGCGGCGAGGCCCCGCCGTAGGCCGGGCTTTACTTCGCCATCCCCTACCGCCACACACCTTTTCGTCGCCTTACTTCTCACTGCCTGCCAGCTGCCGTCGCCCTTGCGAGTGGTAGTGGTAGGGAGCCAGCAGTAATCGGGCCAAGTTATTTAGCAGAGCGAGGCCCAGTTCGATTCCCAAAGCCAGTCTGGAACAGAGCCACGCTCCCAGAGGCGCGGGGGAGGCAGGTGCGCCCGACACCTGATGGCTTCTGCCTGATCTTCCCTCGGTGCCTCCCGTTTTGTACCGTGCCCGGTATGACCGTCCTCAAGTTTCTCCAATCCCTTCACCACTATGAAAAGCAAACATTCCAGAGGTGCGTAACAGCAGTAACAGACTAACGGAAGTACTCGTACAAAAGCGACATTTGCAAGGCTGCCTTCCTGAGCATTATAAGCTCCTTTTTAGTATGTTAATAAAGAAACAGTACTATGATATTCAGCAGTAGGTTTCAGTAAGTTTTTCTGACTGTTCTTTTTCAAAAGGGAAAGCACCATCATGTCTTCCCAGTACACAAGGAGTAAGCTAGAGGAGTTGTGGATTTAGTATTTCAAAGCTACAGTCATTATAGATAGAATTTTTAAGGGTTAGAATTAGGTTTATTTTTTTAGCAGAGCTGCTGAGAAGGATGCACTGGTACTACCACAGCTTTAAGTTCTGCCTATCACTAACACTCCAATACAAGCTTGAGTTGAAAAATACCATGCTCTCACCAGCGAAACATCATCTCATTTAGGATGTTCTTGTTCTGCTGTGGTCGCAGAAAAAACCATTCTAAGACTTGCTCCAAATTCTTTCATTTCCATACCTAGGTCTAGTTTTCACAACATACATACCCTATCCCAAGCAAAGTCAATACATGCTGAACAACAGGAGAAAAATCCTCTCTCCCAGTAGATAAATTTAGAACTGAAATGCTGTTAACCCATACTTCAAAGCTCATTTTTTGGTGCAGTTCATTCATTACACAAACTTGGAACTAGAGACATACCAACAACAGTTAGTCTAGAACTCTGTGTAACTGTAAAACTTTTCTGCAAGAGCTGTGTACTGTTACCATGGCATTACATGACATAATCACCGTTCAGTCTCCTCCGCATCACTGCAACATTTTTTAGTCATTCAGCACATTTATTTACTATTTATTTTAAACTGACATATTGCATCTAATACCTGTTCTCTCTTCCAGCCTTTATTAGCTGATGAGCTGGCAAAATGCATTTCTTCCCTCTTTCCCCTTCCTAATCTTTGGAGTGGTCACAGCTGTGACAAAGAGTTTGTGCAGCATCTCCCCTGCTGCTTCAGAGTTGACTATAACAGAACAAGTCCATAGACGGCCCTGGAATCTGAGGCAACTTAAAAGAGATGCAGTCTCTCTTACAGCTTAGTCACAAGAATGGTAAAGTAGCAAGCCTGTGAGCTAGAACTTTGTTTTTAATACTGGAAACTAAATCCCTGGTGAAGTTGGGGCACGGGGAGAGACAGACTAAGTTGTGTAGTTGCCAAGATCTGCATGAACTGCATGTGCACATTTGTTTACATTCCAGCCTGAGCACTAAAACGTCTTCTATGCATTTGAACTGCTGTTTGTAAGTATCCATTCATCCATTTCAGTAGGGAAGAAATGGCAACTCTGTCCCTTTCACAGGGAAGTCTTACATTGCTCTTTTTAACTGTTGTGACATTTAAAAGAATCCTTTTTTCCTTGTTCCATGATATCCTTTAGAATCAGTTCATTATGACAGTGGGGTTGATGGAGCTTAGGTTCAAGTCATGAGCTTTGAAGCACATTAACATTTTTTTTTTTCTCCCATTAGTGTTCGAAGGCAGACAACAAACCGACCCCCACCAGCTGGAGGAAGGCCTAAACCACAGCCAAAGCCTAAGCCTCAGGTACCACAGTGCAGGGCACTGTATGCATATGATGCTCAGGACACAGATGAACTTAGCTTTAATGCCAACGACGTGATTGATATAATTAAAGAAGGTACGTAGAGATAAAAGGTTTTGTTACTTAACTACTTATGACAGTGTACCTTCAAGATTAGTACTAAAGACATGACTTTGAGCCACATCTTCCCTCATTAGGCTTGCAAATTTCTATGATAGCTCAGGGAGCAGAGAAATCTCCACATCAATCAAACCCATTCACTTAAAAGCATGTCAGAGACAGATCAATGACATGTGCATTACTTGGTACTGCAGACCTCTACAGTTAGTTTAGAGTAGTTCTGTCACAGGCTCTGGCTGAAAGTTAGCCTGAACTACAGCTATAGCACAAGAACAAAAACGTAACAAAGCAGTTCCAAGCTCTTTGGGTCTCCAAAGCAACCTCACATAAGGCATAGCAATACAGCCAAAAGATTAGCAAGCTCAGGTTCGCCAAATCATTTCTTCTCAGTCCTTCAGAAGGCAACTCTCTCTGTGTGGAAGAGCTTTGCAAGGCTGCCTCAAAAAGTATACAAAAAGGTTTACAGAACCTCACTGCTTACCTTTGCTTTCTTCACCATAGATCCTTCTGGCTGGTGGACAGGAAGACTACGAGGGAAACAAGGTCTGTTTCCCAACAATTATGTCACCAAGATATAAGAGACTGTCAGACAAAAATTGGCATGAAGTTACCAGTGGTTGAAGATGCTTCCTCTTGCCTTCAGGACACTGTTCTTCTGAAATTTGCTATTCTCAGCAGTATTTCCACCAGTGAAGTTGTATATGAACAGGAAGAAAATTACCCACAGCACAGACTTTGACCTTTTGTCTCAGAAGCATACAGCAATGGACATACTGACCAATTATTTATTATATTTAAAACCTGGTTTTAACACCTAGTAAGTGAAGAATACTCAAACCTCCCTACAGAAAGGTGCTTTGCAGTCTGGGACCAGGGACTTTGAAAAGGGTGTATTTAATAAGTGCCTTCAGCTGAGTATCTGTAACCTTTTTAATTATCTACTGAAGATGATGTTAAATGCACATTTCCTCTAATGCAGATCATTCTGGGGAACATGTTAAGTATGCTGCTACATGTCAAAAACATTTAGGCTTATTTAGGATATTACCATCTAAAAACCTACTGTGATGGTATATTTAAGTAATTCTGTACAGAGAGTTGAAATGGAACTGGTTTGTGCTTGCTGATGTGTTTAGGGACGCCCAACAGGCACTATAAGAAGTTAAAACAGAATACCACATAGTACTGTATGCTAAACAATGTTGCCTTCAAGATTTATATTATAATATGGCTGGCCCATGTTGGATTTAAGTTTAATGCTGTACCTGTTATAAGAAGTGTCTTTATGCAGAGCTGTACATTTATAGAAACAGATCATATACTGTATATAAAAACTGAATATGATAGAAACATGTATGAATGTATAATGTAGTATTCCACTGTTCTTACTCATAAAGTAGTTCTACTAGAATTTTTATGCCAGGTACTTACAGATATGCACTACTCCTTTTAAATGGGAAAAGCAAAGTGTTACTGCTTAAGTCTGATTGCCTCCCACACCAGAGTGGCTGTTGCTTGCCATACAGTTATCAGCATTCATGCTTTGCCTTCTGAACCTCCATAAAATAAAACACAAGAAGCAGTTAGCTGAACAGGTCTGTTCTCTGTGCAGTTTGTTTTCAGTTGTGTATACAAAGAGATCCCTTTACAACATCTGTTGGATTTTACTGCACCAGTTCCTAAAGAAAAAATCCCCTTGCCTTTGCTCCAAACCAAACCATTTTCACTATGCCCAGCTGAAGGGTATGCATTACGTTTTTTTTCTTGTAAAGAGCAGGTAAAAAACCTGCATATGCTGGTATTAAGAAGTTGCATAAGCTTTAAGATACAGCTAAAAGTCTTGAATCCCTTCCCTTCTAAACCATTGCTTAAGTCTAATTAGGCACACTTACTATCTCCATTAAGAGATGACTGACTGCAGAAGCTGTTTCTGGAAGCTAGAAACTAAGGCCTTAGTCCAGGGGAGATCATATACACACAAGGGATCAAGCAACAGGCACTATAAGAAGTTAAAACAGAATACCACATAGTACTGTATGCTAAACAATGTTGCCTTCAAGATTTATATTATAATATGGCTGGCCCATGTTGGATTTAAGTTTAATGCTGTACCTGTTATAAGAAGTGTCTTTATGCAGAGCTGTACATACATTTTTTCAAAAGACCATTTGCAGTAAGAGTTAGGCTTACTTATCCTATGGGAGAGAAGTCTCCTGCTTGAGAAGATAAAAACCCAGTAGCTTCAACATCCTTCCCACCGGGGGAGGATGGAGGTCTAGGCCAATTGTGTAGTGTTGGGTTCTCACCTTCTACATCAGAGCCAGCACACTCATGAAGAAGGGGGGTAATGAGTTCAGTATAACAGAGTACCTAAGGGTCTGTAACTTAACATTACTTCTATAGCACCAAGTTAACAAATAGGCTTAAATGAGGTATTGTGGAAGAAAAGTTGCATTACTTACGCGCTTGTACTCCTCAAGCACACAGATACCAATGTTTATTAGAAACAAAGGAAAGCAAGATGTTAAGCAATAAGGAAGAATCTACTTATGGTGGGGAATGATCAAGCAATGAAAAGCTAGGGATTTTTTTTGTCCAAGAAGTGGAACAGGTTTTAAGAGCTGAGCTAGTTTAAAGCGTCACATCCTTATAGTTCTACACCTACAGGCCCTGGACACAGTGGTTAGCATCACAGGAGGCTTAGAATTTCCCTACCTTAGCTCTCTTTGTTTAGGTACACAGAGAACTCATTGTCTTATGTTCACCTAAACACAAAGATTTATAAGGCTAATATCTGTCAGAGCCAGCCTACTTCTTTCCCCAAACTTGAAGGTAACAAACTACAAAAAAAGAAATTCCTGTATACCTCTTTGGGACAAGGCACTGAAATAAAGTACATGCTTAGTATCCTTTAAGGTACACCACAAAAATATGAACCATCTGCCTGCTCTTCCTTAACATAAGGGTAAAACCAACATTTTACTAAGTATAACCCCCTATAAAGCCTAGAGTGGAAGCAACCACTGAAAATAATCATCCACATCTAACTGCCAGTTGTATCAATGTTAACTAGCCTTAAAAGATTCACAGTCACAGTTTTTAAATTTTTTTTTTTTTTTTTTTTTTAAGATAGGAGCTTTATTTCTAAGTAAAAGTTGTACTACAAAGCAAGTTTAAAATTTCACCTTCCGAGTCTGAAATGTCTGTGGTAAGGCTAGAATGCTATGTATAAAGAGGAGTAGTTTTGCCTCAATAGGCAAATAAGGACAAAGTGCATATACCATCAGGACTTGGCTGCCTTGGATTACGATGAGAGTGATAAAGCCAGGTCCTTGATTATCTCGCTGTTCAGTTGAGGGATTGTGCTGATCATCAGTAGTTTGCTACTTGCATACTTGTTCTTTACAGCCTGCAGAGGTAGAGGAACAGTGTTACAAGAGATTTACGCATACAGTATTTATGTTCAGGCAGATAATTTTGGGTCAATTGGCCTGACTGCTTGAAAAACAGGCAGACAAACAAGGTTAGAAGTGAACCAGCTTGCAGAGTAGCAAGAGCATAGTTTGTCTAAAGCGTTTCCAAGTTAGTACTAATGCAACATCCTGTCACAGACTTGTCAGAATAGCAGATGCTTTAAGATGACATAAAGAACATTTACTTAAGAAGCCACAACATGCAGAAAAACAAATTTCTAAAACATTAAAAGGATTTAATTAGTTATACTTACAGTGTATTTTGTTAACTTCTCATTTACTTTGACCACATTCTTGGCCATGTGTTTCATAGTCATCAAAAGACTGTCTTCTGTATACCCAGTGTAGTACTGGTGCTTTGTACCCTGCAGCATAATGGTAAGAAATTTGAGATTTATGAAGTGGGGATTGTTGCTCAAGGCACAATCACTGCAGGTAGCAAGTGCCCTAAGCTTCATGTGCTATCTTCCAGCGCTAGGAACTGTAGTACTGTCAGTTTAGGCAACAGATCCAGAATAACTTCTGGTGTGCAGCAGAAGCCTGGACACATCAGTGCCAACAACCACATTTCTACACCACACAGAGGACAAAAGAAGCATCCCTTGCAAGAGTAACCACTAGTTGAATTACAATTCACTATTCATGGTCCATGATTTTGTTATTCTACATGTACTGTGACAATTATGAGAAGTCTACCTTTATTTACAGTGTGGCTTTCTGTAACAATACTTTGAAAAGAAAAATCCTTTCATACCACAGAGTTAACACAGAAAAAGATAGTAAGTTTTTAGCAGTATATTCCTTTTTCTACCTGCAACTATGCATCAGCCTGTCCAGCTGTCATTTGATCACCAGCATTATTACTAACCCAAAAACAATTTTCTGAAGTAGTGTTTTAACAGTTCGATTCAATCAACTGAAAGAAAAAACTCCTAACAAGTTTGATTAAAATACTTACCCATTTGTTATGTCCCAGAATCTTTTGGGACAAGCATAACGCAGCAGCTGCAATCTCTGAAGGACGATGGTGAACCATGTCATAGTCTACCAGTGTCAGCTCCATTAGGTATTTTGCTAGCGTATGCTGCTTAACATCAGCCTACCAGATTGAGAATTTGTTAATCCACAAAGTTTCACTTAACCTTATCAAAATAATTCAGGATTGTTTATTGTATTCATTAACTGACAAAACAGTCAACAAAAATCTTTATTTCTTTATTAAGGTCTAGGGACCTCTAACAGGCACTCATCTCAAAATCGAGACCAGAGCACAAACCAGTCCTAGCCTAGCAGCCATTTGGCATTTAGATACAAAGTTAAGTGAGGGATTTTAACAGAAAACAGCACTGCTGTGCCTAACTAGGGATACCAGCACTTATTACAGGATGGGGCACAGAGAAGTGTAAAATGACTTAAGGAGATCCTAATTAAAACAGCTGGCTAACTTCAAGAGTCACCTAGTGGTCTGTTGGGTAATTGAAGCCCACTTCCAAGTGTGGGCAGTTCACTCGAGTTTAACTACTGAGGTGAGGAAAAAAAGGGTCAGATCAAAGAGAAAGCTTATCTTTTGATTCTTAAATAGTACAATACTTCCATTAAAAAATTTTGAATAATTGTAACACTGCTCCCCTTTTACTGGGGAATACTCTCACCATCAGACAAAAGATTGCTCTAAAAGCAAGGGTTCTGCTCTAGGTATGTTTAGTTTACTATAACAGTGAAATTACTGCCACCAAGACTAAACACAGGCCCCAGTAAATACAGGCATGAACCACTACTGGCTGCCAGTGATGTTGTCATGTTACTCCACACGGTGGAGTTACATAGCTGAGTAGTTCTTGATCCAGAGTGTAAGCAAAAAGCAAGTAAGGTCACACAAAAATGCTGGAAGCAATCCTGATAGACTGTACATATACAGGAAAGTTCTAGATAATGAGGACAAGTACTCACCCCCCCAGCTTTTGATGCTCTTCTTAAGAAATGAATTGGAAGAGGTCGTCCCAAATTGAAGTTTAACTCTTTAAGAATCATAATCTCCATTTCTCTAATTTCACTACTGGTGTAGGCATTGTCAGTAATGTAAACAAAGTCTGCTACATCAGGAGAGAATATCTCTTCATATTTTGAAGCTACAAGCAGTGCTGTGACACCCACCAGCTGAAGCCTCTTACGAGGTACTGGATGACTCTGCAACATAGGAATTTAAAAAGTAGGCCCCAAAACATCAAAGTCTAGATAAACAGATTCCAATTTATCAGTTTAAAAACACCAGTATGCCAGTGCTCATTCATACAACGTAAATGAGATTTTCTACTTTTGAGTCAGAAGTGTGCCTATAATAACAGGCTCAAAGAGGAATGCAGCCTCAGAGTTAAGATGCTACATTATACAGAGCTCTTACAAAGAGCAGATTTTGTACGTTCTTAAATTTATAAAGAAAGGGTAAATCCTAAACTCCTGTAAAAGCATAGTCATTGAACAAGTCTTCTAGTCCAAATACAAGTTGAAAAATATCTTACTTGTAAGAAGCGATCCATGACTGCAACACACATATACAGTGTTTCCTGCAAAAGCTGGAATCTTGAGTGGACCTGGACAAGCCAGTCAACTAAAATTGCACGCATACGCCCATTGATCGTCTTCCCATCAAGGTAATGCGGGCGGACTGATTGCTGCAGCTGTTGGAGAAAGAGCTGTGTGAGCAACAAGATTAACACTATACTGCAGAAGCACAGACTCAGTATATCATACCTCAAGCTCTCTCAGATACAGATAGATATCTTTTACATAGTCACTACACAGCTGGGGATTCCCCCAGTCCTCAGCATCGATGTCTTTTACATTGTTGAGCAATACATCAGAGAAGGCTTGGCACAAATCCTCCTCTTCCATAGATACATCCATAGGGACAGGAGACAGAACCTAAGGAACAGATCATAGTGATTACGTATCTACTGTTTAAGCTGCAACGTTCCTTCATTTCCACATTCTTCCATTTACTAACGCAATTTCTTAAGATAAAAAAGTTGAAACTGAGCTTGCATTCTAGCATGGCAAGCTTCCACCAAGATGCCATACAGACAGAATCAGAAGACCTTCAAGTAATCGCCAGCTAAAGCAGAAACTTTATCCAGTACTTCAACAGCTAGTTCTGCCACTTTAATATTAGCCTTTAAGCACAACACGTATGAAACCAAAAGCTCAGTACAGAGGCTTTGCTTTTTCCACACGGAAGTGAGATGCATCTACAGATGAACTATTCTGAAGTTAGAGGTCCAAGCTGCGAATCAAATTAAGAATCAGAACAGTATCATTACTTCCTACCTTTGGAACACCAGTTTCTTTGAATGCTTGGTTCACAGCAGCTGGAGGTTTAGGCAGCACCATTGCATTTGCCATCTTACTAGGTCCTTTCATAGGCTTTATGGATGCTTTGGAGCATTCTGTTTTCTGTAGTGAAAACAATTACTATTAGTACAGAGCTAGTAATCCATCTTTTCCTTATAGATAGATTTCAAATGTTCCTTTACCTTAGCTATGCATGTTCCTCTTGTTGCAACTCTATTTCCTATTTCTTCCAAGGCAGCCCTTTTGCCAGTAAGGTGAGTTTTGGCTTTACTCTGAAGTTCAGTCACAGCATTCTCCACCTGTCTAGTGACCTAAAACGATAAGATTGCAGCTTAAGAGTCAGAGACCAGCTTTTTTTAATTTTCAGATACCTAACTCTGTCATACACTTACCACCACTGTACCTGTGTACCCCTGTGCATGCTACCCATTACTCAGCCAGGTTTTATTTCCTACCTGTTCACACATGCTCAGAGGAAGAACTCTCCTCTGTATAGGTTTCAGAGAGTACAGTACTCTCTGAAACTGTTGCAAGATTAGAGCAATGCACTCTACCTCATTCTTCCTCACTGATAGCTTTTTAAGGTTAAGAGTGCTTACCCCACTACTTATTTGTTGTATTTACACACTTTGTAACTACAGCAGTATTCCCATGAACAAAGCAATTTCTTTGCTAAATGCTCTATTGAGTTTGTGTGGCAAGGTTTTTGTAGCGGGGGGGTTACAGGGGTGGCTTCTGTAAGAAGCTGCTAGAAGCTTCCCCTGTGTCCGACAGAGCCAATACCAGACGGCTCTAAGATGGACCCGCCACTAGCCAAGGCCGAGCCAATCAGTGATAGTGGTAACACCTCTGTGATAACATATTTAAGAAGGGAAAAAAGTTGCGGCAGGCACAGAAACTGCAGCCAGAGAGAGGAGTGAGAACATGTAAGAGAAACAACCCTGCAGACACCAAGGTCAGTG
>JANHGO010000069.1:60041584-60071602 GCA_024606505.1 Aquila spilogaster
ATACACTGAAACTCAACTGTCTTCTACATAAACTGTAGGTCTAGCATTAGTTGTACCATATAGCAGAGCCAGCACTCTAGGTTCAATGCTTCCAAATCTGCGCAGGTAAGTCATGCCATCTTTGGTTGACTGCAGTACCAGGAAGGACGAGGGAGCGAGAGGGAGGACAAGAGTTCTGGAAAGCGGTGTCAACTTTCACTAGGCAGTTGAGCCTCAATGTCCACTCTGCAAATGGGGCACTTCTTGTTAGTAATCAACCACTGATCTACACATACTTGGTGGAAAAGGTGCATACATGGAAGGCGCCTGTCATCAGAACAGAAAAACATTAGTGTTAATAAAGCATTTCCGTATCAACATACCCATTGGAAAAGCAGTAGTTTGGGTTTTGCTAATTGCTATTCTTTTTGCATGTGCATGTTTTTCCACAAGTTTCACTAGCTTTTCCAGTTCAACCTGCATTTTGTCTAGTTCCAAGAAGAAATGGATATGGGCAACAAAGTCAAGCATCAGCTAGCTTCTGCTGTATTACACTGATTTAAACCTTTTATAGCTTCAGTAGCATTACTCCAGAAAAACTAAAATTGACAGTCCTGATTAATTCAGGGCATCAGCTTGGGCTCATGTTATAAGACAGTCAACTTATGGAAGACCGTAAGAAAATAACCTACATTCTACCCAAAGACAATACAGACTGAACAGCGTGTGTTTTCAGTTGCAACTTGTGTTATTTATTGGTTCAGTGACAGAGAGTCCTTAATTGCAACTGTTATCCTAAGGAGTATTGCAGAGTAGTGTACTATATTCAAGTACATTCTTAAAGCCAGAACATAACATTATATTCTGATATTCAGTGGTACTACTTACCTGACATCTTCACCTTCCTCCAATATAGACAAACAGATGGTACACTTTTCCTCTGTGTCTTCTTCTGTTCCTTCCTCCCCATCTTGTTTGCAGTGCAGTTTCCTCTGTGAGAACCAATCAGTTGTTACCTTATTAGTAGAGATGACATTATTGACAAACTGAGTAAAATCTGTTTTTAATACATATTCAACACATACTTCTTTGAAAACATTTCATAATATTTATTCAAATGTATTTGAACCAAAATGAATTAAGAACTACCACTTGGAGCAAAATCACAGGACATTTCAGATTTATTTAACTATTGTTAATTACAAAAGTCTACTGGACTGTGAATGTATTGATTTAATATTGTTGCAACCAGTCCTTTTACTTGTCTATGTATAAATATCTTCATTTTATTAATGAAGAGGCAAAAAAAAAAAAAAATCCTTTCAAACTTAGTATCTTAAGTCACTATTTATCAAGTGTGAAAAAACACTGTGTAAATGTGGATGGGATTCTATATTTCGGTATAGTAAACTCCAATTGAGAGACAACTTAAGTTGTCAAAATTCCATACCAGATTCAAAACTTCCTGGTGTCCCAGTCTTCCTAATGTGATCAGAGTAAAGGTAAAATGATACATACCAAGCAGGTAAGCATCATAAACAATTTATTGCAAAAATAAAGTCTTTATTTGATGAGTTATCACTTAAGTCTGTTGACTATTTAGATATTACCAATAGTTGTTTCATTGCTCACAAGGCTATTCATAACTGCTGGACAAGTTATTAAATCATATCAAACCACTTTTATTTATGACATCATATCACATTACAGTAGCTCTTTATCTAGGGACCACATTTTTTATTTTCTTTGTGAAAGAAGTGGCATTGTAAGCTGTGCTTACAATCCTTTAAATTGCAAGATACATAAAACATGCACTCTTTAAAGCTGACATTTCTGCAGATTTAAGGTAAACATAAACATTATTACATTTTCAAAGAAATATTACAGACAGGCCACAATTTGAGAAATCCTCACCTTTTTGTATTTATGTGGATATGTGCATCTTTCTATAGTTCCCTGTGTTGCTCCGCGATTAACATTGCCTAATCGTTCCTCCAAGTGAATCAGCTCCTATAAAATTATCAAGGAATATACAGTGTAAGAACTGACTAAATATTACTTTTATTCTAACTTATTGCAGAATGACAAACACTCAATTCCCAACTTTTTCAAATACAGGCAAAGCAAAAAAAGAGTATGTTGTGTAGGAAAAGTGATGGGTTTCTGTAGAAAAACCCACACAACACTGCCTGGTATTTTAAGTTATAGGGAAAAACTATTTTACTACTAAAAAAATTAGAAAATGTTTCTCAGCTAGGCATGGTTATCAGTATGTTCACACATACTTGTGTGACTAATGATGAAAATGCAATTAAAATGCACTACGTAAATATCTGCTTTCTAACAGTCATTAAGGCTTAGAAGAAAAAAAAGTTGCTTAAGTTGAAATACAATGACTGATTTCTTTTTCTCCAGCAATGAGTTTATTAGAACCATGAGATGTCACTGAAGATGTTTTCAGTAGACTAGGTCATTAACTCTCTGCATCTGATACCTTTTATTTTCTCTGGGTTTTTTTTCTTCCCTCAGTTTCAATTCCTGCACTACATAACAAACAGGACAGCACTGTTTAAGTTGCCAAGTTTCACCCTCACTAGGAGGATCCTGGCACAGTTATTTAGAGACAACACTACCTTTTACCAACATATCATGTGAATACTACATCCTACTAACTGGGGTGGTGGGCAGAGCAAGATGTACTGTCAGTTAATAACCACCTAAGCCTACATTGTCCAAGGCACCTTTTATTGACTGACTTTTCTATATGCTTTTATCCCAGTTCATGATAGTGAGGTCATTCTATAAATAAAGGGTATTTTCTTTATGACTCTTTTACAACTATATATAGAACTAGCTCTACCATATACCCTCCCCATATTCCCTCATGACACATTTTGACATATTATCTAGTTTTATTCTATTACAAACCTCAAAATTGCCCCTGAAAGGGCCTCTGAATGATGTTCCATCCAATCCTGATGAAATGTAACGGATGTGAGGGTAGCCCGCCATGTCTGGTACCTATTCAAACAGCAGACGTTAAGTTAAACCTATTCAGAACAGTTTCAGTATTTTACTGTTCACTTTGTAAAATTTAAGATCCTTTTGCTTTTACTGAATCACTTATTATTTATACTCCTCAGCTTGAGCATACAATTCCAACTGACAGCATAACACAACACCACTCTGAGCTCTCCAAACAGAACCAGAAGCAAAACAGAAGTGAGACTAGATCCTCTATTATAATCTCTCCACATGTGCATTATGTATTGCTTGGTCTCACTTCCCAGGTCTCAAAAATCTCAACCTACTTTGTATAAACCGCCATAAATATCTACCTATTTTTGTAAGCAAAACACCTAAAAGCTGCAAATGAAGTTACGAAAAGGACTTGCTATAGATTCTCAAATATAAGTTTTTGGTACTGCAGAAAAAACAAGGCTAATACTCAGTCTGGAAAAAAACAGCCAATATCCTTATCTTATCCAAAACAACTCAACATCTTCAGACACTCTTCAAATTTAAAGGCAGATAAAAAAAGTAACACTCAAAACTCGCATCTAAAGTCACAGGCAACTCTACATACACTCTACATTCAAGCATCCACTGACTTCCTTGCACATTAAGATACAGGCAGTGAACAAAATACCAGTGTCCAGTGATATACCCTACAGGCACTTCAAGCACCAGCACTTTTCATACAGGAAAGCAGAAAGGAAGTTAATATACCAAGGACCACCCTCACAGCAGGGCTTCTGTGTTCCATTTTTACCCCCGCGAGATGAGTGAATAATAGTATTACTTTTTGTTAGAAACATACCAGCAGCAATTTTTAATGAACAGGTGAAAAAAACCCAAAATGATCAGCAAATTCAGTTTACTTATTCATGTAGTGTGCACTGATATGAGGACTGTAAGCATCAATTCATTTGGAAATAACGTTAAGTACTATCTTCCTTTCTGTGCTATCAGCTGGTAACATCTCTGCTGCTGTATATGACAGCTCAATATTCATCTCATAAGGCTGTCAACAAGTCAGACATCCCAGATATTATTCATGAAGTCAGATATTCATGTGTGGCTTTTCTTATTTCCAGCAGACACTTCTAAGCTTAACCTATATAAAGGTATAAAACTGAATTAATGCATTGTGAGAAAGCATAGGCCTAGACAAAGTTACTCACATAACATAACAGACCAATAAACTAGCTTTCTATTTTTCAAATCCAGTCTGGTAACTAAAAGCTGACAGCGATAGAAAAAGATTTCTCTGCCCTAAAGAATTTTTTTTTTTTTAAAAGAAAAACAGAATATGATTATTTTAAAGTAGTTTACATGGTGCTTCCTAAATGATGACCATGTAGTGCCAATATAAAGCCACAAATACAGCCACAATATTAGTATTAGAATTTTACAAATCAGAGTAATAGAAACTGAAGATTTATCTTTCAGAGTATTTCCAGAATCCTAACACAGGGGGTGCCTCTCTCATAAGCAGCCTAAATATCTGTTGGTCTGGTACTAATGAGAGCTGGATATGGGAAACAAGCAAGACAGGATGACTGCTGCAAACTCCAACAGTGTATCAATTTAAAGATCTAAGTTGTTATGCAATACGCAGAGTGTATTTACAGAGATTATATACTAATACATGAATTCAATATGATTGCAAATATAGAATTTTATATCACAAGATACATATATTCATCTGCATACCTAAACATTTCATGTAAGTAACATCTTTTCACAACATAAACTGCAGCTGTAACAAAGGAATTTGGGAGAGTGCAATAAAAATATGAGAATTTGTAAAAACTACATTGTAAGAAATCTGGCTTCGATAATGGGTGATTTATGATCCATTATGCATTTAAGCATGTAATTCTACTTTGTCTTCCAAGTACAGAAAACGCATTTAAAGAACTAAGTCACTCATCCACACTATGAACAGCTTTGTTGTCCCAGGTTTTTACTAGGCATAGACCTGTTTGGCATCATTTGGAAGTTTCCATTGCCTGTTACTACATTGTGAACCGATTGCCTCCACTCAGAGGAAAGGAAACTCCTGTCAAAACCTAACCTAAGTCTGTTTTTTTGATTCACCAGGATTTGAAAACAGCTGTTGGAAAACAATGCATCTGATCGTGCAGACAATGCATCATTACAGGAGCTGTAAAGTCACAGGTGTATTGCTGTAATGCAATAATTACAGTTCCAATTGCCTCAAAAGTCAGAGTTTACCAACTGCAGTGGCGTGCACCCAGACAGGTCTCCCATTTGGAACAAATTCTGCTGCTGAAGACTATCTATTTAAGAAACGTACTAAAATTAATTTTAACACTACAAAACCAACCAAGAATTTCTCAGAGTACATACCACAACAAACTACTGAGCTTAGACAACAAAAATATTGGGTGGGACAATACATTTTCATGCTAATAAAGGGGCCTTCATACTATCCTGATGGGGAATGGCGTAACACCTCTACAAAATCATCTGAACATATGTACAGGCTCTTTTAAAATACTGTGAGAGCACAGCTTACATTTCTGGCCAAGTAAAACACTGTATTTTGAAAAAACATCTCTCTAAGAAAAAAAATAGCTTTTTTACGCCTGCAGAATAAGCAGTCTGCTAACATAGCAACATTTTAACTAATTACATTTGTGACTACAAACTGGAGGGAAGATGGGCAAGAGAGAACCATCAATAATGCCCAGCTAAGAACAGTCTAACTAAAATCCCTTTGACAGTTAGCATCAAGCTTCAAATGCAAAGAGAAGATTTCATCTCTCTTGAAACAGGTTCACACACAAATGGAAGTGTGTTTTCAGGAAGTTTTCATATTGACCATAAGAAAAAAGGAAAAGCTTAAAGCTAATGAAGAAACTAAAAAGTTAAAAGTAATGCCAGTCTGCACTAAGTGCTTGTATATATTGTTTTGGATACAGTCAAATTATAATATATACTTTAAAGCAATATACTCTGGACCTGCAAATTCCAGTACAAGTTTGCCAAGAACTGTTTTGTTTCCTGTAGAACAAGTATCATCTGCTTCTGGTTTTGCACTTTCTGTTGACACTTCCCACTACCACAAAAATTTGCAGCAACTAAAAAATTCAAGGCTAAGTCTGAACCATTTACAACACAAACATTCTGAAACAGTTTTAAACAGCTAACCTGCAGGAAAGATTTTTCTTCCTTGCTACCTTCTTTCAAACAGTTTCCATCCTTCCAGTATCTTTTTGCCTGTCAGTTGCCACAGTCAGTGAAGAATTCTTCCATTGTATGGTACTACCTATCTTGTCCATCCCAATCTTTTATTCAATGGTTCACATTAAGTATGACCTTCATACATATTAAAACAAATCCCAGCAATAAGCTTATCCAGTTAACTGCTTAGGTCCACATTAATACTCAAAAAGAAGTAAAGCTTAACAATTAATATCTTGATAAGCCAAATTCAAACAAGGAAAAGTTGCAGTTTTCACAGAGGGACACTGTGCAAAGGAACAAGTAATGCGTGCGGTGTAGCTAAAACTCAACTGTATCTGTGTCTGAGGGGAACATAAAATGAGCACTCTTCAAAAGTCTATATTCCACAAAAAACTGAAGAACAGTAATTCATGTGTATATTAAGAAAAAAGTAGCAGCTTCATTACAAAAGTCCATTTTCTTATTTGAAAAACGCAGTTAAATTCGATGCAGCTAATCAAGGCTATTTTAAACCTTAAGTTCACCTTGAATTACTATAGCTACATTAAATTACAGCCTTAAGCTAAGTGTTCAGATATTTTACAGGAAGTTTGTTAGCTTTTTTTGAACGGAACAGTTGCATCTCTTAGAGCTGTGATACCTGTATGACTACACAGAGTGATATCATTCTGACCAGCACACATCTACCATAATGTACTGGGATCTACTGGCCTATACCTCCAAATCTCTCCCAATTTTTACAACTAAGTGTAAAGATGGCCTCAACCACTCTGAGTCATTCAGCAGTTAAAGGAACAAAACAGTAAGGCTCTGAAATAGAAGAAAAAGGGGGGACAGCATATGAAAGCTGGATGTATAACACCTGAGAGAGGTTAAGTTACCATAAGTAACTTTTTTTCTTTCTTTGAAATTATGATCCAGTGATCTCCCTCTGACTGGCAAGCTGCAGTCCAGGTTCACAAATAAATTAAGGAGTCTTCTCAAGGCTTGCATCAACCCTTTAGAGTATTACACCACAGCTAGCAAACTCTGAAGTCCAGATAATTCTCCCCTCCAGTGAAATTCACAATCAACAAGACACTATTCAAAAAGGCAGAAGAAGCTGGAGTCAAGAGACTGGAACAGCATATCCCAGGAAATTCTTTGATTAATGGGTAGCTCAAACAATTTGAGAGGCATGTAAGATAGCCTCCATTATTTAAGATATATTTTATAAAACAGAAACTAAAAAAAAACCCCCCAAAACACAAAACCCACAAAAAACCACCTACCAACAAATCCCACTACTATGCATAATATGATCTGAAAACTGTACCTCTGACAGGTTTGCATGTTTTAAAAACAACAAATGAATAGAATATTCTATTGGTGGCAGGTTTGTTGCTTAAGTTTTAAATAGCCAAAATCCCAGATCAGTTGTAGTTAGTTTTCACCTAAACAAGAGTCAAAGTACACTAAGTTAAGAGGCATAAAGGGAACACGGCTCACTTCAGGTCTATATTCCATTTAAAATTTAGTTATCAGTTTAGAGCTGAAGAATTCTGGTTTTGTTCTTTGATTATGAAGAGGAGATGGAAAGGGGGAGAAACAAGACCTTCTAGTTTTAACCTTCCACCCCACCCTCCATTAAATGACAAAAAGGAACAAATCCAATTCAGAAAAATAACCCTTCCTTTAACAGAGCGGATTTAAAATATAAAGCACTGGGGTTTTTTTTAAGTGTCCTAGTAACAAACTCATATTCAGGGCAAGTTCCTGTTTCAAAGCTGAACTAAATTACAATTTCTAAATGAATGTCTGCAGACTTTTGAAACTTTACAGCAAATAATAGATTATACTCCATTTTTCTAATCCCTTTTGTATTTTTTGAAGCCTGAAAAATGTTAGAAATATTCTAATCTTTGCAGTTACAAAAATTAAGTGATTTTACAGCTAAACATAGCATTCTGGTCATTCAGGTAAATGGGTAACATATGGAAAACATGAGACACAGGGGAGCTGGCAATATAGAGAAGGGGACCCTTTCAGGGTGTCCTCAGGCCAAATGTAAAAACACCTTCTGGAGATTTCTTTTTGGACTTTTCCCATTCCAGATTTCATTACAAACTAGGGTGCCTTTTCTTTCCTGTAGGGTGCCTTCTTTCCTGAAGCAACAGAAGAAAAGGAACTCTGCTTGGATATGCGTTACAGCCATAAGTGTGGTTTGGCTAGTCAGAATTATGGCTAGTATATAGTTCATTATGAAAAAGTCACATTCCTTTTAATATCCATCTCAGCTTATTAAATTACAGAAATTCCCATCCTGTCCACACAGATGTGATAACTGGTGCTGGGCCCTCTGAGTCAAAAAGCCTTTCATAAACAGTGCCAAAAGAGCAGCCAAAGTCACTCAGAGTAAACAGAAATTGAATTGGCATCTAACAACAAGCACTGGCATCAGAAAAGAACAGAGGAACAGATAAAGCCTCTGTCTCCTGTGTCCTTCTCATCTGACGTTTCATTAGTTACGCCATGCATTGATCTTCAGTTGATTCTTCCTAAAAATGTTGTTCAAGTTTGCAGAATGGATATTTGTCCGGAATGGAATCAATCATAAAAATCACTTTGACAGAAGATCTTTCCTCAGCACATCCATGGCATTAAAGCAGTAACGATGGGAACACAAACTACTCTAAGCCAGGGTCACACTTAACAAAGTAATTGTGTTAAATCAAGGAGGCAAGCAGCCTAATCCTTGTCTACACAGATACGAAGCAAGCTCTTTTTAACTGCTTTTGATCTAGGATTCCTCCTGAAGGAACATTTAAACAGGTGAAAGTTTCAACCAAGCTAATAGAAAAGGAGATTTTGTTTTCCCCCCCCTTTATTTGGACTGTCAAAGCTGCTGAACGCTAATTATCTCCCCCAACATATCTTTATCATTTTGTCTCCCTGAGGATTAAAACTGCAGTCTACATTCCAGCACTGACTAGATGAAGATTAGGTTATCTGCATCCAAATAAAATCTGAAATTGATTTATGACAGTACTAGTGTCATTAAAGCCCAAATAATCCAATATGCCCTTTATGGTCTGGCAGTAGTTTGAAGGGGTGTGCTGATTTTGGCTGGGATAGAGTTAATTTTCTTCATAGTAGCTACTGTGGGGCTATGTTTTGGATTTGTGCTGAAAACAGTTTTGATAATGCCGAGATGTTTTCATTACTGCTGAGCAGTGCTTACACAGAGTCAAGGCCTTTTCTGCTTCTCGCACCACCCCACCAGTGAGTACGCCTGGGGTGCACAAGAAGTTGGGAGGAGACACAGCCAGGACAGCTGACCCCACCTGACCAAAGGGATACTCCATACCATATGCAATCGTGCTCAGTATATAAAGCTGGGGGAAGAACAAAGAAGGGAGGACATCCAGAGTGATGGCGTTTGTCTTCCCAAGTAACCGTTGGGCATGATGGAGCCCTGCTGTCCTGGAGATGGCTGAACACCTGCCTGCCCATGGGAAGTGGTGAATGAATTCCTTGTTTTGTGTGCGTGGCTTTTGCTTTACCTATTAAACTTGTCTTTATCTCAGCCCACAGGTTTTCTCACTTTTATTTTTTTTCTGATTCTGTCCCCCATCTCACTGTGAAGGAGATGAGTGAGCAGCTGCGTGGTGCTTAGCTGCCGGCTGCAGTTAAACCACGACAAGGGGTTTTAGCACTCCAGAACAGACGGAAAAAATGCACACGGCCTATGGGGCAGCATGCTGTTTCAGAAAGTGGATTCAACACAAATGAATTTTTTAGTCGAGCTACTGCATGAGTTGCTTTAAAAGACACCCCCCCCCAAATAAATGGAGAACATCAACATTTGATGACATCTGCATCAAGAATACAACTAATGAGCCTTGTAAATTGCTATTTAGTATCCTCTTACTCAGTGAAAGAAGAAAGCACTCCTCATAACATTAACCACTTAGCAGAGGGACTCTAATCACAGTTCAGCCTCTCCTCCCCTGTCCCTATTTCTAAAGTTACAATGAAAAAACCAAGGTGACAGCTGCAATTAATCCGTTGCTCTTTAATAAAAACTAAAATGGCACTTTTGTTTAATATCCAGCTAAGTTTGTTAGATGAAAAACTTCACTGACTACTTGCTCTATATTCAAAATCAATTTTGCTGACAGATCTGCTGTACTCTCACATACATGCAAATGAAGAAAATTTTGGCTTTCATTATTGCCATAGAAGGGGTAGAATCATCAAAAGGCATTTGTAACACTTTGAACTCATTGTACATATAACTTTTAGCAGTGCTCTAACCTGTCTTTATGTTCTTCTAGGGCATGTAATCTGAATACACTTCAAATTAGTCAGAGACTCAGAACACTACTTCAAAGTCGTAACACTGGATCTGATGACAGCAAGGTTCAAAAGAGATCCCAAACATTTGAGGAAGTACTGCTTACAGCAGTCTATACACTGTAAAACATGCTGTCAGTACAGTGTGTGCAAAAACCTCAAAATACAAACAACTTCAATTCCATTTCATCCAGAGATTCATGAATTACTGTTATGAGGATTAGATATCCCTACAGAAACACATGCACAAGTTTCTGTAGAATTAAAAAGCACTATTTCATCTGACACTTTTATCAATTAGTAACAGCAGTTACTGAGCAGAAGGGCAAGACTCCCTGAAGTATTTTATCACACATTCAGGAAATACTTCTGAAGAGTCTCTATCACAGCTTTCTTCCATTCTATTGCTAAAAAGAAGATGAAGAGTGGGGTCCCAACTACCTACTTGTGTAACATTTTAGTTATAGGAATACGCCTATGGAAGTTAAGATACAGTTAAAAGTTTCTCATCACTCTGTAATACAAGGATCAGCTGAACTCTGAAGTTTCTCGAAACTTCACAGCAATCATGAAAATAATTCCCATAATCGACTTATTAGCCCTGACAGAAAATGAGATAAAATAGGCACACGTTTAACTTGCTGCCTCCTAATGCAACTGCAGTTCCCTGAACTATTAGGAGGGCCCTTTCTCATTGAGAATCTGAAGCAGCTGATGTGATCTGTTACAGTACAACACATGAAACAAATGTGAGAGAGGCAAGCCATTTTCCATCCACTTGAAACAACATACACCTAA
Source organism: Aquila spilogaster (assembly GCA_024606505.1). NCBI lineage: Eukaryota > Metazoa > Chordata > Aves > Accipitriformes > Accipitridae > Aquila > Aquila spilogaster. The sequence continues at coordinate 60,052,913 of JANHGO010000069.1, forward strand.
CTGAAGAAGAATGCAGAAAATCTTCATTTGAATAGATGATACACAGGAGATAAGGTTATGCAGCAAGAATCTTGTTGGCTACACTAGAATACCAAATTCTACAGACTGCTCTATAAAGTCTGTGGTAAGTATGCAAGCTGTGCACCAATGAATTACCAACCCTGATATATCAGGGGAAGTACTTAAGGATTATTATCATGTTTGCTAGTTAAATAGCAAGAAACAAGCAATGTTAAGACCAGACTATGAAGAGATAGCTGTTACAGTATTGTTTGTAAATTTACAGTTCAATCCCTAGATGTCAATTCTGGCTACAAACAGAGGAATTTTGGATGGACAAGACTTGCAGGTTGCTTTTTAATTACAATTTTAGCATCCATTTACAGATAAGCCCACAATTTTGATTAGATTATCTAGCTTCAAAAGGGTTAAATAATATGGGTTAGCCACACAAAATACCACATAGAAACACTAATACTCCATTAAATTAAATCTGTGTCTCTGAATTTTCATTAAACAAAATTAAGAATATTTTAAATAAACCTACAAACATTCTTTCAAAAACAATACTCTGTAAAAGTCAGAGAGTTATGCTAATTTTCCTTGGTTTTCTACTGTAGATTAAGAAAAAGTTATGTGTAACAAGGGACTAGATTACCCTCATACTTCCTGTTGTTTATAACACTTCATGCTACGAAATTATATACTTTATCAAACAGAATTAGGTTGATGAACACCAAATATTATTTGAAAGCAACCAAATCTCTAGATGGAATTCTGGCTGTGCTGTACACACACCTTAAAAATAAAGCACCAGTGCTAATCCTCATGCACTGGGTGGAAAATTGGTACCTTTAACAATCCAAAACTCATTAAAGAAGAATCTGAACTTTAAAAATCAGATGCAGAGGGTCAATGCATTGCAATGCAAGTGACAATTTAATTCAAATATGTTTCATTTTACAAGAGCTGAAGTTAGAAATGTTAGTGTCCTATACTGTTTTCTCTTATTAGACATGAGCCTGTTCTAGCTCCCTATCTGGGAGTAACACACAGAAACACTGGAGTATTTTCTTCTTCAGTTGAACCACTAACTTTTGCAGTGATGTATACATGTCCAATTAAATGCAGTAAACCTTAAAATAATTTCCGTGACAAACAAAATAATTACAATGACCAATGATCATCATTTGTCATAAGCTATCTCCTTACCATTAAAGGAAGAGCCCCTATTTGCAAGTGATGAAGTCGAGGAGGTGCATGGTAGTGGGCCAAGTGAGGATGCAAGGGCCCTGGAGGGTAAGTAGCTGCAGTCACACCAGCTTCAATTCCCAGTTCCCTGTCACATGAATGAAAGTACATTACAGTAAAGGTACATCTTGAATCCTAGATACAATTCCACTGCTTTGGAAAGCATACAACACAGCACAGCTACCATAACAGTTTTACATAAGAATTTTTTTTAAACTTACTTAAACTTCGCTAAAGAATCATCTTAATCCTACCGTAACTAAAAGTTGTTTTTAAATCAGCTGTGAAGATTTAGTATGATAAATCAGTAGTGACAGCTCCACATTTACTGTGCCCAGGAATATTACCGGTGTGGAGTCTTCTCTGTAGCTCATGCTGTGGGAACAGCAGCTGTCATGCATGCACCTCTTCCCTAATGGTCAAAAGTATCTTTTTTTAATAATAAATATATTGTGGAACTTAAATGTAGCCTTCGTGAGTGGGCCTCATGCAATTTTAAATAAGTTCAGACAAAGAGGAGAGAGAATTAGTTTGTAACTCAAATCCAAACCTGTATTTTACAAAGAACATGAATATAAGAATAGTCTTCAGTAATGTTTTACTTGCCTATTTTAAAATCAATTCTTGAAATAACTACCTAGAGTAACACTCAATTCCATTTTAAAAGCAATGCATAAAACCCCCTAGAAATATATTTAAGATACTGAGTACTCAAAGCAATATTTCAAAGCCATATCAACATCTACATATTTTAAACTACAGGTGCATGCAGCACTTTTAAAAATCACAGCCAGCATTGCCAGCACTGTGATCAGCAGCACATTACTGTCTTTTGACCCGAGTCCCAGAAAATTAAAATAGTATCTGATTACTAACCAGGCAGATCTCTCTGGAGCTTGTCGAGGATGGGAAGACATTGTCTGAGGCACATGAATGTGATGCCCATGACCATAATTGGGATGCATTCTGTGAGGATGCGGAGGAGGCCGCTCATGAGCACGTCTGAACAACGTAAAACAGCAACAGTTAATTTCACATACTTGCTAGTATCAAGAAAGTAACATCCATAATCAAAACGTTACCAACTGAATTACTGGAATGCGTTTAAAATGAAAAAATAAAACTCCCCATACAGTATTTTAATTTCAACTTTAGATGTAAGTTAGAAAATAATTATAATATGGATTTTATATTGAAAGACAAAGCCAGCTTCAGCTATTGTGATCACCCTTCACTTGGCAGGTGTGACTACAGAAGGACTGACAAAATGTTTAATCCTACCTCAAACTGCAGGTAGGAAAGCAAAGGCCACATGACAGTCATGTTGAGATTCAGAGTCATTCACAGCTATGCTGCAGTTTATTTCTAGTAAAACTATACCAGCAAAAGTAACTAGGGGAAACTTAATACACTAATCAGAGGACATTTTCCTTGAAACATGTTTGCATCATAGCTCAATTAATAAGAGCACACAGTCTTTTCCATGCTAGCTGGTATAGAACTACAGTTTTGGAAAAAATCTTAAAATAACCCTGCTGGCTGACTTCTGTTACTTTGCCACTTCCCAGTCACAGAAACAAATGGATTGGGATTTTTATTTGCATTGCTTTCAATGCATAAAGTTTGTTGGGTTTTTTTTTAATTCAACTGAGAAACTTGGATTTTGCCAAAAGCATTACCCTGTCTTCAGATTCAGTACCACCTTAAACTACCTGACAAAGTAGACTACACATTTGGTAAATTTACATGTGTAGAGAAGTAAAAAGTTACTTAACAGCACACTATTCTAACCACTGTAAATTGACACTTCTCCAGAGAAATCTGTCAAGCTTGTATAAATTATTTTAGAAGTATTACTTTTCTGCAGTGGTACAGACCAACATGGGAACAGACCTACCAGCAGAACCTACTCCTAGTTTCACCTCCCTTCAGTTTATCAAATAACTATGGGGAAAAATCTGGAAGAACATATTTAAAAAAACCCAAAACATAGCAAAACAACTTCCCTAGTTCCATAAAAATTGAATGTCATGTAGGCCCATTTCTCCTAAAATTAGTCTTAACTTAGAAGAAACACATTTGAAATTACTTCTATGAATGTAAAACTCCTAGGCTATCTCACAATCTTAGTATAAAGTGGGTAATCAGATTTAAAATAAACAGAAAATCCATATGTTATACAAATACAGTGCACCCTCATACACTGCCTTTTGCACATTTTATGGCTGATTCCAAGACCCTAAGTTATAGCTTGAGACATGGCAGTGAGAAGAGGACTCTCAACCAGTCTCTACTTCCAATCCTGATAAAGTCCTATATTGTTAGACAGCAGGTACTCAAGCTAGACTATCCCATACGCTATTTCTAGAAATGAAGGATGAAAAAACATCTTAAGAACACTTTGAGATGCTGGGACATGGAACGAAGGAACTGCAAGTCTGCTGGCGGTTGCAGTCTGTGTATTAAATAATAGAGCGCATATACACAAGTTTCTGGTTGTCAGAGTATAATCTGATTTATATGAGGTTGGGCCAAGGCACCTACAATATTGATTTTGCATGTAATTTGTATGAGGATTAGAGGGGAAAAGAAAGACCAAGGGTGGAACAATTTCGTAAGATTACAAAACAAAACTACAGAGGATAAACCTCAATAGGCAAACTGACAGTCTGACCTGAGATTGGTGACTTCAGAGAGAATGTCAAGGAAGAACCTATTATCAACATTTGACTACAGTTTCTATACATATAAAGAAAATTCACTAGGCTAAGAAATGCCAATATTCACATTTCCAATCCCCAAACTACCAGAAAGTTTCCAGAACTGATAAGATAGCTACCACTATTATTTTTCCTTAAACTACTATCTTGCTGTCTCACATTCACTGGCTTGAATGTTCCAAAATTAATTTTGGGGTATAGCTGCATAATCATGGGCATACACAAGCAGTATGCCTGTATGTTTAGGTTAGGGTGTTTAGAGGTTATGCTGTTTGCATAGCAAACATAACAAAAGAACAGGTGTAGGTTCAGACAGATGAAAATTTTAATGACTGAGAAAGCAGGGTTATTATATGACTTTCCTGGGGGGCAGGGAAGGGGGAGAAAGTCTGTCGTGCCACTTTGTGAGCAATTACTGCCTACAGATATTTTTATGAATTACCTGGAAACTGCCTCAAAAGTTGCAGTTAAAGCAAACTTTTGTTTAAGCATTAACTTCTAAATCAGTTTTAAGTCAGCTACCAGTAGAATTTGCATAACAAAGTTAAGAGCAACAACTAGAGAGCTCATTCTTGAAATTCTCTTGGGTATTTAAAAGCATTATCTCCAGAATTAAAATAACTTCAGTTACTTTGTGCTTGAATACCAAGCCAGTACTGACCTGATTTCTGTTGATACTTGTGTCATGAATCTAGTTTAGCAACAACAGTAGCATCTCTTAAAGGATATCACCAAAGCTACATCTCAACTTTGGTCACATTCTCATACAGGTATTATTCAGTCTATTCCTTCTCTTTTAAAGACATAAAGGCATAGTGAAGCCAGCTAAGTATCTCTAAGGTTAAATCTGAATTAAACCTGGTAAACGGTCTCTTATGATAAATTGCTCATTTTATTTTAAAGCATTAGTTAAGAGAAAAATAATCTTAACAGCATCAACAAGGCAAAACACACTGTCAAGGAACACATTTGAAAGGTGCTTATGATGTACCTTCTAGGCTGTCCAGCTTGAAAAGGAATTCCCACCTGTTAATCTGGAGAATGAGTAATGGGCAAGAGAAACAAGCTTCCCTTCTCTTCCATGCCCCATGCCCCATTTGTGCCTTACCTGGAGATACTATTGAGAGATGTAATGGAACAGGTTCAGTCTTAATGCTCACACGACTGTGATGGTATGTAAAGACACTTCTTACCATGGTTTAATACTAACAGTTCCTAACCATGCAATTAACAGTTTGAGATTCACATGCAACATTTTACAAACCTGAGGGAAATGAATTATATGTTTAGATATTGTTCTGAGTACATTTGTGACATACGTTGGGTGTTGCATCATTCTTCTCCTCTGGACCTCCATCCTCTGGATCACTTCATGAGGATGTAGCCTCTGTGCTGGAGGTGCTGTTGCAGGGATGTGATGGGATATAGGCTGGTGTGTTGCAGGAAGATGCTGTGGTATTGGAGCTGCTGCATTGGCTAAAGGATGAGTTGGTGGTGGAGGTGGAGGTGGAACAGGATGAGAAGATGCATGAGAGGAGATTGACGGATGGAAGGGATGCACCGGATGAGGGATAACATAATCTACTTGAGGTGGAGGTTGTGGCTGTGGAGGAGGATTTCCATGAGAGTGAGGACATGCAGAAGCTTGATGGTGAAGAGGTCTGGTCAAAGAAGCATCTGCAATGAAAACATCAGGTGCTTTTAATTTGGTCGGTAGCAGGCTTTGACTTAAATTTTTTTTAAAAAGTATCTTCACACAGGTGCTTCAATATTATTACATCAGTGTAAACAGTGGCAACATGGGAATATGTGTTTATGCAATTTTTAAATAAAGCGATTCCAGCAATATACCCTACAAGAAACCCACACCTTCTGCAGCCAAAAGTATTCCACTTGCCAATGTTGGTAAAAAGAAAAAAAAATAATCTGTGTGATGCACGCTAAAAAAGGTTATGTGGTGAGAAATTTTACTTCAAGTTTGTTTTTTAATTTTTTAAAAATTCAATCCCCCCCAAGTCCACTACTCCGTGGAGACAATAAAATCCAAAAAAAGAAATCACAATCAAACACGAGTTGACTGTCTGAGCTTGCTCGTTGGGGCGGGGGTCGGGGGGTGGGACAGCGGACAGACCAAGGAAAAATAAAAAGGCATTGCTAAAATACAAAGGGGATGAAAAATATTTTCATAGTAAGTACAGTTTTTGAACTCTGAATGTTATTAAGTTCACTCAAAAGAAAATATTTTAACTTCACCTTGATCCTGTTCAAATCCTCTATATAAGCTGAACTGTTTAAATACATTTCTTAATGTGTTTTGCTAGGCCAGTTCTAAGATTAAAGCAAGCGGATAGTAAGAGTCTTCACAGGTGGTCAGGGAAGCTGTTTTCTTGTTTGTTTGGTTTTCCCCCCCAGGTACCCAGTACTTATCAGTACTTACAAGGAGAATGCATATAATGCCGACAGGAAGAGAGCGATGCCTGAGGAGGTTGGGGCTGTGGCTGCGCAACCATACTTGATCCATATCCGTCTATTGTTACTGATTGGCTTGGGCCAGCACCAGCCTGATGCCCATAAATTGCAGTTCGAGTTGAAGAACCAGGACAGCAGGGGTCAAAAGCAGATGTTCCATGAAAAGCACCACTTCCATGACTTCTTACGCCACTGCTGCTTAAGTCTACTGGCAATGCCTGCTGCGTAAACAAACCATCTTTTTTCAAGCAATTCTTCAGACATTGAAAACAAAGTCACCCTCAAACATAATGTGATAAAAAATAAAAATAAATACTGTCACAGGCAACTGGGGTCCAAATTTCTAAGTTTTAAGGCTCGACTCTGGAACATTCTTTAGTTATGGTTAACATTTCTTATTCCTAAGTTCTCGAAACTGGTAGGAGAGACTAAATTCATTACACTAGATTGTGTAAAAAAACCAAAAACCCTATGATGGATAAATAGTGAGTATATGGAAGCTACATGCATTGAAATATTTGGAGGCAAAAAACAATCTTTAGCATTTTCAGTTGTGCCGAATGTACTACACTTACAACAGAAACCAGACTGACAGTTCTGCATGTTTTAAATTAAGTTTGCACAGTATTGTTCTTACTTATAACCATATTGTTTTAGACCTGTGATTTTAGTTACTTAGAAAGTCTTAAAAACCAATGCTTTTAGAAGCACAACTCTTTTATACCTTTTATAAACAGAACACTAGACTTGATTTTTTCCTCCCTTAAAGCAGCTCAATTATTTGCATTGCAAAACTGCTATGATCGGCAGACTATATTTCAAGGTATTTATGTTTGGTTTGCTTAAACAGCCACTATCATCTTACGGTCATCAAGAGGAAGTCAGCTGTCAATGATTACTTGTTGGATTATGACTTTCTGTAAAATTTCAAATTTTTGTGTCTATATATTATAGTTCAAATTTTTCTTTTAGTTCCCTTCTATAATGCCTGCTACAGAACAAGAGAATAATCCACAATTCAGCATCCTATTCTATTCTGTCATATCTGTAACAACTTCAAATTGCAAAGGGAGAGTCACAAGAATTAAACATGCCTGGTCATGGTAACTGGTGCCAGAACTGCTGCTTGCTCCACAAGGTGCAGGCACTGGAGGAGGCCTTTCAACAGGGCAGCTGGAGTCACTGAATGAAGGAGATAGTGGAACAGCTGGGTGAGGGTTGTGGTGGTGGTGGTGGTGATGTTGAAAGTGGTGGCCATGCTGCTGAAAGCAGCTTGTATGTGGGTGCCCCAATGCATGATGAGTCTGTGAAGGTCCTCCACAAGGAGAATGCTGAGGGCAGCACGATGGTAACCTTGGCATGGCCGGAGGGCCAGTTTCCAGTGTCGTATTAGATGCAGTTCTTCTTATATCATCTTGAAGATAAAGAAAGTTAATATTGAAGTGAAAGAAATTAGTAAAGCTGATCACCATAAGGTAGTCTTAAATAGAAGAAAAATTTGTACTTCATGATTAAATAATTAACCAGTTGAAAAACAGATCTAGACTAAAACAAAACAAACTGGATACAAAAAAGAAGATTTAGCTATGCCTGCCAAATGAACCAAAACTGAATGGTTCAGGTGGATGTACTCACAGGAACCACTAGAGGACGTGAACTGACACTTGCCTTATTACACTAATTTAAGTCATATTATCAGCAGGGAAAGGAGGAAAGATCGTCCCTGTGGTTAGGGTGCAGAGACCTCAAATTCCTGTGCAACTGTGGTCAGCTCAGGTTTTTCATACCTCACCTGACTTGCAGACAGGGGCAGAGCACCCATGTTTCAGAGATGTTATGAGTGCTACCTGTATATACAGCTCTATTATAGGTCAGTATCTATACAGATCTGTGTAAGTGTGCTTCCAGTGAAGTAATCTACAGGGGGAGGATGAAGGAATCTATATACATCCTTCACTTCCTTACAATACACATTAAAAAAACCATCCCTGTAACACACTGCAACGAAAGACTTAACTCCCTGTGAACTACGTTCCACCTCCTCAAAAAGCAAGGATGTGGTTCATTAGGTATAACCAAATCATTCCAACAGGCAAAAGCAGAAGGTTCCAGCGTAACTTCCTTCATCTTTGGGGAGAAATCAGTGATCTTTTTCAGATTCCTGTCCTCTTAACTTATTACTGTTACGTCCAGTACTAAAAGTTCACATGCCGTTTAATCTAGAGAAGGCTGATTAATTTCCTCTACCTCCTTTGTACTAGGAGGCAACACAATAGTTTAGAAAGCTCTCTTATTCTGTACCTCCAGCTGAAGTACCAGCAGTGCCGCCACTGGGAAGACTAGAAGTCGTCTCTGGTGCTGCAGGGGGCTGGCTGTTGGAGACGTTTGGAGCTGCATCAGAGGCCTGCTCTGAGGTAGACGTACTAGAACTGTTACTGGAAGCAGAACTCACGACCTGTGGCTCCACTCTAGCTGACGTGGTTGGCACAACTGTTGGCTCTAGCAAAATAAAAAAGCTTTCATGTTCTTTAAGCTTTAAAAGCTGCTGGGTTTTTTTTATTGTTGTTGCTAGTTTTTGATTATTTTAAAAGAAATTCTAGATTCTGGTCTTGCCAGATGCTAAGGAAGTCGGAACACAAAAGCCTGACAGGTACAAAATAAAAAAATTAATTCTGTTTCACTCGTGTGTGGAAAAAAAATAAAATTATCTTTTTTTTTTAAATCAACTCAACTTTTTTTTTAAATCAACTCAAATTTTAAGAATTAATACAAAATCAATTCCCAACCAAATCTGACATATCAAGTTTTATTTACTGAATAAAATACTACTAGAAAGGAAATTAAATTACTTTGGTACTTTATGATGAAAACACTTGCTGAAATCCTTCATAAATCCACAGGCAAACTACTCTATGATTAAGTATTACCCTTACCATTTTTTTTAATGCCTACAAAGCGCAGAAAAATTTTTAGATAACTAACCAAGAACAGCATAATAACATCTAAACTAGCAGTACTACTGTACACACTTTAATCATTCTAGACACATAGTATTAAAGGCTATAGCAAGATAAATTTGGTTTCTAGTCTCAATACACATTAAAAGCAGATTCATTAAATCAGTATTTGAGACTTCTGTTAAAAGTACATACATGTTTCATTTTGCATATTGTAAAGGTAAAAGTCAGCAATACATTTATCTGAATCCAGGGAAATACACCAAATACGTGATAAATCTTGTTCTCTACTACACAACTGTAAACAGGTAAAAATTTAGAAAGATACTTGGTGGCATAATTAAAATTCAGTTTTGAAAAAGTCTGCCTTTGACTGTAAGTTTGAAATTTCTCTCTAATTACTGACAAGGCAATGACATAACTAGGAATATGAGATACCATAAAAGGGAATATCATCAGAAACAGCTCAGGTTTTTTTCAGTAAAAATGTCTGCATGGGTATCAGAAAAAAAAAAGCATCAAGATACTTCAAATACTTCTCTTACACAAAGTCTTAAAATAAAATATGACTGGTTTTCAAGATTTCTCTCTATATCTAGTAGCTATATCAGCAACTCAGTGAGCAAAGGAATAAACATATCTCCCTTCTTGCAAGTCTTCCAACTCATCACATTAAAAAAACATGACCTGATACCTCCATTTAAATTCCTTTGGATTTTGATGTGGCATTCCAATATACTAATTTTATTTAAAGGAAAACATTTTGGGAGAAATGTATTAATGCTTAAACTCAGAAAAAATCAGCAAGTATATAGGACACGTATAGCCTAACATTGATATGTGATCACACAGTGCTCAAGACTGGATGCTAATACATTCTGAAAGCAATCCTGCAGTCAGACAATTCTCAATTCTATCAGCCTGAATCACCCTGCTAGCCTGTTACTGTTTTGACTCACCATCAGCAATACAGACAGTTCTGTTTCTCCCCACCCAAACCAGTAAAAGCCAGTGGGCTTGGTCAATCTCAAACTACTAGCTAAGAGAAACTTAATTTCAACATACTTCACAGACATCAATCCAGGAAGATAGATGGAGATATGATCCTTATGCTCATGGAAGTAGCTAGCAAAGTTTTGAGACCAGTATCTTTGAAGACATCAGTAAAGTTATGATAAAATGCATAGCTGCCTTGTGTTAATTCAGAATTTTTATCATTTTAGACTAGTTCATGTGTGAAATTTGATGCCTCAACCCAAAAATAATATCCCTGAAATCCTGGAAGACTCATCTTAGAAAGGTATTTCCTCGGGGTGGGGGGAGAAACAGCTAGTCTTAAATATACACATTACAAAAGTAAAAGTTCATTCAGCAATAATATTTTTTAAAATTATTTCATTCCTGAATTTAAGACTAAATTCTATAATTTGAGTTTGAAGATAAATTAAAGCAACAGATGCTTATTCCCCCTCAATAATAGAGCTGTTGGGATATTTCACAGTAAATCCATGAAGAAAATAATCTCTAAATCAACCCATCCTCTTCCTTAGAAACCATCAAACAATCAAAACCAATTCCAAACCCTTCCAACTCTCCAACCCACCCCCAAAATCAGACAACTTTAAGAATAAGAAATTGCAAGATACTAGCTTGCGATGCCCTCAGGGACAGAACCACAACAGCACAAAACTTCTGTTAAACATTAAAAATAACATGCACCCAAGAAAACCCCAAAACCACCACCATGGAAAAAACACAAACAAAAACACCTGCAAAAATGTACATGAGCTTTAGTTTTTCCTTCTCTCAACTTTTGACAATACCTGGAAGTTGCTCTTATGATTTTCAGCAGGAATAGACTTGTTAAGTGCCAGTAGGTTTTAATGTTAGGAAATAATGAAAGGTTACAGCTCCAGAAACCTAACATACGTATACTTTACTAGTTTGGGATCGTTGGGTTTTTTTCTTTTTTTACGTTATTTTCACTCCAAGGCCTGAAAGAACAGCAACTATTCCAAAGCATAAGCAGCAATAGATTTTCCTTTTATAGTGTTGTACTGAAGTAAGTGCATATTTTTAAAGAAGTAGTTCCAACCTGTTCTGTAATTTCTGGCTGGTGAGTCATCCCTCAGACACACACCCAAGTCAGTTTTGGAAGAAAAATTAGAACTAGTAGCCCCACTGGGAATGGCTAAACTTTTAATTTTAAAAGGAAGGCTGCAAGAGGATTTTCTGACAGGCTTGGAAATTAATTTATTTAGAATTGAGACTCTTTCTTAGAATGGTATAACTGATGCAATTAACTCCACTCCCCCTACGCTGATGATCCTGCTTCTGAAAAAGGACAAGATTTCTCAGCCCAGTGCAACTTACCATCTTCATCCACTGTAAGGTCCACTACTTCCGCTGCATTCTGTCTCAGTGGCTGTATGACTGTGGAAATCCTACTGCGATTCCGTGGTTCTTGAGGTCGTGCAGCATGAGAACTAGAGCTTTGTCCCCAGTGTGATCTTGTGTGTCCAAGTGTTGAACGAGACCTTAAAAAAAGTAACACCTTAAGTATTAACCTAAATTTTGCCATTATTAAAGTTTTCTCCTCACCGTTTGAGAATCTATTTGAAGTATTTTTTTAAATTTTGTTATGTTAAAATACCCCACTACTCTGCATTCACTAGATGTGTACTTAGAAACATTACTGCAGCATTTACCAGGTAACATAACAGCAAATACCCAACAGGTGGAATTTAAAGGTCTTTAAACCATGTTCCTATTAAATACATACAGGTAACTTATAAAAAATTCACTGTGAAACCCTACAACTGCAGTCAGGCAGCAATTGTATCTGATGTTATATTTTAACTTTGTCAATAGTAGATGAAGGGTCTCCAAATCCTATACTATTCATAGGCAGTCTGAAACAGTGGGTCTATGAATGATGACAGAACTGTAAAGACAATAAAAATTTGTAAATATTAAGTCCTTTGCATGTTAACTTGTGACAGAATATTTTCAGAGGATAATTTCTATGCTTTAATTTAAATTTCCAAAATGTCCTAAAAAGTGCAAAATCTCTGGACTTGTCTCTCTTGAGTATTATCTCCCTCCCCCTCCCCTAAGAATGAACACAGCTTTGTGCAACACTTAATTAAACTTAAATGAAATGTGGCTTGAGGAGAGGAAATCGTTAGGTCTGTAACCATACCTAAGGAAAGGAATGGTTTTATCGCTATAGTATAACACTTAGCACCCATTGCATTCAATTCAGCCATACAAACCCAAACACTCAAATCAATGATGCTTTGGAGTCTAAGAGGATACTGTCTTTAATTAAGGGAAGAATATTTTTACAGTACTATATTTACCAGTTCACTCTCAAAAACCTTTGACCCCCCAGTATTTACATAAATCAAGTGGCACTTATTTTCCAATTTGGAAAAACGATGTACTCAGACTTCAGAAATTCAGAAGAGGAAAATGTGAAGAAAAGGGAATGACTTCACTGAAAACAAACAAACCCCACTGCAGAAATCACCATGGAGCTCAGTCTACATTTCTGTTCTGCCTGTACTCCCTTCACCCTTATCTGTGTAATTCACTAACAAAGATCAATGTATTCTCCTGTAGTGCAAAAAGCATGCTTGCTGCAGTCTTCTCAACTGGCTTACACTTCAATTCCACTTCAGTAGTCACTGTAATTTAAAGACTGCGTTGGTTCAAATAGGCACATTTTCTTTAAAGTTTGGATTTACATAATGTTCAAATTGATTTGTGTGTGTCCTACTAACACTCCAGAATGAAATTTACCTCCCAAGCCCCTTTAAAAACTTTACTATTACACTCTGGTGACCCAAGGTGCACTTTGGAAATACAAGGAGAGATTAAGTTCCCACCTTCTCCTTCATGTTCCCCTTCCCTTCAGTTAACTAAGAGTTAAGGTTAATGGGACCACCTCAGGTTTGGTAGTAAAAGAGAGGAGAAATTAGCTGTGGAAGGGTACGCAGGATTGCCAGTGTTCACTTCTCTCACAGAAATCCAGCTCCATATCAAAACTAGTGCAGTACCTACTACAACCATATTTTTTGTTTTTCAATGCAAGCTGTAAATTCAACAATAAGAAATTTCTTTGGATTTGTTGCAGAAAAGAACGAGCAGACAACATGACAAAGCATCAAACTTGAGATGAAGAGAAATAAGGCCTAGCATACAACTGTACAGTGAGCTGATAACCTTTAGGAGTTTTTGAATCAGGTATGATTTCAAGCAAAGATGGAGGTGGAAAGGATGGATTACTGAATTGAAACAGTCTTAAAGTTAGAGGCCTGGGTCTTTACTTCCTTGTTATGATTAAACAGGACATTATTCTGAACAACTAATGAGTATGTTAGCTATACAGTGCCATGTATATTCAGTCTGTGGCTGAGTCCATGTAATTTCAAAATGACTAGGTTAGTCCACCTCTGAAGTGTGTATGACCAAATTGTTTAGTCCATTTAATGCTAAGATGACTCTCAACCAGATCTTAATAGCTTTTTCACAATCAGAAAAGGATTGTTAGTGAAGGCTTCATAGCATTTTGGTAGATACTGTCTATCTCAACCTCCTAGCTATGATTTCAGCTGCTACACTGCTGCGTGAGATGCAGTTTATTTTACATCAAAGATTTAACTTTCTCTGTGCTTTTGAAAGTGGCCCTATCTTGATGGAGAAGGGAGAAGGAGGGAATAACCATCAGCACATAACAATTTCTTGATGGAATATGGCGCACTGGGCAAAATGAAGGACATGGAGGAAGAAACTAACACATGGATTTCTGTATGTAATTTTCTCAAACATGAGACTCTGCAATGTAAGAAAAAGTGATAAATTTCTATATGCACATCACCAAGTGAGGCTTCAACATGCTACCAACTGCATTTCACCAGCGACCACTCAGAAAACAAGCAGAAGAGCATTAGCATCTTGATTTCACAAAGCAAATAAAAATCAGACAAGTAATTAAGCAGATCTGGTAACAAAAGAACCAACAAAGGGATGCAGTCACAAAGTTTCTGGGTAATTTCTTGGTTTAAATTATGAGTAAGATTTTGGGGTCTGCTATTCTTAGTTGTAGGATAAACTCAAAGAAACTGCAGCTTAACAATTCCCATTGAAAGTGTTTTTCTCAAGACAAATGATTTTAACTGGGTTTAGTAAGTTTCAGAATAGTTTCTTTAGGAGTGAATGAAAGTAAGGAATTTTTTTTTGTGAGCACTCTCCTTACTTCTAGGAGGCCAAAACGAGTAGCTATCCACTGGACAATTTTACATTGATGCTACTGATAAAGTACACTACTTGTGGTTTAGGATCAAGCACTATGTATTCATTGCTGAGCAATGGTGTCCCATTACTGCTTTTTCCAGAGTCCACAGCCAGTTTAATCTGATCTTCTTACTTTTAGGAAAATAGCAATCATCAGAGTAGGATTTCACTAACAGAGTGGAGGAGGATGACAAGAAATAAATGCTGGAAGGGAGCAGGGGACAAAGGGGGAGGAATTCTTAAAGCCCACACAATATTACACTTAAGACAAGAGACAGCAAACCTTAAAAGCGAGCACAAATTCTACCATTTGCTGTCATGACAAGCAAGGCGGGACCTGTAAAGTTACCCAGAAAGTCTGGTTGAAGTCACCGCAGAAAGAAACCCTTTCTCTCATGCAACTTTAGCTCTCTAAAGCTTTTTCATTATCTGCTCCCTATTCAGCTTTACTACCTTTTTCTTTGAGAGAAATGTTCTTGGAACGTTCCATTTCTATGTTCTTTACCTATCCTGCCCACAACACATCAATAATAGTGCAAGATGATCTCATGTCCTCTAACATGCTCCTGGTTCTACATCACAACAGATGCTTTGCCTCAACATTTTCAACACAAAACTATTTTTTTTTTTGTCTCTAGCTTTTCCAAGTCTAAACACAAATTTTGAGTTTCTAAGGGACCCAGGTGTGTTGTCTGGAGAATGTTGGCTTCCTCCTCTCTTCCAGTAGTTTTCTTCTCTCCCACAAAAAATTTGGTATGACTGAAAGGAGGATTCAGGAAGAGACAGATTAAACACTTCATGAATTTTCTTTCCTCCTTTCCGATCTTTAGCACTAAAATGCCCAGTAAACTTGTATGCACACTCAACCATCAGCTGGCCTTCAGGTATTAGCAAGTTCATTCACACAAAAACCCCCCTGCATTCAAGTGCATCAATTCCTTTCAAAGTAAGTTTCACCTGTAAATTGTAAATAAATAAAAATATTCCTATTATCTATATATGGCCACTTGTTTAAAAGTATTTTTAAAAAAATAATGCTTTTTATCTTCCATTTAGGAAGGTAGAGAAACCAGTTTTAACATGCTTAAATATCTCAACCATACATTCTTACCACAGCTTAGATTTAGAGCCTACTATTAGATTAATCTTTTATTTACTAAGGTCAAGATTAGCATGTCAGAATTTTAAGTTTTTTGAAATTGTCAGGTGTAAAGTTGCAACTTCCCTGCAGAATGCTTTGTATAAAGACAAGCATCGTAAGTGACAGCCTCCAGAATTTAAGTAAACTTTTTCAAATCTACAATCTTTTTCACTACTATCAATTTGCACTCTGTAAGTCCATATATTGCTGTGGGGATATACGCTGCTACTCAACTAACAATTGAGTTTTGAAAAAAATACAAGTTGTTAGTTCTAGAGTATTCAGTGTATATAACAAGCATTAAAAAGGTTAGCCTCAGATTTCACAGAAAAAAGCTAGCAGTACTATGAAGGTCAAAAGAGGTATCTTCATTTTTGCATTTCTGATTTGACTTTTTTTTTTTACTTTCATCCAAATATACACTTTTGCCTGTAAGTAACCATTTATTTCACTCTGAACAGTATTCTGAGTTCAGTAAATAACCTTCATAATGTTCAGTTTGCTTACAGCATTTATATTTATAATTTTATACTGAACTATCATTTAGATGTCCCAGAGCTGCCTTACATTGTGGTTGGCAAAACTAATATGCTTGAAAACACAGGAAAACCTGCATAGGAAATATTCTATGTTCAAAGTATAAAAGACTAGTTTAGAAGTTTCTGATATTTCAGGCTCAAGATTTGAATTTAAGACTCTTCCTCCTCATAGCAAACTTCCTGGAATTGTTTTCTTACTGCTGTTTTGTTTTTTTTTTTCCAAACATTGAATCATGACTTTTTCCAATACAAAGTAAACCCCAATTATTTCTTTAATCTTCCCCCCAAAAGTAAAACTTAATTTGACCATTCTGTTATGATATTAATAAATAATCAAAGGCCTTTGAGAAATCTGCATATCAGAAACCCTAACAAACCAAACAGGCCAAAAATTTAAATGCACCAGAAAGCGCCCTTGGTTCAATCTCCTCCTCACTTAAGGCACCAGTAAAGACACTACTGACATCAATAAAAATCTCAGGAGGGGTTGCTGCCACTGTTTTGGCTGTAGCACTGCAGAAGGTGAGGGAAGAAAGAAGTAATTTTTTCAAGCCTTTTATGGCCGCTACACAAAACATTTCTTCTTGATGCTAGGAAGACAGCTGTTTATTTTTTAAAAGCATCTTATCTGCCTTTAATGACGTTTGAATTAATGTTCTATAAGCACAACCGCTTTCATCTAGCCTAATTTTTTACTCTTTAAAGCTTTACATGCAAGTTATAAGTGGCTAAAGCATTAACTTGATCTAGCTCAAGTCTGTTCAAGCATACATGTTGTTTCAGAAGTTTTAATGACTCTTCTCAACAAATACATTCATGTGGATAAATCAACTATTTCTAGAAACGTGTTTCTAATCCTCAAGACAGAGCATCTGTTGATTCTGCAGTTTTTGCTTTCTTTTAAACAGAAGGAAATATAAAGAAACATATTGTTGAAGAATTTTTAAAATGTTGATTTCGACCATCTGTCCCCACTTCCTCTTTGCTATAGATTCAGGCTGCATACTTTTGTGAGTATGATGTCCTTTGTGTGTCAAAGTTTAACAAAAAATTTAGTTAGTTCCTAGTGTTCACAAAATCTACATTACGCACACATTTGTCTTAAAGATAAAGTTGGTTTGTTCAATGTAATATTTATTACAATAGAAGTGCTTTTTGCAGGAAAGCTTGTCTGTTATTTTAAATTTAAAACTGCATTAGTGAAAGCGCTATCTGACGACAAACAAATGGAATGTTTTCATAATTTACTGCCTATTGTTCCTTTGTCATTATTTTATAAAAAATGGATAGTCATTCTTTGTATTCTACAATTTTGTCTTCATATTCACCAATATGAAAACATACGTAATAGGCAGCCATCTCCAACAGTCCCATGCACATGACAATTTCAAGTTTTCTTCTTCAAGGAACTCCACTTTAATAGCTTCTGCAAAATCTGACAAATATGGAACAAAACTTCCAGAGAGGCATAGAAGAACATGAAAGCATACACACCAGCAGCTTCAAAAAAGTAGGATGCTTTCCTGAGAAATGCTCAGTTAATCCCTAGATAGTCAACTCAGTCTAAACTTTCTCTCTCTACAATCTCACTGTACAGTTTTGCTTCCCCAAAATTCTGCTCATCAGTCACACCAACTACAACTACCTCAACAATTCCAGATTAGTTGAATTGTCAAGCTTTGGCAAAGCTGTGGTTTGGGTTTTTTTGTTTGTTTCTTTCTTTGGGCTTTTGGTTTTTTGTTGTTTGCGTTTTGGCGTTTGTTTTGGGTTTTTTTTTCCTGTTTAATCAAAAAATGCATACTATGCATCCTGGTTAGAATTTCTGTGACATTACCTTATGGGCTTTTAATGATACAGAGCCTTCTGACAAACTTGGAGTCAAGCCAAGTTGTATTAACACAAAGAGATGCAAGTCTCACCTGTAGCTTTCACCAACTGTGACAATCTCCACTTCACTATCTGTTGAGGTAACATTTATTTCTTCATTAGCAGTGACCTGGGGAGTGGAGGATGCTTCAATCACCACAACATCTTCATCAATACTTCCTGATAAGGAAAAAGGAAGAAGAAAGTTTGTATACTTCCATCTATCTCAGGAATTGTCATTATAAGAGACTATTATTTTCCTAGACTTAAAATACATATAGGTAGAGAATTTCATGGTGTATGTCAAAACCTTAGGTGCAACTGTCAAATACATGACCTAATTATTACAGGTAGCAATTCTGCTGTAAATACCTGGTTAGGACTCTCCAGTCTGGGAAAAGGACATTGCACAATTGAGGTTTGCAGAGTCAGAGCCAGTGTGGAAAGGA
>JANHGO010000069.1:60071702-60095486 GCA_024606505.1 Aquila spilogaster
CCTCTCTCCTCTCCCTCTTTTCCCTCTCCTCTCTCTTCTCCCTCTTTTCCCTCTCCTCTCTCTTCTCCCTCTTTTCCTGGGGTGGGGCGTAAGATATGCAAACTTACATTCTAGTGGAAGCAATTACGGTGAATTTTATTAGCTGTAATACCAATGAAATTCAGTCATTTAATATAAAAACAAACTTTCAAACTAGCAAAGCAGTGGAGGTTTCTTACCATTAATAGCTTTAATTTTTTTAAATGTTTTTGTAGGTATTAAAGTCTCAAGGCTAAACAGTGGCAACGGGAGAAAAATGATGCACCAACTAATATATGTTATTTACTTCTACAACAAAATGAAGACCACAAACCCACTGGTGTTTATAAAAATCTTTACATCTACACTTTCAGAGGCATAATCATATACTAGACAGAGGAAGTTAAAATGAAACTATCAGTAGTAAAAAACAACAACCAAAACCCCACAAAATCAATTTACAGGCAAGTTTTGATAAGAAACAATTTCCACTTCAGGAAGAATGATTCAAGTTCCAGCCTAATACCCAGATACATGGGAACACTTCTCTACAGCTGTAATACTGACAGTGACAAGTCTGAGCTTTCTAGAATACTTAACTGAGCTACAGATTATTCACTATATTAATACCACTGAGCACAGAAGAACTTAATAAATAAATGAGCTAGATAGTTTAGAAATCACAAACTACCATTCTGAGATTTGCAAATTTCTTCAAGAAAAGTGTTTGAAGAATTTGGTCTCTTTCAAGTCAATACTTACATCTTGTATGGACTGACTGTTCTCAGCTGCTCTATCCAATGACAAGGCAGGGTAGATTATTCCCCCCCAAGTACCAACATTTTTATATTTTGAAAAAACAAGTTGCATTATTTATTTTCCAATGGCCTTTCTTTGTTTCTGATCATGCTTATCCCAGAGAGACTGGTGCCTGAAGGTGGAAAGAGCGATGCTTCCAAATACTGGTGTTCACCAATTCTCACGATCAGAAGGAATACGTGACAAAATTAATTCTCAGAACTTGCAGGAAAATTTGGGGAAAAACTGAAAACATTACAGTGCCTAAAAAACAAAGTCACATGCTAAAATTGAAAATACAGAGAGGCCAATTACTCAAAGTGAAAGAAAGGCAGCTAAAGTCATCATCGCATTCAGAAGAATGTGAATGTCATGCTTTTGACGTCTTGCAAATCATGGACAAACAAGCAACAGCTTCCTCACACAAAACTATCTTAGCTGCTTCTCAGACAAAACCAGCTAGCCAAGCAGCCATTGAAAAATCAGTTAGAAAAACAAAACTATTTTTCCCCATCTCTGTGCTTCTAAACACGTGGTTCTCTGAATTACAGTAAGTTTGAGAGCACTCCTGGGAGTCCACATGTCCTCAGGCTCAATATTTATTGACATTTATGACAGGTGCAAAAGCAGGAAGATTGAGGCTTAAGTATGATCTCATTACTTGTGAAAATAAAGAGCACCTCCTTGAGGACAAAATCATACGTCATGTAATTCTAGTGTGCATCTCTACCGAAATTCTGACACAAACTTATCTGATGAAAACCAAAGGGAATTCTGAACTGAATACTACACAGTTCAGGTACTCGCCTTTGTCATGGTCTGAGAGTTCATTTTACTTAATCCTTTTTTTAAGCAAATCTTTAGTCAGGATGTGATTTTACAGACTACACAAGTCAGACTGTAGAAACCGTCAGGGCTGTTACTGGATGAACAGGTTTTATGACTTCCAAAATAATAAAGAAAATCTTTAGGAAAATAGACAAAGTTGCTGTAAGTAGGATATAGCATAGACATAGTTCAACTGTATGCTATTTCTTACTGCTCATGCTTTCTAATAGCACCCTCCCAAGTCAAAAGCACAAACTGATTAGGTTTTCATCCCATGAAGGGCTTTCCTATACAAGGAGCCAATAATACACACTTTCTTCAAAATTAAGCAGAAAAGCAACTCCTCTAAACTATGTAAATATTTGTAAGGCATTTAGTAAGAATACATTGCTAGGAAAAACCTAAGAATATAAGTTATGATCATATGCAACTTTGTACCACCTTTTAAACAAAAAGAGCTTTCAAGTAAGTTCTATTAGAAACACACAAAGGGGGCAAGTACATGTATGTGAACTTTGCTTATTTTAAGAACATTGCAGTAGTTTGGAGAACAGTAGATATTAGACAATCAGCCAATACAAACTGGTTTCATTACATTTATCTGAACAATAAAAAGTCAGTTGAATAGCAGAACTTCATTAACATAAGCAACACTGAAGTAATGTTCATAAACCTCATCAAGTAGCTCTTCCATAGTCAGACACTAGCCGTAGAGCCAGTAGTACTAAGTGGTAGGAAAACCCGATCTTTCATTGTCAACAGGATTTACTGTTTCTTCTTTGCCTCTCCTTATACATTACTACAAGGAAGAGAACACAGTTGAAACATCACAAACAAAACCACACCAGTTTATTCTGATTTAGACAAGCTTCTACAAAGCAGAGAAAAGGACAGTGTTAAAACAAAGAAAAGTCTCTGAAATAATCTGTCAAAATGAGGTCTCAGAGGACAGCCTCCTTGACAGGCCAACAGGAATAGAGGGTGCCTGCAATACATGAGCAGCAACACAGCTATCAAGGAGAGCCCCTGGAAACTTCAGGAAGCCCGTATATAAGGGATTTATCCTAGCATTAGAGCATTTCATTTACAAGGCAATTAACAATTAAAATTGCTGATACTAAAGAACAAGTGAAATTTAAGATGTCTTTTTGAATGTTCTGTAGTACCAAAGCGGGGGGGGGGGGGGGGAGAAAAAATTCACTGCCAAATGCACTTAAAATTCAAGTCTGCTGGTTTGAACTACTCCAAGCCTAATCCTAGCAAAGCCATGATGTTTTGCAGTTCCACATAACGCAACTTTGCAAGTTAAGTTAGTGTCTGAAGGTGAACTTTACTGGTACATCAGTCAGAG
Source organism: Aquila spilogaster (assembly GCA_024606505.1). Classification (NCBI taxonomy): domain Eukaryota; kingdom Metazoa; phylum Chordata; class Aves; order Accipitriformes; family Accipitridae; genus Aquila; species Aquila spilogaster. The sequence goes on from JANHGO010000069.1 coordinate 60,074,698, forward strand.
TAGTTCAAGATGGTTGACTTGAACCTTAAAAGTGCAAAACCCTGTAAAGCAGAAGGAAACTTTCTTTAGTGAGATGACCGACATGCAGAAATAAAACATGGATTTTCAGAGGTTTTGCTGTATTGTTTCTAGAAATATTTGCTCAAGAGAATTTTGAGGCACTCGCATGCCTCAAATATTTACCACATATGTAACTCTTAGGAGCCAGCTGGTGAATCCAAGGCTACACGTTAGCAGTAAACAGCTGAACGTATCTTTAAGGTGTCTACATCTTTAGATGTACATGGGAATACAGTTGCTATATATATACACACCTGTAAAGTAAATTTCTTAGGAAGGGCATAAAATCAACAGAATTTGATATTTCAGTAAATCCCAGTTCTAATGTAACGCACAATTTACAAAACATACCGACAGCCAAGGAAAAAACCCACAACAAAACAAACAAAAATCCAAATCCAGAAATACACCAGACGACAAAATACTTGCACATCTTTGTCAGTATTACTTTTCACCCTGCGGTCTACTTCACAGGATGCTTTATATAGTCCACATGACAAGGTATACTTCATTTATTTGCTTTTATACACGTACCAGTCACTGACCAGTCACCTTCTCTCTGGAATGAACTTCAAGCAAATTTGATCTAACTTAAAAGTATAAATATGAATACCTTACTCATCAATGTATCATCTAAATGACTGACCCTGTAAGAGAACAGCTAAATCTGTATAATGAGTGTGTTACTATACTAATCCTATACTCCTTGAAGGTAATCTCCCTTCAAGGAGAAGAGTCATTGGACTGTTGGCAGCAAAATAGTTACGCAGATCTATGAGAGGTATTTTGTACTACTTTCAGCATAATACCTATGGCTATGAAACAAACAGAAAATTATCCTCCTGCGGGTATACACTACTTCTCTGTGTCATCTCCTGAATACAAAATGCAGCAAGCAAATTATACTGTAGTTGTTTGTGACTAAATTAACCTTTGGGCCACCACTGAAAACCTCATTCTACATTTTAAATGAGCTGGTTAAAAACAAAACGTCTACTGAAAATTACAGCAAGAATTTTATTAGTTTCCACTGAAATTTGGGGGTTTTTTCCTACTCACATCCCCAAATAATATTTTGCAGTGCATGCAAAACACCAAATTTTAGTTTACAAGTTTTGCATATCCCAACAATTCAGACCTATCAATACCAGTCAGTAATTAGGTTTTGTACATGCCTAATAATTGGTAACAATCAGTAACTTCTTTACAGAAGCTTTTCCCCTCTTTTAAAAGCCTGTTTTATGATAGAAACCTAGTTCTCAGCCAACCTAGGGGAAGGGATAAACTACACTGGCTTGAGTCCAAATTTGAACATGGTCAAAATGATAATCATCCCTTAAAAAACAAAACACTCTCCTCCAGACCCTACATCACAAAGACAGTAAATCTGTCAGATTAAAGTACTTTATTAAGCAGAATTTAACTTATTAATGTATTAATATAATATATTAAATAATAATATATGTAGTCCAATATTTAGGTTAGTAAATGAGGGTATCTTTTCCCCAGAAAGTTGTAAGATTATTTCGGAACTATAACTGCTAGGTGTTGTTGACAGACCACATGCAGTTCAGGAAAGCAAGTTTTAGAATCAAATACTTTAATAATCCAGAAGTTACAAGTAAGAGACTAAGCTTTGCTCAGCAAAATATATACAATTATACTCTGTGTATAATAAATATAATTATACTATTACTTAACTCTGAAAGATCATGGCATAACAGAGATTAATCAATCACCATCTATACAGGTACCCCTCCAAGGACATAAATAACACTGGTATAATATCCAAATTTATGTTTGGCTGCTTGTTGTCCTTCCAGGAGGGTATTTTACATCTATTTTGCAATTAATATGGTGTTTAAGTAGTTTAAATTTTACATGTAAGATAGTGAATGAGTTTTACAATACACAATTTCAAATGAGACAGTCTGACCAAGCCATAAGTGAAAATAGAAGAGATTTAAAATAAGCAGGCAAGTTCCAGTGACAGAGATGACTTATTTTGAGTTCCAAGCTTTCACTGGATCAGACCAAGGGCCTGCTGAGGCCCACGTTCTCTCCGCCAGCTGCAGCAGGCAAAACTCTGCAGCCAGAGTAGAAAATCCAGGCTACATTCTTTAACTGAAGCCTCTCACACCACCCAGCACCCACAACAACGTTACAGATGTCAGAGAGCACTTTCTTGTCTATTCATTGCTCATGGACAGCTATCAGCAAGTGTGTCTGTATTGGGTCTGGCTGAGATGGAGTTAAATCTCCCCACAGCAGACCTCATAGTGCTGTGTTCTGTATTGGTAGCTAGAAGGGTGCTGATAACACACCAGTGTTTTGGCTACTGCTGAGCAGTGCTTGCACAGCATCAAGGCTGTCTCTCCAACATTTCCCCCCCACCCTCACCAGCAGCCTGGGGCTGGGCAAGATCTTGAGAGGGAACATAGCCGGGACAGCTGACCCAAACTGACCAAATGAATATTGCATACCATATGATGTCAGCTCAGCTATAAAAGCAAAGTAAAGAGAGATGGAAGGGGGGGCATTCGTTATTTACATTTGTCTTCCAGAGCAACCACTAGTACTGTACTGAAGCCCTGCTTCCCAGGAAATGGCCAGACATCGCCTGCTGATGGGAAGTAGAGGATAAAATCTTTTGTTTTCCTTTGTGACCTTTGCTTTTGCTTTATGGAACTGTCCTTATCTTGACCCATGAGCCTTTCATTATATTTTCTCTCCCCTGTCCAGCTGAGGAGGGGGAGTGATAGAGCAGCTTTGGTGGGCACCTGGCATCCAGCCAGGGTCAACCCACCACAGTGTCTAATCCTTTTTTGAACTTGCTGGTACTATGGCCCTCTACAGCACCTTGTGCTGGTGAGTTCAAGATAATTACCTGGATTGTAATTCAGCTTGAAATGGATAAAACAGTAATATCCTACTAGTGTTAATGAGTACTCCCTTCTTCAACTTTCAAACTTCTTGAACTAGGTGTGACCAGTATTCCCTGCTCCTAACCCCTGCTAACATAGCATAACTAACGCCATTTTATGAGGCAAGCAGCCATTCTCTGTTACCAAGAAGGTCACATATTTGTTCCCTTTCACCTCATTCTCAGGCTCTGAAGGTCCTGTGAACCAAGCAGACAAACCAAACAGATTTCTTCTTCCCCTTTCTATCAGCCTCAAGACTCCTGGGCGCCAAGACGATTACTCCCTTTCTTGCCAGCCTTGAAGGTCCCAGGCACCCAGCCAACCAGGTGTTGTTGATGACCCCATCACAGAACAGGGAAGAGTAACAGCACACAGAGCACCGTCTATAAAATCAAGCCATTACAAGTCCTAAGTGGGAACCTGGACCAGAACTGCTTGCTGGACAGGGAGAAGCGTGACCCCCCTGGAGGCCAGGGACCCCGCCACCATCCTCTGCATCCTCCAAGGATTGAGTGACTTGTATTCTTTATATGATTTTCGAGTCTAGATTATGATTATTATATTGATACAGCAAACCACATATTAAGATTTGACCTGATCTGCAGAGGGTCCAGGTGATTAGAAATTATAAGTCAAGTTGTATTATAAATTCTGTATTGCACTACTTATAGACTGTACTATATTGATTCTGCTTGTCAAAATCCTGTGCCATTGTAATCATAAATTCTGTGCTATACTAATCATAATATCCTGCTAAGAAAATAAAGCTTTAATTGTAACTCCAATTTAGTGCCATTGTCGTTCTGCCAAGGATCCCTAAAAGAACCTGCCTATGCCCTTAGTGTTGGGTGACACTTGGTTAGAAGACAACAGTTCTTCTGTACCTGGATTTATTTGGAATATACTTTCCAATAGCTGGGCATGATGGGAGAAATTTTCAAAAACATACAAATGGCTTAAGAGTCTGCACCCTGGTGGAAAAGACAGCCTACAACCAGAATTTAGGGGATCTTGTCCAACTGTGAGCCATGCTAATATGGGCTAATCCAAAACTCTACTGACTGTCATGGCTGAACCGCCGAAACCAGGACACTGTTCTTAACCAAACACACAAATCTTAGTCCTATCAGCAATGCTACAGCAAGCCAATTCTAGAAGTAGCATCTTTTCAGCACAGAAGGTTGCAGCAGCTACAGGGAAGAGAAGTGAATTCCATGCTAACTTTTATTACTGTAGCTATTTAAAGCTCCAATTCACAGCAGAGAGATATAGCAACAATGGTTAATGTCAACTGCTCACAAAGCCAGGTGCTTCTTTCCTTGCCACTTCCCAGTTCTTGCCCAACCCCTCTCTAGTAAGAGGCATGGTAGAAAGGATAAGTGTTCACTTCCTTGTCCACTAATGCTATTGAAATAAAAGCTCTGAATTATGAGCTGCATCTGTTACTGTGAGAAAAGGAGCACATGCTGTAGTTTTAGAAGGGATTAAGTAACTGAAAAATAATCAACTCTAACAACAGACAGCTCATTTCCACTTAATACATGTTTATCTTGAATCTGTTAAAATAATCTGAACACTGAACATGAAGTGGTATACGTTTAACATTTTCACCAGCCTATGGCTTTCAAAACATCAGATGTCTATATTCAACTTTTTGGAGAGACAAACAACAAATATGTTATACGAATTAAGAGGACAGTAGTGAATAAACTCAGTCTTATCATTCTAGGCAGCTCTGAACAAAAACTGGAACAGCTTCTCATCAGCATTACATTCCAAGGGAAGAGGCAATGCCTGTCTAGCACTAGCTGCTCAAAAATACAAAGTAACATCTCAGACCCTGAAGGAATTTTAAGTGCTATTAGGTGAACAATTTATGACAATGCAAAATTCTACGCAGCTTTTTTTTATAACAACACTTTCCCATTTCCCAGGGTTTAGCTTTACTGCCAAATCAGAGAATGTAAGGCTAAAAACTTGTTCCAATTTTAGCTTTTACTAGATCTCCCTCCCCAGATTGGCTGTCTCCAAATGGCACCCAAAGCCCTTTAAATCCAAGCTGAAAATCAAATACCTGTACAAGCGTATCAGAAAATTTGCATTACAACATTATAGAAATCCAATTACAGTAAAAGTTGAAATTTTGCCTCTTTTGACAAGGAAAGTCAAAAGAGGATTATCTCTGTAGGTGTGTATACAGCTCCTCCAAGGGTTAAAGAAAAGTTTCTGAGCTACCTAAACAAAACACAGAATCCAAATTTGCATTTCACAGCAAAAATGTTGCTGCTTGCAGTCATTTTAACTGTAAGCCCAGTATTTCAATTAAAACCAACTGATCAACATTCAGATTAGAATATATACCCCTGAAAGCACTTGCACTTTCAACTGTAACTGTATCATTAAACTACACATAGTTGTTTTTAAATTGTCCTTATGCCCCCAACTCTCCTCCCTGTCCTGAATGACCTTCACCTGGTCATCCCAGATTTAACGAGGACAACAGGCTTTTATGGCAAAGTTGGTAAAACAGTATAATCTATTCCCAGGTGTCAGGATTTCAGACTTTTTCAATACTCTTCCACTCCCAAAGCTCAAAGTTCCACCAGAAGAGTAGCTGAAGCCCTGACAGAAAAGGAAAAGGAGGAAAAGCCCTATATAGTGTTGTTTGGGGGGGGCAGGGGGTTGGTAAAGGTTTTGTAAAAGGTTTTGTTTAAAAAACAAGAACCCCCCCCACACACACACATCTCCATTCATATAATTTTCCAAAAATAGCCAAGTTAGTTTTATTAACTATAAGAACTAACCTACTAAACACTTATTTGGTTAAAAAGACCTGTTAGTTTAATTTCTTGCAATAATCAGAAAGAAACATCTTCCAGGACAGTATGCGCTAATTAAATTACTGATTCTTTAAATACACTGTATCTTTAGGTAAACATCTGTGCTGGTTTTGGCTGGGCTAGAGTTAATTTTCTTCATAGTAGCTAGTACGGGGCTATGTTTTGGATTTGTGCTGGAAACAATGTTGATAATGCCAAGATGTTTTAGTTACTGCTGAGCAGGGCTTACACACAGTTAAGGCCTTTTCTGCTTCTCACACTGCCCACCAGCGAGGGGATGCAACTGGGACAGGTGGCCCCAGCTGACCAAAGGGATATTCCATACCATATGCCATCATGCTCAGTATATAAAGCTGGGGGAAGAAGAAGGAAGGGGGGGACATTTGGAGTTATGGCATTCATCTTCCCAAGTAACTGTTACACACCATGGAGCCCTGCTTTCCTGGAGATGGCCAAACACCTGCCTACCGATGGGAAGTAGTGAATGAATTCCTTGTTTTGTTTTGCTTGCATGTGTGGCTTTTGCTTTACTTACTAAACTGTCTTTATCTCAGCCCATGAGTTTTCTCACTTTTACTCTTCTGATTCTGTTCCCCATCCCAGCAGGGGGGAGTGAACAACTGGCTGTGTGGTGCTTCGTTGCCAGCTGGGGTTATAAGCCATGACAACATCAACATTCAAAGCAAAGAAATATTTTGTGACATATCCTTAATACAAATTGCTATTAAGTAGGCTACAAGACTAATCGCATCACTTTGATGCCAGCTTATTAAAAATTCAGTTATTACCATAACTTTTTAAATTGTATTTTCTTTTCTGATTATTATTATTCTCCTCCTTTCTTAAGTCTATCCTCTACTACTTTTACATATATGCTGCAGGCCTCATATTCTTAGCAGAAGTTCTTTGTCCTTCAGTATATTCTGTAATTTCAGCAGATGCGTATGTAACCTTCACATGCCAATCTAGAGCAAAAAAATTAATCCCCAACGTTAACAGGCTAGTGTAGCATTACTAGCAATACAACCCCTTCCTCATATAGAAACACCATCATGCTTGTTCACTATACAGAGCAGTTGCATAGCTATTTTTCCAGCTGGCCCCATTTCTGTCCCAATTAACTCAATAACTAGAAATGCCTTATATAATAGCAGAAAGCTACAGAAAGTGTTAATCACACTTTTATCTTACTAAAAATAGGACACTTTTATGCAGGAAGTCTGTTCAACTTCCCATTTTATCTGAAATGTAAATAAAATGCTCAAAACCTTCCCATCAATACATATTTCCACTGGAAAAAAATCCCCATAGTATTCACACGCTCTAAGCCAGAATGACTTCTCAGCTCACTGCAAGTGTTAGTCCTGAAGTACAGCCACCAGAATACACATTCTTTAAAGCACACCTTACTTCAGTTACAACTGATGTCAGTATTTTAATCTAAAATTAACTGGTGCAGAACTAATCAATCTTTCATTCATGACATGAGAATAAACATAATTTAATAAATTAAGTGTGGTTTTCAAGTAGTTCAAAAATTAAGCCATTGGACAATAAACTTACTTTTCCACATAACTAGATTAAACAAATTGCAAGTTCCAGTCTTCCTACCATCAAAATAACATCACACTGAATCACTGAATTATCAGAAGTTACCTGAACAGCTTGAATATTCACTGATCATTACGTCAATTTTTAAAGAGATCTCTCTCAAAAAAGATTCCTTTGAAATGCCTATGGAAAGCCTCACCATGGAAATACTTGTTCTACACTTCAAGGGAAATAAAAGCACAGAAGTGGTATTAATTGAATTTGTGTTAAAAAAGGGCAGTAGGTTTTAACAGTTCAAGTACACTAAAAAAAAATTAATCGAAAATTCTCACTTTAAACACATTTATCATGGTTAAAAATAGATGGCCGCCTGAGAAGCCATAACCTACATTTTCTCATCCATATACCAGTTTCACTGTTGCATGGTGCTCTGTGTGCAAAGAGAGTTGTTAGTGGTCCTACATCATTTTACAGTTACCTGAAACTCCATCCTCTCTGAAAATGAGAAGAAACTATTAACTTGGAAGCAGAAGTGTTAACACAGTAGCTTCCCAAATTGGTTTTTAATATGAATGTATGCAAATCCGCATACATTAATTATTTACAGTTCATACCCTTCAATACATTCGAACATGCGTGTCAAACGTAACTTCTTTAGGCTTAAAAATCACATTTCTGTCCCCACAAAAATGCATGACGGTAATCAAGGCTGTGCAATAATTCTTCTGTTTCAGAGTTATTTATGCAGCCCTAGCACTGCATAAGTAAGATTTTTGCATTACAAATCTTACTGCTTGTGTTTAAACAGTACATTAAAGAACAACACACAAATTATTTCCTGCTACAATGCGTAACAAGCAATAATCTAGTCTTTAGTACTCTGGTTCTGTTCAAGCATAAATCCTGCCCTAACATGAACATACACACTTTTTTCTTTTTTTTAAACCTGTCCTTGTATTTTCAGTCATTTTTTCTTAGAGGAATGATCAGCACAGTCTGAGATACGGTTTCACCTTCTAAAATATACTTGTCACTAGGCAAAAAACATGGTTGCACAGATTAACACTATGCTGTGTTCTATGTATCTACTTCCCTGTGCTCTCTAAAAAGCTGAAACGATAAACAGAAGGCACAACTACAACACTGTGAACGTTACTGGTCCCAGTCCTGGGACTGCCTTTCACTTGGCAAATTTAAGATGAAAGGAAGTCCAAGAAAATTAGTAGATGAAGAGGGGAAAAAAAAAACCCAAAACAAAACCACCAAACCACACGTACCACCAAACACACCAAAACCGCCTCCCCGCCTCAACCCTTGCTCCAAACATTCAAGCATGCCCTCAAATACTGTGTCAAGACATAGTAGAGAAACATCTGTGTAAACCAACTGCAAGATTATTGCATTGAGTTTATCTAGGTAAAACATTTGGTATATACACAATACTTTGCTTTCCACAACTTCAAGCCTTAGAATTTTCTCTTATTATGCTCTTATCGCAATGACCAATTTTTTTTTCCTTTTAATTTTTTAAGTTGTCAAGCACAGTTCATTAGGTATTAGCAGATATTTCTACATTCTGAAACCAGAGTTGTTATTGCCACAATCAGTTAACAAAGCAGCAATATCTAAAATTTTTAATAAAATTCAACAGCTAAAAAAAAAAAATGGAGCAACTCCACAGCAGGTGGCTAATCAGATTCAGCAACCTTCCAGTACATTGTTTAGAATCAATTAACTTTACCTTTAATGTAAAAGCTAAAGATTCTAGATTTGTTATAATTTTACTGGAAGCTCTGAATGTACTTCTCCCATGAAGAATTTATGGTTTAATGTTCACATTACATGCAGTAAGTCTATTTGTAGTATAACTTCTATAAAAACACAAAACCAACCACACCAAATCACTTATTAAAAAAGCATACTGTATATAATGAAAGCTCATTAATAAAAAGTACCTCAGGAATTTAGTTTTACCTGAAGGAGCAGCTGTACTGTTCTGGTGGTTTTCACCAGGCGACACAAATAAGTCTTCCTCTCCTTCAGTAGATGAACTGGAAGAAGATTCACTACTGAGATCATTCTCGCTGGAACTGCTAGAGCTGGGTAGTAAAGCATACTTTCTTCGAGCTAACACTTCCCGCTTTTTCCTCTGCATTAAAATTCGTTCTTTTTGGTTCTGTGTCCGCTGTGACGAACTTGTTTTCACAAATCTCTTCCTATATGGAAGTCTTCTTAAAGAACTGCTGTGAAAACAGGGCCTTTTCATTAATAACCCAGGTACAGAGTCTGACTCAGTCCGAGGCCACTTTTGTGACCTTGCACTATGAGTTCTACTTGTAGTATTCAACACTGCCTGAGGGTGTCTTACAGGAGCATCTTTTTCTTCATCAGATGTTACTGTGTCGGAGTCTCCAAAATGTAGGCTAGATGAAGGTGAAGAGATACAGTCACTAAAAGAAGAATCATTGTCTTCACTCTGTGTTTCTAGGTGCTGTCTTAATCCTAAGATTCCTTGGTTTTCTTTATCAGGACAATTTTGAGTATACGAAGGACCAGCCTGCTGGCTTTTGCGTTTTTTTCGCACCACAATACTTTTGTCTTGGTCTGTACGGTTGCCATTCATGTCCTTTTGCTTTTGAGAATCACCACATAAGTGAGAGAACTCATTCCCTACTTTACTAGCAATCATCTCAACCTCTGCAGTGAAGCTTTTGGTTGCTCCAATAGGCTCAGGGTTCAAGAGGATCCCCTTCAGACTCTCCTGTCTCTTTGGTGCATCAGAAGGAACTTCACTCTTCATATCCGCTTTTAGAGTATAAACTATATTACATTCAGGAGTCCATTTAGACATGGAAAGTTTTAAGAAAGGCCTAGAAATAAACACAGATATGCATCAAGAAAAAGTAACATCAGATTTTTCAAGAGCAAAACTGAAATAAGAGAAAAGCAATTTACTGCTAAGACTGACCCCCCAGTGAAAAAACTAACACAGCAATAACTGAAATACAGCTGTTTCATAATATTAAGAATACTGCTTGACAATGTCATTTTGAATTAAGATGGATCTCTCATAACTTGCATTGAAGGGAATTTCTGTTAGTCAGAAAAAACATTATCACTTTCACAGGGCAAATATCGATGTACGTTGCCTGCAAAATGTATGGACGATGTCTGTTTTACCAATGCTTAAGCATGAGAGTTTTACAGGCTACTGCTTACAGAAGTTAAGTTTCAGCTAAATAGCTCCAATAGCCATCAACTAAACTGCATGCTTAAATAAGGCCTACATCTTCCCCTATAGCTGTATATATGCATAGTAAATACCTTGAACACTATACATGGTACAGTATGGTGACAACTGAGCTATAAAAATCAGTTACTTAGAATTCATAGTTCTTTTCTGACATGAAAAAGAATAAAACAGGAGAGATTTTGAACCTTATTATTTTGGGTTAACGTCATGAGAAATCCATTTATTACCTAGAGTTTCTTTAAAAAAACACCACACTAATAGTATACTGTACAAAGCTTTTTTCAGTCCATGTACTTTTGACTCTATCCTGCGACAGAAACGTCTATCATATCACATGTTCCCTTAATAGTTGGTACCAGGCAGGTTCCCCTCCCTGTCAAAATACTAGGCTGTCAACATACAACAGTGCAACATTAGCCTCAAAGACTACTTCAAAGAAAAACTTTTGTACTGGAAAACTACTGAGGGACACAGGCAACAGTAACCTCTAATACATTCACCTTCAACCTGCTTCATCTGGCATCTCTGCCTTCTGTTTAAAGTCCCTAAAGAAAGTGACAAAAGAAGCTGGTTCCCACTGTGATAACCACTGAAGCACTCTTGACTGTAACTAATATCACTTCTTCGTGCCTCAGATGAATAAGGCATATAGATGAATAAGGAATATAGTAGACATTTCGCAGTTGTACTACTTTAGCAGTTACATGCTTCTTCTTTTCTCCCTCCCTCACTTGTTTGAAGGAACATCTATGCTCTTCTAGAAGAAACGTTTATGAACTGAACTGGAATGTAGAGCTGACCAACCTGAAAAATAAATTTCTAACCAGATCAGACACCAATCCATTGCATAAGCACACAAACAGCTATACCTGGCTTACATCAGGTTGTGCTGAACTAACAGAAAACTGCTTAAAAAAAATATGTGCAACTATACCTTATGTGGGAATGAGGCTCCTTAAGCAGCACAACTGGAATATGCATGAAGCCACAAAAAAACAGTCTAAGGTAGCAACAACAAGATCCATGGCAGGTTAAGTGGCATTGCCTACTCAGGTCCGTAATCTTCTGCCTGAACCTCCAAATTCTTCAAAATGCTAACGCATTCTTACATCTGGTGCTAATATTTAAAGCTCTTGTTTATTTTGTCACAGAATGAATCAATACAAGATTGAGACTACAGAACAGTCAAATCAACATTTCTTAGTTTCACAAACTGATGCTGTCAGGAGCAGCTGCGAGCTAGTTGGCCTAACAGACCCTGAAGAATGACTTATCTCAGTTTGCAACAGGTATAAACTGATGCATTATCCCAGGCAGCCTGTGTTCTCTTCACAGCCATAAGCTACTAATCTAATTCTTCAAGTGATGTAATCTGGAATAAAAATTTTGCACAAGGCATATGTGCTGCAGTACTAACATCTAAAGAAGATGTGAGTTCACTGGATCTTTTTGGAGATCAAGAACCTTGTGGATCCTAGAACCCTAGCTGAAAAGATCCATTTGAATGTTCTCACTGGAAATCCTACAAACATTTAAAATCATTACTGTTCAATGTGAGGCCTATACCCTGTGATAACTAAGAAAGTGTTGCTGTTTTCTACCGGGATTGCAGCAGACAGGTATGTTTTACATCAGTAAGTCAAAAGCTAACTGCATGCAAGTTGGACTAAACCTCCTCTTGCCAGTATATACAACAGGACAGGTTCTTACTTTCACTTCATCAAAGCACAGTTCACAGTAGGAGATAAATATTTCTTATTTTCAAGTGTTAAACGGAAGACTGCTGCATCCCGGGCAATATATGTTGGGGGTTTTTAATTGCAATAAGTTTTTGTGGAATGCCCTATATAAGGCTATCCTCTTCTCTAGGACTGAAAAAAAAAAAAGCAAAATTGGAAAAAAACTTGGAATAAACATCAAGCATGTAAGAAGTATACACAGTAAACAAAGAAGTCTCTATTAAAGCTGCGGAATTCTGATATCTATGCTTCTCTGCTCCTGACAGCTCCTGAGGAAAATACCAGCTCTCACATGCTCCTCGGTATGCATGTACTTACCCTCACATACATGCACCATCTTTCTTTGCAAAAATTAAGACTGAAACTTCCATTTTATAAAATTTCTAACAAGGACAGAAAATCAGAATTCAAACCTGTTATAAGCACACAGAGAACAAGCAGTACACAATCTTTTCCTCATCCTCACAAGGTCACCTTTAAGGCAGTATTTTTGGTCTGTTATTTGTGCGCCACTGTTTTACAGAAATGCAACACTTAGTCTAGCCAGTCTTTTCCACAATCCAAAAGCAAGCCAGCCACTCCTACAATAACCCCGTATTTCATCACAAGGGTTTTTTTTTTTGTTTTGGTTTTTTGGGGGTTTTTGTTTTGTTTTTTAGAAAATCCACAAAATGTTTCGATTTGGGGGAAAAAAAAAAGCTGATTTATTCAGAGAGCTTATTGTCTTCCCACACAGTCATAACTCACCATCATATATTACACATCCAGCCTATACACAACAGTTTCCTGTCCTTTTAACATGATAAATTAAGGGGACAATTTTACTTAACTCTGAATTTTTCTTAAGAAACAAAAATCTGAACATTTTCTCATTATGTGAGCATAATCAGGGGCTGGTTTACAAAGGATTCGGTTCTACTCATTGGAGTGCTTCCACCCTGCATTTTATTGTTAAATTCTAGTGAGGAAATAACCATCAGTATGAAAGTTCTGCATTCTGAATGTGATTATCTTTGTATAAGCGCTGTTTACTTTTGCACAGAGGCCACTGTGCTGATATACAGATAGAGCTATTTAAGTTACAGCAGAAAAATTAAAGCAAGAAAAGTTTACACTTTGAGAAACCTCAAACTACTGTAAGATGGCAAAAAAACCTAAACCGCCACACAGTGAAAACTAGTGCACTTGAAATGCTATTTACTAGCTTAGTTTTATTAAAACAAGCAGCCTAGATGTAATAGCCAGTTAACAGATTCAAACATTTTGTATATTTGCACTCTTGCAACCAAGGAAAAAGTAACTCAACTAAGTAATCAAGATCTCTTGATTTTTTCTAACCAATACAGATCCTGAAGGACTGCTTACTCATGGGAGAGCTGCTGGCTTCCAATTAAAAATTGCACAACAGCTTAAACGTGAGTATATTTTTAAGTGAATGGCAGCAATCAACAATGACAAATAATCCATTCCTTCACTATTTAGAAATGCTATTACAAACCTTTGAACAAAAGACTTGAGCAAAAAAGACAGAAGTTGGAAGAAGAGCTTACCATTTAACTAGATTCCAATCCATTTTAAGTATTTTTAGTGGTTAGGCATAAGAAATACCCATACTACATATAAGTCCAATGCTTTTCCACCGAAGACAAGGTTTAAGAAGGACTACAAAAATATTATGCAAATAATTAAGAGTCTTTAGAATGAGATCATCTGCTGTTAAACACATAGAAGATCCTACAAAATCTCCCTCTAATTAAAAGTAGTCCTCAGAAGCTTTTTCAAAAAGCAGCAAGATACAATCAGCTCAATCAGCATTAGTGTTCCTCCTTCCCAATCAAAATATTTGACTATTAACTTAGAGTCAAGACTTCGAGAGGAAAAATGGGGTAGTATCTTCTTTTAAGCCATTTTAAGTAAAGACTTAATGAAGAGCTGTTAAGACAGCTACCTGAAAACTATCATTATTCTAAGTTGCCCTCTAAAGAATCATGAAGTGTACATGACTTTTATCCATTCATGTCACAAAGTAAAGACCTTTGATATTAATCATGCCAAGACATAACAGCAGCACAAGAAAATTCATGCAAACTGGGAAGTCCCTCAAAATTGCCAAGTCAAAAAACAAGCTCAAAGTTTGAAATCTTTACAGCAGCCAAGTTTATGATCACAAATAAAAGCAGAACACATTTGAGTTATAAGATGGAACAAAGTATTTTGTCATTAAGAATTAATTCCATTACTAGCAATCAAAAAGTATGATAGCATTAAAGCACTATAAAACAGTGAAATGGTTCATTACACATTAACTCGATTTTTTGTTGTAAACTTGGTTGATGAATACATGCAATCTAATATATCATTACTTTGAAAATTATTTTAAAATGTAATTGAAAATACTAGTCAACTCCCTTCACCATCAAGAATCGATCTCCTTTTTAGGTGTCAAAAAGAACCTTGATCAATTCTCTCAAGGCTGCTACAGTAAGTACACAGTGCTTTGACACATGACCAGTCAACCACTTTGCAGAAAATGCCTATCTTAAGCACATGCTTCTTACATAACCGTGAAATTACTGGTCTCTGTCCCATTAGTGTGATACGCACACCTAAACCCAGCCAGCCAAACAGACTTCTGGCCAACTTGATGAAAAGCAGTGAATAAAAAAGTTTCATTTACAAAGCAGTTAGCAGTCTACTTCCTCATTTTCCCCATCTTCAATTTCCTGCTCCTCTCTTATTACAACACAGTAATTTCCCCTTGTCTGATGCGCTCTCCACCACTCAGACCCTAAACGTACTTACAGACAACTCGGGTATCCAGTAGGGTTGAGCCTAGAGGCTAGAGCACACAAAAATTCTTCCCAATACAACAGGTCTCAAGACTACCAAGAGCTTGCGGAACACACTGTTGTCACAATCTCAGAATGAACACAGCAATTCCACTTCCATACACATTCTGTGCCATCTTAGACCATTTATGTACCCAACCCAAATGCCCATATATAGAGTGATATCAGGCAAGACAATATTTAAGATTGTCTCAGAAAGGAAGTTTCTATCAGTTCCATTTGTAGTTCCTTTATTCAGTCCTAACTCTTATTTTCTTTACATAGGTTCACTGAACTCACAATTAACTTTTAAAATTAATTCCCTTCCCCAATATGTGGCTTTTATCAGATTTTACTTTTAATGTTATTTTTTACTCTGACCAGCTAATACTAGTACTTCATGAGGAAACCTCACTGTTGAGGCCTGGTATGCACAAACAAACCTTATGCTCTGTATACTGTTGCTACCACAGTACTTTTTTTGGAACTAGCGAATATGGTTATCAAGAGCTCAAAGAATGGACCAGTGAATGAAAGTATTGCACAAGCTGTATTTTGGAACACCAACAGTCATTTCTTTCCTCTCATTAAAAAGATGTATTTTTATTCTTTCAACAAGGCTCTTCCATCAGAAAAATCAAGACACCAAGAAACAGGATAATAAAAAAGCTTATAAAATTTGTACAAGACCTTCAGCAAAAGTGAGATAACCTAAGTACTACTACTTCCCTTTCTCAAGGGCAGAGAGCCAAACAAGACTGATTCATGCATGACCCTGACGCAATGGAGGTTGACAGAGGGCTTGGAGCCATTTAAAAAGCTGCACCCCCAACAAAATCCCATGAAGATTGAATCTCAGTGCTATCATGCCCTGCTCCAACAAAAATAAAGAACTCAGCAGTTCACAAAAGAAAAACCCCACTTGTTAGCCTAAAAGGGGCAGTCATGCCCTATTCCTTTCATTCCTATCAAGCAGGGACAACCTGTACAATGCAGAGTAAGCAGCAAGAACACAAATATCCAATATTCAGTTCCACTATCAGCAAAACAAGTGCAATCAGATTTTGAAACTTTATTGCATTGTTCTTTGCTTTTGGTTGTTCTTAATTTTCACAACTTCATGAGACAAACCGCTCTTTTAAAGCTTGTTTTAACTACTAAATTTTAGCATACTATATATTGGTCTGCTAATCTTTGCTGGCAAATAAAGCAATTGATAGTTAAAGATCTATGCATTGTTATAAAACAGCAACAATCAGAAGGTAATCTGAAACTCTATTATGTTTGCTTTGATATTATGTAGCATCAAACACATCTTTATTCACAGGACAATATGAAATACCATTACAAACCACGCTCAGTTTCCTTTGTTTGCTTTAACGCACCCACAGTGATGACAGATACACCAATTTTTGAATGACAAAATTACCTGAGAATACTCCAAGCAGAATACTTATCTTTTGCCCTACAGAAAGGTACAGTATTTCAGAATAATGTGCATAGTATTAGTCACAAACTGCATGATAACGTTCTGGAGACAGGTTCTTGCCTACGGTCAGCCAAAGACACTCCATGACACCCAGCCCAGACAGAAGAGTTTGTCTGTGCTTTGCAGAGGGGTGCTACAGTTACACGAGCCACAGCAATGCAGGCAGGCTTACTCACTCCTTGCAGCCAATTCTAGGAACCATCACTGGCTTGGAAAGCCTACACTTAAAGTGAAACAATGTTATTTCAAGTACAGTACTACTCTTACTAACCTTTGCAAAGCCATCTCAAAGACAAGTCAGACCACAGTAACTGTACTGCAAAGTACTGTAAACAGCAGTATCTATCCTCTGGACCAGCAAAGTCTCCTTAATTTTATCTCTGAAAAAAATTCATCTGAGACCTTCAAGGTTCGTTTCCTCATGCATAAGTGCACTCAGATCAGTAAAGCAATTATCTTGCAATAGAAATGTCAGGCCACCTATAGAATAGCTACAGAATGCCTCTGTTATGCCACGTTATCATTCACCTCTGAGACTTACCACCACTGTATTCTTACGAAAAGACTATTGAAAGTGTCTGTCTCACATCTTCTAACTGAATCCAGCACAGGACAGCTACAAACAGAAGAGCTCTTCCCTAGGACTGATCTATGGCCTGACTCCAGCAGGAACAGACAGAACGCATGGAGCATGCACAGCTGGAAGTGCCTCAGCTACATGAGTTGGCAGGCTAAGAGCAATTCTGCATAGAGTCCCACGAACAAGTTAGTTCTCCCGCAATACACTATGAATCAGTCCAAGACCATAAGGCACCCATAGAAATCCTAGCATCAATCAAGCATCAGTGAAGCATTAGCACGCACACAGCCACCTGGGCAAGGAATCTGTTTGGCTTTGCACAATGGATGCAAACAGGTGGATTTGACAAACATGGTATTCACAAGCACATTCTTCAGTCTAGACCATTTCTTTGCTCTGTCCTAGGCTTAAACTCAGTTAGCTACATTAACACTATGTAAATCATGGTTTTAAGACATAAGCATTATGATTTGGCAATCGGGAATGTTTTGACTTCAGTGAACTCCAAGACAAACATAACAGCCACGAACTTGGGAATAAGAAGCAGTAGCTTTATAAAAGAATGACAAAATACACTTTTTTATTGGAGCTTAAGATCTTAACTAGGAATTCTGCTTGCAGAGACAGTTAGGGAAGTTCTGAGTTACACAGCCATCAAAAATAATTTAAAAATTTACTTCTTGGTCCCCCTAGCAGTTTTGACCTTTGACGTATGTGTAACTGTTCTTAATGCAGTGTCCTTTTGCAAACACTTCTCGATAAGGCTTTGAGAAGCAAAGGAAGACATGATCTTTGCCACAACTGCTAACAAGAACCTTGGAGGTGAGAATGATGAGATTAACCATCGAGACAGTTTTATGCTGTTCTTCAGGAAACCTGTTAGAAGTAGGGGATTTTTCAGATATTAAATCGAGTAGATCTACCAGTTTAACAGGGAAGGACAGCGCAGCAGACTTCTCCACTCTTCACCCAGTAGAGCCAAGTGGCAGTGGGTAAAAGCAAATATTTTACTCGACAGAAGCCAAGTATTAGGACTGCACTTTATTGGCAAAAAAAATACAGAAGGAAGTCTCTTGCCAGTGAAGTCGTGAACCAGCCTTCTCAGATTTCACTTGGTAAACACTTAATAAGGAAGACATCACTTTAATTCACAGTAGTTACTTTTCCAAATAGCACAAGCTATATAAAACCCATAAACCAGCAAAATAATCTCGTTAGCAAAATCCCTTCCCCTCTGCTCCATTAGGGGTCTCTGTTAGGCCTGACATCAGCCCACCAAGAAAACCAACCAATCCAAAGCCTGAAGGAAGTTCAGTAGTGTAACACTTTGGCTGCGGATACATTTTGTGTTTCTTTTAAGAGCACTGTAGACTTTGGAAGCAGCTGATCACTGTCACTTACACTGACAAAACTTAAAGAGACTACGACTGGGAGTAATTACCCTATCCCTACATTGTACACGTCCCATACGACATTACTCAATATACATGTTTCTAATCTCTTCTCAACCTCACTGACATGCAAAAAGCTACATCACTACAGATCTGGTAACAAAACGACCTAAAGGAGGCTGCACATTAGTAAAGCTGTGGGGAAACCTTTATACAACATCTGCCTATGGCAAATCCATCTCTTTGTACTATCCCCATGGTTTACATGTGAATCAAATCATCCCATCCCTGTCCCATTCCCCCAGCAATTTTTTCTCCATTTATTCAACTGCCTGACATCTAAGCCTCCACAGCTCATCAGCTAGGGAGTGGGCCACTATTACCTATATCTTCTCAAAAGAATATCCTCACCATTAGAGGAAATATACACAACTGAAATGAAAGATTCTTCATCTTGGGGAAAAAAGGCAGTAACTGCTGTCAGCTAAACCTTATTGCAACATGACCACCTCCACTGATCTGGTTACGTAGGTCTACAAAGTTATTAATTTAAAGTGGAAGTCACAGATATGTTAAGATACATCCTTAATACACTTTTACAAAAGCCACTGCTCCGTAAAAGACACATTTCTGAAAGGTCAGAACGTTCCCATCTAGATTTGGAAAGGACACATGAAATATGCATGAATGCTAAGAGCTGTTGTTCACCCCTGGGCTCCCAATACTAGACATAACCACAGCTATAGCTGCCAGGGCTTCAACCATCAATAAAAATAAACAGATTTTTAAATATGCGAGACTTCAAGAGTTTTAGAACAGGAAGCTTGGTGTCTCACCCACTTTCATTTAACTGAAGTGAAATGCAAAATGTGCACACAGCCTTACCCATCTTATGAATTCAATAGGTCATTTTATACTGTGGATGACACCATAAGACAGGTGACCAGATGTTCACTTTATCACTTGAACCAAGATCACATCCTTCCCTATCAACCCTTGCACACCAGCAAGAATATAAATCTGAATTGGTGATAATCTTGGCTAATGTTTTTTTTGGTTTTGGTTTTTTTTTTTTTTTTTTGCCTCAGGTAGTCCCTCTATCCACCAAAAAGATGAATAAAAACATTTAAATTGGTGGAAAACTACTTTCACAGCAAGGACTACAGGTATGTGAATTACAAGCAGCTTTCATTTTTGTTTCTAAGAGTGACAAAATATTCTAATTCTTTAAAAATTAATTTTCCTCAAAAATGTTTCTACTAAGTATTCGGAATTAATTTGTCATTGGAATTTTCTACTGGTTACAATAAAGACAATGTCAGGCCTTATTTCACCACCTAAAAACCTAGTTTTCCTTTATTAGTTTATAACACAGATATTCCACGCTGATAAATGCTACCTAGGTCTCCGTGCTGAACAGTCAATTCTTATCTTTTTTGTCAAATATTTGTTTCTGAAGTAATCGTGCTAAAATCAAATAAAGTTGGGCTATTACAGCAAGATCTTACTTCCTGCAATGTATCTTCTTTTGGGGGAGTACCTGACTATCAGGGATTAAGGGTATCATTTAATCAGCTAAAGCAATCAGGCCTCACTTACAATCTCACAAAACCGTCTCAAGCCATGGAAGAGCTTATTCAAACACCACAAAAATTCCACAAACATATGCTCAGCCCTAATCACCGAAACACAGACACTTTAAAAAGTACATAGATCCTTAACGCCTGCCCATTTTAGTAAGAATTACAAACCTACGCACCTCTGAAGATCCTGGCCTACATTTCTGAATGAACACTGCTTCCTTGTTTATCAGGCCAAAAACATCTGACTGTTTTTTTGGGTTGTTTTTTTTTTAATATGGGTTAAGAAACAGAATACCAACTTCGCAAACAAAACAAATGACGTTATGACAAACCCTATTACGCACACAAATAAAACTCATTTCCGTAAGGGAAAATTTGTGACAAATTTTCAAGGAGACAAAACCCAAAAGACTGCCGCGGCTTCCCGCAGTGAAGATACTGCTTTGTGCATCAACGAGGCACTGAAAAAAATAAGAAAAGGCGGGGGGGGGGGGGGGGGGAATCAGCGTGAAGTTCCCACCCGCCCAACTGCCCCCCCCCCCCACCCGAGA
>JANHGO010000069.1:60106381-60118721 GCA_024606505.1 Aquila spilogaster
CGGAAACAGGCTCTGCCACGTCTGAGCGCCATGAGACGTGCATCTCTGGGAAAGCACAGATCCCCGCTGCTGTTGTGAGGCCGGTTGTTGCTGTAGGGTTGCTGTGCTTCCCTGCCTCCTGTTTCTCTGCTGCCCTTAATGTCATCCTGGACGTCGTAGTGGCCTGCTAGTGTTATGTTTCCAGTGAGAAATGTGCTGATCCTTGATAAGCTGTACTTTGAAAACGTCATTTTAACAGCTTAAAGTCTTGCCATTATCATTAGCATTCCCCCCCTCTCCTTCAGCTGTAACTGAAAGGTTTAACCCAAAGTGTTTTATAAAATATTTTTGAGATGGACAAAAACAATTGTTTGGCTCACTGACTTCTACTGATGTCAAATTGTCTAGCTTCCCACTGAAATCTGCTAAAAATTGTATTTTTTGTCTCATTTAGGCTATTGAAGAGGAAGGAGGCGATCCAGATAATATTGAAATAACTGTTTCAGCTGACACACCCACCAAGAAGCCAACTAAAAGCAAAGGTTAAGATCTATTCATATACATTACTTTCTTAAGCAGTTTTTGTTGCATATATCACCTTAAAGAAGGAGCATGGAACTGTGGCCTGTAGTTAGGATACAGTTGTGACTTTACTGTTTATGACTCCTGTCACGTAAGACATCTTTTGCCTTACTCATCTGTTTTCAGTCAATGTATATAGGCAATATATAGGGATGCTGGATATATATGGAAAATGGGTGGGTTAAGAGATGTGTTATGAAGTAGTGGCTGTACTGCCTGCAGATCCTGGA
Organism: Aquila spilogaster; assembly: GCA_024606505.1. Lineage (NCBI taxonomy): Eukaryota > Metazoa > Chordata > Aves > Accipitriformes > Accipitridae > Aquila > Aquila spilogaster. The sequence continues at coordinate 60,107,173 of JANHGO010000069.1, forward strand.
GACTTGTGCTGCGTGTGCTGAGACTGTGTTAGATGATCTGTGAGGTTTTTGGAATATGCTATGTTAACAGAGATCCTGAACATGGAGTGTTGCAGGTGGAAGGTGGGTATAGGAACTGCTGTGTGGCTCTGGTGCCAGGGATGAGTATCTCTGTATTGTCCAGGAGTACCTGTGCAACAGCAAGGGGAGAACTAAGAGGTTCTTTAGCCGTGAGAAGGTCCTGGATTTAGGCTAGTGATGAGTGTACAGCGATCATAGAATGGTTTGGGTTGGAAGGGACCTTAAAGATCATCTAGTTCCAACCCCCTCCCATGGGCAGGGACACCTTCCACTAGACCAGGTTGCTCAAAGCCCCATCCAACTTGGCCTTGAACGCTTCCAGGGATGGGGCATCCGCAACCTCTCTGGGCAACCTGTGCCAGTGCCCCACCGCCCTCGCAGTAATACTGCGTCGTAGGGGGTCACTGCCTGAAGAGGACTGTATTGTGTGGGTTTACTAGCATACTTTTTAGTGAAGACAGGACTTATAAATATGAATTTCCTGAATGGGCTCTGAAGGCTTACTGTGAAATGTCTAATTAAGAGATTTTAGTTTTTCTGTTGTGAAAAATAATTATTTAGATTCTATACCAATCTGTTTGGCAGTGATTGTGTTGGCTCTGTTTTCTTTTGCATAAGTATTTAAATATTGTTTTGTAAGTTTGGGTTCTGGGAGATTTTTGTTTGGATTTTTGTTTTCTGTTGTTCTGGGAGCATCCATAATCAAGTTATACTGGGAAAGGAAATGTCTGTTTTATGCACAGCGTTCTTCACTGAACATACATGCTAAGAATGTTCATATATGTGCTATAGATACCTGTTTTGGAAATGCTCAATCTTATACCACTGTTGCTTGTCTTAGGCTGAGTTTTGTGGCGGAAGTGATTATTCATGCTTTTGTCTGGTGCTGCACATGGGGAATTTAATAATAAAATCTATCTGCTTAGAAAGTTTGAATAACTTATCTGCGCTCTTGACACAGTAGAAAAGTGAAAGGAAATAAACTTTTTCACAATGTGGTTTCATTTTCTTCCGTGACATTACTTTATTCCCTACTCAGAAAAGGTAACTGATGTTTAAGAAAACTACATGGAAGCTAAATAAGGAAACGCTTCCATGATTTTTCATGTAGAGATCTAAATGGCTACTTGTTCTCTGCAAGGAACACTTCTTATCTGCTGCTTTTCATCCTCCTGTTCTCCAAACTAATGTAATGATGTGCATAATGTTCTTGAACCAGCTTCTTGTTTAGTTATACTATTTTGCTTCTGCCAAAGTACTTTGCCTGCTAGTGATGCTGCTGCCTGAGGGAGGGCTTCAGTAGCTGTTCCTTGCCATCTCTTCTGTGGAATTGAATCGTAAGGCATACATATGACATGTAATTTCTTGGTAAATCTCAAAGTAAAATATGATCTTCATGAAGTTATCTGCTCACTTTGCAAGTGCAAGCGTTTTTCCTCATTACTTTTTGGATTACAAAAGTCCTATGAGCAAATTTTGTGCCAAAAGCATGAGAGGTTCATGCTGTATTAATCTTAAAGTGTGGAACAAGAAAAACTCACTAATATGTCTAGGGAAAATCTTTTTTGATCTTACTGGTTTACTTCTAACTGTAAGAAAGAATATATTCTTTGTTTTAACTATTCCTTGTCTGTGTTAACTGCTGATTCTGATGTCATCTCCCTCTCTGGTGCTTTCTGCTGAAATATGTTACTAGTAACCAGAAAGTATCCCCCAAAACGTGGAAATCTAGGGCTTCAAAAATCCTTTCCCTAACGTGTCATTGGTAACTTTCAAAGGCATGTGAGAGATGCGTGCCCATCAACTGAATTCAGTAGGACTGAATTTTCATTTAAAATTAACTATCTTGATCCTCCTTGTGCTTGTACATGCTCTTCACTATGAGCAGTGTTGCCTCCTTTACTGATTTTGCCAACAGATTGCTCTAGGCCTTTTGCTAATGCTTGCTTTCCCCCCGCCCCACAGCTTCAGACTAATACTAATGAGTCTTTAATTATTTTACTGCTGTCCAGTGGTAAAATTAATGGCACTAGTCCTATGGTATTTTTTTCCCCATGCTCTTCTTGCTGTACAAAGGAGGGTAGGAATATTAGATACTTGTTTACAAAGAAAATACAGCCTTAGAAAAGGCCAGGGAGTGGGAGAAATGGATAAACCTCCCCACAGCAGCCAGAGAGGTGAATGGGAGGGAGGAAGGAGATTTCCCTTCTGAAAAATCATGAACAATGTCAGTTGGCTACCAGTTCTAGATCTGAGTGTCTTTTGTAGCCAGTTTTACTGCAACTCTCAAGGTCTGTGGAAAAAGTGAGATGTCTAATTCCCTAGCACTGTCTGTTAGAAAACATTGATCTGCAATATTGATGCAGGCTGAATTAGAGAGGGAATAGTGTGTGTGTGGGGGAGTGATATATTTGTTTTCCTTCTCGTTGCTTTTTTTGTGTGTATGTTGACAAAAATGGAGAAGAATAGGAATGAGCCTAAGAATGGGACTTGCTTTCATAAAACAGGATTTTGTGATGGCCTGATAAATTGATTTATCAGCCGAGTATATACCGCAGTTTTTTTGTTGGACTGTGACAAGCTTTTGACAATGATGATACAAAGCCAACTTGCTATGAGGTAGGAAAAAACATCTGTAAAACACCATGACTAGAAGAATAAGGTCTTGACTAAACTGTTTGAATGTAGACCTTCTTTCTCTCAAAACAAACAGCAGCTTGCCAGTGTCCCTTACCAAGTTCTGCAGGATAAGCTATTGTATGAAAAAGGAGTCATATTTAAAATAGGGCATTTACTGACTTGCCCAAAACTGAGATAACATAGAGGGAGCCACGTGGATCTTCATTGGGAAAGTATATAATTGGAGAATTTTGCAACATTACTTGAAGAATGCTTGTGGACGGATTCTGTAATCCAACAAGAATCCTTGATCAATCCTGTATGCAAGGTTAGTCAAAATCTAACACTTTTTCCAGAAGCTAATTTCATATTCGGGATAAAGAAGAACTGCAGAACAGCTAATCAGAACAGTTATACAGGTGAGATCAGCTGGTTTTGCCAATTAAAGTTTGAAAGCTTAAAGATGGAACAAATACCAAGTGCTCCATCTTCAATTGCTTCAGCTGTGCCTCTCCACCCTGGAATTTAGTAGCTATGGACAAATTTCTCTTTTTGTAAAAAGGTTACAGTTTTTAGAAAAGCTGTTCTTTTCAAGCCTGAACGTTCTGCTGCTTATTCTGGTATCTAGAGGAAGTTACTTTACTGCTAGTATGAAATATTTTTCAAATGTTTCTGACATGAACATTCCTTTGAAGTATCTGTAGTAAAAAATATTGTAGCATATTGATACATCATAACTTGGTGATTGAAAGTTACTTTTCTGTCAAGTTTTGGAATTAGTGTGGATGAAGAACAGATTTTAGGCTAATCAATTTTAACCTCAGAGTATTAATGTGAGCAAAGACGTTTATTTGCTGCTCTTCCAAGTTTCTGCAGCCAGTTAGACACCTATTACTTCGTGTCTTAAGTACCCCTCTAGTTTCCGACTGAATTTCCAATTTGACAATACTGTTTCTTAGATCAAATGCTGACAACTGACAGGGGCTGGCTTATACTATTGCCCAAATAATTTTGACTTCTTTATTAAAGCTGTTTAGTTACTTAAACAAACAACAAAATAAAGTTGTACACTGTTGGCCTTCAAAAGGAGAGTGGAGTGGGGGAAATAATCTGTCATGATGTCATCTGTCCTTCAGGAATATTAAAATAACTATTTTAACAAACTGTCAGTTCATTATTTCTTTTTCTGAGTTGTTAACATGTGTTACTGTAGTTCTGTGATTTGATTTCTGAAACACTCTGCTGTGTGGCAAGCTTATCCAGAGGTAGATCAGTTTTCCTGCCCAGTGAATCATTGCTGGAGAAAGATAGGGATTCTCAACTGCACTGAAAATAGGTGTCTTATGGCCATGTTACATACATGACATGATCTGCAGGGTACTAGTATAAATGCCTTGATTTTTAATCTTGAGTAACCTGAGTTTTCAGTTTTTTCTAAATGATTTTTTTTCAGAATAAATTTTCTAAATGAATCTTCTTCCTGATCTTTGTTGACCTGCTTTTTAAAATTCTTTTATTTTTAAAGGCAAGCAGGTAGCTACTTTGTTGCTGCTTCTCAGTGGCTGGTTCTGTTGATCTGCTTTGCAGTTGCTGAATAAAATAGTAAGGATTGAAAAGTGACTTCTCCGAATGTGCTTGGTGGGGGGGGTGGTGCCCTTGCACACAGTGTTGTTGCACCACTAGTTCGGCCTCTTAATGTTACAAGGCATGTCTGTCTTAATTGACTCATAAAGTAGGTTTGCTAATTTATTATTATTTCTAGGTATGTGACCAGTGGTGTTCAATCACTCTATATATCCCTGTAAACTTTTAAGTATTTCTGTCAAGATTAAACCAACTGTTGAAACCCTACTCTTTCTCAAGTGTTTTACTCAAGATAGAGTACATTATAAGGAATTGAATACATTCCGTTTTTTGAGGAAAGATGTATGTAAATTATTTGTAAAGAGAGCATTCCTTTTAAACTAGACTTCTTGCATGTTAATGAGTAGATGATGTGTAGAAAATACTTTCTCTGGAGGGAGGGAATTATTAAGCTAAAGTACCTGAACTCAGTATTGATGATAGAAATTTAAGATATTGTAAGTTGTAATCGACACTTGAAAAATAACGTGCAGACTGAACCTTAGAAACACTTTGCATAGGTGGTTCCAATATTGGAAAGTTGCTTTCATCGTTTAAATTATGATATATCATGCCTTATTGAAGTGAGATATAAATGATGTACAACAAACTGTAGGTAAGGCTTCCATGTGCCCTCGGATAGGAAGAAGTAATCTTGCCAAATATTTCCTATGTAATTTCATTAAGGTGGGGGTGAGTGGTGTCTCTAATGAGCTGCACTAGAAAGAGTTATGAATGTTTAATCATATGATTACAAATGATGGCAAATCTTATGAGCAAGTCAGTGATTCTCTAGAGTATCTGACTGTGCGAAGTACATCCTTTCTAAAAACCATAAATGACTAAAAGCAGTATCCTGCAGGCACTGTTGAAGACCTAAATATTCTTGTTATCCTATGATACCATTTAAGAATACAGAAATGTAACAGGATCATTTACTTCTGTTAATATTGTGGCAAATGATACTACTTGAATCACAGCAGACCTCTTAACTAAATAACACTATAAAGAGTTTATTCCATTGTAAAGATATTCTTTCCCCTTCTTCCTTTTTGCCTCCTGTCCCATGTTTTTGATGAATCTTTGGCATCAGGTATGACAGAACCCTGTTGGGTGTTTCAGCAGGAATAACAGAAGAAATGCAAACACTAATTCTTCCAAAATTTTATGATGAGTGTGTCACTCTATTTCTGCATGAGATGCATATGTCTAGTTTGTTTAAAACTTGTCCAAATACACTCTTCTATAATTCTTATACACTCAGCTTGAATTTCTCATGTAGAGGACCTTGAATAGGTAGAGCAAGCTTATGCTACTGTAGGGCTCGTAAATGAGATGAGAGCTAAACCTGCATAATGTTAAACCAACATTTGAAAGATCTTCTAAATCTTCTACTTGCTTCTAAGGAGACTATTCATTCTCTATGTAAATAATCTGTTGCAATTTTATGGTGTGTAGCAATTGCTATTGCCAGAAAAGGGATTGAGCATGGCTTATAAAGGAGTGCCATCATTCCAAGGTAAATTAGTACTTGTGGTGTTAGGCACCCAGATTTGTGGTGAGTGCTGCTTACACCACTGACATTTTCAATAGCCACTGCACAGAAAAACCTGTACAGAAAATTTATCATGTGTTGACAACTTGTGTGACTTGAGACCTGCTATGCCTGTTGTTTGCAGAAGGTCCAGCTGTTCTGACTGTGATTGTTAACATACCTTTTAATCCCAGTTATTTTCCTCAAAGTGATACTGGTCTTGAATAAGTTCACAGAAACAGTCAGTTTCTGAAAGGTGTTTGTTGCAATCTGATTAGTTGTGTGAAATTATGAGCCAAGTGTGCCTTGCAGTAGTCCATTGTGAATAAGTGTCATTGTGGAAAAGTTTTGAATTTTTGTGGACACTGGCTTTTTGACAAGTTACTGTACCAACGTCTGAAAACTACCTGTATCAGAACCTTGAAGTGCCGCTTTTGAGCAATGTGACTCTAACCAGATCAAAGTAACCCAAAACACAGAACCGAGAGGGAAAGCAAACTTCCTACCACTTTCTGACTTGAAGCTGAAAAGTGAAGGTCATTGTTGAGGTTTCCTTACACCTTGGAATACACCTGGTACTCAGAGTAAATGGGTCTTACTGCAAAGACAGACAGACAGACTAAAGAAAGGCTAATGAAAACATATATTCCTGTCTGGCTTAATCTAGCAGCAAACAAAAGATATGGACAGCTTCATTACTGAAAGGTATAACTTCCTCTTGATGAGGACATGTCAATAAAATATAGTTTTCTAGTTGGTATTGCAGAATGGTGGGACTAACTTGAGGTAGCTTTGTCAAATTTTTTTTTTTTTTCTATTCCCTATAAAGTCTGAATTCTAGTTCACCTGCCAGATTTCCTCAGGCAAAATGAGTGAATTTAAATAGCTATATGCTAGATAGTTGCTAAATGTGTCTAGCATCTGCTGTGTGTGTTTGCCTGTCTCTATATATGCTTGGCTGGATATGGGATGTGGGAAAAATTGGTCTTTCAGGTTTAACAAACTAAAGAACTGAAATGCGAGAGGGGTAAAACAGAAAACAGTTGAATGTGTATAGAAATCCTTGCTGTGTCTCACGGCTTTTTATTTATATTGAAGATATCTGTGGCTGTAGATTCTATCACAGAATGCTAAAATAGTAATACAAAATTTGGGTTAGTCTTGCTTTCAGGTATCACCTGTGATGCATATCAAAAACTGTCCTTTCCAGTGTAAGTGCACTCCTCTTTCTGAGGAAAGCTAGCTTCCTTAAGTATACCGTGCTTCTGGCTTTTTGCACCAAAATCTCACAAATCTATTGCATTACCAATATAAACCAGAAATGTTTTGTTTGTTTTAAATGAAGTAAAATCAGCAGCAAGGTCTCTATGCATTTAGATCTGAATGTTTAGATCTCATGTTTTGCAATTGTAGAAATAACTTCTGCCATGTGTCTTCGTGGAGACTAATATGCGTCTGAACTCAAAACAACAATATGCTGTATATAGGAGTACTGTTGAGTTCCGCCTTTCAGTGGAATGAGTAAAACCAACTGGAATTTTAGTAAAATCAAAACAGTAGTCTCTCTTCTTGGCCTGTAGTTGAGCAGTTTCCAGATTTGAAATGCAATTTAAGAACTGTGTTTTAAAAACTGTGGAAATTAATTGTTGACCAAAATTGACTATTCCAGGTAGCAGAAATGTCCATATTGTATCAAACTCTGGCTTATGTTTGTCTTTTCGATTCCTTTTGAGTATCTGTAGAACTGATTTAGCAATTCATTAGAGGACGCAGGGATGAGGGAAGATGTGATGTCAAAAAATAAAGCATTAAGTGCTGATCATGACTGCCATCTCATTTGCATCTTGAATTGATACTGTTTCAGTAGAAGATAGTAAAGCTGCTTCCTAACAGAACTGCTTCTGTGCCTTGAGCTACTGAAAACCATTGCATAGGCTAATCTTTGATAGAACGAATCAGAGACAGAATGCTCTACAAAGTGTGCGTTTGTGTGGAGATATTTATATCTAGTGTTCTTTGGTCTTGTTTTTGCAGAAGATTAAGGAAATGCAATGGGTTCCAAAGGGAACTGTGTCTAGTCATCTCCACAGCGGCATCCCTATTAGAGAAAAGTGTGTGTGTGCTGGAAGAACAGAATTCTTCAATGGAACATGCCCTTAGTGCAGTAAAGAATATGTAGAAAACCCCAGTGCTTCACCTGACTTGGTTCTTCTGTTCATTGTTCCCTCTAGTGATGAAAAGCACTGAAAAAGGTGGCTTGGAGAGGCTTGCAATTGCCATACTTGTGGATACTCAAAAACACAGCTAGATAAAACCCTGAGCAATCCAACCACACTTGGAACTTAGCTCTACTTCTCAGCAGGTTGGGTGGACAATATGACCTTTAGAGGTCCCTAAATTGCTCTGTGGTGCTAATTATCCTATTAAGCAAGCCTTTCCAAAGTCTTAAGTCATAATGTCTAGTTCACTCCAGTAATTCTAGAAGCATACAGTTTAATGTTCTCCTGAGAATGCCATTATCACTCAAAGTAGAAGGATTGGTATTAAAATCACTAACTTGGATGTAACTGCTTGTTTATGCAACAGCATTGATTGTTCATGCTCACTCGGCGGACATTTTTTCTCCTCGCCTTAAAAATACTCAATTTTGGGAGAGTTATATTATAGTGAACGGTTCAGATAAACTAGAGCATATCAAGAATAATAAACTAAGGCCCAACACATAGTCAGTATTGAAAGAAAGTCTGCTCTACGTAGCAGCTCTAGTCATTAGCGTATCCTATCATTTCAGGTAAAAAGCAGGAAGCTGATGAATTAGCTGGTGATACATCAGTTGAAGATGATTCCTTTGTCAAGGTAATAAAAGTATGTGAATTTTTTCCCAGTTTGTATTTAAGTTTAATGTTTGGCTTTATTTACCAAAAAAAGTTCCATTTTCTATGCGCTAATTTATGTGGAAATTCGGAGCATTGTTTTTACTGTTTTCACAGCTGTGATGCCTAAGGGTGTGAAGGTGTGGGGTTTTTTAAATATGCTATGAATTTTTATTATGCATGTGATATAGTATTTTGCAGAAACAGTGATTCTAGCAGTGAATTTTTCAGAATATAGCTAATACCCTTAGTTATGCCAAATATTTGTTGTTCACACCAAAAGGAAAGTGAATTGGAGACTCAAGATGCAAGTGATCAAGATGGAAATGACGAATTAAAGGACTTCAAAGAATCTGTTGAAGATGAGAACTTGAATTCTAAAGAACTACCATCTGCAGAAAAGAAAAGATACCATGACCTGGAGCCAGCAGAGACAACAGAAGATGCAGAAAAGGATTCTGAAAGTCAGGTACTTTGTTGTATTTTACATGCATTTTTACCAGCAAAATGTATGTTTTTTGTGTGTGTTTGTATTACTAGGAAGTCAGAACTAGTTTTTCAGTTTCTTGCTTATCTTTAAAAAGATAATTTGGTACTTTTTTCTTTCTGTTCTCCTTGACCTATGTTTGAATAGTCCTGAAACAAATGTGGCATTGATTGCTAAAATTCTACCAAGTCCATACAGAGTTCCTAAGAGGTCCTTTTCCCTGGTACTAGTAACAACATACATAATCTGAACACTGAACTGAAAGATGCAAGTCATGAGAACTGCCCATTGATGTTCACCTTATTGAGTGTGTATCTACGTAACTGAAATGTTTTCCGAGTTAACTGAATCTCTTGACTCTCCGAATGTTTTAAGTGTCTTACAGATAATTTGCTGAGCAAGTCCCTTTTATGTTCTTATAGGAAAATGAAGGTCAAGACATAGAAGACTACACTTTTCCAACTGTCCATGTAAGTTCCAAATCAGTTCTGTTAAGCAGATCTTTATGTCTATTTAGTTCAAAAAGATCACTTTAGACTGGCTTTTTGTTCCAGCATGCATCTTAGAGTCAGATGGTGTAATACAGTAAAGGTAAACTGTATGGGAAGCTTTCATTCATATTTTTTTTATAATGCAGATAATTGTTATTTCCAAAGAAGATGTCCTATTTAAGTGCAAATTCCTGTCTACAGTTTGGGAGTATTCAGTGCATAGACTTGGCAAGCACTATGTTTCAAACTCTTTTAAAAACACTTCAGAGGGCTATGCCAAATGCTAACATAGTATATACAGCCTATACAGGAGTTTAAAACTCCTGTTTTAATGTAGACATTTGCCTTTGGAGAATGTTTGGGGGTGGAGGGGCTGGTTTGGGGTTGGGTTTTGTTGTTAATACTGACATCTGTAACATCTTTAAATTCAGAAATTCATTCTGAGTTACGTGGAATAGATGTCTGAAAAGGGACATCTCGTACAGCATGTCTTGCTCAGTGAGGCTGATGATAAATAAGTAAATACCTATTAAAATCATGGTTTCATATTTAAGTACTTAGTGGAGGAAGTCTACCTAGTTTCTGACTTCTGTCCTAAGCTTTTAAAGCTAATGATGGATTGCTTGCATTTCATTGAAAGTAGTAATCAGCAGTGTGACATCCATTCTGAAGGCTTTAGCAAGACATGGGACAGTTTAGAAACGTCCTGTTGAGTTAAGGCGGGCGGGGACGGGAAAGAAAATAGCTGCGTGTTCCAACCAATTGCGAACTGCAAGCGTTATGGATAGATAGATACCAGTGAAGTTTTGTACAAATCTTCAGTGATTTGATAAGGGAGATGCACAGGCCTGATTTCTAGATCATCTTTTCTTTGGAAAGAGTTTTCAGTTCACTAACTTGCCTTCATACAATAGAAATTCTGTGGAAAATATGAGCTGTTCTGCTTAAAGTTTTAAAGTAGAAGACATTTAGTCTTGACTTCCTTTTCTTGCAGGATGGTGAAGATGAAGAAAATGAGAAAGGTATGTTTAAAGTTTAGTAGAGTTCAGAGGTCTTTAGTCTGGTAGAGCAGGCAACTTTCTCCTGTAATATTCAATCTCTTTACTAATACTAGGCTTGTCTCCAGTACTAAGTATCAGTTGTCTCCTTATTGAGCTCAGCACCTGGAATCATTGCAGTCAGTGGGTTTACTTCACTCCTAAGAGTTATTTTACTCTTAAGAGTTGATTGCAGTACTTATCAGTTACTGTGGTGGATGTATAATATAGTTGTAATACTATGATTCTTAATGAAAAAAACATAGTATTGAAGGACTCTGATTTTAATATACGGTAAGTCTTGATGCAGAAGGTTCCAACTTGCACTGCAGTAACTGATGTTTAATTGAGTGAAACGATACACCCTTACACTGAACTTGAGCACCCAACAAATGTATGGACCATCATATGCTTGACTTACTGTCACTTAGAAATACCAGTTGTATATAGGATGGTAAAACAAGTGTTTGGAAACCTGTGGAGTGGCTACCTTTTTTTAAGCTGTGCTCATTAGTGAAACTATAGAAGGAATGTAATGCATTTAGGCAAACAGACTTCCTGGACAGAAGTCTTAAGGATTCTACGTATTGTGGACTAGAAAGGACATGGAACACCATCACTTTACACAAGATGGAATAAACACATTAGTGAAGTTACAGGATAAAACTACAGACTCCATGTTTACGAGGGACCCCATGGCTGAAGTGTCTCATCTGCGCAAATCCAAGAATACGGCTGGAGATGCCTATGTGGGACTGAGATGGAAAATCTGTCCAGTGGATGAAGACTGAGAACCATTTGTCTACGAACTCTGGATTAAAGCTC
>JANHGO010000069.1:60130367-60174947 GCA_024606505.1 Aquila spilogaster
GATTGCGAGAACACATGGTTCGATTGGAAAGAATACGACGAGCTGTTGAACTCCGAAGGTAGTAATTCAACTTTTTGCTAAAGGCTATTTTACACGTTAACTGATCAGATACTATATTTATAAATCTAATTAGAATGTATTCTGTCAAGCCTTTTACTCAGATGTTAAAGTCTGGACTGTACCTAACAGTACCCTTATACAAATGAAATGACTCAGAATTTTGTAGTATTTTAAAAGCCATACGTGTACGCGCATAGCTTAGTGCTTGTTAAGAGGGGTGTGACTGCATGCTAGCTTGCTTTTGGAAAAGATGAGAAGTTGAATAGGAGATGTGGCCAAAAATAGTAACTTTTAGAGAACTATTACATGCCTAAATGACAAATCGAGCATAATACTATCTTGTCTCTTTACATAAAAGGACTAAATGGGTAGTTTCTTTTATTCTGCTCATTTTATGTGGCAACAAGTTTGCAAAGAATAGTTAAGTGACTTGTGTTTTTAACTGGATTTCCCAAAACAAAGGAATTCCCAGCAGACATAGATCTTATAGGAGAAAATGCCTTTCCTGCTTCCTGTAAGCTGTTCTATAGGAGTTGGGGACAAAGAAAACAAATGAGTATACCTAATCTGTGCACGTCAGAAGAGTCATGTTTTTCTGTCTTATTTTTGGACAGAAATAAGCAATTAAAATTTTGTTAGTTTGAAGTGGGCAACAGCTAAAACAGCAAGTGTTTTTAAGATTGGAATGGTATTATTTGCTGGGCTGTCATCGTTACCTGCCAGATAACAGTACAGTAGTATGAATCCAGCGCAAAAAAAAAAAATCAGAATGATAATTCTTGACTTCAATGTTTTAGTATCTGTTGTCTGCTTTAGTGGTTCTGTAGAATACAATTTGGCTACTTAGGGCTAAAAGGAGTAGGCTTCTAATACCAGAGCTTCTATCAGTAGTAGCCTTCTCACAGATAGTTTATGAATGTCCGTGCCTAAGGTGATGTTAGTTTTGGATGAGAAACTTTTCAACTACTACTACTACTACCTCTTCTTGTTGTTTTTATTTTCTTTCTTCAGGAGACGAGAAATTGCTGAGAGGGAACGTCGGGAGAGAGAACGTATACGAATAATGCATGAACGAGAAGAATGCTTGCAGAGAGAAAGGGAACGATTAGAAATTGAAAGGCAAAAGCTAGAGAGGGAAAGGATGGAACGAGAGCGTTTGGAAAGAGAGCGTGTTCGTATTGAACAGGTATAGTCCAAACTACGAATATGTATAATGCAGTATCAGTTAAGGACTATAACCCAGTTTGCACTTGGTATGAACGTCTCTTTGGCCTTCCACTCAGGCCTCAGAAGAACTACCCCAACAACAAATAAGTAATGTTGGAAAACAGCAGTAGCAGTCTTTACCTTGTTTGACTTGTAATTTGATGGCACATTCTTGATACAGTAGCTGTACGTGTTTGTCAGAAACACTACTGCTGAAGTTCAGTAGATGACATTACCTCTATGAGTTAGCCAATAAAATTACTTGAGACTTTTTCCTAGAAAACAATGGTATAGCAAACTTTAATGAACTGGATTTCTGGGTAATGAACACATTAGTAACATGAGGAAGCAGCTGAAGATTTTTATATCTAACAGATGCATTGTCTATTCTACAGAGAAATATTTCTTTATGCTCTTGAATCTTGGATGCTATCCAAGCATGAATTATATCAGACAGCCTTTTGTAGGAAACTGTCAAATGTTAGTTCTGTATACTTACTGAGCATTTCATAGGTATCTAATTAGAGCTCTTGTGTCTGATGTGTTTATTTACCCATCCCTTTCATGGTAGGAACGTCGAAAAGAAGCAGAGCGTATTGCTCGTGAAAGGGAGGAACTTCGTCGACAACAACAACAACTTCGGTATGAACAGGAAAAGAGGAACGCTTTGAAACGTCCACGTGATGTAGATCACAGGTAATGTAATTCTGAAATCATTCCTTTACAGCCCTTATAAAGAGCTGGTAGCTGTTTGTGACTTGAAAATGTGGTTGTACCTGAAACAAGTCTTGATAGAACTGAATTTCTGGTGTTTGTTTCTGACTTCAGTGTATGTCAAATATGAAACATGGTACCTGTATCAGAGGGCTTTGACATAGAAGCATCCCAGTAATGAATTCTCACTGTACCAAAGGAATGTAGATAATTGGGTGCATTTGCTGAGAAAAGCTGTTCTTCTGCCATAACGGCTGGAATTTCTAGATTGTAATTCATTATGAAATTACTGATAAGTGAAGTGATGGCTTTTCATTTTTGTTGAAGCAGATGACTTGTATCACTGGCTGCCTGAGCTGCCTGAATCAAAGCTCAAAGGCAGTTTCTATAATTGAAAAAACAGGACTGAGATCTTAGCCATAAAGTTGACATAAGAGAGGTACAACAGAGGGCATCTGTAAGGTCTCATGGTAGAAACAATAGCAGAGCACTGAAGTACGTGAAAAATGAAGCTGTCTTTATTCCCCTCATGAAGTAACAGTGTCTTGCTTTCTCATCATGAACACTGCACCTGAGTGTTTCTAATGAGCAAGAGGGTGACACTTTCCACACCATTCTTTCCCAAGAAAGCTGTTTTGATTTTATTTTTTTTCTTATTTAGAAGGCTGCTGTTGTTATTTATCCTAGAAGACTTTTGAAGGCAAAACTTTGGTTGGATTCTTTTGTACTGGTGGTATCTGAAATCTAAGCTACAGAATATTGTGATGGGTAGTCTAAAGAAACAAAAAACACCAAAAGCATTTTTCTTACATCTATGGCTACAGTCTTTTTCATTTAGAGGCTTTCCAGGGGTCCAAATGCTTGTCTTTAAAGCAGACAACTGATGCATAATTGAAACTATTTTCTGTATATTAGGCCGTGGTTTGAATACATGTAACTGACGATGGCTCATTTGTTTCTCTTAAAGGAGAGATGATCCTTACTGGAATGAGAGTAAGAAGATGGCTCTTGATACAGATGCACGTTTCAGTCACGGTTCAGATTACAGCCGCCAACCAAACAGATTTAATGATTTTGATCACAGAGAACGAGGACGATACCCAGAAGGTTCTGTTCCATCATCTTCTTTTGATAGGTAAGTTAAGATAATGGGGCAGCAGGTATTGGTCTGCCAACATCTTTAAGTTTAGAATAGTTAAAGAAGTCATTGTGCAGCAACAGAATTGTAGCAGGATGTAGAAATTACTTCAGGACTGGCCATTTATACTGTATCATCTTATCTTTTTTTCTCTGAGGATGTTAAATTGCTGCATGGTGGTCTTTTCATCATGTTTCAAAAGAAATTTTGCAATTACTCTTCTTTCATATCTTGTCACAAATGGGTTCCAACAAATTAGATCTGTCCTGCTTGGTTAATTCATCTCCTTAAGAAGTGAGGCTAAAAGCACCTGACTTAATGACTCGCATGAATTGTGTTGGTCACAGTCCATGCAACTGTGCAGTAGATGCATATTTCAGGGCCAACTCCATGTTTCCACTGAATATCTCCAATAACCACTTGTAACATTAAGACCACGTAATTGTGGCTGCTGGACTTGCTGCAAGTGAACACTCTCCAGCTGACTCAATAAATCTAGCATTCCCTGTGCTTCATACCACGAAGGCAAAAAGGAGACCCTATAATAGCTTCAGTATTATAGTAGCCAAACTACATGCAGATAAATCCACTGAAAAATGTAAAGGAGGTTTTAAGAACTCAAGCTCAAAATGACAACCTTAAAGATAAATATAATTCAGTGTGTAAGGATTTCTTGCAATGTATACCACGTAAAAAGATGAATAGTATTTTTAATATGATTATATGGATAGTATCTCCTAACCTCTGAGCTTATATTTAAGGAGAAATGGGAAGAATGGAAGACAAGCAAATGACTTTTTCCTGCTTTAACAACCTAGGCGAGAACGATTTGTAAATCAAGGCGAAGCAAAAAAGACTCGCCCAACAGCACGAAGAGAAGAACCGGGTTTTGAGAGATACCCAAAGAATTTCAGTGACTCTCGAAGAAATGAGCCACCACCGCCAAGAGGTGAACTTCGAGATACAGACAGACGGGAAGTGCGAGGAGACAGAGATGAAAGAAGAACAGTGATAATTCATGACAGACCTGAAATACCACACGGTCGACATCCAAGAGAGACTGGTTCAAATCCTCCTAGGCAAACAAATTGGAAGAACGAGGGAAGCATAAGCACAGACAAACGGGATGGCAGGTAAACTTGTTGGATATATGAGAGACAGTACTGATTCTTGTGAAATTTACCCATGGTAATAATGCCTCAAGAACTGATGGGTAAAGAGAGAACAGTTCCCTCCTAAGGAGTGGCAAAGTCCCTCTCCAAAACAGTAGGAAGGACTTGATGATTACTTTGTCACATATGCTAAACACCCATAAACTCTATGCTGATGCCTAGCAGTCTATTCTTATTTATGCATAGCAATATATAGGAAGGAGGCTTTTTATGTGAGAATGCTGATATAAGCAAATACATGCAAACTTTTGATTATTTAGCAAGCCGTGTAGATTTAAAAGAATGTTTCCAAGAAGCCAACTGCAAGCTGCTAGCAATATGGAGAACATAAAAAGCAGTCTTAGAAGTCTGTTATGTTTTGGTATCTATTATATTATATTATACTGAAACCAGAATTTTGATAAAAGCAACTTTTACAGAGGTGAGAGGCCAGATCGATCAGGAAGAGAAGTGTCTGGACATGTAAGAGGTGCACCTCCTGGGAGCCGAAGCAGTGCTTCTGGGTATGGAAGCAGGGAAGGAGATCGAGGAGTGATGGGAGAACGAGGTGGTGGAGGACAAGTAAGTAATTCTCTTTTAGTATTTATGCATGAGGTGGGAAGAAACTGGGAAATACAAAATCACGCTGGAAAAATAAGCTGACCGCATATCATCATATAAATCATAACAAGCATTCTGACTAGTTTAAAGCTGCTTGTTTCCCATTAAATAGTGTTTGTGTTACTTTTTTCTTTAATTAAGCTAAAAAGTCTGCAGAAAACATACCGAGTTCTTAGGTCTAATATCTTTCAGGTAGGTCAGAACAGCGTGTGAATGAGTTGCTGATTAGGCTTTTCATAATGCATTAATGTTTTTCAGGTTCTTAATCTTACACTGCATGCTACTTTTAGTGTGCTACTTGGTGAAAAAACATTCTGTATGATTTGTCTCGAAAGCTGACAGCCTAAATGTTCCGTGCTACTCTCTCCTGAAGCATTTAACGTTTCTGTTTCTGCAGATACATGGAACATGCTTATTTAGTTATGTGATTGGGGTGGAACTGGGAGTGAATTACAAGCTCCTGGAACTTCACCTTTTGCACACTCATTACTGCTAATTAGTTCCATTTTGATATTTAGTTATTTTAACAAGACTTGTTTTAAGAACAGTTCAGCTGCTTATGGATTGAAAGCCTAAACTACTCAATATATAAGTAGTGTTAGTGGAGGCTTCTAGGCTTAACTTTCTTGAAAAGCTCACATCACGTTGATGATGAAACTGGCTTTTCATTCTGAAAATAACTCTTTCTTGCTAGCACTACAACGAAGACAGACATGTTGTTGAACGGCACAGTCGTGAAACTGGACCAAGGAAAGAATGGCATGGACCTAGTTCTCAAGGAAGTGGGTATCATGATGCGAGGAGAATGGGAGATGGCCGTGGAGGAAGCGGCATGATGTCTCCACACACAAGGTACAAAAATTATTCCTTCCTCCGCCTTCCCCGCTGAGCTCCCAGAGTGCACATTATCCTTTAGAAGTGCAGTAACCTCAGTGTAATCAGCATTGACTGCTGTGGAGGGCTTGCTGCTGCGCAACATGCAATCCATCTTTAAATGCCAGCACTTGGCTCCACAGTTTGTGTACAGCTAGTGCTGTTGAGTTACAAAGTCAGTAGCTTCCTGTAAAGCCTTGTCTTGAACCATTTCAAGATTCTTTTGAGACTTAACAGTTAAGTGATAGGAGAAGTATCGATGTTCTTATCTGTGCACCAAGAGCATAGATGCTTTTGATAACACTTCTTCAACACCTTTGTTTCCAGTAACTCGTCACCAATAAATAGAGTTGTACAGATCACAGGGAATTCCATGCAGAGGGGAAGTGGCTCAGGATTTAAGCCATTTAAAGGTGGACCTCCACGAAGATTCTAAGATCTACAGCTGCTTGGTTTCAAGATAACTTATTGAAATTTCTTGTAAACTTTCTCTGATTAAAACCAGGAAATCTTGTCCAGAAGTCCTGATTAAATTTTTTTTAATTTAACATGCTTACTTTCCTCTCAATTTTGGAGGCATTTTAATAGTTACGTTGTAATTTTGGATAGCTTTTGTGTATCTTTGATAAGCGTTTTCCCTGAGGCACTAGAGCTGTATAAAGACAAATTGGAACCAAAATATTTGTTAATCCTGTATAAAAGAATGGGTTGCAGCTGTGTTAGTCTGATTTACCAACATTAGCTCCGTGGTGTCATGCTTTAAAGTTAGCTACTTCTCACAACATACACAGCTATAACCTCCGTTTTGAAGGTTGTCCAGGCTACTCTCTCTGCTTTCTGATTTGTAGAGAAATAAGATTGTTCTTTCATTACTGGGTATTATGTAACCTATTTTTGCAGAAGGTACTGTTACATTGAGTGCATTTACGTGTATTCTTGCAAATGTATTCTTTTGAAATAAACCTTCATATTCTGTATAGCTTCTAGTAAGTCTTTGAAATAGTCTTGGGGGAAGGAAGAAATAATGGAACTGATAAGCTGGCATAGCAAATCAAAAACAGTATTGACAAGCCCTTCTGAAGAACATAAATACTGAATGAGCTTTAAATATTCATACAACTGAACACCGGATCTTGTAAATAAAAAAAGAGTCTGTAAAGTAATATTCAAATAAGGGCTGAAAGCAGTTACTGGTTCAGACCGTCTTAAAAGATCTATCGAGTTTAAGGCAAGGGCGAGTAAGAACACCCTGATCTTTGCTATGCTCAGTTACAGTCCATTTGGTGTGTGGAGGAACTCTTAAGTATCAGGAATGTTCCACAAAACTGAAATAACAAAGTGAGTTAAATTGTTTTCTCCTAAGTAACCTTTGAGGAAAGGTGGGAGGGAATGGACTACAACAGTTTCTGTAGTTGATCTTTTTATAAATATTTCAAACTGACAAATAACTTACATTTAAATAAAAGAATGCTATATTAGCAAGCGTCAGGATATTTACCTAAAGAGTAATTTAGTACATCTTCATCTCAGTTCTTACTACCCATGGATTTTATGTACTGTAAAAAAAAAAGAGTACAAGTTACCAAGCTAGAGCGTATTTGAAAAATACAGTTTGACTGTGGTATGTGCTTCATTAAGTGACAACACAAAATACATAGTTACTGGAGGATGTGTTTGCAGGCACTGATGGATTGAATAGGAAATACGAAAGTTAAAGGCAAAGCCAAGTGGGCAGCACAGAAATAAAACCAGAGAGGTAACTCTTTGTCTTGCCTAAAGAAGTATAGATATGCACTGTAGGCTCTGAAAGCATAATGTTTCTTAATGTTAGTTTGCTTATTTATAAGAAACTGCATATATGTAGATATGTTAACTGAAATAAAACTAAATGAAAATACAGTACCGGGGATGATGGAGAAAGATCTAAACTAAAACCAAATTGCTTCAGACTTTTCAAATACAAAGTATTGCGGTAGATTGAAGTCTGTCCTTCTCCAGAATGACTTTATTTGAATACTTCATCCACCCTTGACTACTAGGAAAGAGTTTGAATACCTAAATGAAATGTATTTACAGAAGACTATTAATCAAAATAGATCTCATCAGGATAAAGATCTTAAACTACACAGGCGTTCTAAAAGGTAACTCAGCAGTTTCGCTTTTGTGGTACAAAAGGGGTATCAAAGTACAGAATTAATTATTTAATGGTTTACAAGGAAAGTGTGCGTTCCTTATCATAGTCTCTAAAGAGATAAATACAATATGAACAATTAAGGCTTTGAAAATACAAAACATTCAGTAGGTGTTACCATTACAATATTGGGTAATGGTGTGGCATCATAATGAAAAGGTTTTCCATCCTATACTTGGGTATAATCGATACTGTGGGAATAGATTTAGTCCTGTCATACCTGTAAAATACATTTTTACAACTTTAAACTTCTTCCCTCTTCCAGCAGATCTAGAGTAGCTTCTGTGTATTTCCTGTTAAACCAGATAGGGAGAACAAAATAAGCTGTAGGCACACAACTAAACTTCTGATTTAAGACAGCGGAGCAATTGCACAGTTGTGGTGGGTCTGTGCACAGCAGCTTGAACACAGTGATTTATTTCAAGACGGAAATCTAGCACTTCCCTGAAGTAACTTCTGGCTTTGAATTACTTGGTTAAAACATACTATCACTACAATATGGTAACAGAGTCAACAGTGGAGAATGTATGATTCACTTATTTGAGTTTCATTCTTTATAGGTTTTTAAAGAACATGCTCAAAGTATGTAAGAAATGCAGAAATGCAAACATACTGCTGTAAACAGCATATGAAATGGATGTGTAATTACTGCAACGATTCAGGATAAAATGCAAATCGCTGAATTCTAAGTAGTTTGAAGATTCCCAAGCAGGTCCCTTGGTTCACTGTATGCGTAACAGCCTTTAAGACAACCAGCTAGTAAACCTTGGCAAGTGAAAGAAACGCTTTATTTCCAAAAGCAGTAATTTTCTTTTTCTGTAGTAAATAAAACTCCATTGTAAAGTCTACCACTGGCAAAAAAAAGGAAGGAAAACAAAGCAGAACATTTCATTTATTCGCCTCATATAAAATCTATTTTCAAGCTTTCAAGCTACAGGACTCCACCAAAACCCAGCTATAAACAAAAGCAGTAATTAACATGAAACAGCTCTTCTTGGCTGTAGTTAATCTGCAGTAAAACAGTAATGAGAAAAAACCAACCTACAATTAGGAGAACAGTTGTTGCCTTGGCACTAAAATACTGAGGAGAAAGTGAAGTTCTCTCAGACATAGGCAGAGTACCGAATATGCATACTAAAAATACAGAGGATAATTTGACAGCACACTTGCTTAAAAAAGTAGACTCCTATTTACTCCAATTCCCAATTGTAAATAATTGCACAACTGGTGTGCTTAAGCCTACACTGAAATGCCACATTTCAGTTTCTTCCTCATGCCTGTTTGTTCCAGTACGAGGTTGGACTGCAGGGACATTTAATAAAAAATGTTGGACAGGTGCTACAAGTATTGAAATACTGCTCTCAGAGTTGAAAGGATCCAAAAACACATTGAGCCACCAGCATTACTGTAAGGTAGCTCTGAACTGCTAACTGTAGCAACCTACAATAGAAACTAAAAAAGCAGCATTATGTAGTTATAAATGAATCCATTTCTAACTGTATTTCTAGAGCAAAGGCTTGTTACTGATGAAGCAGTTTATCAGTTCTAAAAGGTGACTGCAACATACACATACACTTGTGTGTCAAATGTCATTACATTCCCTACTCAAAGTTCTATGCATTAATTTCCCAGGACTGAAAATCCCAAACAGAACAGTTTAAGGTATTTTGAAAGTCTGTTAAGAAAGCAGTTGTCTAATTGTGTAATTTTTTCACGACAAAGTAGTGCACCTTTGGCATTGACTGGAACATTCATGCTATTATAGCTCATCCATATAGTAAATTGTAATATGGACTTAGGACAGTTAGATACTTGGATTTGACACATTACATGGTGAAGCCCATGTTGTCCTGTCTCCAGTAGCGATACAGTATTTATTATTAGTGCTACTTCATCCACCTCTCTGGATTCTGCTCAGGAGATGTCAGTTTGTGAGCTGAAGGCACTGTCTCACATCAGTGGTAGATTGCTTCCCTTGTTTATAAGTTTCACAGTATGCATCACTTAAACTGGACGGGACTTGAAAGGACATTCTGAAAAGATTAACTGAAAGAAGCATAAAACTCGTGCAAGTTTTTATGCCCCTATCCAGCACCAAGACTGGGTTTGGTGTTTGACTGTAGCAGTCAAATTCCACTCACTTTTGGCCTCAGTAAGGCTGTTAGCCACACCACCAGCACTTGCTTCCTTAAATGTGACTCAACTAGTGATAGGAGCACTGACAGTGCCTTATTTCATGTTTCATCAACACATTTAGAGAAACAGATGCCTTTTCATATTGTTACAAAATGACTTGTTGTTAAGTATACTGTTGAAGCTAAGAAATTTTGAGTACTATAGCTCAGCTGAATCGTTCCCCCTGTGCATTTCCCAAGCCTAACAGTGTTTTGTTCCAAGTCGTTCTTTGCTGCCATGTAGAAGCACACATGGTATTTTGACCTGTAAAGATAATTAACTAGATACTTCAATTTCCCAGAGAATAATGAATTGCTCATTTCAACTTGTTAAGTTTCTCCATGAGCAAAAGTAATTGTACAAACCAGAACAGTAACTTTAAAGGCAGTAAAGAACTTTAAGTTCTCCAGAGGTAATTCTTCAGCTAAAGAGAGTTCAAAGTGGCAGAGCTGGCATAACCGAAATTAAACAGTAGACAACTGACATCTAATACAAACTTTGAGTCATTAGAGGGTCTGAACAGCTAGTCTTGGCCTAGAAGCACTACGAGAGTGAAGAGGAAGTGTATAGGGACAGACATGAAGCAAGTACGCTGGTCATTACTTAGGTGAGCAGATTTGGCCAGTACATGCTGTACTACAGGGATTTATTATGCTACAGCAAAATTAAGGATGAATCCCTAAGCAATTTCAAGAAAATGAGGTGGCACAGAGATCTCTATGTTCTAGTCTCTTCACTCTATTTCCCCACCACACTTCTTCATGGGAGGTGGTAACTGAGCTTGAATACATTGCTTTTCTGCTGGACAGCTACAAAAACAAGCTGTTAACAAGAAGGAGCTGTATTAAAACACTGTGAAAATTAACAAAGACGTTTGTGTAGATGGACTTGGATAAGCATCATTCACCTCACCAGATCTTCCCCCTCGAGATAACATTGCAACTAGTCTAGTGCTGAATATGCTTAACAGAAAATAGAGTAATTGCATGAAACAAAATGCATGTTTTAAGTTCTTGCATTGATATTTGTTGTCATTGGACTATGTGAACACATTTCAGCATCAGATTTTTCTTGTTACCAGAGTCTTACAGCATAGATGGAGAACTGTGAGCATTACATTGCAACCAAACGGAAGGCTTTTATTTTTCCTATTCTGCAATATGCTTTCTAATGAGGACACTGCATCAGTTAACCTGCATTCGTTGAGTCATCTCTTTAAGACTACAACCTCTAAGAGTCTGTTTTTATATAAATTCATTATATTGTATTTAAAGATTTACTTAGTATAAATTTCAGCTCCTGCGATAAGCATCCTGACAGTAGAAAAGTTGATCAAGCCAATGAATTAGCTTTGGGTTATAGGTCTGTTTTGTAGCAGGGAACAAAGGTTCAGTTACAAGTATATCAGCTTCACATTTTTTCTGTAGTATTTCCTGCTGAGTACACCAGAAGATGCAATCTCAAGAAGCCGAATTGCCTTTTATTACATACTGAACATTCTTTCAAGAACTTGTGTGTATAAGTTTGAAGAAATATTTGACAATAATGTGAAATATCAAGTGTAGAGACTGACTAGCAATCCAATGCAAGTGTATACAGAAGAGCATATGCTGCACTTTTAAACTTGTATGACTGTGATCCACAAGAAGCGCACTGTAAAGACAATCTGAATATGTACTTTATTATGCTGAGTGGATGGCTTGCTACAAAAAGTGTTCTTTGCATTGTGTTTAAGTGTATTTTCAGGAATGTTAATTTCTTTCTCTTACGTTACAGTCTTCATTTGGATCTGCTTTGTTGGGCCTCAGTCCACACGAGTGTCACTCAGGAAAAGTGGTAGATTTGAGCATTTACAAAGTGCCTTTTAGAAAGACGTTTAACACAACGGCAGTGCTCAACTTTTTGCTGATTTTAATACTTGTATTGAGCTTTATTACACAACTACAACGTAACAACAAAAGATTCTATGATTCTGTCTTCTGTGCTAGCTTTTACCTAGTGGAAAACCAGTTGTACTCTACTCTTCTGACACTTTCATATACATTATGTAGGTAGTTGTAGTGTGTGCATGCTAAATTGTATAACAAATTTAAAGTGTAAGTCCAAAACATGAACTTTGAAAAAAGAGCATAAATGAAGTAAACAGAGCCAGAAGTACACAGCATCTTTGCTGGTGCTCCATGGTTACCTTGTGATACTGTTTTCCAAGTTCACTACTACAGATAAAAGAGGTTCCGTTCAGTTTTTAATTCATCGGCTATTGTCTTATATACCAACTGTGCCAGTTACTTTTGAAGTGGTTAGTCACAGTAGGGCATTAATTAAGCTTCCAGACATGCTTCATTTTGGATGTTAACAAGCTCACCTGCTTATAACTTTTGCCACTAGCAATCTCAACCCATGCAGAACGATGCCCTAATTTCAGGAGTTCTTTACCTTTTCTCCAAAGCCTTGAGTCCTGTAAAGAAAACAGTACACTAACAGAAAACTGTCTGAATAGCATCCCTGTCATCTCAAATAACCTGAAAACTTTACTCCTCTATTGAAAAAGAAACTGAATTACTCCAGACTTACTTTGTGATGAGCGCTGACACTGAACTTTTCTCTCACTGTGACCAAATGGCATTGTGATCACTACAGTATATCAGGCTTCGGACACATCTGTCTGAAACTGGAAATACTACATGAATTATTTCTAATACAAGAAAGTATTTCAGGCAAAATGCATGTACGGCAGCCACAACGCCTGCTCAAATCAGATTTGTTAGGAAATTTAAAGTGGCAACACTGTACTGAAAATAATAAGATAACAAACACTGAGCTTGACGTATTTATTTTTCAAGGGTAATAAATAAATGTAAATACACAAATTTGGAAAAATCTTAGTCACAGAATGTTTTTAAACAACATTCTGCCTGTAAGTCTTCATTATTGACACTACTGAAATATTCTGTAACTTGCTTAATGTAGACAAGTCGTTATGTCGGTGATCCTCCATCACACTAGTTTGTTTGAATAAGTTAGGCTGCTGCAAAGGAAAAAAAGTCATCAACCTTTGCTCTGACATAGAAATTTATCTACACTGCATACATCATGTGTTAAAATGACTTTCCTGGGCATGACTTCACTAGAGAATATAGAGAATTTTTTTACATTTACAGTTTACATATTAGAGACCTACCATTCATTACTTCATCTTTATAAAACGAAAATTATAACAAAATTGGAAAACAGAAAAGAAAAAAAGCATGGAATAAAAAAGTGATATAAACTGGCTCTTCATTTAATAAGACATTCTTCCTTTACACATCTAATTTTCATTCTAGGATCATCCCCAGCAGTTCTGCTTGACATAGTTTTAAAGCAGCTTTTTACCTGTCAACTTGTGTTTATAGAGACAGCCTCTCTCTGACAGACATTCTCCAAAGCCCTGAAAACAGGAATGTCATATCCCACCCAGCTACTTCAGCTGTCCCAGACTCGTGCAAGCAATCGACTTGTCCAGGAGAAGCAGCCTTTTTCAAAAGTATCTACAAATTGTGAAATACAAATTTTATCAAAAAGGTTCGGCAATGAGATAACTGTTATTGACTTAATGTAAGTGGAGGAGGAGTTGTGGTCCCCTCAAAATTCCGTGAGCATCCCATTCCTGTATTCTGTAGATACCAGAAGATGCAACATGTTTGTTTGGTTCCCATAAATTAGAAAAATCTGGTTTCCAAAAATTCTAAATTAGCTATTTAAAACAAAATATTACACCTGACCACCTTTCCAAACTATCTCAAGAGATTAGCCTAGCTTTTCTCTCACCCTTCGTAAGTGTGCTTTTTAAGAATATATGATTTAGAAAACAAAGTATGTATTTAATTACAGTACACCTGCTCAAAGATACAAGTGAATACGTTAACGTCATGTTAAAGTTCAAGGTACTTCTGGAAAAAAAGGCAGATAGTTATTTTAACTCTGCATTCTTAGACAGAATAAGGATTATTATGGACCTTAGTTTCCTCTCACTGTTTACCTAGCATATGGAGAGGTCAATAAATAAGTTCCTATCTGGTCCAGTTTACCTACAAGAGGAAAAAAAATACTCAAAGGAAAAGAAATAACCTATAAAATTACTTGTTTAACCCTGATAACATCTGAGTTGTCATACCCAGTTTGTAACTGCAAGAAAAACAAATATTCATCTTGCTCATTAATAAATACCCCATTTTTTAGTAACAATTTTTTATATGATCAAGTCATGTATTCTTGGGGCAAGAAAGCTGGCAAGGAGATGCAACAACAGCACTAACACAGTATAAATCTGGGTTCAAAAAACCAAACATATTAGATCCAGAAGCAAAGATATCTGGACACATTGAGGACGCAATGCCCATCTATTATTTGGGCACTTATGTCGTGAAGACTATACCCAGCCTAAGATATAGTTTCATACCATGAAAGTAACACAAGATTCTGTTGTGCTAGTGTACATACTTTAGGAAAAGAGTCTTAAACAAAACCAGTTACCTCCTTTGTTTAGAGTGTAAGATAAAATAGCTTACTGATGTAATAAGTAATGGATGTCACTATGACACAAAACTTGCCATGACTTGTGTTTTCAGCTACAAGGTGCAGTATTTCTTATGACTAACTCAAAGCACAGCCACATCCAACTGTGATTTGGAATTCCATCTCAAGCAGCACACACTATGACTTTGAAGAAAGTCAATATGATTGTAACAAAGTCACCCATCTTCTCCTGAAACATGAACAAAATCCGTGGGGTAATCAGGCACAGGCGGCGTGTAACGGGTTTGTCTTCCTTTTTACTCCTTGTTTTTGCTTCTGAGGACATACACTTGGCTCCATGCTATAATCCATGTGCTGTTACAAGAGAACACAGCTATTCTTCTCTTTTTCTCTCTCTTTCTCTCGAGGCTCTTTACGTTTGCGTTCATTGCTCCCAGATTGTCTTCCACTTGCTGGAGAAGGAGTACTTTGCACCTGCTATGTAGAAGAAAACAAAACAAACAGCATTTTGTATAAAACAAGATGCCATAATTGTAGATAGAATAATTTCATGCATTAAACTTCCATGAACTTGAATCTAACAACAATGCAAATAGCAGAACGCAGGTAGAAGGTCTTTCAATATGCGATCTCCAAAGCCCTCATGCAAGCTTATTTCTGAAAAACAAAATCAATTGAAAATACATTTCAAGTCCTGTGTGTCTCTTCTGTTGTGCCCATATATTCAAATCAGTTGTTCCAATAATACAGTTTGGCATCAAACATTTTCTGGCACTTCTGTATTTATTGTACTGGAAAATTTTCCCTATTTAATTTATGAAAACAATCTACATTTCAGAAGTTGTGGACTGAAAATGGTGACTCTAATGACTAAATGTATTAAAGCAGAGGGTTTTTTTATTACTAGAAAGTACTGAAGAACTTGGTGGGTGGTATACAACAAAACACAACAGAAGTTTTGTTACTTCATCTAATTTAGCTGCTATCCATTCACAGCTGCAAATGATGATGCCATTACATCCTGTTAAGGAGATTCTTTCTGCCGTTCTGCAGCCAGCAGAAGTGAATCTCTCCTTGTATCCTGTTCTCGTCTTTGTCTTAGAAGTAACTACTGATGATGGTATTTAAGCAATAAGCAGCTGAAATAACAGAACTTCTAACTGCCAAAAATTCCTATTTCGTGTTTAACAACCAGTGCCAATTAAGGGTTCTGAATTGGCACAAGCCATCCAAGGATTCAGCTTTCAGGCTGCTTTTATTTAAAAATATGTAATACATATATTTTGATATAAGTGTGTGTGTTAAGAAAGTCTCAATCAGGTAAGAAATCCCTGAATCCAGAATAGCTTTAATGCTGTCTCTTGCATAAAAAAAATTCAGTTATATGGCAACTTATACACACGTGAATGACATTTTCCAAGCATTCAGAATGCAAATGCTTATTGGGAAGGAGGTTGGGAAAGGCATGTTAATTAGCAACTGTTAATTTCCTACTGTGGAACAGGACAGAATAAATTCACAAGGTGTCATAGACTAAATACCTAAAAAATGGTAAAACCACAAACTTTCACAAGACAAAAATGAAGAGAAAACTTAGACTCTTATTGAAAAGCTTCTACTTGACCACTGTTTTATAAATCGTGTATTTTTATTACAATCTTTGTAACCTGAAGTAGTAACTCATCCCATCATTCCAACTTAAACTGAATAAAGGCAACTTTGATTTTGGTTAGAAATGCTTTGAAGTATTTAAGTAGCAACAACTACCATGCCTGTGTGCATACTCCAAGGTTATAGCAACAAATAACAAGGTAACTATAGGATTCTTAACAAATACTGCACATAATATGAACAGCATCAGTCTAATTATCTGAGACATTTACAATGCAGATGCATCTGTATAACTATGAAGTTAATACTCACTATAACTAGCGGTCATATTCTGTGATGATGTTTTTTTTACCTGGGCCTGAGCAGCTGCTTGTTCTTGTTCCTGATAGTACTGAGAAGCTCTCCTGTCCTCCTCTTCTTGGAGCTTCTTTGCTAGCTCTAGATCGCTGATTCCTTCTGGTATCTGTTCCCAGTTAATCTCTTGATTTTGCTGCTCTTGTTGTAGAGACAAAGCCATCAGATAATCCTAAACAGTAAACCTGTGTATTAATGCTCTTTCATATAAAAAAGAGCCAAGTCACATCAAGTAAACTTTCCAACAAGGGCAGCCATACAGTACCATCCCCTTTACCCCAGCCTCATCCACAAATGCAACTTTCTCAGAAGTTCTGTTTCAGAACCCACTCATAACCTGAACTGCAGAAATGCTGGGGGGGAAAAAACCAACAAAACGAAGCACAAAAAAAACCTCCCTTGAAGTCATGAGAGAACTACAAAGGAGCACTTTTGAGAACCTCATGCTAGATACATAAGGCATTTTCTTCTAGTCATTTTTGCATGACTACACATGCATACACATAGGTTTATACATGTATGACTAAAAATACACAGTATTTACTATGAATAGTCACAAGAAAACAGAAAAATACAATAGAGAGACACAAATCCAGTACTTGATCTATTTGATCCTGCTGCCCTCTGTAGACAGTTTCAGGGTCTGAAGGAGGCCGTAGGTGGAACTCAGAGTCACAGAAATTTCCATCACCATCCACATTGTGCAGGCTTTCCCAGACAACTTTCTCTTCTGTAAGAAAGCCCTGGTCTGTTACCAGCAGGTAAAGTTGACCCTATGCAGAAAGATAAGAAAACTTATAAACCTATGGAAATGACTTTTCAGTGTGATAAACTAGCTGATCATTTTTACGAATTATAACAGTTTCATTCCAGTATAACATTAATTTTGACTTTTTTTTAAGTGAGATATAAATTTAAATGGCTCCATATATATTCATTGCTAAAATAGCAACCATATTTAATTTCTGTATTGTATCTTGTACTTTTCTCCACTATTGCATTAAAGTTCAATATTCAGTATAAATTAATGTACAGAAACAAACATAAACCTTGTCAACTCCTTGGAAACACACCTGAGAAATATGACTTGAGACTGACAACACTGATTGTCCCAGGACAAATCAAATTCAAAAGGCAATATCTGGAGACAGAGGTGATCTTTCCAAATAATCCAAGAGGCATTAGCTCAAAATGGCCGTATCTCAGAATTTGATTGTGTCTTAGTATGTTTTTTGTTTTTTTTTCTTTTAAATACAAGCTGAGGTTTAGTTCAAGTGGGAAAAAAAATGATTCTTGCTATCACTTGTCACCAACAACTGCTTTCGTTCGATTTCAGCCTTTTCACAGTTCCACAAGGCGAAATTTCTCTATTAGTTTCAAAGTCTGAAATTATAAAACGGGCTGGTCTGGAAATGAGAGGCAGTACTAACAAATCCAGAGGTCGAGGCAGAGGAAGGATGAAATGCAAGCTTAGGTTGAAGGAATGGGAGAGGAGCTGAAATCAAACAGAAATTTCAAAAGCACATTTCAAGTAAAAGGAGATATTGTGGCATGTCTGAGGGACAGCAAAGCAGCATGAAAAAAAACAAGTTAAAATTCAATTTAGTTGGATTTGAATCTAATCCTACTGCTTCTAAAGCTACATGTCAATGCAAAAGTGTTATTACTGACCATATAGCGCACGTGAAGATAAAAGTTTCCATTAATATTACCTAAAATACTCAAGTAAGTATAGCTAATTGCAGCATTCTAGCTGTAAAATATATATATATCAAAATACTTGATCGTGATACCCGTAGAAGTTTGCTGTTTGTACTACAGCACCACACAGAGGTTCTTAAAGATCACTGTGTTAAAAATGTACAGAAACAAGAAAGGTAAAAAAAAAAAAAATGAAAACATCACCTCTATACAACAAGAACAGAACTATCCCACTGATTTCTCCCAGGACATGCAAAGAATGTTTATCCTGAGATTAAAACCAGGCATCTTCAATCCCAGTAAGACACTTCAAGTTTACAGCCATCTCTTCTATGGCTGAAGGGTCATACTACACAAAAAACACATTGTTGGAGAATTCACACACAGCAACTGTTTTAGTATTACCTAATACCACAAGACGTGCTCACACAAAAGGCCCAACAGAACAGATAAAAAAAAACAAACACAAAGAGCGCTACTATACATGTTCAAGTTTTGGAACGCTATTTATACCAGCACAGGTAGGCTTACAGACAGAACTGTCAGTAACGATTCTGATCACATTATTTGATCAAAGAAATCATCTTTACCTGGGAAGCCAACCTTAACACAAATTTGCTTCCAGATGCTTAAAATCATCCAAAGAAATTGAAGGAAACTATTCCACAATACTTCCAATTTGCACAGAACACCTCTTTCACAGCATTCAATGTATGTAGTGCTTAAAATAAAGAAAATTTAAAAATAACAGAATCTAAGGTAAACGTATTTGAGTCTTTAATGTTTTATTTTTTTATCAGTCTGTTGATTCAAACAAAAGCAGAAGAAAAAGAGACCAAGTTTTCCTCTAAAACGCCATATACTTTGAATGAATTTTGAAGCAGTTCATAAACACTGCTGAAGCTTTGCATAGAAAACTACTTCAGTGTGAAACAAAATTTAACAGCCTTAAGACTTTCTCAACTGAACAACTCAACATGAACACTGATTTAAAAAAATATTCTGTCTTAGGAGTAAATTAAAAAAAATAAACATTTCTTACAGCTCTCCAATGAAAGACCATACGCTTATTACACATCGCCACGTTACCTAAGAACAAAACCACTATAATTCCAATACCAATCGCATCAATCAAAAATGTGCTGCTTTTCTCTACCATGAGGATGTCCATCAACACACAGGCTCCCTCATACTTGTGGGGAGACAGAATCCCTCATCCCATTATTTGAATTAAAGCAATGGAAAGCACAGATCAGAGATCAACTCCTTCCCCTTTTTTGATCTGTACTTCATATTAGGATCATTTTTAATGAAATTTCTAAAAAAAAAAATTCCCAAGGATGGTCCCGTTACTGTTAACATTCACATAACCTCTGATGATAACTGGAGAACTTCCAGCTTCATACAGAAAATAAGTCAACTCTTTGTGCGTTAGCTGCAATACAGCTACTCATTTCTAAAGAGGATCAGTCTTTCCAGAATTTGATTTTTGTGCTCCTTCTATTTGTAATATCTACAGACTATCTACAGGTGCTGTTTTAATGCCATGTGTGTTTCCTTCCCAGTCCTAAATGCTTCATTGGCACACCTGAAGTCCACTGAGGGCATCTGTGATACAGGAAAATATGTTTAGTCATAGAACTGTCATCCTGCCTGTACATTTGAGCTGCGCTAAGTATGGATGTGCACAGTGTCAGGAACCAGTCACCATTTTCCAGCACTTACTAGAGGATGAGATCAGTCTGGCTGCATAGTTCTCCCTCAGCCTTGTGAGGTGCATAGAGATTAAAATGGATATGAGACAGGGACATGCAACCAACATAACACTACAGTTTGTGTCCCATCGTTTTACACTGCACTTGTTCCGAAGATTTTCTGAACAAGATTTCTGTGCTTTTCTGAGCTCTACTCCATACAACATACAAGGAGGAAAAGAGAAAAAGGAAGCGCAGTCAGAGGATCAATAAGAATTGTTAGCTAAAAACAAACATTTACAATGAACTTAGGAAAGAGGCTTAAAAAAAAAACCAAAACAAAACAAATAAGGTACAGAACAATGTTTCCTACCTAATAGATCTTGGTCCTGATTATGCATTTGTTTTCCAGTCTGTTAAAGTCAACACAGAATGATCTGCACACTCAAGTCATTCAATTCAGCTCACAAACGTACTTAAGCATGCTTGTCAGTACACCATGCCAAGAACAATGATACAGTTCATGAAATAAGATTTTCATGAAGGTAGGAATACATTTAACTGCTTACCTCTAAAGCATTACCAACTTATTACTTGTAGGTGTTTTTTCAAATGTTTATAAGTAGTCTCATGGACTAATACTGTCCCCAAAAAGTTAGCCCATTGTCAACAGAGAATAAAACAAAAGAAAGCCTCAGATGCATAACTGTTAAGGTAAACTTTGCCTACACTAACATTACGGGCAATTAAACTATCTAACCTAAGAATCAAAACCCATGTATTGTAGACCAATGCCCAGATTTTATAGTTTCACATGTAAAAAGCTTAAATAAAGTGAAGGATAAAAACAAGACTGCTCTCCTGTATGTCTCTATCAGTCTTCTGGTGTGCACAAAAAAAAAAGCCTTTCAAAGGCTTACAGATATAGGCTGCAGGTGACACTAGTTGTTATAAAACATTACTTCCTAGGTAAATTTCACCATCAGAAAAAGTAATTGAAATGGATGTTTTTAAACTACTTCTGAGGCCAATTACCAAGTTTTCAGTGGTTTAGAAAACTGAAAAGGAAAGCCAAAGTCCAGTAGCTTCATACAGGCAAGACAAATGTTTTGGGCATAATCCTGTAAGGGCTATGGAAATGTTCTCTTGGACTTCTGGATCAGACCCTCTGATTTTTACAAAGATGTTTTACGTTCATGTGAAAGCATGTTTTGTTTTTTTTTTTTGTAATAATCTAATCTGAATATTGTAACTGTTACTTCTTTTTTCTTTCTTTAATAAACACCAATTGATTCAAACTGTGTAAAAAAGAACTTTTACTCAGAACAAAAACTGAACACTTACCATTGAAAGGAACAGAATGTTCAAACCTGTTCTGAAAAAGCTGTATCGTCCCTAGTATGCCAAACTCATACCTTTTTCACAGGGAAAAAGTAAGGTTACTGCTATGAAATATATCTAGTACTTGAACAAAAGCCCATCTTGAGTTCTGAAACAGAAACCCAACATCTATAAACCTAGAGAGCATCACTGCAACATACATACTTGACAATCCAAACAGGCAAACTTCTTGTTACTTTTCAGTGAAGAAAACAGATCGTATAACAGTCACATCAGTGGGAAAAGAGTTCCAACTGAACTAAGATATTCTTACCAAACTGATCCCCTCTTTACAGTCCTGTTTTTCCTTGATCTAGGGAATTAGCATTTGATGTATTTATTATCTGTGTAATGAAAAGCAAAGGCAAAAAAAAAATCACATCTTTAACTGTTGAAAGTGATTTGTGTATAATCACAAGAGCTAAGACTATTAATATGCAATTAAATGGATAGGAAGTAGAATAAGTGATTACTTGGGCAAACGGACAAACAGCAAAAGGGATGAAGTACCTGAGATAACTGAATTGCCATTAACAAACATCCACCATACTGTGACAGCTAACATATTAGAATTGCCACATTCGCTTTTATATGAAAGAAACTTACAAAAATATGCCAAAACATCCTATTGACAATCTCAATACCAAAGCTTTTCCAAATTAGAAATGACAATTTCATATTGCATGGTGCAATTTTTATTCAGTTTTTAAAAAAGTAATAGTAGAATTATAATTATCCAACACTATATTAAACAAACTAGAAGAAATGGACTGATACTGTATTCTAAAACACAGTCAGTGAATCTTTAGTTACATTGTAATATCACCTCAGCAGCTTTATAAGAGAATTGAAGCCTTGAGAGGAAGATTATTTCTTCAGAATTATTCATATTAACTTCCAAAATAATTCACTGCCATTATTCTATTATTATTTTCTCCTTAATTTCCCACTTAAGTGAGTGCTGAAACTAAAAATTAAAAAAAAATGTATTATTAAATGAGCCCTCTCCATTTAACACTTACTCCCTGAGTAAGCAATGAAAAAGAAAGGTAAGTAAAAAACTTTCAGTAATTACCTTCCTGAAGATGAACGTTTTAGAGGTGTCTATACATATGACACTGAACAGGAATAGTTCAAAACACAAATGTTTTTGAATACAGCAACAGACCAAACTAGATAACCGGTTTTTTGTTTTGCTTCTCTTCTTGTTTGCAAGCCAAGTATCCTTCTTAAAATAACAGACTTTTTAAAAAGCATTCTAATACAAACAGCTAGTCACCTACTGCTGCCTACCTGAAAGCCCAGTTTACTACCTTTATCCCTATAACTAGAATAGAATTGCATTGCACAGATTGACAAGCAGAGCGCTAATAAGCTTCCGCCTACAGTATGTAACAGCACTGATACTACACTCACCTACGCCAGGCATTCAGAATGTTGCTGTATGTTAGTAAAAGCAACTTTATTTCTGATGTTGCAAGAACTTGATAGTATAAAAAAAAAAAAGAACTTGAAACCTATGCTGTTACTGTTAACTTAGTAACTGCAAAAAACATTAAAAGGAAAGCCAGGTTGCACGGAGTCACTCCCCTTCCCTTCATTACATGAAATTAATTCCTTCACTATACATGCAAAAATCTTGCTGTTGATAGGAACACTGGATACAAAATTTTTGTTGATACAAAATAAGCAGATTATAAAATAATGTAGATTAGCTGGCCTAATAACCATAGTAGTTGGGCACCAGTATGTCCAGTGTTTCCAAGGAGTTCTTGCCACTATTCAGTATCTTGTAACATAAAATATAATAAAATAAACATGTAACATAAAATATAATAATAATAATAATGCCAAGAATTGAGAGTACTGGGATGTTTCTTCATAATTCCACATATCTCATTTCAGTAACAGCTCTCTAAAACAAGTAATCCAACAGTAAGGTAAAGATCTTTATCTGACACTACAATGCCCCTCTAAAATCAGAATAACTGAGTAAAGCATTGCCAGCATTAGTAAATTTGTTTTTAAATTGACAACACAACAGATAATAATAAATACCATAAACTCTTTGTATTGAACACTTAAAAACCAAGATGTTCAGATTATATGAGCTAAGGATGTTACCACAGTTTACAACTCTCACATTTCTGCATTAAAATATTCACAAAATAATTCCTTATTGGGGAATTATTGCTAAATGCATATTGTAATACAATAAATTTAAGACAGAAAACGTCAAATACCTCTATAGCAAGCTCACTAGATCAGACGTGGAGAAAACAAATAACTGAAAAAAAACCTACTCAATCCAGCACCAGAAATAATATAAGTCTCTCAATCACTATCATTATCACACCTATGTGGTACCAACACAGAGCAGAATTAAATAGATTTGTTCTCAGAAGTTTTACTCCTTTGTCTTTTCTGGCATATGTTGCATCTTCTGTTTTCCTAACTAACGGACTTTTCTCCTGTACCCAGCTACTGCTGAAGCAAAAGAAATTCCATTAAAAATCTGCAC
Organism: Aquila spilogaster; assembly: GCA_024606505.1. Classification (NCBI taxonomy): domain Eukaryota; kingdom Metazoa; phylum Chordata; class Aves; order Accipitriformes; family Accipitridae; genus Aquila; species Aquila spilogaster. The sequence goes on from JANHGO010000069.1 coordinate 60,154,276, forward strand.
AGCTGTCAATCTACTAAAAGTAAAGAGTAAAGAAGCTGATAAATCTCAGCTCAGAGAACAGAGCACCTAGCACTCACAAGCATCCTAGGATCCAAAAGCTTCTGAAAGCTAATCTTGGCCAAAAGCCCAAGTCAAGTCTGTTTCTGACTTCCTAGCTAATCAAGAACACATACTCAATATAGCTACTGCAAATAACTACAAAACAAAGGAAGGGTTACCACTAATTTTTAAGAATAGATTATTAAGAAAGACAAATTCTTCATTACAGTTTCCTGTTATCTGATATGCTGTAACATACAATGCAACAGATACAGAAGAAAAATTGAACACTAACTGCAAGTAAGGCCATAATAATGATTATGAAACACTTCTGACCAATATTCCAAAACTTCTAAATAACTAAAAAAAAGTCTAAAACTTTTCAATAAGGACAAGACTAAACCAATAATTTTATTGCTTCTAAGATGCTAAATTGTAGAACTAAAAAGTAACGCTATTCTTCAAACACCCTATTTCTTTGGACTAGGGTTTAGTTTTTACAGTTAAAAATCAGACAAACTTCTACTCATTGCCTTATGCTGTTCTGCATTAACAATATTACTTAAGGACAGAGTGGATGAACTGTTGCATTTTACTCCTGTAAGTAAAAATATCACAACGGAAATATACAGTTACAAGTCTGAGGAAAATGAAGTACTAAGAACATCCAAATTTTAGCCTCTGCCTACATACCAGGCTACAGCAGAAGACAAACAGTCCATCCTCTACAGAAAGTTCTGTACTCATAATTCACAAGATTGAAGTGATACACTGACCTTTCTTGATACATCAATACTTTAATATTTTAAAGTTGCAATTACAGCACAAAAATGAAGTGTTTAGAAGTATGACTTCCAAGATTAAAATATTTTATCTGGAATATCCTCCAAATAAAAAAAATTGTTTCCTGCACTTCTAAGCACTATTTATAGTCATAAAGTACACTTGTACTTCTGTTTGCATTTCTACTTGTTTAGTCTTCTTAAAAAAAGAAAAAACCAAACCTGTCATTTTTTCATCATGAAAGCAACTATAAAAACAATACATGGCCTCACATAAACTACTACCAACTACTAACTATTCCAAAAAGTAGATTTAGCAAAATAAAGAAAAACAATACAAAAATGCCTCAAACGTCCTTCAAATGGGGTGGGGGGAGGAAGGGAAGAGATAATTTTACCAGTTTTACTGCTTTAAAAATGTAATTGACTCAAACCACAGGCACGCTCTAGGCAGTTATTAACAAACCAACTATGTTACCTCCTTGTGAAGTTAATCCGTTCTTCATCAGATATAAACTGAGCTAAAGCTCTGAATAAAGTAGTTATTCAAAATGCTAAAGATGAGAATATGACAGTCAAGGTTAACAGACGGGAAAAAAAAGGACTAGTACTGACAAATGGAAAAGTACCCTTCACATATGAGGCATATGATGTTACAAAATAATAGGTGTTTTAAAAAAGCAGTCTCTAACACTTTTTTTTTCACCAGTTATTAGCATTACATCTAAGTGCAAACAATATTAAACTAATTATATATTTTGATTAGCTGTTACTAAATCATTTCAGCAGTTATATAAAAAAGGTAAGAACTAATTATATTGATGTTTGAGAAGTTCCCAACTACACCTGTTACTTGATATTGTAAACCTAAAATTCTACCTCAAAATATTTGAGTTTTTCAGTGAAAAGAGAATGATTAAACCTTAGAATGCAATTTTACTGTGGCCCTTGCTGCCTAACACTCAGATACAGAGAAGTGAACTACCACTTTACAACAAAGTTGGGTCAGAACAAAGTCATTAAGAACTTGCTCAAAGTAGATTTTCTCACTCATGGAAGGAGTGTGAGAAACAAGCACCATGCAGCCACCTGCTCTTAGCATTCTGCAATACTCTTTTCACAGTTCACACAATTTTGCCTCTCCAGTTTCAGATTGAATCTCTTTCCTAACAAAGGGAACCAATACCATGGTTCATCTCAACTTCTCCAGATATTAAGTATTTTGAACACTACAATACATCTATAGAGCTATTCACCTGGTCCAAACAGGAAACAAAATTTTATATCCTCAGAAACAAGAAATTACATAAATCCATTAACTTTATCCTTGCCAATTACATACTGCAAATAAATTTAAACCACGTAAGAAATTTACATCATTCCACATAATCACAAAGGGAGTTAAAACAGGGAAGAAGCTGAACATTAAGGGAAGAACTACGGTAAGGTTTAAAATGATAGTGGATGCTGATATGCTAATCAATAAATTGCAAGCGATACTTGCTACAGATCTTACATTCACCATAACGCATTCTTACAACAACAACAAATTGGAACTTATTTATTCAAGACAAAGCAAAAAACAAGCTTTGCTTTTAAAAGTGAACATAAACCACAAAATATGAAAAACAATAAAAACATGGAATATACCTTATATTTGGTCATGGTGCTAAAATGGTTATTCCTGAAGAACACGCAGAGCTCTCCCTCCTGGACAGCTGAAGTCAACTCGCACAGCCCATGGTACGTCAACTGCGTAGCCGTATTATTTAGGAACTGCTCAGCTACAAATCCTATAAAAGCAATACATACTTCTGTGAGTCTGTTACATATGGCTAAAAATATGTAAGCCTGGTAATCTTCTTACCCCAGTTTACGTCAAGTAAGAAAAATATTTTTCATGTGTCATCATAGCAAAGAAAGAGAAAGCCCTATAAATTTGTTTCTCATTGTGCTGTCTTACTAAAATTGAGTTAAAAACAAATTCCACTTTTAAAGCTCATTTGCTAAAATATTTTACTTACTGCTCTTAATTAAAACAGGACTTAAGGAGATGTTCATCACAACACCATGCTGTTAACATGCAAAACATCATCTAATTTATTACTCACAAGTTATTTTGTAATCACACTCAACAATCAAGACAGGAAGTTGATGTAACAGGTGGACAGAAAACAAGGGCTTAAAAAGTAAAGCAAAAATACCATGTGCCAATACATTTACCCTAGCAAGTTTCAGAAATCCACATCCCCTTTCTTCTCAAGTACCGGCAGAAATTACATAGTAACAGAGAAAGAACCAAACATGAGAAACCAAAGAAACAGCTGTGCAATGAAAGCATGGAAGGAAACCATTGTCATTTAGTACCACACTTCCCAAAGGTAAGAGAATGCATACTAAGCTGTATTACAATTCTTAATGAAATCTGTTATTGAAAAAGACCAGATGTAGAATGTCAAAATATCAAACTCTTTTTATGTTCACCTATACATACTCAACTACCAAGCCCTCATGTCCTTCTAAGCCATGTAAAGATTTTTTGAGAACTTCAGACCAAAGCACCACTTCAGATCTCATTCACCATATTTAAGACTTACCAGTTGTCAGCATCTGCCAAAATGCCTCCTTAACTATACACCAGTAAGACTGGAAGAGACTTCTTTGAAATTTATTTTATGAGTTAGTTCAGAAAACACCACTGCAGTATTTATGTGATATATGACACTGTGCTCAATATACTTTTCAGTAAACTACAGTAAACACGAAACTTTACAAGGTAGAATTCCTTATACATCGGTTACTTTCTCCACAGAAGCCATGGAACAGACAATTTTACGTGGTTCAACAATGCCACATACTAGCCTTTGGCTCCAGCTGTGGTTTAGCCTAGAGACCCAGGATTATAACTACTGGTAGTGGAACGTGGGCACTGTACAATATATATTATTGGTCTTCTGCCAAGAAACATGAAAACAAAATGAGATCAAAAAAGAGAGGTTTAAAAGGGTTGCTTTTTGTCCTTAACAGCAGTTGTGTGTCACTGTAGGACTGGTTACTCTGCACTAGATAAGCAAGTAGGCTCTGAATGCTGAGACTTACTCACTCCTCTGCAACTAACAGCTGTAAAAGTGGCCAAAAGAAAATACTCCAAGAGCTATAATTTGGATCACATTCCAAGCAAAGCAGAGAATTCCTCAAAAAAACCACGTCCTGCATCCTTTAATTATAAAGTAACAAAACAGAAGGAAACTTCCTCTTTGATTTGAAAATATCACCAATCACCTTACTTACACATAAATCTGAACAAAACAATAATGCTATTTTCCCCATTCTCCTCCCTGTTGAAGCTTACTACCACAGATGTAACAGGACACAGAGAGGAGAAATTGATTTTAAAGTTTCAAAGTCTCAGCGCTATAAACTACCTGTATGTGTTTAGAAACACTATATCTACTTCAAGTATCACTGACATTCTCTTTATCATATAGGAGATAATACGTAGATAGCCAAGGTGAAATCTGAACGCTGTCCATAATGCCTTTTCATAAAAGGAAGTTACCTCTGTTTTCAAAAGGTATAATTCACAGCTCTCAAGAGAATGAGGTTGACTCTTGTTTCAGAAATTGCATCAGAGAAGTTGAGACAAGCACTGTGCTGTCTGCCTACCCAGTAGACACCAGGCAGCTCACTACACCTGTATCACTGCATACCAGGACCCACATACAAAATATGAAATGAAGATTTGATGTGGTAGATAATTAGATAAAAAAACAGAAAAAAGTTACCCACCTTCACTAACCAGTTCACTGTTGTCAGACTGTTTACAAGAAATTATCTTCTCCACGAGCTGATTGTAACTGCAGTTACCAACTGCTTTTACTATGTCAGCAACCTGGAACAGGAGGAAACAGCATACAAAACAGGAGAACTTAACCTTGTAAAGAACAAAACAAAACTGTAAGCTGAGAGTAAACATAAGAAACTCATAAGAAACAGTCTCAACAAACAGAGGATGTTAAACCCCTAAGAACACTGGACAAACAGCCTTAGGCAAGACTGCTGAATATTTTCCAACCTCAGATCCCATTTAGAATCCAGAAGATAAAACTTAGCATCAAAAGCTGTTGGTAAGCAGGAAAGAGAAGAGCATGTGTTGCAATCTGTAATACAAACATTCTCCCTTTCAGTTATCCTTCCTGGTGTTTTGTGCTCAAGTTACAGAACCCCCAGAGACTCAAGTAAATATTACTGAATATACTTGATACACATCAATGTTGCTTTCTCTGTAAGAGTCATACTTCATTAGAAAAAAAAAGGGGTACTTCTAAAACCTATAAAGGATTTCATCGCTCGAGTAGCCACACAAGAACTAACTCACTGAATACAAAAGCTTTTTTTTTTAAAAAAATACAGCCATCTTTTAAGCATCCCAGTGGATCTTAACACAAAGCATCATTAAAAGTTCTTAATTCGCAATTTGAAGAAATTCCAGAATTACTATATATTTTAGGACTACAGTTACGATACGCAATCCACTAAGGTATAAGTCATGCAGGCTACACCAATATCAGGCAGCCTTGGACACAGTCCATTTGTCCACAGCCATCTCTTCTTTATTTGCACTACTATTCTAAACTAAAAGAAAGTTACTTTCCAGCAAAGAAGGATCATGGCAGATCAGAGAATAGAAGCTTTCAAGAACAAGGGAAAAGAAGGGGAAAAGAAACCAAACAAACAGGAAAACAAAATTGAGGCACATTATTCCAGCACCCCAGCTTCATCTTTCACCTCAAACAAACAGTATCGGTTTACTGTTTTTTTAAAGAACACCCCAATGTCACGAAAAATAAGTTAAGATGCAGTTCCCCCTAACTGGTTTTAATGTCCTCAGTTCTCAAAAACTGTTTTACAGGTAGATGAAAATCAAGCAAAGAAAAGAGGAAGGTAACCCTGCACTACTTTCAAGTGCTCCCTCATGAGCTTCCAAAATCATTTGAGTGGTACACTCTAGGGCAACTCCCTTCATTCTTCAGACCAATTGATTACATGGGTTCAATGTATTTCAATGTAGCAGATTTTGAACCTATACAAAGTTACTGCACTAAAAAAAACCACCATCTAGATTCACTCCTCTGAGGAACTCATCTTTTCTCTGAACAGATTCTAAAACATCTATTACCATACTCATTATTATTGACTCCAGTGAATATTCTGACACATCCTCCCTCCCCCAAATAAAATTCAAATAACTTATTTCCTGTTTGATTATGAGAGGGGAGAAAAAAAAAAAGTTACCTGGGGATCCACCAACCATCCATGGTACAAAGGGATATCAAGAAGATCAAATACTATGCATTCCGGTGTGTATTCAAATACTCGTACACCTGTAAACTTCACATTGACATCCAGACCTGTCTGTAACTTATGCAGAATGGCCATTGCATCACTCATATTCTGACAGCAGAAAGAAAAAGAAACACATGACCAAATAGAGCTTTGTACGCTTGGTGATTATGCATCAAGTCAATATCACTAAAAAAATTGAGAAAAGGGGAAATTTGGTAGAGAACTGCTTCAATGCACATCCGTATTACTCATGCCACTGCAAAGTGCACAGTTCAATACAAAACTACTCAATTGCGTTTTTGTACAAAATGCTTAGCTGGAAGAAAGCATACTGCCTCTTGCATCATCACTGTATATAGATCACTATTTATTCACACTGAAGGGGAAAAAAAAAGCCCAAGCCACATTTGCCACCCGTTCACAACAAAGACATAGCTTAGAAGTCTTCAGAATTCTCTACCGAGTGAGAAGAATCCACAAGGAGTATCATCAGAAAGTACATGAAGTGTTTGCAGAAGATTCAGGGAACAGAGGGGTTTTTGGTTTGCTTGGTTTTGTAACATTTTGTTGCTTAAGAGGAATTCAGAATTGCAACAATGGTTAAAAAAAAGCACAGCAAAAAAATACAGAAGTGTAGATTGAAAAGGAAATGGAGACTAAAGATTCAGACTCAGCTCACTGATTACTAAAGACAGTTTCCTTTGTGTTGTATTCCTTCATAAGGTAGTTAATGGAAAGAACCACAATTAATGTAGTCACGAAGGGAAGAAAAAACCATGTGAATGAATAGGACAGGTTATGAAAGAAGTATTAAGGAGCTCGGTAGACTAACAAGATGTAAGCACAGTATGGAGAGATGATGTTATCATTTTAGAAGCTACCTGCTGACTTAAAAAGAACAGAGTCTATTATACAGTAACATAACCAATACAGCTTGAACACTCCTTTCTGTAGCATGTTAATGGACAAATTAATAGAGGACAATGCCAATGAAAGCATGTGCATTACAATGTAAGGCAGAGCTCACTATTTGTCAGAAATTTAAGAAGTCTATCCGTGCATCTTGTAACTTGGTATTCTAAGGAATATACCAGTAAAGCATACAACACTAATCGACCAAATGTCATCACCAGCTCTGAACGATCCAGTTTTAACAGATCTACATTTATTGCAAAGATAACGGTTAGTTAGTTCTACAAGAAGTTTTAGACATTCCTCCACAGATGACAGAATTCCAGAACAAAAACTGTAAGTAAGCAGACACATACATAAAACACCTTTGCCTACAAATCTCTGCATGTTACACTGCACGTATAACAGCATGGTTTCATTAAGGTACAAAGCAAAAAAATTCCATACTCGCCAATCTCAGCACTTGAGCTGAAGGAATTAAGCTACTCTTGCTGGTACACCAGTTCTACTGTATTTTTTTCTTACCAAAATTACAGCAGAACAACAAGTTTGTTCTTGAGTAATTTTTTAGGTGCAACTCCTGAAAATTCCTAAAGTTTAAAAAAAAAAAATCAACAGGCATACAGTATCCACATTTGGGAGAGTCTTCTATGAATCACACAGACCTACTGCCTGATGCACTGCTGTGTGAAGTTTCTATTACCAAGAAGGCAACAGCTCAGACTATTTGAGTATAGATTGTTGCATCCTTTTGACAACTTTGCAAAGTCACAAAATTTAGAATGTAGATTCCTAAGCAATTCTCAGGATCAGGCTCAGACTTTATTGTTGCTCGCATTATTATAACTGCAGACAAAAACACCTTACTTTAGAAGCATGTTTAATGAGTAGAGACCAGCTATGAAGTGCTAAATCCTATCAGAGGTGTTTTGTAAGAAATAATGTTATTCTGATTGTTTTAGTACAGTGAGAGCAAACCAGCACCAGTCATTCACACACATCAGATCATACATCCACAGCAATTACTGCATTTATTTTGTAATGTTTACTTTATAAATGAAGCAAAAATACTGCCCAAGTTTCTCACTATAATTCAAACATTACCTTTTCAAAGTAACAGATTTCTAACAAATAAATGCAAATAAGTGAGGATGTAACTACACAACACTGATGCATTAGAACCCGATGCTTTACTGTTTTTAAAATCCAGCTTTCATTTAAATACTTACTTAATACTCTCAGGTATGCTGTTACTGGCAAGAAAAGTCACAGTTGCAACATAAATTGAAGCATCGTGCCATTATGCTGAAATTACCCTAAAATCTAGCCTTAAAAATCCAGGCATCCCAAAGATTTGTTGTAAGAAAAAAAAATAGTATTTTGGGCAAAGAATATTACCTGTTATGACATGATAAACACAGAACTATGATTAAGACCAAGACATAACTCCAATGCTTCTGCAATGCAATCATTTTATAAGACTCTTTGCCTAATTGGTTTCTTTTCCCCCTCTTATGCAGTATGACTTGTGCAACTAGAAAATACATATGAATGGAATGTAGAACACTCTTAGAACAGTGTTGTTTCTTTTTTAAATTGTACTGTTAGGCATTTACTGTAAGTATTTGTGACATTTACTTAGTAAACCCATATATTTGAGCAACTGAAAGCCATAGAGTTTGTACTTTAACCAGGTATATAATTTCCTTCAACTCCTGGAAGTTGATTATTACTATAATCTCTAACAGGAATAATGTAATCATTTGTGGAGAAAAAAAAACCAGCTAGTTCAGTTATCACAAGCAGAATTAATGTAACTTGACACAAACCATATATTGTATGATTCTTAAAAGAATACATTCAATCTTCATTCTAATTTTAACTACTCCAAGATGACCTAGGTCACTCCAAAAGTAATGCCTCCAATTTACTTCCATGGAAACTATAACTGATACATACAACACAGTAATACTATTTGATAGAGCAAACTCTCAGCTACAAAACACTCTTTTTCAACAGTCATCATCATCACCATTAGCTATGCATCTTCACCAGCAGTGAACAAGAGCCTGCATACTGCACTCACAGAAATCTGCACCAGTGAGAAGAATATCACTTTTTATAAATTGAATCAACCTCATTTTTTCCATCACCACTTAAAAACAGGTCTCTTGTTTTGTCTATATCCTCAGTTACAGTCTAGCACAGATCACAGAATGGAGCGTGCTGAAGAATGCAAAACAGAAGACTTCAAAGACCAGCCACTCTGTTACATGCTTTCATGTATATTTCCATGTTATTCCTCATCAATAGGAACAAGATTGTTTCATTACACTCATTGCAAGCAAAAAAAAAACCCAACAACTTGTGTGTTAAGATTGCAAATTTTTCTTCACTAATAGGAAATACTTAAAACAAATATTCTACATCAAGCCTATAAAATAGGGAAAGTACTAACAATGGTTCATAACAAATAAACCTTAGGTGAGGAAAAAATAAGCAGACATAAGCAATTGTATTTTAGGAGTAGCTTCTTACCTGCTCATAATTTAAACGCTGAATTTCAGATATCTCTTTGGGTTTTGCATCAAGAATATAATCTCCTAAAAAAGGAAAAATAAAATCATGCTTAATCAAGATTTCTACGAATACTTATGACTGAAGATAATTGATCATAAATATATATATTTTTTCCATTGAATGAGATGCCACTGTTTTATAGCCTGAATTATAAGTACAGAGTAAAACAAAAAAATATAAAGAAATAGTAAGGGCGTATACTGACAATTCAAATGACAAGAGTAATTACTAAAACAGCATTCCATATTCACTTTGACTATCATGCCAGTCTGCAAATTATTCAGAAATTCATGTTCCTTCCTTCCTCAACTTAAAAATATAAATTCAAACCGTTCACAAAAAAAGATATGTAATTGCATAATACAATTTAAAAAACACAACGTCACCCTGACCGACACTACAAACGTTTTGGCATATGTTTCCATACACTAGTAACTCTGAAAGCTTGTATTCCACCTGTGTCTACAGGATGAAGGTTATTAACCAGTTCATCAAGACACCAGGGTCCAAGAATTAGAAATGTTTTCGCAACTACCCTCCATAAACTGCTTTACTCAAAATGTTCAGATTTGATTTCCATGCTTTTTGGTTTTATTCCCTTTTTCCATTCCTAAGAGCTATTTTTGTAAGCAAAGAAGTTCTACCTACAGGATTCATTAAAAATATTATCATAGAGAAAATTACGCTGAGACTTATTGAAAAACACCTGAAGGACAATGCACTTATTGGTGACAACCAACATAGATTCATAAGGGGAAGGTCCTGTTTAACTAACTTGATTTCCTTTTATGACAACTTCACCCATCTCATTGGCAAAGGGAAATCAGTTGATGTTATCTTTTGGGATTTCAGTAAAGCTTTTGATATTGTTTCTCACGGCATCCTTCTGGACAGAATAGCCAGCTAAAGAAAAACATAATGTGACAGGTGAGCAACTGGCTGATGAGCCAGGCCCGAAGGGTTATAGTAAATGGGGTTACGTTAGGCTGGCAAACAGTCACTAATGGGGTTTCCCAGGGCTCCATTTTAGGGACCGGTTCTATTCAATATTTTCATAAGACTTGGATGTAGGACTGGAAGGTGATTTCAGCAAGCTTGCTGATGATACTAAACTGGGAGGAGCTGCTGAATCTGTCAAGGGTGGAGATGCCATACATAGAGTCCTAGACAAATTAGAGAGCTGGGCAATCACCAACTACAAGAAGTTCAACAAGAACAAGTGCCAGATTCTGCTCCTTGATAGGGGCAACCCTGGCTATACAAACACACTGAGGGATGAGATGGCAGAGAGCAGCCCTACTGAAAGGGATCTGGGGTCCTGGTCAACAGCAAGTTGAACATGAGCCAACAGTGAGCCCCAGAAACCAGGAGGGCCAACCATACGCTGGGGTGCATTAAGCACAGCATTGCTAGCTGATCAAGGGAAAAGACTGCACTGCCCTAAACTGCACTGGTACAGCCTCACCTGGAGTACTGTGTGCAGATATGGGTGCCACAGCAGAAAAAAGGACAAACTGTTAGAGAGCATCCAAAGGAAGGCTACAAAGATGGTGAAGGGTCTAGAGGGGATGACGTATGAGAAGCAGTTGAATTCCCTTGGTTTGTTCAGCCTAGAGAAGAGGAGACTGAGGGGAGACTTCATCATGGCCTCCCTGATGAAAGGGAGAAGAAAGATAGGCACTGATCTCTAGTGATAGCAATAGGACCCAAGAGAATGGCATGAAGCTGTGACAGGCAAGGGTAAGTATGGATATCAGGAAAAGGTTATTCATCAAGAGGGCAGTCAGGCACTGCAACAGGTTACCCAGGAAAATGGTCATGGCACTGAGTTTGCCAGAGCTGAAGAAGCATCCGGACAATGCACTCAGATGTATGGTCTGATTTTTGGGTGGTCCTGTGCGAAGCCAGGAGTTGGACTCACTGATGCTTATAGGTCCCTTCCAACTCAGGATATTCCATGATTCTAGGCTTCTATCTTTCTATCACCTCTGAAAACTGCTCCAAATAGTAAAAAGGCCTTTTTTTTTTTTTTTTAAAATTCTTTTTAATCTATGGAAGAACTATGAGGCAATAGCCAATCATGTTGACTGAACAGGAATGTCAAGAGTTTGAGACAGTGATTTTGAAATTTGAATAAGATAATTCCATAAGGTAATATACAACTTCAAAACACAAGACACTTCAAGATACATGTTTAGCCAACTGTGATTAGGCAGTGAGTTCAGACAGCACTACTCTATCAATAAAACTAAAGCATTCAGACATAGGCAATGACAGTTCTTAATTTAAAAAAAGAAAACCACCACATACTTGCTGTATTTTCCTTCTTTTTCTCTTGCTTAAAAAAAAAAACAACCTAGTTAGTGCATTAAGGTCAAGCATTTTACATTTGTTAGGCTACAAAGAGCTGCGGTGCATACAGCTTGAGAACTAAAGCAAACGCACTTTTAACATCTGGATCACTATGGACCATTGAAGTTACACACTTGTCAGATGCAAACAGTTGCAGTTTTGCTGCAGACTGAGTCTGGTAATGGAACAATGCCCAGAAAGGAGAGACCCAGTCACCATGACAACTAAATTCATTTTTCATGTTATTTTAATTGGGTCATACTATCAAGGATTAACATCGCTGCTGACAATTGAAAGCACAACTAACTCACTCCATTCTATGGTTAAGTTTAAACCTACCAGCACATCGGCATACTAAGCCACATCGACTGTATAAATAGACTAATAACTTTGGAAAATGGTACATAAGACTTTTTAAAACTTCTGAAGAAAAACATGAGTTACTGAACACCAAGAGCAGTTTTCTTGAAACATACATTCAAGTAAAGCTAAATAAAGAACGTCAGTACAAAAGTAAGAGTCCTAATACTCACTAATAAGCATAATATGCAACAGAAAGCTATTGTGAAAACTAATCACTAACCTAAATATTCCATCAGCTGTTCAGCTGTTATGATTTCCATCATTGGTGGCAGTTTAACCTGTGAAAGTAAAAGTATATTGTCTGTAAGATTTCAAAACAATGCAGCGTAGAACAAAGACTTTTTAGCCTGAAGTTTTCTGATCACATTTGGCTCACTGATTTTTAAAAGCATTAGCCTGCTAGGACTTCATTAAATAATAGCAATGAAAAGAGAAAAGACAACACTTGAGTATTTAGAGAAACCACATACGCACAATCCCTTCTTTCGCTCGCAGGTCTATGCCTAGCGTTCCCTTCTCTCACCAAAACCTTCCACCAGCAATCTCTCGACTTCACGGGAGTTTGCACTGCTTGCTGTATGAGTTCAGCTAAAAGCAACCAGGATGAACAGACTGAGAACTGCAGCTACACTTAGTTAAGAAAGACACTTCTTTACTTCTTTATATCTCTTAAGTGATCTTAAATTGAAAGTTCCTATGAACAGACAAGAGGCTGCAGAGAATCTAGTGGCAGCAGTTGCTGGAACAGGCAAGACAATGCTCATGCAGGTTTGAGAAAATGACCTCCCAGCCCCTCACGCCATGCTCACACGTCAAGGGTTTGATTTCGTTCCAATACAGAGGAGACCAAGACCACACAACTTGGTAGTTGAAGCTTCCATTCTCAATTGAACTATTCCTGTCACCATCACATGGTGAGAATAACCACCCTGGCAGCAGCTAGGACCTTCTTAGATGCTCATCTCATCCACCCAGCATCCTGGTTAAATGCTTTGGTTGCTCACTCCTATTTACATATCTCCCTGGAATAAAAGCCCAAGAACAGACACACACAAAGCCGTGCATATCAATATCTGCAGGAGTAACATAAGAGTCTTCAGTCTTGTTGGCTTTTTTTTTCTTTTGCTTATTGATTTATTTTTAACTCTTCTGTTTTTCATCTTCTCATCCTCTTCTCAACATCTTATCAGAGAAAGTCATGAAAATCTGGTCTTTATTTCAAATACTAGGAATTCTTTCAAAAAGAAAGTCCTCAACTCCAACCGCTGTTCTCCAGAAAGAAGACCACAGTACTTACAAGCATCTGGGGAAGAAAGGAAATGAAAGGACAAACACGGAAGGCAAGGGAATTAAAAATCAGGGGGCTATAAATTGTTAGTAAAGCAGGAAATTAGTGAAGCATAACTTTGCAAGAAAGAAGGCTTAATTAATTCTGCATCTTGAAAAAAAAACTTAAAATGATATGAATTAAACAAGAAGAAAAATCAGTCATGCATTCATAGGCACGTGAATTTTTGAAAGCATCTTTTAAATGAGAAACAACGGACTGTAACTTACAAAATGCCTTAACCTCTTCCCTAAACTTAGAAAGGTTTAAATAATCTTTGAACCTGCTCATAACATTCATTCTGAGTGAGCACATAAATACAAAACATTGTGTTGTGTTGGCACCAGGACTAAAGATTTAAAAAGCTGATTCTTACACATCCAGTTCTGAAATGGCAGCATTTAAACCTGAGTAACCATCAGCTCTGTGTGCTCCTGAGGCAGACAGAGCTGGGCTGGTTCACTGCTGCATGCCTAACAGCCCAGAACAGAACTACTTGAACTACCTGCAGCCAAAATGGCTCTGGGATAGCAAACAGCAGAATTGTATCTCCATCACATGAAGAAAAATTAGCACACTACCTCAGCTATTAGCAGGATTTGTGTGATGATTCCTTCAAAACTGAAGCTAGCTTTTTTGTTTGACTGGTTTTTTTAAACATAGACGTCAACTTGGGAATTTCTGCTCTGCACCACTCTGAGGAATCTAGAAGCACACCTCCATTATCAACAGCAACTATAAAACATAATTACATGGTTTGCCTTTAAGTTCCACATATTCATGGCATAAATGTATTTATGTTTCATACTTTATTGATTAAATGAGGTATTTGCATTATTAGTTTATAAATCTCGATCTTCTCTCAAACTGTAGCGGTCAGCAATTTATTTTCTACTGAAGAACCAAATTAAAGTAATTTTACTCATATCTGTCAAATTTCCCATAGTCAGATGATTTAACAAGCTAAATCTCAACATTAACTGCTTAACTAAATGCTAAGCAAAGCATTCACAGTGTAATTTTAGACCTGGCATATTTCATGGGACCTCAATCAAACCTCTACAGTGGGCTAAGGGCATTCCACCACGCTCAGAAGTACTTTGGAACAGAACTGACTGATATACTGAAGACATGACATTGCCAACTGCTTAGTGCCTCACTGAGCATTCTTAAGCTGTAGGAAACATATCAAAAGGAGGAAAAAGGGGAAGAAAAAAAAAAAGATACGTCTAGACTTCAGGGGGAAGAGAAAAATCACACAGAATCAGTCATTCTACACATTAATCAGCAGAAGAAAACAAAAACAGATAAAGCTGTTGTCCACAATAATCTTTTAATCTGAAGGATGAAAAATTAACCAATAGTCTCCAAAGCTTTGTTGCTAGCTTTTATAGCAGTCACATTTTAGGAAAAAAGCACTTCCTTAGCTCCACCATTTCCTGTATTCTTCTACTGCTGTTTCCTTGTCTTTCTTCCCAACTTCTCCAGCTAACACTAGCCAGTTTTCTTTTTATTTTCCCTCCCATTGTCCAGAGTGAGAAACAAAATCTTTATTGCCCAACTATGTGAGGTACAGTTGAGTCACCTTTGCAATTAAAAAACAGTTGCTAAATAAATTTTCATACTGAAGAGTTAGTCTGACACAGCCCATGCAGCTTCTGTGCATCAGACTATGACCGGAAAATTAAATCGCACCTTTAGATAATCTCCACTGTATTCTCCCACCTCTTCAGAAGGGCTTTAAAAATTAAGTGATATAGTCCTGTACTGAAACTAACACTTCCAAAAACGTTTGTGTATAGAAAAGGGACCGTAAAATTTTCTAATGGCTTATTAGTTGCAGTTACACAGAATTACAGGGGTAGGAAGGGACCTCTGGAGATCACCTAGTCCACCCCCCTCACTAAACCACATTCCCTACAGTAGGTTAATGGGAAAGCACCCAGGCACTTATTTGCTACTCCTTCAAATTCAGTGTTTGGGAAGAGGTAAGCGTAGCTTCAACCCACCCAGCAAAGGACGATTCATACTACTCCAAACACACAGACTCATAGAATATCCTGAGTTGGAAGAGACCCAAAAGGATCATGGAGTCCAGCTCCTGGCTCCACACAGGACCACCCACCTCTTGCCTTGCAAAAAGACTTGATAAACTTATGACGATCGTCTGATAGCTTTTGCTGTCACCCGATAATTTTAATATCTTCCTCCTCAATCAGGTTTCCTTCAGTCCCTTCAAACAGGCTTCCTGTTCTGGAAAATGCGCAATTATAGGGCCATTGATTTGTAAGCTCAACTCATCTCAGATGCAGGGAGGAAGGCTGCCAAGGCCTCTGCTGAGCACTCATCAGAAGCTCGCTGGCATCTCATCTTTGGAAGCTGAGTTCATATGAGCAATCTGTGCAAATTCTGGCCATACGGAGGTTCAGCTCAATAAAAAGAAAAAGCAGATCACATGTACAGGGCCAATGCCAGACGTCAAACTAGGCACTACCACCGCAGACTCCAACAAACCAAACGGGTATCAGCAGGAGCATACTGCACTGAGCTACTCTGAAAAACAGGCCATTTTATGAGAACCTCAAACAGAACATTTCCAGCACGAAATTTTTTACTCTACCTGTTCCTGCCCCTCAGTTTGGATATATCTAAGTATAAGTGGTTATATAACATTTACTTACGTAACTGTTAGTCATCTAAATAGGTAGTTCATAGAGTTCTAAGTTACCAAAATTTTAGAAGATCTATGCATGTAGGAAACGTCATTCCCAAAACCTTCTGTTTGTTGAGAAGGCTGTGATCTGCAGAACTTTGAAAGACACTGTTAATGTATACTACTGGAACTATTCTCCTTCACAAAAGCCTGTATCAAGATATTCCACATGTACTCGTTCTCCAAGGCCTCAGTAATAATACTATTAATTATATTTGTATTAAAATGTTTTCCCTTAGGTTTATTTTATATTCCAAAAAGATGTATCCTCTTTTCTCTGGATGTTTCAGTTAGGTATTTTCTGGGCACACCCTACCTGAGGAACATGGAGCAGAATTACACTGCCCATTCACTAAGCTTTTAGCAACTGAAGACCACCATACAGTAGATCTTAAGAAGAACACAGAATTGCAGTTTTATTTAATTTCAGAAAGTATCAGAAAGCAATGAGTGGACTACACCTAACAAATGCCATGAAAGGAGACTCAGAAAAGCAAGCTTTGCATTGTAAAGTGTAAGCACATAGTAAGCCAGAGCCATGAAGAAAAACTGTGCAGTCTGCAGAATGAAGCAAGCTGAAAGACGACACTCAAAGTTGCTCTATACCAGAAAACCCACGCTCCTATATACATTTTGAACTTTTTATTTCAATATTCTACCCCCATTTTCATTTCTACTGCAGAAACCTAAATTATTACCACACTGCTTCGCACAACAGCTACTTTTCCAACTTGCCATCATACTGCTTTCAGTTACTTTTGATTCAGAGCATTTCTGTAACATTTCATCAATAACTCCTCACTTCTATTTCCTAAAGGCTCTACAGGCAGTCTGCACAGAGAAAAAAACAATGATTTCATAATTTTAACATTTTAAAGTACAACTTGTACAATCTACACTGCAGAGCTGTACGTCCGAACTCCCTTGAAAGCAGCAGATAGGAGAGGTAGCAATTTTACTGCAAGTTTAGTTTCAAAGATGTGTTTCTATTGAAAAGTTATTGAACAATCCCAGCATGTGCTCCTATTTTGGAATTTCCAAAAGCTCACTCACTGCCAAGTCTCACAAGTAAGAACAAACAGGTGCTGTACACACAAAGAATCAATTATTTTGAAATGGTCTTTACACCCATCATTAAATGAAGATGTTAAATCTAATCTCAAAAATACTTCCCAAAGACACAGTAAAAACTGAATAACTACTAAGAATCTTGCTCATTTAATGAACAAGATCTTCATACTCACTAGGAAGAAGTACTTTGAGTATGCAATGCTCTTAGTTCAAGTACAAGAGATCTTCCTGTATTCAGTTACTGAGATTGTTTAAGCAAAGTAATAAACTACCTATAGCCCTCACTAAGAGAGACTGACAAAAAACCATTCCAGAGTACAACTGGACCACACAAACAGGAGATCACAAAGCTGTCAGCATATTTAAAATGATATTTTAGCGCAGAGGTAAGGAGCTTGCACTTTGAGGAGCTGAAACACCTGAAAAAGTGAGTTCTCAACATATCCAAGCATTTCAGGTTTTTAAGGCACAAATGTTTCCATGATTATGGCTTAGACCATTAAGAAATAAATACCAATTTCAGTTCTAAACAAACCGACTGCGTGCAACTCAACACAAACAATCTGAATTCAACTTTTGCTACTGTACAAGCACAACAGTACACATGGATCTCCAAGTTACCACTCCCATTCTGGGGTATGCAAAGCATGTAATCGGACATTCAATTGCAAGTACTCATAAAAAAAACTAAAAACTAAAACTATAATCATAACATTTCTCAGCTCTGAGCACTCGCTGAAGTTACATGAGACATAGTCATCCTGTAGGAAAATGCAAAGTCAGTTGTGTCAGGACGGAGTTCTGAAAAGGAAGGCTGGCATCAAACACAGGGAAGAGGCACCAAAATGCAAGTCTCTTCCTTGCTGTTCTCTATTCAAGCTTGATTTCCCCTCCTTCCCCTTTTCACCTCCTTTTTACTACAGTCTTTTTCCTCAGCCAAGTGGCTCCTCTCACCTGCCACATGCTCTGGTATTCTCACTCTGGCTTTGCCTATTTTCAGATCCTGGTTTGCTTCCTCATTCCCAAATTATGATTATACAAATGACACAATCTAGTGTTCATTTTAGTTCAGGAGAAGTGAGAGCAACGTGGAAGCCCATTGTCAGCCTTGGTGTATAACTGGCAACTGATGGTGATGCACAGGGGAGCTGCCAAAAAGCTTGCCACTCCAAACCATCTCAACATGGTTCTTGACTATAAACTGGGGAAAAGAAAAGATAATTTGGAGGGGCCCTAAATAAGGGAACTACTTATAAGCAGAGGCAATACACAACCAACTAACAAGAAAATCCCAAAGTAAATAAACAGCCGCGTATTGGAAGCTTCACCTACAATGGAGAATTGCTGGCTGTCCTGAAGTCATGTAAATCCTGCTGAGATTTTACACAAATGGAATTACAGAAAACCCTTTCTATAATCCTAGCAACAAGAAACGTAAGGGCACTCCAATGAGGCTTTTTCATTTCTACCAACTGATAAAATTTGACACCACACTCATTCTTCTTAACATAGCCTTTGATCAAAGCAGAATGTCAGATAAAATTCTGGATGGAAGGCAGTAGAAGAAAGTAATTATATATTTATGGATGGAAAGGAAGAACACTAAAGAACAAAACCTCTCAAAAAATTAAGAGCAAACAAGGACTGTGCTGTCCCACTTATATCCTTTCATTAAATGAACACTTAGAAAGATAAATCCTGGGACCAGCCACATCTTCTAAAACAGCACCACAAAGAATGACGCTGAACCAGTTCTTCAAGGCCCTGCACTCATTGTAGAGATTACATTAAAGAGGAAGCATAAAAAGAAAATATTAAATACTGAAGTCTACAAAGACCTTTACATCCTCCTGAGGTAAGCAAAACCTATATAAAACAACAGTTTTGAGCCACCCACAATTCCCCTGTACTGCTTTCAGCAAGGTCTCAATAGCTACACCATGCAACCCACAGCTTTCCTCCTGATCCACGAGCCATTCTGCTCAGGAAAGCCTACAGAGACGAAAAGCCCCAAGCAACATTGATCTTCTGAAAGACTGCCTCTGTCAACAAATGCCTTACAGGAAAAAGGTCAAAATGAAAGTAATGCTATATTACCTGTTACATCTGTGAAAAGCCTCCAACCACTACAATACCCCTTTTCTTTCCCTTTATCCTGTGTGTACAAAATACTCCCACAAAGCTTCCCTATTCAGAGGTCTCATCACCTCATACCTATCCTTCTGGGCTACATTACCAGCACTTCTTGAGACCCCTCTTCCTTGTTTTGCAAGGCACACAGCACGACAGCTCTTCTCCGATGCTACTTCTTTTACATAAACATTAATAGCAACAATATGCCTTATACTTGAGTTATCTATTTTAAAGATTTAAAAGTTATAAAGGACTTATTCTAAAGCTACAACAAGTCATATGCACAATGAGTATCAGACCACAAGAACTTCCAGGCCCCAAAGCACTGCTTGAGCATGGCCTGATTCACTCATCACCACCTCTGCCACACAACTCCACAGATGGATCCCTCTTATTCAGCAAGTTATCTGTGGATATTTGCGTTTTGGAAAAATTCACGTACGTTGCCCTTCAACATTAACCTACTTTCCCAAAACATCGTTTAAGTTTCCAGTGTTATAAACAAAATTTCACTAGAAACCTGAACACATCTGCAAAAAACAAAGCATAGTTCAGAAAAGCGACACCTCAACTTCGATTTTTATGGCAATGCGACAAAGAAGTGAACCCATACACGACAGCAGCACGCGAGTAGCACGTTAGCGGCAGCCAGCACGCGTTGCTTACGCTGCAGGCTGTACGCGCTGAGCAGCAGCTCGCCCCGCAGCTCGCCCGCTCCCCGCAGCGCACGGCCGCAGGTGCCCCGGCCCTCCCGCCCCGCGATGGCGCCGTACCTTCCAGGCCAGCAGCAGCACGTTCATGATGGCCAGCAAGGGGCAGGGGCCGTTCTCGTTCTGGGTGATGACGGGCGTGTTCTCCTCCTTCCAGCGCACCCACTTGATGTGGTACACCGACTGCCCCGGGAAGCGCTCCTTGGAAGCGGCGAGGAGCTGCGCGCCGCGGCGCTCGACGGCAGCCGCCACTTTGACCAGCACCGCTGGCGCCAGCGGCAGCGACGGCGCCGCCTCCGCCGGCGGTGGCAACCCGGTGCTGCGCACGGCGGCGCCGGCCGGCC
>JANHGO010000069.1:60211479-60225648 GCA_024606505.1 Aquila spilogaster
GTGATCTCTCCCTGTCCTTATCTCGACCCACGAGCCCTTTGTTATATTTTCTCTCCCCTGTCCAGCTGAGGGGGGGGGAGTGATAGAGCGGCTTTGGTGGGCACCTGGTGTCTGGGCACGCTCAACCCACCACATAGGCACAAAGCCTAGAAGTCACAGGGAATTGCTGAAGTTTGACATTCCCAATCTACCAGCCCCATCTCAGAATTTTCATCACCTTGTAGTAGGTACCTTTAATGCATCACCAGAGGAGAATACTCGCTTTGAAGCTTTATTAACACTGTGGCAACAATAATAAAGAAAGATAGTTTGCTTGTGAAATACTGTTTGCGTTACAGAATAGTCAACGTGAGTCACTAGAGCCCTTACCATGTTTTAAGTGTAGGCATGGCTTTTTTTCTTTGATCTTGAATTTTGCATCTTAATGTACAGTTTCAAAATACTTATAACTGTAGTGTCATATTTAATGTGCAAGTGAAGACTGAAGATATATTTTGTATGTGCTTCAGCTGTACTAAAAAGTAATCAGATTTAATTGGCTTTACACTGTGGCACTTAATTGTTTTGGTTATTTTGCTGTTTGCACTAATGGATACTAGCTTTCATTATGGAAAGTCAGCTCTATCATTAGTGTACTGTGTATACTGAGAGACTGGTCACGTTTTTTTAGATGAAGACTCTGACACAGATGTAGCCAACTTACCAGTTACTTTTTTGTAACAAATTGGTGGCCTAAGTATAATATTCCTTCAATTTTGTGATTGTGCAGAAAGAGAAAAATATAGGAGGAAAATCAAGAGTAAAATTGGAATGACTGAAGTTTCAACGACTTCAGTGATCTGTATTTGCACATTGTGTTTAGACAAAATGTAAGAGAATACCAAATGAAACTCTGAAGCAAGCTAATGGTTGTCACAGGTATAAATTCATATGATGTCAGGCATTTTAAAACACGTCAGTTACTTCACTGAACCAAACTTCTGTTTTCGTACAAAGAAAATGTAGTATGTTTCATGTAAAGGTTAGCAGTAGGATTTGCATCAAAGAATGTAGTGTTGTAATTTGAACAAGATCATTCAATGAGTGGAGTTGTTTACGTAGTTGTACCAGTTTATTTTTTTATTAAATGTTGTTGCCCATCTTACTGTTTCAACTGAAACTCAAAAAATAATTAGCTCACCTACATTTCATTTACATAACTTAAATGTTGGCAATGAAAGTAAAATAAGCTGATAGTTGTTCTTATCTCTTCTGCTTCACAGTGCTGTGAAGTAAAATAGTTGCTTTTCCCATTAAGCTACATCTGTGTCTTCTGGAGGAATGGGAACAAGTGTATAGTCAAAGCATTTTAGATTTATACATTTAACTCTAACTCTTTTCTAGCTTAAATATTGTAAACTTAGACACTTGTATCAAAAGCACCTAAATAATCTCGCTTAAGAAAATCCTTCTAAGCTATGGTCTAATTCTTGTACAGTATAAACATCTTCTATAGCTAAATTTTACAGGGTCTGGAAACTGTTTGCATAAAAATGTTGGCTAGAAGTACTTTGCTTAGTGGTCTTGTAACTGAAGCTCAAAGCCAATTTACTCTCTTGTTTTATTCACTTTAGACACTTCAACCTTCGAATGAAGAGAGATACATCTCTCTTTAGTGATGACTTTAAAGTAGAAATATCAAACCAAGTAATTGATTATGATACCTCCCATATTTACACTGGACACATTTATGGTAAGTACAATACTTTAAAACGGATTGAAGTGCAGTCATTTTAAACAGGATTTTTTTTAATAGTACATACAGAAAATGCGCATCTGTATGACTAGGCTATCTTCATTATCAAACTTTAATAATGCATCTAAATGCATTTAAACTCCATCTGCTTTTATTCTCATATAACAGTCACACTTAACAAATGAATATTTTACCTAATAATTTTCATATCCATAGAACTTGAAGTTCAACTCTGTTTATGAACATAATCTTCATAGAAGTCTGATGCATTTTTAAAAAAAAAGAAACGGAAAAAGCTGTCTGCATTAAAAAAAATCAGGTACTGTTCTTAGTTTAAAGGAATTTAAGGACTATAAAGCTACCATCATTAAGGGTAATATACTGGATTTCAGTAAATATAAAAGTTAAAATTCATTAAAAAGGAAGGAGAATTAAGGAATTAATGAAAAGGAGAGATGGATTAAGATTTACTCTGTCCCTCTCTATACAGTCTGTTCGGTTCTGAAAGGAATTGTAACTGCTTCCTGAAGATCTGTTAGTAATGTCCTACAGACTTGAAGTGACTGTTTTAAACTGCAAAAAGTATACATGCTTAGCACATTATATGCATCTAGGTAGACCAATTTACCGGTTGACTTAAGTCAGAGGGCTTTTAAGGTGTGTGGTGTCTTTGGTTGGGTTTTTTTCCTTATTTTGTGAAATTATTTCAGACGACCTTTTGGTTCTTTCCTTGTTGCCGAGGGATGAGATGAGAGGAGTGACATGAACCTACACACTAGGCTTACTCTACATCTTCTTTTAATCCTCTTTATTATCTTTCTCATTCAACCCAACTTTGTACTTGTCATGAAGATCATGAACAAAGTTAGAGTTGAGTAAATAAACTGTTTTGCTGTGGTTCTTGATTTCCATTCAGATCAAGAGTCTTCCTTCCAAGTATTCTGAAATTTCCAAAGGTACATGGCCAATAAGTTCAGGTTATTAATGCACATTCTAATAAAATATAGTCTGAAGTAAATCTGGGATCACTTACGAATGTCTTGAAATGTGTTATACAAAGCCTATTTCTACTTTTTAGTGTACAATCAAGAGTTGTATCGCATATCTTCAAGATACTTTTTCCCAAATTTCAGTACTGTGTATGAGCTTTATAAAATTCTTGATAATTGTTAATTAGAAATTAGTGGTGGTTAATTATAAGAATGAGTACAGTTCTGATAATTCAATAGTGTGATTCTGAACCCTCCGCAATGGAGGCGCATATGAACGTTCTTTTAGTAATCCTTCATCCTTTTCATAGAAAAGGCTTGTTGGGGATGCTGCATGTTGTAGCTGTCAATGATTAAACATTGATAGTTGTACTTTTCCAGTTTGTGACTGCTTCAAATACAAATTCACTCCATCCTGCATTTAAACCTAGCTACAGTTTTAAGAGGCTTATGCTTAAAGAGAAAAATGGATGTCTTGACTATAGGGAGATCTTTCTTTGAAAGCTTTCAAAGCTCAGTATACACTCCTGATTTTTTTTTTTTTTTTTTTTTATAATTGTATGAACAGATGTATAAGTACAGGACTTGGATATAGGATTACATGCTGTATTTGTGACAGCTTTAAAATACGGAGCTGAATTCTTCATTATATGCTTTTTAAACATGTCATGCACCTGATTAGGAAGCTATTGAACTTAATAACTATGATTTTGGGATAACTGTATGTGATACTGTTGAATAATCTTAGTCTTAAAAATTCAGACGCAAACTTTCTGCAAGAATTTCTTACTGCTGTTATCCAGGATCTTATTACTGTATAATTCATATAGGTTTTTAGCAGTTTGGGAACTGGTACACAATCAGGATAATTATGCAACTATCATCCTGTAGCATTGTGTGCTTAACGCCTTGGGTAGTGTGTATGCTTGAAGCTTGCACAGAATTAAAAGCTTTTAGAAAGGTATGAAAAAGCTAATGCACTTTTTCCCTTAACAGGTGAGCAAGGAAGTCTTAGCCATGGGTCTGTTATTGATGGAAAATTTGAAGGATTCATCCAAACTCACAGTGGGACCTTTTATATTGAGCC
This sequence comes from Aquila spilogaster, assembly GCA_024606505.1. Classification (NCBI taxonomy): domain Eukaryota; kingdom Metazoa; phylum Chordata; class Aves; order Accipitriformes; family Accipitridae; genus Aquila; species Aquila spilogaster. Next base: position 60,215,291 of record JANHGO010000069.1, read on the forward strand.
AGCAGAGAGATATATTAAGGACAAAACTCTACCGTTCCACTCTGTCATTTATCATGAAGATGATATCAGTGAGTACTTCCATTTTGTGATACAGATGAAATAAATTTTTTTTTATTAAATGTCAAAAACGGCAAGCTATTTGTAAGCATCAAATGAGACTTCTGCTTGTGTATGACACTGTGAATCATGCTGTCCTGAAATGATTCATATACAGTTATGGTGTGAAAGAGATTTATGGCAAAGCAAAGTGAGTCTTCCTTACTCTGCCATTTTAAGAAATCCTTAGCAGTCAGGTTTAAGTGTATAAGCTGTCTATTTTCTATTCAATGGATACATGTTTCTTTTGAAAAATGCTTTCTTAAAATGCTCTATACTCATTGTTCTTCCATGTGATCTGGAAAATAAAGGATAATTAAAGTTCAAGTCACTAAGCGTTTGCCTACATCTAGTGAAGGTGGTACTTGTGGGAAATGAAAGCTGCTTCTGCATGCGTGGGTCACAGATGCCTTCAGAGAGCTCTTTAGAAGATGTGGTGGCACCCAGTATGTCCCATTTTGCACAGTAACTGATAGAAGTGTACAGAGAATACTACTTGAATTTGAAGAGTATAGCCCCAGAAGTCTAGCTTTAGTTGTAAATGCCTAGAAGAATGAGAAAGTACCATGGAATACTTTTACATCTTCAGAACTGATGCATCAGAGTTCTCTTGCACTCTACCTGCCTTTTTATGTACAATCAGTCTTCAGCTGCAATAAAAATCAGTTTTATTTGATGCTTAGGTAACTTTATGCTGAACCAAAAAATGCTGCAATAAAGTTGTGATTCCAAGTTTCAATCCTTCCAAGTAGATGTCGGCAGAGAGTCACTTTAAGATTATCTTTTGGTTATTGAAGCTAGCAAGTTGTGTGTTGCAAGCTAACTTTATGTAGGACTTCAATCTTGCTTAAAAATCAATTTAAACTATAACTTCATTCAAAAACTTGCCCCATCAGGACATTGTGCAAATCCTAGAAGACTTGAGTTCAAAATCTCATTTGGAATTGGATGACAAGCCTTGGGTTAGATCACTAGAAATTACTTGAACCACTCTCATGATGATGTGTGTATAAATCATTTTCGAAGTATGTCATAATGAGACTATATTGTGAAAAGAAATGTCAAAAATAGGAAGATAGATGAGGAAAATCTCTGGTTGTGATTTGGCTTTATCATTTTCTCTGTGCTGTAAGCCAGTGAAAAACAGGTTTACTGTATAATATTCTCTCTGGTTACTTCTTTTGCATGCATGCGGTGAAGAGGAATGGTCTTTCTCTGCTAAAAATTCAGCAAATTTTTGGGTTTTTTTTCTAATTGAATAAAACTTCTGGAATACAGCTATGTTTTTACATTCAGTGGCAGTATGTGTGCTGTCTGCGTATGTTAAAATGGCTGTGAGCTAGCAGATATGTTTGTCCTTCCTGTTACCCCATTTTGTAAATATGATTACTAACCCAAAATCAAATAGAAGTTGCATAATTTTAAAGAGCTTCTCAATGAATGCAGTTATTGAATTTTATGTACATTGTGAGCTACACTTGCTTTCAGACTGACTAAATATGTATCTTCCTGGTGCTTACAAGACACATATTTGAGAATAAAGTAACTTTATAGGATAGCATTCCATATACTGCTTTTGATTCTCAAAGAGAAGTTGCAGCATGCATTTAATTTTCAGCTCTACAGAGCATTGCAGGTGAAAGTCTGAGAAGGCAGTTTGCCTTGCTAGCTCCTGTTGGAGTATTACAGAGTTTGCTGCTTTAACAGAAGAGCAGTGGAGAAAAGTAATAAAAAAATTACAAAAGTGTGGTGTCAAACCATAAGATACGTCTTTTATAACATTTCTGTGAATAATTTGCACATACTTCTAAATTCTTTGGTATGCTTTATAGGTCTTGCCAAACAGTTCAATACACTGCTTGATAGTGGGAATACTGGACTACCACTCACATAGCACTTTCTGTAAATAGGTCTGTCTGCTTTACAAAAGGTTTTATTAACCCTGTTGTAGAAAAGGGGGGGGGGGGGGGGAGTAAAAGGACATAACGCAGTAAAGTGATTTGCCCAGTTTCCAAGGGGCGAGACAAGCAAGAATATTTGTGTCCCAGTTCCTTATGCTGTAAATAGTGGGTGACTAAAAATACTCTCTTTGCTGTTATCAACTAATGACAGAAATAAAGCCGCACCTTAAAGAAGCAGCTAAAACGATTTTATGAAAGTTAGTGTTGCTGTTTTGTAGAAATTATCTCTGTTGGAGGAGTAAATGGATCACTTGAGAGCTGGAAAAAGCTAATGATGAAATTGGTTCATATTAATGTCTTACTAAAGTGAATGGGAGCAGGATATGTATTTTTTTAATTATTGAGGTGATGGTATGTTGGTTTACACTGTTTTTCCTCTTCAATCTAGTGCATCAAAACCATCAGTTAGGAACAAAATCAGATTATCAGAGGGGATTGTCTAAATCTATTCGAGAGTGCCACATTAAGGCAACAGTACAATATGGCTTCCAAATCACCAAGTGAGTGAACATTGCTGCTTGCTCAGCATGGTTGAAAATAGCTCACCCTGGAGCTAAGTCTAAGCAGCGCTATTTGAAAATGTGCCACTCCTGTTGGTTGCTGTCAATGCAGAGTCTGATGTGCACGCATTCTGATTGTATAGTTTAACTTTTGTCATTGGTATCCTAGATGCCTTTAGGATTTCTGTGGTCTGAAATATCTGAAGTATACAACTGCTTCTGTCACTTTTTGAATAGTGCTTTTGAGGCTAAAATTTTTTTGCCTTTCATGAGAGCTATTTTTGCATTGAACTGCAGCTCCCCAAAAACCCCAACAACAACTAAAAAAAGCTAAGCTTTACAGTAACTTTAAAAATACAAACAAGCATGCAAATCTGTTGTTATTGTTCTAATCTAAAGCTAAATCCTGTGAAATAGAGTCAAACCACTAGTATCTTACACAGGACAAAAGCAACAAAAAATACTCACATTTCTAACTCGGGAGAGACTGGGAGAAGTCAACTTTGCCTTAATTTGGGATGTTTTTTGGTCACCCATGTTTCAGCCTTTTGAAACAATATGCTTTTTGGTGCCTTTCAGAAATCACAATGCAACATATGATTAGCATCTCAATGAGTTCTTATTCAGTAGTTAAACAAAAGGGTTTTTTGTAAATGGGGATTATATTGTCAAATTTATAAGGCAGCTTTTGTCTGTTACAGTGGATGTGGTGACCAGTGGAAGGCAGCCTTCTATTCATGACTCGAAACACAAGTTGAATGATTTTAGTTTCTAAACTACTCTTGATCAAACTGTTTTATAACTTAGTGCTATAAAGATGCAAATTGCTATTTTCATTAAAATATTTCGGAAACTTTAAGGATTAGGGTTTCATTGGAACTATATTTACTTTATTTAAATCATATATGCCTCAAATGTATCCCTGAGTTCACACTGTAAAATACAAAATCAGTATTTCCTCAGATCAACAGCAGACAGGAAAATCCTGTTCAGACCTTCAGGAGAACAAATGTGGTCATTTAATTGTCTTTATGGTCTTGGAAGAGCTATACAACTGAGAAAGTAAAGTATTTTGAAATTTTGCAAAGCCCTATCTGCTGAAAGAACTGATATTGCAAACTATGTATTATTAGTGAGAACTCTGTTTCTTTTTTTTTTTTTTCATATTGTGGTTGTCGATTTAATAATGAAGGTCTACTTGGCAGTTGTCATGGGAGCACAGTGTGACAGACTGCTTAGAATGAAATCTAATAAGGATTTTTTTTTTTTTATCTGCTTACATTTGACATTTGTTCTGACACTATTGCTTTTGCTGGTATTGGGCAAATCTCTACAGCTGTTGAAGAACTGCATTTTCATCATTTTTAATGGAAGTTTGATGTCACATCCTTGCCCCAGATGACTAAATCCACTATCCATTAAATAGTTAACCTAAATGCTTAAAAGATCATACTATTTACTGACAAGTGGAAGAAAAAAAAACTCATGTGATCAGGAATCTTTGTGGTAGGTAGTGCATTTTTTAAAAGGGTAAAAATTGTTATTTTGAGCATATGTAGTTGCATATATCATTAATAATGATCTGCCATCTAGTTAGAAAAAGATATCGTTGTCAGAAAGTATGAAATGACAAGATTTGGGGGGGGTAGGTTCATTATTATATTACAGTATTATTGTTTACTATTTTTAGCATTCTGTCAGGATGTACAAAAGTTGAAAGTGGAAAATAGGAAACTGGACAATACGGGAAAAGAGAAATGACATTTTGTGCTGGTGCAAAATATGCTGTGCAGTCATGTTTCCAGTTAATTTCTGTGGGTTCCTGCAGTTACCACATGCAGAAGTTGCTTTAAAGTGACAATGGTTTTATGTAGATGAAGTGTGCTGATGGTGAGGCGGTATTGTCCATTAGTGTCCCCCTTGTGTAATGTGCTTTCGTTGCAGAGATAAGTGGTCGGTGGTGTGAAATCAGGTATGGGTAATGAGAACTTTAGTTAGATTAAATACAGTAGAATTTTTTTTTAATACTATGGTGGGAGGAAAAAAAAGGTGGTGGAGATGGAGAAGGGAAGGATCACAGTGATAGTAAACAGGATCGCAAAAAGTACAGATGACCTCAACAGTGAGCGAGCAATGCTTTTTGTTTCATACTGGTTGTAGCAAAGCCAGTGTTCCACTACATTGCTGATCAAATTGGATGAGGGGGCTTACAGTAAGAGCATTTTTTTTTCCTTTTTTTTCTCTCCATTCTTCTGGCACTGTGCTGGGACTACTGGGAGGGAAGTGATGGGACAGCAGTTCAAAAATGGTATTTGTGTGGTGTTTGAAATTTAAAAGTGGGAAACTGATATGCAGAAAATCATTAAATAAACTTACAAGGTTCTAATAACAGTAATTCATTAACATTTCTGTAAAATAGTGAAAGTACCAGTTCTTTCGGAAGTCTAGGATTTTTTCAAAAACCTAAGTACTGCACATTCATTGTAGTTACTTCTCAAAAGTTCGGTGTTTTTTTTTCTTTTTAATTTAAACAACCAACCTTATTGGAATCCAAGCAAATTACCTCCCACACAATATCAAGATTTTGCTAATAACCCTACTGGCAAACAGTAGTCAAAACAGTAGGCATAAAGTTGACCAAAGAAAAAGTTATGTTTTTGTATGTTGGAGCAGTGTCTCTAACATTCGGACTGGAAATGAGTTTTGAAATACAATACTGTACCTGGATACCTTTACAGTAGATAAAATTAATTTGCTAGTGAGATAATGAATAACTGTTTACACCCCAACTGTAATCTTTCAATTACTCTTAGGCTGAAACTTTCTTTGCCAAGAAGCGTGTTTATTAAATCTAGTTCTTTCCCACTAAGCAAGGTTTACAATTGCAGTAAAATACTTTGTACCAGGAAAAGGACCCAATTTGAAAAAAGTGATGTTAACTATGTTTAAATCAGCAGCATTTGTCATTAACTAGTTTTAAAAAAGACAGTGTTAAACATGGCCTCTTGAAATACTTGTAAATATGTGTCATAAAGACTGCTTTTATTTCTTGATAGTCCTTTTAAGCTTATTGGTGGGTCCACTGAATCTGGTCTTTGGGTATTTTGGAGCATAAACTCATATTAAATGGTTTGTTTTTTTCAGAACTCAACTTTAGCTGTATGCCAAAGAAATGATTTTTTTGTTGTTTCTTTAATATTCCTGTTCCCTACTTAATTTGCCCCCAGCTTTTAATAATTGAAATACAAAGTTTAGAACTTAATGATATAGGGAGAAAATCTGAAGCAAGTTGGGCTTGTATATTGAAATAGTTTAGAAGTATCCTACAGTATGACTGCAGGAAACAGGTATGAGAATCAAAGATAATTAAAGGCAACTGTCATATGAAACTGTACCAGAGTGCATCTACTGTGCTCCAACTGCTAAGAGGCTTTGACTCCACAGAACCAGACTAGAGCTAGTCCTGGGGTAAAATCCCCTGAAATGCATATAATGTGGACATCAGGTCCTCGGTGCCAGGTCTTAGCCTGTATAAATCTACTTCTGGGTCTCTGTTCCATTTACTTGGTGATTCTGGATCTTCATGCTTTCTTAAAAAAAAAACAAAGAAAACAAACAAAAAAAACCAAACCACCAAAGAAACAAAAATAAAAAACCAACCCACCAACAACTTTCTAAAAACAACAAACCTTGGTAAAGTTTACACATTTCTGACAAAACCTGCACCCTGTTGAGATCATAGTAAAACTGTGGTTTGCCCTACAGAAACTGGTTCCTTGAGTATTTACATACGTGGTTCCCACAATCTGTACTCCATTATCTCTTACTGGGGCAGCAGTTTATAATGGGATCCTATCTGCAGAGAAACTGAAAGGGCAAGACCTCTTCCCTTCAGTACTTCTCATCTCCAGAGGAAGCTTCTGCAAGTACAGGTTGCTTACAAATCTCCAATAGGTACTAACAGTCAAAACCTAACCATATGTGTCTGAAGTACATTCACATGTGTAATGAGATCTGCATTGACAAGTATTGAAAGAATTACCTTTGGTAAGCAGCCAATTGTATGATATTCTCACTGAGCTAGTTTGGATCTCCAGCATGTTTAACTGATGTGTACCTGGATAGTACTACAGTTTTGTTTTTAAAATTCAGTCAGCTATAGTGAGGAGGTGATGAAAATGTTTCTTTTCAGTCTTGTTTTACTTTGTAAGTTTTAAATATATCTGTAAATCTTGTAATCTGTAATTCTGTAAGTTTTAAGCCTACACACTCGCATAGACATATACACACACTGATATCTTATCCTTAATTGTGTTGTTTACTTTCCAGAATGAAAATAATGCATTTCATCTTGTCAATAAAATTGTTAACAAACTCATAATTCTAGAATTGTAGAGTTGAGTTTGAAACCAAGGTTCATTAGAGTTTTGGTTCTTTATGTATTGGTAGTTAAGTTGCATAATATAAAATCTTTCAAAAATTCCGTGGAAGATGAATAAAGTAATACAGTCCTCTAAGAATGTTAGCAAGGTTTCTTAGTTTTAGTTTATCAAGTAGAATAAAAAAAACCTGTCTCTTATCCAAGCAGTCTTCAGTATACTTGGTCTCTAATAATTTTCCACTGTGAGTTCATTCTTTTTTTTAAGGCTATGTTAGTTCAAGCTAATCAGTACAGATGTGTAAATAATAGCTCTTGTTCTTATTTTAGATGTTGCTCATCGTATTTTCTTTTGCTGTCTATTAGAAAACAATGTTAAGAAGCAGTTGTCAGTTTTGTTCTGTTTGTAAAACTAAGAATGTATCTTACAAATATTTAATGAAAAAGACATCTGCCTAAATCTTGAATCTTAGAATGCTTCCCTCAAACCCCATGAGCAATATTGGACACAAACTGAGTAGGTTGTAGTGATACAGCCATACTTTGCACTTGTACTTGGAATTTGAAAACTCAACCTGGCCTTCCTCTTTTTAGAATATCCACATAAATATGGACCACAAGGAGGTTGTGCAGATCACTCAGTATTTGAAAGAATGCAGAAGTACCAGATGACTGGTATAGAAGAACCAACAACAGAGGTACAACACAGGCTCATGGATTATTTTGATTAGAAATTAGTGTAATAACTTCCTATTCCTTGTGTGTTGTCTCTCTTACTTTTGGTCAGTCATCATCCCTCAGCATTGTGAGGTACTTAAATTATTGCTAGAGGTTTCTTATTAACACAATTTTTCTAAATTCTTTTTATTATTGCTTCTACAGTATAGATATGCTAGCTCATAGTCTTAACGAATCCCACATGATCTCAAATTTTTCAACAATTGGAATTTTAGATGGATGCAGAAATCAAGCTTGAGATGTGGAATATACTTAATTGAAGTTGAGAAGAGTTTCAAGATCCCTTGATCTCTAAGTAATATATTGGTCCTTAAAGAGTAATAATGTTTAGATTTTCAAGTTATTAATGTAACACACTTGTAGTATCTGAGTGCCTTCAGTGGTAAATGAAGTGATATGAGTGGGAGGGTCTTACTAGCAATATTGAAAGATTGAAGGGGTTACAGCATGCTACAGATTGCCTGTAATAGGAGGTAAGTGGTCTATGGAAGGGACTTGTGTATCTGTTTAGAGTCCTGCAGGTGTTTTTGCCTTCAGGTTTGCACCACTTCTCATGAAACTGGATTTTTTTCCAACACTTTCCATTAGTAAATTATTGAGCTTCTCTTGGTGTTAGCTATGTTCTGAGCTGTTTGAAGTTTTTGCATCATTTTGTGGTGTCAGTTAAGTATATGCCAACAAAACTACACAGTATGGCTTGTTAAATAGCATCAGCAACTTAAAGTTTATTTACATTGTGACTCCAGAAATTATCAACAGTATTACACAATTCAGCCTTGGTAACAATAACATGCTTTCCCAAATATTTACTAGCAAAACTTCATGGAGACAATGGGCCATCAACCACTGAATACATATAAGGCAAATGTGTTAGCAGATACTGCTCTGACTAATGAACATTATTTTGACTTCATGTTTAGTGTACCATTTGTTCCATGCTGAAGTGCCTGAGTATTTCTGTTTGCTGAGGTAGCTGAGTAAGGTAATTACAATGTGAAATAACCTGTGTTAAGGAGGGTGCATTTAAGTCCCACAGGGCTGGTTTTTTCTGATCTACAAACTGTTCATCTTAGAAAAGGATTATGAAAAAGAAAAATTCTAAAGATCCCGTGAATGAAAAAATCTATTTCACCTTGACTGCCTTTTATAATGTGAAGTGAAATGCACAGAAAGTTTTGACTGAGATATTAAAAATAGATGAGATACTTGAAAACTGGCTATAACATACTTAGTTTAATTCAAGATTCATGAAACTTTGTGGGTTAAAGAAAAAGAATGAAAATCTGTTTATATTAGTGGAGTATGTTTAGAAAAATACATCACTCTTTTTAGGTAATCTAGTGCAGCATGTAGTTCTACAGAGTTAATACATTTATTTCCTATGTATATGTAGAAGCCTTTTGAAGAGCCTAAAAACAAGGGTCCACAGCTTCTAAGAAAAAAGCGTGCCACTCAGGCTGAAAAAAATACATGTCAGCTGTATATTCAGACTGATCATCTGTTCTACAAGCATTATGGAACAAGGGAGGCTGTAATTGCACAGGTATTTCCAATCCCTTTGTTTTAAATAATCTGCTTTTACTTGTGTATTTCTGATAAATTTCATGTAATTTTAATTGTGTATGTTATTGCTTATTTACTGTAGAATGTCTTATTTCATTTGTAACAGTGATCTTGACATTATTGAAACAGCTTTTCTTATTTCACTAAAAAGATGCTATCTATCTGTGACAAAAGTCCTGGGCACTTGTGCTTCCCTTTAGTTAATAATGGTAGCTGTGGTTTGTTTAACACCTCTGAGCAAGACTTGCAGTCTGACTTCTTCAATTCTTACTCAGAAAAATAATACTTCCTGAAGAGGAGGAAATTCTTCACTGTGAGGGCAGTGAGGCACTGGAACAGGTTGCCCAGAGAGGCTGTGGATGCCCCATCCCTGGAAGCGTTCAAGGCCAGTTTGGATGGGGCTTTGAGCAACCTGGTCTAGTGGAAGGTGTCCCTGTCCATGGCAGGGGGTTGGAACTAGATGATCTTCACAGTCCCTTCCAACCCAAACCATTCTGTGATTCTGTGAAGAGTTCCATTCTGTTTGACAGCCTGGCAAGCCTCTGTGTTAACACTTACATCGCCTTTCATTTGAAATTTTAGTTCAAAACACTGTGTGCTGATGGCACTGAGATCTGTTCCTGTAAGTGTCTGATGTAGTAGAAGGTTAAAAAAAGCAGTGGCAACTAAAGGTAGATGCTTTTCATTTGTCAATATACTATTAACTGGAAAAAGGTTTGGGGTTTTTTTTGCTGATCATTTGCTAAAAATATAACTAGCATGTTAACATGCTTGTCTTGAAGTCTCAAGTTTCACTGCTGCTTGCAAATCTGACTTTTACTATTTATTCATCTGTCATGGTTTAAGCCCAGCCAGCAACTAAGCACCCCGCAGCCGCTCTATCACTCCCCTGCTTCAACTGGACAGGGGAGAGAAAATATAACAGAAGGCTTATGGGTTAAGATAAGGACAGGGAGAGATCACTCAACCAATTACCGTCACGGGCAAAACAGACTTGACCTGAGGAAAATTGGTTTGATTGGCAATAAAATAAGTTAGAGTAGGGTAATGAGAAATAAAACCAAATCTTAAAACACCTTCCCCCCACCCCTCCCTTCTTCCTGGGCACAGCTTCACTCCCAA
>JANHGO010000069.1:60225748-60245552 GCA_024606505.1 Aquila spilogaster
GAAGATAACGAAATGGATTTTCTGTAGGGTCTTTGGAAATCTCTTACTGACAGAAGGGGAAACATTGCTGAAGTTGGTGGATGCAGTCTTGATTTTTGTCTTTGAAAGAAGGATGAGCTGGATTTTTGAGGGAGTTCATGCCAGCCATACATTTGTTTGATGCAGTCATCACAGTTTGGAGTTTCCCCAGCTATAAACTGGCATCCTCTTTCAGTGTAATTAATTCAATTGTCATTTGTAAGAAGCATATTGGCTATTAGAAATAGCAATTTCTCCTGTATCTTTTTAATTGAGATTTTTATACTGGTACTCATTTAAGCATAACAGCAAAGTAACCTTTTTGCACTTCTGAGATAAGTGCTATATATTTCTTTTTGCTTTTTTTTCGGGAAGCCTACAGTCTTCACCAGAAAAATGTCATCTTAGCCATATTAGGTGCTCTTGGTGGGATTGCTGAATGTTTCAGCTCACCACTGGCACAGAATTATAGACTTATTACAGTAAGAAGTCTTTATCAAATACTAGGGAATGGAGGAGAGCTGTCTGAAGTGTTGAAGATCTCTGGTTATTTAACTTCAGTTCAAACATCCTTGAAGAGAGTCTGATCCTTCCTCAGTAACTCTGGGGAACTTGGTCACAGGGAAAACTGGAGCTGAAGTGCATTTCAAACCCTTTGAAGGTACTGAGCAGGGTATTACAGAGTGAGTGAAACTTCTTGATGTACTTCAGTGAGGCTTTTCGAGTTCTTATGGCTGGTCTTAATTTTTTTTGCCTGTTCTTTTCCAATTTCTGTTTTGAAGAACCATGCAGTATGGTTTAGCCTCTTGTTTTTTTCCCTCTCCTAGAAAAATGCACTACACATTCTGTCCTGGGATGCTTTCTGGCATGCTCGTGTATGTTGCGTTGTCATCTTCCTGACCTGTCACCAAAAAACAGCTTTTCAGACATAATAGAGACATTACTTAATGGAAAATGATTACGATTTAAGTCTGTAGGTGATAATATAACAGTAGCTGTCTGTTGTAGGCCTTGCTAAGTGGATGTGAATAGCCTTTAACTGTGCGTTCTTCAGTGAGTGATTTTAATATTCAAGTACATCTGTAGTGAATCATTTCTTCATTTTAGCAGGAGAATCTGCCCAGTTATATTACATCCATATTGAAACTATAATATGAGCACTGGCTGTCCTGGCTGTAAGCCTAAGCTTCTCAAGAATTGCTGAAGTAATCTTCCACATCTGCCAGCTGCATCTCAGAATTTCCTAACCTTGTGGGAGATGCTCTCCTCTGGTGATGCTTTAGTGGTGAAGCTTCTTGGAAGTTTCATTTTCACTGTGGCAACAATAATAGATAGAGGTAGTTTGACTGTGAAGTAATGTTTGCATTGTGGAAAGGTCAACATGAGTCACTGAAGAGCCCATACCATGTTTCAAGTATAGGCGTGGCTTTTTCTTTATCTGCAGTTTTGTGTTTTAACATACAGTTCTGAAACATTTATTACTGTAGTGTCATTATAATCTAATGTGCAAGTGAAAATTGAAGATATATTTTGCGTCTGTTTCAGATGCACTAAAAAGTGATTATTTTTAATGCAGTTTACACTGCAGCCCCTACTTTTTTTGGTTATTCCTCTATGAGCACAAATGACTGCTAGCTTTCACTGTGGAAAGTCAGCTGCACCATTAGTGCGGGAGTCTGTTTGTGCATTGGTTTTGATGAAGACTCTGTCAGAGAGATAGGCAACTTACCAAGGCTACTTTTTAATGTAACAAATTTGTAACATAACTGTACTGCTCCTTCAGTTTCATGGTTGTGCAAAGAGACCAATAGAAGAACTTCAGGAATATAAATTGTAATGACTGAGTTTCATCAGGTTCACTGATGAATATTTGAACAATGTGCTGATACAGAATTTAAGAGAATACCAAATGAAATTCTGAAGGAATGCTTGTTACAGGTGTGAATTCATACACTTAAATTATGTTACTTGACTTTGAATTTTCTTTCTGCAGAGATAAATATTTCATATAAAGATTAGCAGCAGGATTTGTGTCAAAGAACTTAGTGCTGTAATTTGAGTAAGATCATTGAATGAGCGGAGTTGTTTCCATAGTCATGCATATAACTGAGTTCTTTCTTTTGTTATGAATGTTTGAGTTTCAGGTGAAACAGTAATTAGCTTGCAAACGTTTCATTTATGTGTTATGTTGGTTGCTCTGAAAGTAATGCCTCTTATTTATTTCCGTGAAAACTCCAACAGTTACAAAGAGCACAATAACATTAGTTGATAGAACAAGTTCTCAGCTACAAAACACTTTTGACGAGCCACCACCACTAGCTATGTGTTTTTGCCAGCGATGTACAAAAGCCTGCATGCTGCACTCATAGAGATCTGCACCAGTGGAGGTGACCCACTATAGCCACTGCTGAAATGCACCACCCACCGCCTCACCATGCTGACATCCACTGTTTGATCTCCATAAGCATTCATCAGGTGTCATTGAATGTCAGTGAGTGCCATTATTTCTGCATGGAGGAATTGAGTTCCACACCTTTGCTTCATCTGCACTTCCATGTTGGACACCATTTTGTCAGACTGCACCTCTGCTGTTGTCAACGGTTTCAGGGCTGGTTCAGCCTGGTTCCATGATGAAGGGGGCGAGGGGACCCACGGGCCCACGCCCCAGGGAAGGGAAGGGGGAAAGGGAAAAGGGAGATGGGCCAGGAAACAAAACGGTGGCAACGATCTGAGGAGGAAAGCTAATTTACTAAAAAAGATATTGGAATGCAAAATAACACAATATATTACAATATAACTGGAATTGAGGTTAATAAAATGAGAGAGAGAGGGAAAGAGAGAGTGTCCAAAAACTGAAGGCCTTACGCTAACGCTGAATGCGAGATGGCTAGGGAGCACACTGCTGTGATGATCCGAAAAGGAAAAGAGAGCGATCCTGTGACTTGCCAACAGTTTGATCTTTCCCTCTGAGGAGAAAACGGAAAAATACAAAGCAACGTGAAGTCCTGGGGAACGTAGTCCTTCTTTTCTTCTGAGGCAGGTATACCTGGAACTATCAACGATCCGTGGAACTGGAGCATTAACTCTTTAACTCCCAGTGCCTTACATGATGTTGTGATATGGAATACCAATAACAAATGTCATAAAACCATGACAGCTGCCATCTGTCACAAAACAACAAAATGTAATGGAATGTTGGTGGGAATGTTCAGCCTCTACTGCCATACCACCCCCATCTGCCTCTGAAGTTGTGGGCCAACATAGTAAAATAGGAGGTGCTGCTTTTGGAGAAGCACTTGTACTTAAATATTGGCCATGAAAATAAAATAAGCTGATAATTCTTTTTTATTTTGCTTCTCAGTTACCTTTTGGAATTTTTTTCCCCTAGTTACATCTATGTCTTTCTGGAGGAATCTGAGCAAATCGTAGTCACCATTTTAGATTTAAAACTCAGTGTTCTTAAGTCTTGCAGATTTAACTACTTTTATCAAAAGCATCTAAATAGTCTTGCTTGAGCAAATCTTTCTAGACTATGGTCTAATTTCTGTACAGTAAAAATATTTTATATAGATAAAATTCACGAAGTCTGTAAATCTTCCTGTGTGAAAACACTGGTTAGAAGTACTTTGCACTTTTGTAGTTGAAGCTTAAAGACAGTTTACTCTCTCTTTTTATTCATTTTAGACAATTCAACCTTCGAATGAAGAGAGATACATCTCTTTTTAGTGAGGATTTTAAAGTAGAAACATCAAACCAAGTAATTGATTATGATACCTCCCATATTTACACTGGACACATTTATGGTAAGTACAACACTTTAAAGTGCAGTCATTGTAAAACTGGAGTTTTTAATAGTGCATGCAGAAAGTATATATCCATATGGTTAGGTTATCTTCATTACTAAACTTCAATAATGCATCTAAATGAAATTCCTTCCACTTTTATCCTCTAACAAGTCGTACTTTAATGATTATTTTTAGCTAATACTTAACCATATGCCTGTAGAAATTGAAACTCAATTCTGTTTATGCACTTACTCGTCATAGAAAAAGTCTGATATATTTATATATAAAAAAGTTGCATTCAAAAAATAGATAAAGCAAAATCAGGTATTATTCTCAGTTAAAGGAATTGAAGGGTTGTGAATGTCTCAAACGTATTCAATCCATCCCACATTTAAACGTAGCTACAGTTTTAAGAAAGTTATGCTTGAAAAGAAAAATGAGTGCTTTGAAACAAAACTTTTCCTTTGAAAGCTTTCAGAATTCAATATACACTCAGTGTTTTTTTAATAATTACATGAATAGATGTATAAAAATAGCGCTTGAATATCAGATTAAATGCTGTATGTGTGACACCCTTAAAATACGGAGTTGAATTCTCCACTGTATGCTTTTTAAACTTGTCCTTTATGCGTCTGATTTGTGCTGAAAACTTCAAAGCTCTTAAACATAGGAACTATGATTTTGGGACACCTGCATTTCTTGCTGTTGAATACTCTTAGTCTTTAAAGTTCAGACACAGTTTTCTCTAAGAATGTCTTACTCCTGTAATACAGTATATTACTACTTTATAGTTCGTAGGTTTGAAGCAGTTGGAAACTGCTTCACAGTAAGGATTATTATGCCATTATCATTCCTTAGCGCTGTCTGATTAACACCTTGCATAGAGTGTATGCTTGAAGTTTTCACAGTACTGAATGCCTTTAGAAGGGTTGTGTTTTTTTAAAAGCACTTTTTTGTCCTTAACAGGTGAGCAGGGAAGTTTTAGCCATGGATCCGTTATTGATGGAAGATTTGAAGGATTCATCCAAACTCACAGTGGGACCTTTTATATTGAGCCAGCAGAGAGATATATCAAGGACAGAACTCTACCGTTCCACTCTGTCATCTATCATGAAGATGATATCAGTGAGTACTTCGTTTTTGTGCTACAGATGAAATATATATTTTTTTCTATTAAATGTCAAAAACTGTAACCCATTTGTAAGCATCAAGTGAGACTTTGGCTTGCATGTGACAGAGTGAATCACGCTGTCCTGGAGTGATTCATACGAAGTTATCGTATGAAAGAGATTTATGGCCAGCCCAAGTGAGTTCTCCTTATGCTGCCATTTTAAGAAATTCTTAACTGTCAGGTTTAAGTGCATAAGCAGTGTATTTTCTGCAGTGGATCCATTTTTTGTTGCTTTGAAAAATACCTTCTTAAAATGTCCTGTACTGATTGCTCTTTCTTGTGACCTGCAAAAGAAAGGGTAATTTAAGTTCAAATCACTGTGCACTTAAAAAAAAAAAACAACTAATAAAGGTGGTGCTTTTGAAAAATAGGAGCTTCACTTGTGTGTATGGGTTCAGAGGTCTTCAGATATCTCATTAGAAGATGGGATGTATGTCCTGTTTTAAAAAGTTCTGCGGGGAGTTGAAGCTGATAGAAATGTACGGGGAATACTACTTGAGCAGCGTAGTCCCATTAGCCTAGCTTTAAATGTAAATGCACAGGAAGACAATAAAATACTATGGAAAACTTACTGTGTTTTCAGAACTGATGTATTAGATTTCTGCACTCTACTTACCTTTGTATATATGATACATCTTCAGCTGGTACCAATAAAAAAAATATGTAACTTGTATAATTTTACAGAGCTTTTGAATGAATGCAGTTACTGAATTTTATGTACGTTTTGAACACCACTTATTTTCTGACTACCTATATGTGCATCTTCCTGCTACTTACAGGACTGGTAATTGAGAACGAAGTAACTTCATACGGTAATCTCATTTTATCAAAGTGAATTTAATTTTTGGCTTTACAGAGTATTAGAAGTTGGGTAAGGCATTTTACCATTTTGGTCATTATTGGGGTATTGCACAAATGCACAAAATTTTGTGAAACCATAAAATAGCTTTTATAACAAATTTCTCTAAGTAATTTACATGAGCTTCTAAATTCTTTGTGTTTTATAGGTATCACTGAACAATTAATTCACTTCTTGATAGTGGGAATACTGGATTATCAGTTATGCAGTATTCTCTGTAAATAAGTCCCTACCTGCTGCAGATAAGTTTTAATTAATCATGTGGTGCAAATGGGAGGAGGAAAGTGGAGACATAGGTGATTTGTCTAGTTTCCAAGGGGCAAGGAAACTTCTCTCATATCCCTGTTCTTTATGCTGTAAATACTTTGTGACCAAGAATGCTATCTTCTCTGATAGCAGCTAATGAAAGAAGCCAAACTGTACTTTAAGGGAGGAAATAATTTGATTTCATGAAAATGCCTGTCTTGTAGAAGTGATCTCTGTTGTAAGAGTAAATAGATTACTTGAAAGTTGGAAAAAGCTAATAGTGAATTTGGTTCATATTAACTTATTAAAGTGAATGGAGCAGGAAATATGTATTTTTGTTTATTTACATGGTAGTATACTGCCTCACTGTTTTTGCTCTTGAATCTAGTGCTATCAAAGCCTTCAGTTAGATACGAAATGAGATTATCAGAGATATCTCAATCTATTCCAGAGAATCACATTTAAGGAGCAGCATAATAGGGCTTCCATATCCCCAAAAAAGTGAGCATTGCTTCTTGCTCGGCATGGCTGAAAATAGCCCATCGTGAAGCTGATTCTAAGTAGTACTATTTGAAAATGCCCCACTCCAATTACTTTTTGTCAGTGCGGAGTCAGATGTGCACTCCTTCTGATCGTACAGCTTAGTATGTTTTTCATTGGTATCCCAGACACCTCTGTGATTGCTGTGGTCTGAAATACCTGAAGTGTACAGCTGCTTCTTTTGCTTTCTGAATAGTGCTTTTGAGGCTACGTTTTTATGCCCTTCATAAGAGCTATTTTTGCATTGAACTTCAGCTTAAAAAAAAAAAAAAAACCTTACAATAGCTTTAAAAATAAAGGCAAAACACCCTGATCTGTTACTGTATTAACTTAAGCTAGCTCTTGTGAAATAGAAGCAAACTTTCAGTGTCTTACACAGGACAAAGGCAACGAAAATGCTCACATTACTAATCCAGAAGAGAGGGGGAGGGGTGGAATCTTAGCTTTTATTTGGGATATTTTTTGGTCAGGAGCATTTTAGCCTTTTGAAACAATATGCTTTTTAGTGCCTTTCAGAAATCACAATGCAACATATGATTAGCATCTCAATGAGGTCTTATTCAGTAGTTAAACAAAAGGTTTTTTTGTAAATGGGGATTATATTGTCAACTTTATAAGGCAGCTTTTGTCTATGTTACAGTGGATATGGTGGAAGGCAGCCTTCTATTCATGACTTGAAACACAGCTTGAATGAATTTTAGTTTCTAAACCACTCCTGATCAAACAGTTTTATAATCTAGTGCAAGAAACATGCAAACTGCTATGTTTATTAAAATGTTTTGGAAGCTGTTTTCTTTAAGAGTTAAGGTTTTGTTGGAACTTGATTTACTTTAATTAAATCCTGTACGCTGTAAACGTATCCCCGAGTTCATACTGTAAAATACAAAATCGGTTGCATATTTTCTCAAATAACAGTGGACAGGAAAAGACAGTTCAGAACTTCAGGGAAACAAAATTTGTCATTTAATTCTCCATTTAATTCTCTGTGGTCTTGGAGGAGCTCCACAGCTGAGAACGGAAAGTAAAGGATTGGGTAGTTTTATGTAGCGTCTACTGAATTAACTGCCCATTGCAGACTGTGTATTATTTGAGAACTTGATTTGTTTGGGTTTTTTCATATTGTGGTTGCTAATATTATAATGAAGGTTTACTTGGCAATTGTCATGGGATTGGTGTGACAGACTACCTATAAAAACAAAAACACCCTTAATACAGATTTCACTCTGTCTGCATAAATTTGATCTTTTGTTCTGACGCTATTGCTCTTGCTAGTATTGGCCAGATCTCTGTGGCTTTTGTAGGACTGAATTTTCATCATTTTCAGTGAAAGCTTGGTGTCACGTCCTCGTCCCAGATGCCTAAATCTAGTATCCATTAAGTAGTTAACCTACTCAAGAGGGTTATACTGCTTGCTGACACGTAGAAGCAGAAAATGTGATCGGGAGTCTTTTATGTTGGGTAGTGCCTTTTTTTTTTTTTTAAGGATAAAAATTCAATTCATTTGAGAATCAACAGTTGTATATATCATTAATAACTTAAACCTTTCTGCCATCTAGTTAAATAAGAATGAAAATTTAAAATCTTGTTCTTGATTTTATTACTGTTATTACCTTTTTCTTAACATTGTGTCAGGATGTTCCAAAACAGAAATTGGAAAACCAAAAAATTTTAACAATGGGGGAAGAGAAATGAAGTCTTTGTTTTACCTGAAGATTTTCTTTAGTTAGAGAACTGATCCTGTAATTAAATTATCCTTTTATAGACTGAGGTAGGAAGTAGACTTCTAGTGTTTTTCATTTGAACATGACTGGAAGTAGCCCTTCTGATGGTAAAGGCATGTGTTGTCTCATGATCAGTTCACAGGGCTGTAGTAGGGGCAAGCTAAGAGCCAGCAGAAGGCTGTACTTCTCAAAGCCATTAAAAGCACCGCAAGAACGTGGGTCAGACTTCTGTCTCCAAGTCATCTGACACAGTGTAGTTCCTGTCTAGCTTCTTCAGCAAGGAAACTTCTGCAGGGGATGGTGGAAATAACACATCTTGCAAGATGAACAGAGAACAGTGCCTTTCTAGTTTAGGAGTAATTCAACATTTAAATAAGAAAGCTTTGTGTGCAACTTTCTCTGTAAACAAGACGTGCTTCCAGACTGTACTACTCTATGTAACCTTGCCTCCTCTTTTTAGCAATGTGGATTCAAATCTGTCATTTGAGTTTGTTTTTCCCAGCACATGCGCAAAACCTTGGCAATTGCTTTTGCAGACTGTTTAATGTACATTTTTAAAAACAATTTCAATGGTCATGCTTTTGAAGCGTTTCTTACCAGAAGCTACTTTTTGAGGTGGGAAATATTTGCTTGAGTTGTAGTCAGTCAATATTGGAAAACAACTCTTTTGGAAACAAGATGCAGCAGGAACACTGCTTAGCTTGTGTAATTCACTAGGAGCATTTTTTTCTAGTACTGTTCTGTCAGCAGTCAATGTCAGAGAGTATGCATAGAAGTGCAGTGATAACATAACATGGCATTTTATGCTGGTACAAACTATGCTATACAGTTATTTTTCCATGTTATTTCTGTGGATTCCTGCAGGTGCCACTTGGAAGAGTTGCTTTGAAGCTATCGTGGATTTGCACAGATCAAGTGTGCTGGCATTGAGACAGTATTGTCCCTTACTTTTGAACTCCTGTCCTTGTTTAATATGTGTTGTGTGACATGCCTTTAGTGCAGGGTTAAATAGTGATGTGAGAGCAGGCAATGAGAGTTATAGTTAGATCAAATACTGGAGACATTTTTTTGAAAGGAAAATAGAGATGGGAAGGATCATATCTGTATTCCTTTGCTCTTGATCGCACTGGTCTAGCGATGGTAGCTGGGATACTCAAAGGTGCAGATCTGAGCAGTGACTGAGCAGTGCTGTTTATTTGGTATAGCAAAGTCAGTGTTACACCAAATAGTTAATCAAATTGGTGCAGGGATGAGGTGGCTTGTATGAAGCATTTTTGTCTCTCTCGGTTTCTCTGGCCCTGTGCTAGGACTAGGAGGAATATCATGAGAACACAGTTCTAACAGCACATGAGTACTATTTTATAATTGGAAATATGGGAAACGAATTTCTAGAAAATAATTAAATATACTCATATGATTTGAATAACTGTAATTCATGACCGCTTGTGTAAAACAGTGAAAGAACAAGTTATTAAATAAGTGTAGGATTTTTTTTCAAATGACTAATTACTCTGTATTACTGTAGTTACCTCTCTGAAAATACATATTTATTTTAATTTAAACAGTAATCTTTATTAGAATCCAAACTTGGATGAAAATTACCTTCCATGCAAAATCATGCTAATAACCTCTTTGGCAAACACTAGTAAAAAAGAAATATGCATAAAGTTTACTGAAGAAAAAGTGATTTTGTTTTATATTAGGGTAGCTTCTATAAAATTCAGACTTAAAATATGCTTTGAACTACAATACTGTACTAGGATATCTGTGAAAGATAAAGTTGATTTGCTAGTGTGGTAATGAAGAACGTGCAACTACAAGGTTTTAGTTGCTCTTAAGCTGAAATTTTAAGCATGCTTATTAAATTAGGTTATTTCCCACTAAGAAAAGTTTATAATTGCTGTAAAATATTTTGTACCTGGAAAAGGATCCAATTTTTAAAAATGTTAACTACGTTTAATTTAGCCTAACTTATCTTTAACTAGTTTTAGAAAACCACATGATTTCTTTAAACTCTTGTAGAAGTGTGGTTGGGGGGAATAAAGATTGGAACACTGCTTTTGTTAATTTATTTGTCCTTATAAGCTTATCATTGGGCCTATTGAAATCAGTCTTTCAATGTTTTTGACCATAAACTTACCTTGAATTATTTTTTTTTTACAGAACTTTGGTGCCTTTAGCTGCATGACAAGGATGCTGTACTTAAATTTCTGTTTGCTATTTAGTTTTCCTGAGGTTTTAATGGTCAAAGTGTGAAATTCAGAGCTTGATGACATAGGAAAAGCATCTGAATCAAGCTCGGTTTTGTGTATTAAAGTGCTCTAGCAGTATCATATCTGTTTCCTGCATTCATACTGTAAGGGAATCAAAGGTAATTAAAGGCAGCTTTCAGATGAAGCTGAACCAGAATACATTCTGCAGCTGCACATGTACTGTGCTCAAGTAGGCAGCAGGGTGGTTTTGACTTCGCAGAACCAGAGAGGGAGTCCACAGTAAAATCTGAAATGCATACACTATGAACATCAGGGCCTCAAACAACTCTTAGGCTTTAGAAATCTGCTCTTAAGAACCTCGTTTATATACTTGGGTTTTGTATCTTTGCATGTACTAGGAAAAAAAAGTTGGTAATGTTTATGCATTTCTGATAAAAACTGCATCCTGTTGTGGTGGTGGAACTGGTTTGGCCTACAGAAACTGGTTCTGTAAGTATTTGTATGTTTGACTCACGCAACTTGTCCTCTGTTATCTGTGTCTGGGGCACCAATTTATAATGGGTTCCAAATCTACAGAGAAACTGAAGGGAGGGGGGAGAATGGCGGCAACACCTTTTTCCTTTAGTACTTCTCACTTCTTGGAAGCTTTTGTAAGGATAGGTTGCTCAGCGTGCTTACAGATCTCCAGTAGATACTGACTTTCTAAGTAGATAAACCTGACCATGAAGTTCTTAAATGCTTACACGTGCTTCTCAATGAGCTAGTCTGGATTTTCAGCATATTTAACTCTGATGAGTACCCAGGTAGTACTGCTGTTCTGCTATTAAAATGGAAACAGTGAGCTGTAATAAAGAGGTGATGAAAAGGTTTCTTTTCAGTCTTATTTTACTTTCTCAGTTTTAAATTTTTGTAGTCTGTAATTCTGAAGTTTTTTACATTTACATGTCTACATGTGCACACGCGCACTCTGATACCCTTGTTGCTGTTTACTTTCTGGAATTTAAATGATGCACTTCATTGTCAACAAAATTGTTAACTCGTAATTAATTGTAGAGTTGAGTTTGAAACCAAGGATCATT
Source organism: Aquila spilogaster (assembly GCA_024606505.1). NCBI lineage: Eukaryota > Metazoa > Chordata > Aves > Accipitriformes > Accipitridae > Aquila > Aquila spilogaster. The sequence continues at coordinate 60,237,381 of JANHGO010000069.1, forward strand.
GGAATTTCAGTTCTAATGCATTGTTGGTTGACAGGTGAGCTATACAAATGTTTTGAAAATTTAGTGAAAGATGAATAAAATTAATAAAATCTTTTAAGAAGCCTTAGCAAGATTTCTTAGTTTTAGTTTAGCAAGTAAAATAAAACTAACCTTCCTTTATCCAAACTGTCTTTGATATATCTGATCTCAAATAATGTGTCATTGAGTTCAGTTTCCTTAGTATTGCTCTTGGTTCAAGCTAATCTGTAAAGATGCCCAGATAACAACTCTTGTTCTTACAGTATACATTGATCACTTCCTATTTTCTTTTGATATCTATAAGAAAATAATTTTAAGAAGCAATCATAGTATTTTTGGTTTGTGAAACTTTAGAATATATCTTAGTTGAAACAGTGAATAGAAAAAGACAGGTGCTTGAACCTTAGAATGCTTTCTTCAGAAACTACATGACCTTATTAGACACAAACTGAAAAAGTTGCAGTGATAAAACTGTGTTTATTATATTATGTATATCTATTTATTTTTAAATATTTTATATTTTGACACTTGCGCATTTGAGTTTGAAACCTCAGCCTGGCTTTCTTCTTTGTAGAGTATCCTCATAAATATGGACCACAAGGAGGTTGTGCAGATCATTCAGTATTTGAAAGAATGCAGAAGTACCAGATGACTGGTATAGAAGAACCAACAACAGAGGTACTACACAGGGTATAATGAGTTTTACTGATTAGAAATTAGTGTAATAATTCCCTGTTTCTTTGTAAGATTTCTTTCCAACTTTTGGTCTCAGGCGTCATCCTTCTGCATTGCGAGGAACAACTGCACAAAAATTTCTAACGTAAAATATTTATAGTTGTTTCTTAAAATAATGCTTGCAGATTTTTTTTCTTACTGCTTCTACAGCATAGGTGTGCTAGCTCCTCATCTTGATGAGTCCCACATGGTCTCAGATTTTTTAGACAATTTCAGATGCATTTTTTAGTTAAGCTTCTGATGAGAAATATACATTAATGCAGTTGAGAATGAAGTTTCAAGATGACTTGGTCTGACAGTAGCATATTTGTACTTGAGCAGGAATTTTCGGATTTGTTAGTGTGACACACTTGTAATATGAGTGCTTCCAGTGATAAGCAAGGCCGATATGAGTGGGAGGGTCTGAGTAGCAATGCTGCAAGTTTGAAGGGGTTCAAGTACACTGCAGATTGTGTATAATAGATGAGTGGTCTATGGAAGCACCTTGCTTATCTTTTTAAAGTCTTAGTTTTATGTTTGCCTTCAGTGTTGCACCACTTGTTGTGCATTTGGGATTTTTTCAACACTCTCCAACACTAAGCTGAGTTTGTTTTAGTTTTAGCTGTGTTTTGAACACTGAGCTTTTGGCATCATGCTGTGATGTTTAAGGTATGCCGACAAAATGATGCACTATGGTTAGTAAAATAGCATCAGCAATTTCAAGCGTATTTTAGTTGTAACTCCAGATATTGAGGACATTATCAAGTGTGATGCAGTTCAGTGCTAGTAACAGTAACATGCTTTCCCAAAAATGTATGTCTAAAAATTTTAGAGTGTGTCTTATCAAACCAGTGAGTTCCATAACACAAGTGTTAGCACCTACAGCTCTAAGTGATGAGCTTTATTTTGACTTCGTATTTCTGTTTTCTGAGGTAACCAAGATAGTGACAACGTGAACTAACCTATGTTAGGGAGGATACATTTAATCCCACAGTAGTGTTTTTTTATCTATGAACCGTTTGTTCGTCTTCAAAAGGAATTATAAAAAAAAAAAAGTTCGCAAGATCACGTGGATGAGAAAAATGCATTTCAAATTGACCGCCTTTTGTAATAAAAAAGCCAAAATGCGTGGAAGGATTTGGCTGAGTTTTCATTAAGATAGTACTTCAAGACTGACTATAGTATACTTAGTTTAAATCAAGTTTCATGAAACTTTGTAAGTCAAAGAAAACTAATGAAAACCTGTTCATGTTAGTAGAGTGTTTAGTAAAGGAATTATTTCTATTTTGGGATCCTCTAGTAGGTCTACAAAATTAATGTATTTGTTTCCCATGTATATGTAGAAGCCCTCTGAAGAGCCTAACAGCAATGGTCCTCAGCTCTTAAGGAAAAAACGTGCCACTCAAGCTGAAAAAAATACTTGTCAGCTGTATATTCAGACTGATCATCTGTTCTATAAGCACTATGGAACAAGGGAAGCTGTAATTGCACAGGTATTTCTAAGCCCTTTGTTTAAACAGTCTGCTTTTATTTTGATTATTTCTGACTAATTTTAATTGAGCAGTAATATATGCAATTAAGTTTCATTTGTTCAGTCACCCTGTCTCATTTGTTATAGTCACCCTGGCATTACTGACGCATTGTTTCACTAAAAGTACTCAATATGCCGGTGAAAAAGGTTATAAACACTTATGCTTCCTTTAGTTAATAATTACAACTGCAGTTTGTTGAACACATCTAAGCAAGGCTTGTCTGATTTTATTTTATATTTTTACTTTTTTTTCTCTCCTCTCTTACTTAGACAAATACTTCCTGAAGACTTTTGTTCTGTTTGACAACTTGCCAGGCTTCTCTGTTAACATTCATGCAGTCTTCTGTTTGAAATTTTAGCTCAAAATACTGTGAGTTAATAGCACTGAGTTCTGTTCCTGTAGTGTCTGGTGTAGGGGAAAGTCAGAAAAGCAGTGGTAACTACAGGCAGATACTTTTCATTTGTCAGTATACCAGTAATTGGAAAATGTTTTTTGTTCGCCGTTTGTTGCTAAAGAATATACGTGGCTCATTAATTATACTTCTTTTGTACTGCTATTTACAAATCTGATTTACACTGCTTGTTCCTCACACTATACATCTGTAATTGAGTTGAGTCACATTTTCCAAAGATCTGAAGTCACCTTCAAAATCAGGAGTTCAGTGAGTTAGCATACCTCTTGGAAAAGGTAGATGATAAGGCTTTTTCAGATCTGTTTTTCTACCAGAAGTAAAAGAATAATGCTCTAAAAAGTATTTTTTCTCAAAAGAAGAAATGCAATGCTTTGAATACAATTTTAATTACAGTACTATTTATAGTAACAATGAACTGGATGAGTATCACAAATAGTTATCTGAATTTCTAGTTAATATAGTTATGTAAAAATAAATGGCTGCTGAAGATTTTGCTTTTACCTGTCATGTTAACAATGTTCATACTAGGTAATTTATTTCCAATGTTTGCCATCAGTGTTTGTTTTGAAAAGGCCTATTAGGGCTTACATTGCACAATATTTTGTGTGTATAACTAACTATAGGCTGTGCAGCTGTTGTTACTTAAGATGAGCTATGGTGTACGGCATAGATCTTTGAACTACGGGTGCTTTTTTTTGTTTTGACAGATATCCAGCCATGTTAAAGCAATTGACACAATTTACCGCTCAACAGATTTCTCAGGAATCCGTAACATCAGCTTTATGGTGAAACGAATAAGAGTAAGTAATACTGGAAATACTTGCAGCTTCACCTGTGTTGCTTGGAAGCTATATTGGTTAAAAAGATCTGTTGTATTTTTAGGTCTGTTGACCTGTTACTGTTTACCGTTAGTATTTAATATGAATGTCTTTTTTGCTGATGACTTGCTACTCCCTTCATTTGATTTTGGTATGTGTTGTCAAAAGCACGCTACTTCATTATTAAGGTGTAGTCAACTCATACAAGAATCAACTTGTTTATGTTTCACTTGTTGTCTGCTAGGCAAGTACCTTATTGCTCCCCAGGGACTTTAATTCTAAAATATGTAGGTAACTGTTATACTGGTTAAAAATTCCTTCTAGGTTTAAGAGCATAATTATAAACTTACAGGTACTGATGAAATGGAAAAACAAATAAGGAAGTGAGTATTTACTAGACAAATGTAATTTTTTATTTTTAGAACTTGTTTTTCCAAACATTGAAGTTGTAGTATGTCATTACCTGTAAATCTTCAGCAATATCTTCAAATGTTAACATAGCAAGATATTGACAGCAATAAGCCTCTTGGCTGATATTTACAAATCCAACTAAAATGAATCACTTAACAGTTTCTTTCTATTTACTTCTAGATTAACACAACTGTAGATGAGAAGGACTCTTCAAATCCCTTCAGATTTCCTAACATCGGTGTGGAAAAGTTTCTGGAACTGAACTCAGAACAGAATCATGATGATTATTGCTTGGCCTATGTATTTACAGACCGTGATTTTGACGATGGAGTCCTTGGTCTGGCTTGGGTTGGAGCTCCTTCAGGTAATTGCATCCAAACCTTCAACACTATGATATTAAGGAAGTACTGTAGGGTAAGTTCAAAGAATAAAAGTAGAAACTGTTACTTAAGCTGACAGCAAACAGACATCTCATAACCAACTTGTTACAGTTTTGGTTTCATATGCTGGTTTTTATAATAGAAACAGGATATATCACTTCAGTGCATCTTGTTTTCCTCATGAGCAATACCTCAGCAATAAGGAAGAGCATATTTCTTTCAGTTGACAGGTGATATTGGATGGCTTTTTGTTTATGGCAGGTACAAATGATCAGTAAAGTAACAGAAGAGGCAGAAGTATTCCTGCTGTATGCAAAGAGAGCTCAAAACTATGCAGTATTCATTTTCTAGTAGAGTAACACTGCAGAAACTTTAGGTTTTCTAAGTAGTTTTGGAAATATTTTTGATACATAAGTAAAACCTGTGATATTTTGTTCTGGGAGTTACCAGAACAATTGTTCTTCAACTGCTTCTCATTAGTTTCAATTTAGTCATGTATCTTGGATCTTTCTGTCTCTTGCTATGTAAAAAAAAGTTTGTATCAAATAATGATTTCCATGCGTTTAGCATCTTGAGATATTTTCCTGGGATGTATTAGTTTCATAAATTAGTATGATTAAAAGTTGCTGGTCTTTTCAATTCAAGGAAATAAAAAATCTTTATAGCTCAGCACAAATTTGAAATTGTGTAAACTTCCACTAAAACCAAATTGAGAATGATCAGTCTTCCTTTTTTTCTATAGCTTAATTCTTGATTGCACAGCAAATACTAGAGGGAAGAAATAACAGGTCTATGAAACTTTGCATGAGAGTGGATACTTTCAAGAGAACATCATGAAGAACCATAACAGAATTTGAATAGTAGTGTAAGAAACATTATAGCAGCATCTCACAAAGATGAAACCTTCCTTTGTCTACTGCCATACTTTTCTCTGAAACATGTTAGCTAAAGAGTACTGTGTCTGTGTGAGAAAATTTTGTGCTGTGACATCTGCTTTTTGTTTTAGGAGAGTAAAATGCTCAAATAAGCATTCATAGAATATTCAGAGTGTAGTAAGTATGTTAAGAGAATATGTGAACACTAATTCTAGTGATTGTGAAAGAACCATAGGAAGCATGATTCACAGGTTACCTTTGTAAATGAGAAACTGGGTCCGTGATGATTAGTCTAGTGTATACACTGAACAAGCATTGGATGAATTGGAGTGTGAATTCCATAAGCCCTTTTTCCAAAAAGAAGACTTAACTGGCAAAAAATCAAGTTGCTTTGAGAGATTTTCATTCTTATTGCATGTACTGACATAGTTTAAATGGGATATTTCACTAAAACAGAATTTTACTTCAGAAAGAAAGGAAAATTCCTTGGGGAATGTTTTTTTTTGACACCATGTTTTTTTAGGAGTAGAACAAGTGAATTTTAGAATGTTCACAATATCTCAGTACAAACCTCAGTTACAGAAAAATTTGAAGTCAAGTCATAATTTCAAGACTTCAAAATAGAGTGATGCACTTGAAGATTGACCTTCTAAACAAAGGTCTGATCAACTCGCACATCAAAATCTTTTTCAGTTTTAGACTGTGCAGTGAAGAAAAGGAATCACTTCTGCTGACAAGGGCATGTTGCTAATCTTAGACCTTTTTTAGTAAATGTTTTTGCCATGACAGAAGATCTTCAATGATTGTAAATTTGTTTTTTTGTTTTTTATTTAGTGAAATCCAAATGAGATGTAGATTCAGGCTACCTGTGTTGGACATTGCCTTCTACTAGTCAGGTACTGCAGGTGTGCTACAATCAGGGTTTGTACATGCAGTGAAGAGCCCAAAATAGCTCTTATTTAACAGCTACTCTAAAAAACGTAACTTCTTGTGTGAATGAACTCATTCAGTGCTGAGAGTATTAGAGTGGATAAACTTAATCTCCTTTCAAAGTTGGATTAGCATTAATTACACAGACCTGCTCCTGGTTCGAGAGGATCCATTGAGGTAGCAAGCTGTTTCTCGTTCCAAGTATCAGATGAAAGTGACACAATGCTTCTATTCTAGAGTGATCGTTATACTTTTGCCTAAATACAGGGAGCTCTGGTGGAATATGTGAGAAGAGCAAACTGTATTCTGATGGTAAGAAGAAGTCTTTGAACACTGGAATCATCACTGTTCAGAACTACGGCTCTCATGTTCCTCCCAAGGTTTCACATATCACTTTTGCTCATGAGGTTGGACATAACTTTGGCTCACCTGTGAGTATTGATATTGACTTGTTGCTTTCAGTCACATTGAAATGTATCACTTCTGAGTGGAGTTTTTACTACTAATTGTAAATAAGGAAAATATGATGGTCACTGCATGGCAATTGTGTACAGAAAGCAAGTTGCAGAAGTCTTCCTTGTATTTTACAACATTGGCGCAAGGGTTGATTTTGTGGATTATTTCTACTAGTTCAGTATCTTATAAAGAAACTGCATTACTGTTCCCTAAAGCTTTGTTTTTTATTGAGACTACAGTCACCCAAGTCTTTTAAGTGTATTTTGCTTTACACTACAGTAGAGGAAGAATCAATGCAGAATTAAGATGGTGCTTTATTCAACAGAAAAACAAAACTGTCTCTTTTTTACATTCAGTTATCTATACTTAGATGATTACCTAAAAAGAAGAAAAATGTGAAGAGAATTGAGACAGTGATGTTTTAGAACAAAACTCTTCCTTCTGGTAATGTAGGGATATTATTTGCTTGTGACAAACCAAAAACGTGAAGCTTTATTGGCTTTGCTGGAAATGATCATTGGGAGGGCTGTTTTAGTTAAAGAAAAACTTATGTAAGCTTTCTTCTCTAGGAAGTAAAGTGAAATAAGATGGCTGAATTTTTTTCCTCAGAAACAGATGCTTGTATATGAATACTTCATGTGCCTTGAGAAAAATCCCTAATACAACTGCTTTGAGTAGGAACAAATGTTCCAATTATAGTTGAAAATATGAGCATGTGAAACTGAGAAACTAGTCTCAGTGAGTGAAATATCTCTTGGACTGGCTTGGAAGGTGGTTCTTTCAATTCCTCTGTGAGTTGTTTTGACTCAGGGAAGTATGTAAAAGTACACATTTGATTCTTCCAAACAATAATAAATTATACAATTGTCACAAGTGTGTTAAATGTAACCTGCTACTAAATGTTCACCTACTACTTTTGGAAGCATAGTTTGTATTTCCGGAAAGCTGTATGTGTCAGCTTAATGTGCATTGAACTTTATCTTGCTCTTTGCAGTTTATTTTTTTTTGTCAATGTAAAGGCTAGTGTGCCAATCTGTGATGCATCATACTGGATATTAGACTTGTCATTGGAAGACAGAAACAGATTTCTGCTCTATTCTAAAGTTCTCTTTGCTCCTTCTTCAGACCAAGAAAAAAGATGGACTGCAGTTTGAGTTATCTCCTCCAGCTTTACTTCCATCCAGTACTTTACCTTTTTATGATCGTAAATCAGTCTTTTTAGAAGATTGTAATTTTTTGTATCACTGTTCATTCTAGGACATGAATTTTGGGTATACATTCTCAAGAATTCAAATAAGTTAAACTTGAAAAATTAGATGCTTGTTGCAGTTGTCAATAAAAACGTTGTTTTCCATATGTTCTGAGAAGCTGTAAAGTATAAAACAGAGTTTTGTGATTACCAAAGCAAAAATTCCAGTTTTTTAAAGTTACCAAATTCAGATATCTCATGCACATGTAGAAAAACAAGAAGTGAGAGCTGTCTCGATAGAAACATTTTAAATTTTTTGTTTTGCAGCATGATTCTGGAATGGAGTGCACTCCAGGGGAGTCCAAGAACTTGGGACAGAAAGAAAATGGAAATTATATCATGTATGCAAGAGCTACATCTGGGGACAAACTTAATAA
>JANHGO010000069.1:60245652-60261179 GCA_024606505.1 Aquila spilogaster
AGCTTCCAGCAGCTTCTCACAGAAGCCACCCCTGTAACACCCCCACTACCAAAACCTTGCCACACAAACCCAATACATCATCACACTGTACATATGCAATTCAACTTGAGTAACATTTTCCGAAGCTCTGAAGTCACCTTCAAAATCAGGTTTTCAATGCGTTAGCTTTTCTATGTGCTCTTGGAAAAGGTAAATGATCAATTTTTTCATATTTGTGTTCTACCAGAAATGAAAGAATAATGCTGTAACAAGTAAAATTTTTCTCAAAAAAAGAAATACAGTGCTTTGAATACAATTTTAACTCCAGGGCTATCTTATTGTAGCAATGAATTGAATGCGTATCACAAACAAGTATCTGAATAGTTGATAGCATTATGTATAAAAAAAAAAGCAAATGGCAAAATACTTCGCTGTTATCTGGCATGGTGGCAATGCAGTTGCTAGGTTATGTAGTGATTTATTTCCATTATTTGCCATCAGCTTTTTATTAAAAAGGCCCGTTAGAGTTCATATGGCATTATATCTTATATGTAAAAGTATAGGCCTTGCAGTTGTAGCTACTTAAGATCAGCTATTGCGTAGTGCGTAGATCTTTGAATTGTAGATACTTTTGTTTTTGACAGATATCCAGCCACGTTAAAGCGATTGACACAATTTACCAGTCAACAGATTTCTCAGGAATCCGTAACATCAGCTTCATGGTGAAACGAATAAGAGTAAGTTGTATTGGAAATAGTTTTAGCTTCGCTGATACTGCTTGGAAGCTGTATTTTTCAAAAGTCCTGTTGCTGTTCACTTGTAACCATTTATTGTTAGTAATTTTGTAACACAAGTGTGTCTGTAAAACAGTTCCCTAACCCATTTATTCGGTTTGGTTTTAGTGTTTATTGTCAAAAGCCTCCCACTTCTGTTGTTAAGCTGTAGTCAACTTTTATAGGAATCAACTTATGTTTCAGCATTGTTGACTGTGCGGTGAATAGACTGTATTGCTCTCCAAGAACTTTAATACTATATAAATAAATAGATATTAAATAGATTATGACTATCCAGGTTGAAAGTTCTTTCTAAAAGTGATGATTTAAGAGGATAAATATAAGCTTTTGGGTGCTGATGGAAAGGAAGAAGAAAGAAATAAGAGAGTGGGGTTTTACTACACAAATGCAATTCTTTCTTTAATGTAGAACTTAGTTTTCCAAATATTGGGGTGGTAATTTGTCAAGGCCTATAAATCTTTAGCAACATCTTTAACTATTTAACATAACAAGGTATTGACAACAGTAAACCTCTTGGCAGGTATTTACAAGTTAAGTGAAAATGAATCATGTCTTATAGTTTGTTTCAATTTACTTTTAGATTAACACAACTGTAGATGAGAAGGACTCTTCCAATCCCTTCAGATTTCCTAATATTGGCGTGGAAAAGTTTCTTGAACTGAACTCAGAACAGAATCATGATGATTATTGCTTGGCCTATGTGTTTACAGACCGTGATTTTGATGATGGAGTTCTTGGTCTGGCTTGGGTTGGAGCCCCTTCAGGTAATTATATCCTTATAAACCTTCAGCGCTATGAGATAGAGTATTGTAGGTAGGTACAAAGAAGAAAGGTAGAAACCATGTCATTTAAATTGACAGCAAATAGACAAAAATGTCTTAACCAGTTTTTCACATTTTTGGTCAGGTATGGTTTGAATTATATTTTTTAAAATATAAACAGCATATCGTGTGTACTTCAATTAGTCTTGCTGTCTTTTTGATGAGCAAGACGTGAACAATAAAGAAAAATGTATTTCTTTTGTTAGACAAAGGTGGTATTACTTGGATGGCTTTTATTTATGACAGGTATGAGTGACCAGTAAAGTGACAGAAGAAACAAATATTTTTGCTATATATAAACAGAGGTTACAACTATGCAGTTTGAATTTTGTAGTAGAATCACACTGATTAGATTTTGTAGTAGAATCACACTGATAGAAAACTTAGGTTTTCTAGGTAGTGCTGGAAGCAAAATTATTATTATATTTTATTTTTAATAAAGTAAAATTAGTGAGATCTTGTTCTGGGAGATACCAGAATAATTATTGTGTGACTCTCCTTGAACTGCTTCTCATTAGTTTCAATCTAGTTGTGTATTTTGGGTCTGAAGTATGTCTCGATGCAAAAAAAAAATAGTCTTCATGTGCGCAGCATCTTGAGATGTTTGTCCTGGATGTATTAGTTTTGTAGGGTGTATTAGTTTCATAAAATGATGTATTTGAAAGGTGTTAGTCTTTAAATTTGAATAAATACAAATTCTTTAATAATAGCTCAGCACAAATTCTAAATTGTAGAAACATTCACAGAAGTAAAAATCAGAAATTCAGAAGGAACAGTTTTCCCTTGTTTCTTCCCTCGAGTGATTTCTATACAATAAGGAATTAGGCTGAAGAACAACAGGTTCTATGAGACTTTGCAAGAGACTGGATACACTTTTATGAGAACATTATCAAGAGCTTTAGCAGCATTCAAGTAATTGTGGAAGAAACATTAAACCGTTCATGAGATATAGCTATACATTATAATCTCACTCTGTTTACTGCTGTACTTTCCTCTAAAGCGCATGTTGGTTATAGAGTACTGGAGCTGTGTAGAAAACTGTTGTGGTATGACAGTCTCTCAGACTTTGATTTTAGGAGATTATAATGCTCAAATAAGTATTAGTAGCGTATTCAGAGGGGTAACAGATCAGCGGATCCATGAGTGTAGTAAGTATGTTGGAGGGACCTGTGTGGACTAACCTTAGTGACCGTGGAAGAACCATAGGAAAAATAATACACAGGTGGTGTATGTAAATAAGAAACTGGGTCTGCGATGACTAGTCCAGTGTATAGATTGAGCAACCACAGGATGAATTGGAATGTGCTTTCCATAAACACTGCTTCCAAAACTAAATTTAATTTAGAAAAATTAAGTTGCTTTGAGAGATTTTCATTCTTAACGCATACTGACATAGGTTAAACGGGATATTTCACTAAGATGGAATTTTACTTCAGAAAGCAAGGAAGCTTCTTTAGAGTATTTTTTAGACACCACTTATGTTAGTAATAGAATAGCTGAATTCTAGAACATTGATAATGCCTCAGTACAAACTCAAGTTATGGAAAAATTAGGTGAAATTAAAGTCACAATTTCAAGACTTTTCCAAACAGTAAGTGTGATGCACTTTATTGTTGTCCTTCTAAATATGGGTCTGATTAACCCATGCATCAAAAGTATTTTCAGCTTTAGTTTGTACAGTGGAAAAATGAGTCACTTTTGCTGACAAGGATATATAGCTAATCTTAGGCATTTTATATAAATGCTCATGCTATGAGAGAGGATCTCCTGTGATTTTACTGTGGGTGTTTTTTTCACTTAGTGAAGTCTAGATGGGATGTAGATTGAGGCTGCCTGTATTGGACATTGCACCCTGCTAGTCTTGTACTACAGGTATGATGAAATCGGGGCTTGTCCATGCAGTGAAAGCCCAAAATAGCTCTTACTTAATAGCTATTCTAAAACAGCTAACTTCTGTATGAATGTATCCATTCAGTGCTGTGAGAGCATTACTGTGGATAAATCTAATCTACTTTCAAAGTTGGGTTAATATTAATTACACAGAAGAACTCTTAGTCCGTAGGCATCCACTGAGGAGGCAAGCTGGTTCTTGTTCTAAATGTCACTAGAAAAGTAACACAGGACTTCTTTTCTTAAATGACTAACTGTTGTACTTTTGTCTAAATGCAGGGAGCTCTGGTGGAATATGTGAAAAGAGCAAACTGTATTCTGATGGTAAGAAGAAGTCTCTGAACACTGGAATCATCACTGTTCAGAACTATGGCTCTCATGTTCCTCCCAAGGTTTCTCACATTACTTTTGCTCATGAGGTTGGGCATAACTTTGGTTCACCTGTGAGTATTACTATTGATCTTTTAACTCACTTTCAGCCATTTTGAAGCGCATGATTTGCAAATGGAGTTTTTACTTCTTATAAACAAGGAAAATATGATAGAGACTGCATGTGCATATGTGCAGGTACGTCATACGTGAACAAAAAACAGACTGCGGAACTAAGCCCCTTTTATGAGTATTTGACAGCACTGGCGCAACAGTGGATTTTGTGAATTGTTTATTTCTACTAGTTCAATCTCTTATTAAGGGACTTTATTATTATTCCCTAAAAACTTCCATGTTTTTATTGAAGACTAGGGTCACACACATCTTTTAAATATATTTTAGTTTATCCTAGAGAGGAGGAAGAAGAATCAATGCAAAAATGATTAAGACGATACTTTATTCAACAAATGAAGATAGAACTGGTTCTTTTTTGTGTTCAATTATTTATAATTACAAGTTTACCTTAGAAAATCATGGAGAGGATTAAGGTACCAAGAACAGTATTTTAGAGCAAAATTGTCTCCCAGTCGTTAGGGACATGATTTGTTTGTGGCAAGCTGAAAGCACAAGCCTTTTGGTTTTGCTGGAGATCAGAACAAAGTTTTCTAGTTTGGGGGTTTTATTTTTATTTTTAAACTTAAGTATATAGGCTTTCTACTCTTGGAAGTAAAATGAAATCAAGATATGACAGGAATCATGAGTTCTTCCAAAACAGCTGTTCACACGTGAATGCATTCCTCATGTGCCTTGAAAATACGTCATACCACTGCTCTGAGTGGGAACAAACAAGCCTTCCAAGTGTAACTGAAAATATGAGTACATGAAACTGAAAAAACAGTCCCACTGAGTGAAACAACTTTTGGATCTGCCTGGAAGATGGTTCTTTTCATTTTACTCTAAGTTGCATTTAATCCAGGGAAATACGTGAAAGTACGTGTTTCGTTCTACCAAACTGTAATAAATGATATAGTTCTCACAACTATGTTGAAAATTTTAAAATTTACCTACTTCTTTTGGAGGCATAGGTTGTATTTCTGGAAAGTTGGATGCATCAGAACAGCATTAGAGTTCCTCTTACACTTAGTAACAGTATGTTGTCAGTCTGCTAATCGCTAGTATGCCAAGCTCTAATGCATTTCATTCATCATGCTGGATACTGTATAGATCTAGTCACTGGCTGACAGAAACAGACTTGTGCTCTATTCTGAAGATCTCTTTGCACCTCCCTCAAAATGAGCAAGAAGAATGGACTGCTGTTTCAGTTGACTCCTGCTTTTATTCCACAGAATACTTATTACCCTTTTGTGATCATAAAGCCACTCTTCTTAGGATATGGCAACTTCTTTGAGTCAGAATTCATTCCAGGACGTGCACTTGGGGTACAAATTACCAAGAATGCACAAATAAGCCAAACTTAAGAAATCACATACTTGCTACTGTTGTCTGGGAAAAACAAAAAAAAACCCAAAACAAATCTTTCTTTTCTATATGCTTTTTGTATTCCAAGAAACCTTAGAGTATAAGATGGTGTTTTGTTTTTATGAACCTTTTATTCTCACTGTGTTAAGGTTACCAAATCAGGTTACTTTTGCACATGTATAAAAAGATAGCAAGAAATTAGAGAAGCTGTTTTGGTAGAAATAGTTTTAAAATACTTGTTTTGCAGCATGATTCTGGAATGGAGTGCACTCCAGGAGAGTCCAAGAACTTGGGACAGAAAGAAAATGGCAATTATATCATGTATGCAAGAGCTACATCTGGGGACAAACTTAACAACAACAAGTTCTCTATCTGTAGCATTCGAAATATCAGCCAAGTTCTTGAGAAAAAGAGAAATAATTGTTTTGTTGGTATGTATTTAGTTATCCTGAAAGCAGAATGGCTAAGCTATTACTATTATGCTTGATTAGAAATTTATTTTATTAATTTTTATTTTACTTTTTTATTTATCTTTTTTTTTTTTTTTTTTTAGTTTATTGAAAAATTCTGTAAGTAAAGATTTGAATTTGAGATCTGGAGTACTGTGTCAAGTTTTGGGCTCCCCAGTACAGGAAAGACATGGGCATACTGGTGTGAGTCCAGCAAAGGGCCACAAAGATTATTAAGGGATTGGAGCATCTGACACGTGAGGAGAGGCTGTGAGAGCTGAGACTGTTTAGTCTGGAGAAGAGAAGGCTAGGGAGTGGGGTCTGTCCTTATAAAAGCCTGGTGGGAGGGAGTAAAGAAAACAGGGCCAGAGTTTCAGTCATGCCCAGCGAAAGGACAGGAGGTAAGGAGCACAAATTAAAATACAGGAAATTCTATTTAAACAGTAAAAATATAAGGATTTTGCAGGAATTTTCTTTCTGGAGTCTGATGTGTGAGCTCTCACAAATTTTGTGAGATAGTGCAGCAAGTAGGTTTTGGGTTTTGGAGCAGTAGTAGTTCACCCCAGTACCATCAGCTTTAGCCTTAACGTCCTCAGACTCTTAAACGAGGAGTGCAAGAAAGGATGCTGCTCCAGTGGAGGCTTAGCAAGAAAGCTTCTTCTTATCACTGTTGATTTCCTACCCACACAAGAAAATCCTGCTGTTATCAGCAGAAGCCTTTTCCTCGGAGGCTTAAAATTCTGAATTGTAGGAACGACTAAGCTGGGTGGCAAGCAAATAATGCAAGTTGACTTGAGCCCTAGTCTGAAGTCCATCTTGACCAGTCATTTTCAGTCACGATTAGCTGGATGCTGTTGCAAGTCAATGTTAACATTTATAAGTCTATTTCCGTATTCTTTGTACTGCTTTGTACATAAATATACTGGCATTTTTCAGAGTCTGGTCAGCCCATCTGTGGTAATGGACTGGTTGAACAAGGAGAACAGTGTGACTGTGGATACAGTGACCAGTGCAAAGATGAATGCTGTTACGATGCAAACCAATCAGAAGATAAAAAATGCAAGTTAAAACCAGGCAAATACTGCAGGTATGGTGCATGTCTGTTTCAGCGCACTTTAACTTTTCATATTTATTGGTAGCTATAATTGATATTTTAGAATCTGAGTCTGTTTACTTGCATTCTTGAAGTATTTATTTTGTTTAAAATGCCTTATACAGTGAGTGAGAAGTTCATAAGCACAATTGTGCTATGCAAGTCTTGGTGCTCATTGTAGCTTGCTTTCCCTTAGATGACTGTTCTCTAGCTTTTGAAAAAAACATAATGTGGCACTGGAGTGTATCAATGCGAACATATAATACTCAGTGCAGACAAATATGTGTTGGAATTCTGTTATCTTTATTGGAAATGTGTTGTGCAGAAGTCTTGCAAAAACCATACGATTCAGAAAAACACAACCAGGATGCTGTTTTTATGATAGGTACAGAAAAGTATTAATTACCCAGAGGATAGTGGAGGATATTACAAAACTGGATCCTATCCTAGTGCCATTTCTACAGCATTGTGTAACTGGAAGATGACTGAAGGATAGAGTTGATTGATTTTTGTTTTCCATTTAATGCTTGTTTTGTAAATTAAATTGAACTATGTTTTTAAGTCACCTTGTATCTTGGCAGTGTTGTGTACACAGTGGTTATTAGAGGAACTTTTAAAGATCATAAGACTTACAGTGAAGTAACTCAACTTCTACCTTTTAGTTCTGTGACTTAAGATACATGTTAAATTTTTACCTTATTTGAAAACCTAAGTGGATTTTTTTCACATGAAAGGCGTGAGCTTTTGTTCCTCTCTAAAGACAGACATAAATCTGACATCTGGTTAGACTCAGCCAAAGATGAAGAGAAAATTACTATTTTTTTTAAGTCGAAACCAGCTCAACTTTTAATACAGCATACACAATTTTGTTCTAATTAAACTTTTCTGCCCTAAAAATGATCTTTGTCATCCTGGCAGCAGGCATAAAAGTAGCATCTACTGTTAAAATATATTTGACAGTGTAGACATGGTAGAAGGACCATCTCCTCTGAATCCCTAGTTGCAGTAATTTTGCATGTCTTCTTCCCTCTGCCTCCCCACCTTGCAAATTCTTATTATTTCTGCTAAAACAAGGGCCTTATGTTGTCTTGCTTTATAATTGTTTTCTGAGGTTTTATGTTTTATGTTGCACCTATGGTGAGGAGCTGTTTCCTTCTGAGTACAACAGGTGCCACTGCCACCTCCTTTCTTTGCTCTCTTGTGTTCAGCTGACTGTAGTCTAGCTTTATGCCCTGCTGGAACAGTCTTAAATATGAACTGCTGCATCATTTTTGGTTTAGGATTCCTTTTTTTTCCAGTTCTATTAAGATTGAAAATTTTACTGTACAAAGAGGTTTCCAAAGACATGTAAAGCAAATCCAAGTGTAAGAATGGATCACATAAATAACACGTTAAAATACAGTTTAGGAAAACTATGGTATCTATTCAGCTACTTTACATGTCTTTCATGGGTGATGTAAGAGTGATTTTTCTTAGCATGCAATAGTTTTAAAATAGAGAGATCCTGACCTGCAGAAGGTCTGTGCTATCTTCTGATGTCCACTGAATGCCAATGAGCACACTGAATAGTGTTGAGATACAGAACAATTTGAGATGAGAACTCGGGAGGCTTAGCTTTAATCAAGTAGTTACGTATGTTTTATAAGGGGCTCAGATCTGTGATGTCTGTGACAGAAAGGAGCCCAAGTGTTTTGGGGGAACCAGTGAAGCTATATGGCTTCTTTGACAAATCTTTCCTTCCCCCAAAATTTGTTCATGTGCTGACTGTGATTTCTGATACAAGATCTGACCTGTCTCCTTCCCTTTTTTTGTTTATTTAAACAATCTAAGTGGTATGGCTGCAGAAAGTAGAAAAAAAAATTTCTTACAGATGTTAATCAGTGACAGATAAATCTTGCCTTACTTACTATATTGAAACTGATACTATCAAACTAATCAGTTGTTCCTGAATTAGTTTTGCCAACTTGCTAATTGAACGTTTTATATATACAAACTTTGAAATGCCATTATTTTCTATATATTGTCATTTAAAATGTGCTTGTAGTGGTTTTCTAATATAATGCAAATAGTTTAACTGGTTAGTACAATGACTAAGAAATCTGTATTCAGTGCAGTAACCTTTTGTTACTTTAAGGGACAGAAAAAATTATTTTCAATCCATGGTTTACTTGGCACAAATCAGAAATATGTTGATTGTTTGAGTAAGTTTCAGGATGAAGAGTTCTTCTGGAATTGTTCATGCTTTTTCTTTACATCAATGTTTTCTGCTTATTTCTAGCCCTAGTCAAGGCCCCTGCTGTACTGCACAATGTAATTTCAAACTGAAGACTGATAAGTGCCGAAATGATTCTGACTGTGCAAGGGAAGGAATGTGTAATGGTGTCAGTGCTCTCTGTCCAGCATCTGAGCCTAAACTAAACTTCACAGCTTGCAACAGGCACACACAAGTTTGCATAAATGGGGTATGATTTTTTTTTTTACAGTCATATGCAACTGCAGTTGTTTATTGTGAGGCATTGTATTATGAAGTGATATGGTTTCAATACGTAGTGGAGAAGAGTGTAAGAATCTCTTTTTCAATAAAAATGTTTGATTTATTGCTCTCAATCAAAATAACTCTGAAGGTACACCAAATATTAAGAAGCGGGTGACAAATATCAAGCTAGCTTTACTGTTCGAGAAAGTTCCGTTTGAAGTTTTTTGTAAAAATCAGGGATATGAAAGTGTTTTATTTCCTAGTTCCATCTTTTCATTTTATGTCAGTCTTGGTCAAGTAATTTTGTTGCCTTAGAAAATTAGATACGCTGTCAATACACGTTGAATTTGGTTTAATGAAAATACACAGTTCCCATGTGCATGTAACAGATGTGCAACCATATGGAATTACTCTGAACTGCCATTAGTTTCCTGGGTTAAAGAGTCCACAGCAGTTGCTATGAAATATTGATGGGAAGTCTCTTATAAATCAATCTATGTTTATTTGGAAGCAGAAACAAGCAAAAGTCATCCTCTTAAAGAGCTGTAACTTGTGTTGCTGTAAGTCTGTTTTCTGCAGTCCAGGTTTTTAATCAAATAATACTGCTTGTAATAATTTTTCAGCTAATATAGAGTAATCTTAAAGATAGAGGTATTGTCTTTATATAGTTACTTGATTTTGAAACAAGATTATAAATAACAGTGCAAATTTTTTTATTGGAATTTGAAGGGTCCTCCCACAGTGGAGTTAAATACAGAATCTTTCCTGCCATTTATTTTTATTATTATTTTCTGAGAGAAAATATTTTTGAAGAAATGCTTTTGATTTATTTTCCTAACCATGATTTTGAGTAATCATGTTTCAGTGTGAATTGCAGTGCTGTGAGTGTTTTGCAGGGTACTCTGAGGCCCTAAAAGAAGATAGCGTTAAAAAATGAAATAGGGTAAACCACCTTTAAAAAAATTATCAAATAAACCTAAACACTGCAACTGAATAACTGTAATAATTTTTTTGTTTTATAAACTTTAGAGGAATTCTAGCTATTATTTTTATTGATAAGCATCTTTAGACCTACGATTATGCTTTCAGCTATTAAAAATTAATATCCTTCCTAATGTCAGTGTGCTTAAAAGTGAAATTGATTTTTGTGTTCTCATGCTTTTGTCTCATCAACAGCAATGTGCTGGCTCTATCTGTGAGAAGTATGGCTTGGAGGAATGTACATGTGCTAGTTCAGATGGCAAGGATGATAGAGAATTGTGTCATGTCTGCTGCATGAGAAAAAGTAAGATTTGTCTGAATTGTAAGCATAAATATAGCAGTAGGTATCTGAGGAATCTTCTCATGGTGTTTATATTTTAGTTTTTGTTAACTTGAGAGCATACTGTGATTTTGTTTGTGCTTAGTTTCAGATAGACATTGCATTGTATTTTGTAGGAAATAAACAATATATTCTGTTTTTTTACAGATTATTAGAAACTTGAAATTTTTCAAAAGCATTTTGAACAATTGAACACCAAGGTTTCTTTCATGCATGCATGTTTTAATACAATAATGGTATTTGTATTCACTTTTCAGTGGACCCAGCTACTTGTGCAAGTACAGGCTCTAACCAGTGGGAGAAACACTTTGGTCGTAAAACTATTACTTTGCAACCTGGATCTCCTTGTAATGATTTCAAAGGCTACTGTGATGTGTTTATGAGGTGTCGGCTAGTAGATGCTGATGGCCCTCTAGCTAGATTAAAGAAAGCAATTTTTAATCCAGAGCTATATGAAAATATTGCAGAATGGATTGTGGTAAGTATTTTTTTTTTTTTTATCTTGCCAGTGTAATACAAAACTTTCTTGTTGATTAGTATTCACAGTTGGTATGTGTTGCTGTATATATACAGTACTTCAGCATTCTTCCAATTTTAATCAGTCCTTGTTTTATTAGTTTTTCTATAAGCACCTTGAGGGCAGCAAACAAGTTTGACAGATTGAAGGGAATGGAAACAAATAAATAACAAATAAATAAGTAAATATTTTGTGTTTAATACCTCTATTCACTCTACTGTCTGTTTTGGTGTAAATGTTCACATTTTTAATGTATTGGGTTTTCCTGGTTTATACTCTTCATATTTGAATGCTCTGATTTCTTTTAAGGAACTAAATATATTGATCTCTAGCATTTCTTATTTTTACTGCACTAGATGACACTTTCCTAATAATAAACTGGGAGGAGACCTGCAATGAAACACCATTATAGAGCTGCATAGTCAATTTTGTGTAAGCTGTTGATTGTTTTAGGCTTATATAGCTCTGTCGTAGTGTATTTTCTGTGAAATACTCTTCTGATAATAGAATGAATCTGAAGTTTTTGGGATTTTTGGGTTTTTGGGGGTTTTTTTTATAAGAACTTCGGGAACATTTTTCTTTAAAATTTTATGGTCTTTTAAGTGATGTTTCACAACAGGTTTTTGATGACTTTTAAAAGGTAAAGGAAAGCTATATTCAATGACCCCTGTCTCTTGCGCATGTCTGCCAGCCCTCCAGAAATCATTCTTTTTGTGTTTTTAGGCTTATTGGTGGGCAGTGTTGCTTATGGGAATTGCCTTGATCATGTTAATGGCTGGTTTCATTAAGATATGCAGTGTTCATACTCCAAGCAGTAATCCAAAGTTGCCTCCTCATAAACCACTTCCTGGTGAGTACACCAGTTAGTTAAATTTGTAGAGAAATGTTTTATCCTCAACTATTTTATTCTAAAGGGAAATTTCAGGTGTCCCAACCTACAGTTCTTAGTCTGGCACTGTGAAACTACAAATGGAATTCATGCCAGTGAAACAATTCATAAAAATGTAACTCCTGCCTTATTTTCCTATAACATAATATGCATATCAAAAGAAAGCTTTGAAGACTTATTTCTAAGTCAGAGTTCCTTTTATTTCCTATTCCATGCTATGTTTTGTAAGAATCAGCCTGTTCAAGGAACTGCTGTTGAGATGATAAAATGTATTCTGTAAATACTCTATGCAGTTAATCATCTATTTAAAACCTTGCAGGTCTAAATCTGAAGCCTTTCTGAAAAATAGTTATATTTAATTTGCATGGCCAGGGCAACTTTTCTGGAAATCATTTCTTTTTTAAATTCATTTTAATAATGTGTACCTTTCTTTGAAACAGGCACTTTAAAAAGGAGGAGACCACCACAAACCACTCAGCCACCACAGCGGCAAAGGCCCCGTGAGAGTTATCAGATGGGACATATGAGACGTTGACTGCAGCTTTTTGCCTTGGTTCTTCCTAGTGCCTACAATGGGAAAACTCACTCCAAAGAAAACCTAATGAGTCATTGTCCCCGGTCTAACTCTCAAAAATTGAAGAGGAAAAAAAAAAAGCATGATATGCCCTCAAAACAAGTGGAAATGGTTAATTTTTAATAAGTGAATCTTCCAGCTCAAAAAGAAGAAAAGTGTTTTTCTTGCATATTTTTAATTTAGTGGCACGAAGTCCTAGAGTATCATGGTTCTTTCCCCCTTCTGTGCTCTTCATTGCTGCATTTTCTTCACTTGCAGGCAAATATGGCTGTAGTAAAACTTTTACTCAAGAATTGAAAAAAAAAAAAAATATATTTTTCAACTGCCAGACAAGGCTAGGAAGCTAGACCACCTCAGCATTGGAGACATTACTTGTCTATGTATATACATTGTTATATGCAGACATGTATTTCTAACGTACGCCCGTACTTGTGTGCAATTGTAAACAAGAGAATTGCAATATGGATGTTTCTTTGTATTATAAAACTTTTCTGCTATTAATGAAGAAATTACTGTTTAATTGACATACTCAGGATAACAGAGGATGATGGTGTGTAATGGTCAAGGATCCTGTGATGCTTTACACAGCAATTTTGAATCAAATCAAACTTCTTTTGTCACGATCAAAGTTGTTTCAAGCACTCATTTCATCTTTATCAAACAGCTGCTAAGACATAGCATACAAGATTGACTCATCTTTTAGAGATATAACAGGTGTTCTGCAAACTTTGCAAATGCCAGAATGTTTAAAAAATGTTTTATGTGAGTGTCTAATTTCTTGTAGTTCAGCATAAATATCTTTAATTTGTCTGATTATTCAGTTAAATAATGAATAGTTAGATGAAATATTTCCATGCTTTATTAGAAAAATCTGCCTGTTATTCAACTTGTTTTAAAAATTGCAACCGTTTTATTTGGGCTGTTCAGATATTCATACAGTATGATAATTAAGTTCGTGTTCTGAGGGATGTGGAAAGAAAGAAAAGCTGTAGGTTTTTTTATTTTCTTTTTTAATTTATCAGATATTTGGATAACTTTTCAGCATGATGCTGTTGACTGATAACCACTAAAGTAGAGTGATTTGCCCAGCTACTGTGGCAGAGTTAAAATTGTAGTTAGGACTACCAGTTTTCCCACATTTTATACCAGTAGCGAAGTTCAACAGCACAACGTCCCATTCCAAAGTTTTTATTACGAATGTAAATAATTGGCATTTTTGAAAGAGGAAACAGAAGATGTCTTAAGGTGCTTAATGCTATGCAGGAGATGAAAGGGGGCATTACAAAATGTTTAAGCTTGTGATATATTTATTGCTTGTTTTCCAAAAGCACCAAGCTGATTAGAGACGCAAATGGCTATGATTTTCCTGGCTTTGCTTAGGAGAAAATTTACTAAGGGTTGGACAGGCTTCCTTTGTTTTTTTTCTTTTTGTTTTGTTTTTTAAGAGTATAAGGTTTACACAATCATTCTCATAATGTGACACAAGCCAGCAAGGCCAAAAATGTTACAGAATATAATGGGATCTCTTCCTTGTAAACTTGTACAGTATGTGGTAACTTTTTCAAAATACAGCTTTTTGTACATGGTTTAGAGACAAATTTTGTACATGAAACCCCAAGTCCAATAGACTATATAAATAATTCTAAATGATCTTAACTAGTTAGAAGTGTATGTAGTTGCTTTTAAGTCATTTTAAATACATTTGTTTTAAGACTGTGCAAAGGTTGGAAGTGGGTTTGCATTTCTAAAATGGTGACTTTTATTCAGCAAGAGTTCTTAGTAACTTCTTGAGTGTGGTAGACTTTGGAACATGTAAATTTTTTGCCTGTAATGTTATCCTGTGGTAGGATTTTGGCAGACAGATGCTGCCCTATTTTATTTTGAGTCTAAGTTAAATGTTTTCTGAAAACAGAAATGTGCACTGAACTCTCCACTGCAAGTCAAGATGTGGTAAAACCGAAAGAAAGTTCAAGACAATGAAATGGAATACTACTGTCGATTTCATGTCCACTGTGTTTTATACAGTATCTTTTTTGTTCACTTTGGAAATTTTTACTAAAAATGCAAAAAATAAAGTATTGTGCAAAGATATGTAAGGTTTTTTGAAACTTGAAATGCATTAATAAATAGACTTGATGAAATCATCCTCTGAAGATCCATTTACTTTTTGAACCCTGAAAGCAAAAAGGAATACACAGATTCTGCTTAATTTTTGGCTTTCTCTGGAAGGAGGCTGTCATGCCAAAAAGTAATTGTACTTCACGTTATCAAAGTGCACCTCCCAATTTTAACATCATACAGTGAAATGTAAGACAGTGTTTTTGTGTAACGTTTTTAAGGAAAAGCCCTAAAATTACCTTTAAATTCCTTGTATGATCACAGGAATAAAGCTTTCTCTGTTCTTATCTTCAAAATGGAAACTACTTCCTGGTGGGGTATTCAAGCCTGGCACCGTAGCTACTGGGTGGTAATACCTTCTGAAATAAATATATATTTGAAGAGAAATACTGGAATTGTGCATTCAGAGTATTGCATGTTAACTGATGGATAAGGCTTAGAAGAAGCAAGTTTGCTTTTTGCAAGGTGTTTTAAAACTGCTAAGCTGGGTCTGCGTTTCCCTGTGTGTTGTATAGTTGATTTAAGTAATAAGAGTGCTTTTAAAAGCCAAGTCCAGCCAGCTAGCCTTTCATTCTTAGGGCTGTTTGTTGAGAGTGGCCTGCTTAGACATCTGTTTCCCTAACTGAGCAACATATGCTTTGATGTAATCAAAGCATATTCAGAGTTCCTGCCTTGCAGTACTTTTTATTTTCTTCCGCAAGTCTCCTTCTTTACAGGGAGTCTCGGTTTCTACTCTCCTCCGTATTTGGAAGTTAGAG
>JANHGO010000069.1:60265936-60324393 GCA_024606505.1 Aquila spilogaster
GAGTCCAAGAACTTGGGACAGAAAGAAAATGGCAATTATATCATGTATGCAAGAGCTACATCTGGGGACAAACTTAATAACAACAAGTTCTCACTCTGTAGTATTCGAAATATCAGCCAAGTTCTTGAGAAGAAGAGAAATAACTGTTTTGTCGGTATGTACTTTGTCATCCTGAAAGCAGAACAGTTAAGTTGTTAATGCTAAGTTTAATTAGAAATTTATTTTAGTGCTTTTTGATTTGCTGCTCACTTTAGTGAATTTGAGGGGTGTGTGTGTATTTGAGTGTTGTGTCAAGTTCTGGACTCCCAAGTACATGAAAGATGTAGATGTACTGGAGAAAATCTGACAAAGGTCCACAAAGACGATTAAGAGATTGGAGCATGTGACATGTGAGGAGACTTTATCTGGAGTACAGAAGGCTGCGAGGGATGCTCCTGTCTGTCTGTATAAATCCCTGGTAAGAGGGAGTAAAGAAAACAGATGCAGACTTTTCTCAGTGGCACCCGATGAAAAGGCAAGAGAAAATGGCACAAATTAAAACATGGAAAATCCTGATTATATGTGATTATTTGACTTTTTGTGTGCATGGCTTTTGTCTTGCTTTTACTGTGAGAGTGATTGAACACCGGAGCAGGTTGCCCAGGAGGCTGTAGAGTCTCTTTGTCCTTAGAGATACTCAAATCCATCGGGGCAAAGCCCTTGGGAACCTACTGCATTTGACCTTGCTCTGAGTAGAATATTGGACTGTACAGTCTCCAGAGTTGCCTTCCTACTTCATCCATTTCCTGGTGGTTGTTGTTGTTCTGGGAATGTCGTGATTAAATGCTGGAGAAATGTTAAAGGCTGCAGCCCCCCTGTTCTGTGAACTTGACTTAATAACTTTGTAGGAATCTTCTCTCTTTCGTGTGTGTGTGATCTCTTAGAAATTTTGTGAGATTGTACAGCAAGTAGCTTTGGGACTAGGAATAAGGTATTTCATCCCAGTATCATCAGCTTTTGCTTTAAGACTGCCGGACTCTATTAAAGGAAAAAGATTCTATTGCACTGGAGGCTTAGCGTAAAACTTGATCTTAGCACTCTAGACTTCCTGTCTACTCAAGAAACTTCCATTGTTATCAGAAGAAACCTTATACTTAGAAGCTTAAATTGTATGAATAATCTGAGTGGTGAACAAGTAGTGCAGGTTGATTTACTAGTCAGTATGAAGTGCAGCTTGAACAGGTGCTTTCAGTCTCGCCTAGCTGACTGCTGTTGCAAGTCAATATTTCCATATTTGTGTATTGTTTGTACTGCTCTGTACAAAAATGTACTGGTATTTTTCAGAGTCTGGTCAACCCATCTGTGGTAATGGACTGGTAGAAGAAGGAGAGCAGTGTGATTGTGGATACAGTGACCAGTGTAAAGATGAGTGCTGCTACGATGCAAACCAATCGGATGATAAAAAATGCAAGTTAAAACCAGGCAAATCCTGCAGGTATTGTACATATCTGTTACAGTGCACTTTTAAATAAAATACTTCGTACAGAGAGTGAGAAGTTCATCAGCACAAGTATGGTATGCAATTGGTGCTAAACTGTAGCTTGCTTATCTTGTTATTCGGATGACTACTCAGTGTCATATTAAGCTTATGACTAGAGAATTGTATCAATGCTAATACTCAGAGCAGCCGAATGTGTTGATATTTGATCCTCTTTGTCGGAAATTTGTTTTGCAAAAGTCTGCAAAAGCTGTATGGATTGGAAAAACAAGACCAAGATGCTGTTTCCATAGTAGGTACAAGAAAGCATTGATTGCCCAAAGAATAATAGAAGGATATTTTGAAATGGGGTCTTGCCTAGTGCTGTTTCAACAGTATTGCCTAACCAGAAGATGATTTAAGAATATAAATGACTGGTTGTTTTTCTTTTTATTGTTGTTCTATAAATTATATTTTTAAGCCTCCTGGTATCTTGGCAGTGTTGTACCATGATTTATAAGAACATGATTTATATAAGTGCCATGATTTATAAGAACAGCTTTTAAAGACTTGAATGCTGTGGTGTAGTGTAAGACTAGTTCTGCCTTATTGTTGCATTCTTAAAACATATGTTACATTTTTACCTCATCTAAAAACGTGAGTCAGTTTTTTCACATGAAAGACATGAACTTTTGTTCTTCTCTGGAGATAGACGTAAACTTGAACATCTGGTTAGCCAAAGATTGTTCCTGTTAAAAGTCTGAAACAGCTCAACTTTTTAATACAACATACACGGTTTTGTTCTAATTGAACTTTTCTGCCAAATTGTCGTTATCCTGTGAGTGGAATTAGAAGTAGCATCTGCTGTGAAAATGCATTTGGTTCTGTAGACGTGGTAGAAGGATAGCTTCTTGTGAACTTGTGGTTGCAGTAATTTTGTGTGCCATTTTTTTCCCTTGGAAATTCTTGTCATTTTTGTGGGGGATGGGGGGGGGGAGGGTTGGAGGAAAAGCCTTACGTTGCTTTGATTTATCACTGGTTTCTGAGATTTTGTTTTATATCATGCTGATGGTGAAGAGCTGACATATGTACTTCAGTACAGTCTCAGAAAGCAATGGTTGTTTCCTGTGATTGCATCAGAAATACTGGGATGATGCATTGGTATACCTCACTGTAAGAAACTCAGCTGCATTCATGTCTGTGCCAAAAGGAGCCTAAATATTTAGGAGGAATGAGTGAAGCTATATGGTTCCTTTGAAAAATTTTTATGTAAACTGACTGATTTCTGATGTAAGCTCTTCTGACCTGTCCTCTGCTCTTGTTTACTTAGAGAACGTAAATGGTCTTCTGTGCAGAAAGTAAAAAATAAAATAAAATAAAAAATTGGATGTTAAATCAGGGAGAGATAAATCTTGTCTATTTTAATAAACTGATACTATGAAGCTAGTAATTATTCCTGAACTAATTTTAACTTGCTAATTTAATCTTTTGTATATATAAATCTTGAAATGCTGTTAGTCTGTATTTATTTTAATATGATGCACTTGCAGTATTTTTCTAACATATTGCAAATAGTTTAATTGCTACAATGATTGATAAATACCTTGTTACCTCAAGGAAGGAAAAATGACTTTCAGTTTACATCCTACTTGGCACAAATGAGAAATGCGCCTAGTGCTTAAGGCTTCAAGATGAGTATTTCTTCTGGAAATGTTTGCACTTGCTCCTTTATATTCCTATTTCCTTCTTTTTTCTAGCCCTAGTCAAGGCCCTTGCTGTACTGCGCAATGTAATTTCAAACTGAAGACTGATAAGTGTCGAAATGATTCAGACTGTGCAAGAGAGGGAATGTGTAATGGTTTCAGCGCTCTCTGTCCAGCCTCTCAGCCTAAACAAAACTTCACAGAATGCAACAGGCGTACACAAGTTTGCATAAAAGGGGTATGTTTCTTATGACCACACACAACTCTGCAGTTGTTTATTGTAAATGTTATGTTATGAAATGATACAATTTCAATGCTTAATGAAGAACAGCTTGAGAATCATCTTCTTTCAATAGAAATATTGTACTTGCAGTTTTCAGTCAAGATAACTGTGAAGGTACAGCAGAGATTAAGATGCTAACAAGAATCAAGTTAGCGGTAGGACTTGAGAAAGTTCAGTTTAAAGTTTGCTGTGAGAATAGGGTATATGAAAATGCATTTTACATCCTAGCTGTATTTTCATACTTCTCTCGAGTCTTGGTCAGGTAATTCTGTTGCCTTTGTTATGCTACCTATACATGCTGAATTTGGCAAATACACAGTTCCTCCTCCTGGAGGTAACATACATGTGCAAGGATATGAATTATGCTGAACCACCTGTAGTTCCCTAGGTTATATGCTCTTTAACAGTTGCTATTAAAAATTGATGAAAATCTTTCGTGAGTAGATCTATGTTTGCTTGAAACGAGAAGCAAGTAGAAGTCATTCTTGGAAGAGCTCTAACTCATGTTGCTCTAGCTTGCCATTTTCCCAGTCCATATCTTAATGAAATAAGTTCATAATTTTTTTAGCTAAAACAAAATGTGAAGATAGAGGAATAGTCTTTATGCAGGTACTTGATTTTGAAACAAATTTATAATAAACAGAGGCTTTTGTATTTGAATTTGAAGATTCATCCCACAGTGGAATTAAAAACAGAATATTTCAGCCACTTTTATTTTCTGAGAGGAACTATTCTTGAAGATATAATTTTGATTTATTTTTCTAATTATGGTTCTGAGAAGTCATATTTCAGTATGAATTGCGGTTTGTTCCAGTGCTATGAAACTGCTGCAGAGTGCACTAAAATAAGATAGCGTTTTGCTTTTTTATATTTTTAAGAAAAGGTATACTACCTTTAAAAATTCTCAGATAAGCCTATAGCACTGAAATGGGATAGTTATAATCATTCTTAATTATATAGATTTCAGAAGACATTCCAACTATTTTTTCTAAGTTGATAGTTACGCTTTCAGCTATTAAAAACTATTATCTTCCTAATGACAGTGTGCTTAAAAGTGAAATTGTTTTTTGTTCTCTTGCTTTTGTCTCCAACAGCAATGTACTGGCTCTATCTGCGAGAAGTATGACTTGGAGGAATGTACATGTGCTAGTTCAGACGGCAAGGACGATAGAGAATTATGTCATGTCTGCTGCATGAGAAAAAGTAAGATTTGTCTGGGTTGTGTAAGCATGAATGTACCAATAGATGTCTGAGAAATTATCTGACAGGATTTTTTTATAGCTTTTCTTAGCTTAAGATCATACTATGATTTTTTTCTTAGTTTCAGACAGACACTGCATTATATTTTCTTTTTTTAAGAAAATACACAGTGCATTTTATTTTACAGATAATATTAACTTGAAATTTATTAAAAGCAGATGTGCTCAATTGCTTAAAACTAACATATTCATGCATGTGTGTTTTAATACGATAACGTTTTGAATTAATCTGATTTGTATTCACTTTTCAGTGGACCCAGATACTTGTGCAAGTACAGGTTCTAGCCGGTGGGAGAAACACTTTGCTCGTAAAACTATTACGTTGCAACCAGGATCTCCTTGTAATGATTTCAGAGGCTACTGTGATGTGTTTATGAGATGTCGGCTAGTAGATGCTGATGGCCCTCTAGCTCGGTTAAAGAAAGCAATTTTTAATCCTGAGCTATATGAAAATATTGCAGAATGGATTGTGGTAAGTATTTTTATCTTACCAGTCTAATATAAAATATTGTTGTTAATCAGTGTTTGCAGCTGGTAAATATTACATTCAGTACTTCAGCGTTCTTCAAAGTATCATCAGTCCTTGTTTTCCCTAGTATTTCTGTAAGCACCTTGAGTGCAGCAAATTTCTTGACAGGCAGAGTCAGTGCAAAGAAGGGAATTAGTAAATAGTTCATGTTAACACTTCAGTTCTCACCGTTACATTTTCATGTCAATGTTTGTATTTTGTTAACTTGTTGTGTTTTCACATTTTAACTCTTAATATTTGAATGTTTTGCTTTCTTGTAAGGAAGTGAGTATACTGACCTCCAGCAATTCTTACTTATGTTACATTAGATCGTGCTTCACTAGTAATAGACTGGTGGGGGAAGCTACAAAGAAACATATTATAGAGCTGCACAGTCAATTTGTGTAAGCTTTTGAGTTTTAGGTTCATGTAGCCCTACTGTAGCACAAGTATCTCCTGTGAAATATTCTTCTGATGATATAATTAATCTTCAGGGTTTTTTTGTGTGTAAGAATTTTGAGTCAGTTTTTCTTTAAAATGTTAGGCTTTAAGTGATATTTTTGATTACGTTTTCAGATGACTTCTAAAATGCAGAAGAAAGCCATACTCAATGTGTATTCATGTGTATGCGTGCCTCCCCTGAATGAATGCAAAGAAAAAAATACATATTTTTTTTTAAATGTTTTTAGGCTCATTGGTGGGCAGTATTACTTATGGGAATTGCCCTGATCATGTTAATGGCTGGTTTCATTAAGATATGCAGTGTCCATACTCCAAGCAGTAATCCAAAGTTGCCTCCTCATAAACCACTTCCAGGTAAGTAGATAAACATTTTATCCTCTATTTTTTTTCTTAAGGGAGAATTTCTGGTGTCCCAGTCTACAGTCTGTTGCCTGGTGCTATGAAACTTGAAATGGAATTCATACCATGGGAACAATTGCTAAAGATAGAACTCTTTCCTTATTTCCCTGTAATATAATATGCATATCAAAAGAAAGACTTTGAAAAGGCTTTCTGTCTCAGAGTTCCTTTCATTTTATATTCCATACTACATTTCATAAGAATTGGACTGTTAAAGGAACTACCACTGAGATAAGAAAATATCTATAAATATCTATAAATACTGTATGCATTTAATCATGTATTTAAAATGTTGCAGGTCTAAATCTGAAGCTTTTTGGAGAAGTCATTATATTTATCTTTTATGGGCTGGACAACTTTTCTGGAAGTCTTTTCTTTTTTTGCTCCTGTTTTAATAATGTGCCTTTCTTTGAAACAGGCACTTTAAAAAGGAGGAGACCGCCACAAACCGCTCAGCCACCACAGCGACAAAGGCCCCGAGAGAGCTATCAGATGGGACATATGAGACATTGACTGCAGCTTTTTGCCTTGGTTCTTCCTAGTGCCTACAATGGGAAAACTCACTCCAAAGAAAAACCTAATAAATTATTGTCCCCAGTCTAACTCTCAAAAAATTGAAGAAAAAAACAAAAAGCATGATATGCCCTCAAAACAAGTGGGAATGGTGAAATTTTTGATGAGTGAATCTTCCAGCTCAAAAGGAAGACAAATGTTTTTCTTGCATACTTTTAATTTAGTGGCACAAAATCCTAGAGCATCATGATTCTTTCTCCCTCCTGTGCTCTTCATTGCTGCATTTTCTTCACTTGCAGGCAAATATGGCTGTAATAAAACTTTTATTCAAGAATTGAAAAAAATATATATATTTTTCAACTGCCAGACAAGGCTAGGAAGCTAGACCACCTCAGCATTGGAGACATTACTTGCCAATGTATATACATTGTTATATGCAGACATGTATTTCTAACGTACACCCGTACTTGTGTGCAATTGTAAACAAGAGAATTGCAATATGGATGTTTCTTTGTATTATAAAACTTTTCCGCTATTAATGAAGACATTACTGTTTAATTGACATACTCAGGATAACAGAGGATGATGGTGTGTAGTGGTCAAGGATCCTGTGATGCTTTACACAGCAATTTTGAATCAAACTTTTTATCGTGATCAAAGTTGTTTCAAGCACTCATTTTATCTTTTATCAAACAGCTGCTAAGACATAGCGTACAAGATTGATTGATCTTTTAGAGATACAGCAGGTGTTGTGCAAACTTTGCAAATACCAGAATGTTTCAAATTTTTTATATGAGCGTCTGATGTCTTGTTGCTCAACATAAATGTTTTTCATTTGTCTGATTATTCAGTTAAATGAGGAATAGTTAGATGAAATTTTTCCATGCTTTAGGAGAAAATTCTGCCTGTTTTTCAACTTGTTTTAAAAATTGCAACCGATTTATTCGGGATGTTCGATATTGCTTCGTTATGATGAGTTCATGATTCTGAGGGGTGAGGAAAGAAAGAAAAGCAGTGGTTTATTTTCTTTTTTTAATTTATCAGATATTTGAGTAACTTTTCAGCACGAGGCTGTTGGTTGATAACCACTAAAGTAGTGATTTGCCCAACTTATTGTGGCAGAGTTAAAACTGTAGTTAGGACTACCAACTTTCCCAGACATTTTGTAACAGTAGTGAAGTTCAACAGCACAATGTCCCATTCCAAAGTTTTTATTACGAATGTAAATAATTGGCATTTTTAAAAGTGGAAACAAAAGATTTCTTAAGGTGCTTACTGCTATGCAGGAGATGAGAGGGGGGCATTACAAGATGTTTAAGCTTTTGATATATTTATTGCTTGTTTTCCGAAAGCACCGAGCTAATTAGAGGCGCAAATG
The DNA here is from genome assembly GCA_024606505.1 of Aquila spilogaster. Taxonomy (NCBI): domain Eukaryota; kingdom Metazoa; phylum Chordata; class Aves; order Accipitriformes; family Accipitridae; genus Aquila; species Aquila spilogaster. The sequence continues at coordinate 60,273,898 of JANHGO010000069.1, forward strand.
GCTATAATTTTCCTGGCTTTGCTTAGGAGAAAATTGACTAAGGTTGGACAGGCTTCCTTTGTTTGTTTTGGTTTTTCTTTGTTTTTTTTTTTTGTTTGTTTCTTAAGAGTATAAGGTTTACACAATCATTCTCATAATGTGACGCAAGCCAGCAAGGCCAAAAATATTACTGAATATAATGGGATCTCTTCCTTGTAAACTTGTACAGTATGTGGTGACTTTTTCAAAATACAGCTTTTTGTACATGGTTTAGAGACAAATTTTGTACATGAAACCCTGGTCCAATAGACTATATAAATAATTCTAAATGATCTTAACTAGATAGAAGTGTATGTAGTTGCTTTTAAATCATTTTAAATACCTTTGTTTTAAGACTGTGCAAAGATTGGAAGTGGGTTTGCATTTCTAAAATGGTGACTTTTCTTCAGCAAGAGTTCTTAGTAACTTCTTGAGTGTGGTAGACTTTGGAACATGTAAATTTTTTGCCTGTAATGTTATCCTGTGGTAGGATTTTGGCAGACAAACGCTGCCCTATTTTATTTTCAGTCTAAGTTAAATGTTTTCTGAAAAGAGAAACGTGCACTGAGCTCTCCACTGCGAGTCAAAATGTGGTAAATCAAAAAGAAAGTTCAAGGCAATGGAATACTACTGTCAATTTCATGTCCACTGTGTTTTATACAGTATCTTTTTTGTTCACTTTGGAAATTTTTACTAAAATTGCGAAAAAATGAAAATAAAAATGAAGTATTGTGCAAAGATATGTAAGGTTTTTTGAAACTTGAAATGCATTAATAAATAGACTTGATGAAATCAGCATTGGAAGATCCACTTACTTTTTAAACCCTGAAAGCAAAAAGGAATTTACAGACTAAGTTTTTTGGCTTTTGCTGTAAAGGGGCAGTTGCACTCAGAAGCAATTGCACTATCTGTGTACTCTCCAAGTGCATCTCTATTTTCACATCTTATGGTTAAATGCAAGAGCAAATTTATTGTGTTTTTTAAGGAAATTCTCTATAAATGTCTTTCTTCATTGCTGTGTTCATACAAGTGATTGAAAGCTCTCTCTTTTTTATATTTGAAATAAAAACTAGTTACTGTTCGGTTATTCAAGCCTGGCACTATAGCTAGCAAATAATACCTTGCAAAATAAATTTATTTTTGAGGAGGAATACCCCAATTAACATAGAATAATTTGAGCGCACAGTTAAATGGATTAGACTTTCAGAAGGATCAAACCTGCTTTTTGCAAGGTGTTTTCAAGCTGCCAAGCTGTGTGTCTGTTTTCTTTTACGTTGTAAAGTTGATTTAAGTGGTAAGATTGTTTTTAAACACCAGCTTCTCCAGCTAGTCTTTCCTCTTAGGGACGTTTGTTGAGAATAGTCTGCTTAGGCATCTGTTTCCCTAACTGAGCAGAATATGCTTTGATGTAATCAAAGCACATTCACAGTTCCTTTCTCACAGTACTTGTTTTCCCCATAATGCTTTTGAGTGTTTCCTTAGCTAAGCAGCACTGTTAGGGCAAAAGATAATAAAATTATCAGTTGGAGTGGATCTCTTCTGCATATCGGCATCATGGTTACCTAATAGATTTGTCGGTGTTTGTATTTACATTTCTGGGAATTCAAGCCAAAGCAATAGAATAATGCCTAAGCATGTAAAACACACTGTGTATGTTTTTAAATGTGTTTAAGGGAAAGCAGTGAGTACATAAATAGCTGTTTTTTAACTAATGTTTGACCTAATAATTCCTGGTTATAGCTATTCACTTAAACATCTCTTATTCATGGAACATCACTGTTGGGTGTAGAAACATGAGTAGTCTGAATGGTAGGAATGTGAGAAGGCCATCACAGACTCCTCTTAAGCCACAGAACTTTATTTTATTTAAACCAGACAGATCAGAAGTCAGTGATGTAGTTTGCCCTTTAATTAATGTTCCAGTATTGCTTTTTTGGGGGGGGGAGGGGTAGGAGAACAAAGCACAGATTTTTACCTCAGATTTTACATTGGTGGCTCATTGTAACACAGGTGATAGAAAGCTCAGCATTCTTGATGTTACTCTAAGCTGTGCTTCCTCTGACAGGAACAGACTTCTGATGGCTTTCAGGATCTCCATTCAGATGTCTGGAGTGATCCAGGAACAGTTTGAGTGAGCACAGTGTGAGGCACTGCTGTATCCACTTGGAATTGTAGGTACGACCTCGGTATTTTCTTCTGGCATTGTCAGGCAGTTGGTGTATGCTGCCACAGAGGCTTTGTTATTTTTAAATCAGAAATTAGTCTAATAGCTATCAAAAACATGGCATTTATTTGGGACGTGAGTAGTTTGGACGTCTTTTTTGATGATTTTTCACAAATCAATGTATTCAAATCTTCAAGAGCTTAAATATTGAATGTTCTCTTAATTTTTCTGTTTGACTGAAGACAAGTTTTCCAGGCGTGTTACCTGAGGAGATACCTGCTTGTTTACACTTGAACTGAAGAATGTTTTTTTCCCCAGAAACTTGAGAAGTCCCGAAACTGCAGTATTGCTGTTATTTGGGCTTCAGCACACAGTAGACATCTTTGACTTCTTTTCACCCACTTTTCCTGGACTAATGCTTTTAAACTTCTTTCTGTATTTAAGATCCCTTTAGTGACCTTCTTAACAAGTAAGTAGTAGTGCTATTAAAAGCTAACTTTACTGTCTAAAATATGTCTTTAAGTGTGTAAGGGTGTGTTGCTACAGGAAAATCATGACTTCAAAGGCTGTGAGAATGTACGTGTTTTACACCATAGAACTCTCATTAGAAGCTGTCTCACCAGCCTAAGTGCTTCTTATGAGGCCTTTATTTCAGCCTTTCTTTTTCTGTATTAATTATAACCGTTTACTTGTATGGATTTTGCTATTGAAAACAGCTTTTAAGAGTTAGGAGTTCCTATTCTGAATGATCAGCAAAGTTTTTTACATTCACTGTTTGATGATGGTTCACTGCTTGCAGGACGGCTGGGTCTGCTCTGCTCATTCGTCATGCTTTTTAAATCATTCTCACTTTAATTCTGGTGACATCTCTATATTTTGATTCCAAATTTCCTTCAGTATCTTGGTATGGTGTCAGTTCTTGTGACTGTTTTACATTTATTTCCAATTTAGAGAACATTTAGAACAAATACATTCAGAATCGTCATAGAAACATAATTTTTAATGACTGAAGTTAAGTGACAAATTAAATACTTTCTACTTATTTCTCCTTAATTTCTACTTATTTTGCTTACGCTCCCCTGTAAGCATAAAACACGACTAATCTGAGATGATAGTATTTGTTTATGTAGTTTACATTCCAATATAGGAAACAATGGAATTTTGTATGTTTAAATTCTTCAAATTTATTTATATGCACTGAAGATAAGCGTTTTACCATTTTCATTTATTAATACTGTTTAAAATGATACTAAGATCTGCTATATGGCAATGTAAAATGTAAAAATCTCAAGTGTTACATGAACAAGTAAATATGATTTTCATATGAAAGTTAACAGAACTTCTTTGTGCCACAGTTGTGAGTAGTACACTAAGCATTATTAAATTACTATTAATTTAAATTAGTACTCTAAAACAGTTAAATGGCAAAGCATTTTCCAATAAGGCATAGCTTTTTTGGGTGATAGAGTTACTTTCCATGCCATATAGTTATAAGGAATAGCTCAAGCGTTCTATACTTTGAGACGTATTCTAGTTTTTGAAAGTCATCAAATCAGAAATTCAGGCTTTTTGTTGACAATGTTACCTATTTCAGAATATGTTTACTGTTGAACTCCATCTTCACTATGAAATAATTTAGGAAATATTTAATGGATTGTCACTATTCATGTTTCAAAGTATTTAATTGAAAATGAAACTCCTTCTTTCAAAGATCTGTATCAGTGATTATTTCAAATAGTAGTGTTCTGATTTCCAGCAAGCAAGCATTATTTCAAACTTCAACTAATTTAAAATTAATAAAGTTGCTCATTGATCACTGGGAGTAGGCTTGCGTATCAGCAAAGTGCCTTTCAGTTTACCATTGCATCACAGAATTTACATTTTTATGTATTCTCTTCATCACCTCTGAAACTATCAGGATTTTTGAAGTTGTGCTTAGCGTAGCTATGTCTTTTTAAAACATCCTACCAGATGTGTGCTATTTTTAATACATTTTGGTTAGTAGTTCGTTTTTCTTCTTGCTTACTTTCTTTCTTGTTGCCGAAATCGATCTTCACATCTCACAAAAGTTTTCTCTTGGGCTGGATAAAGGTGAGTGTTGTCAATGCTTTGAGAACAAAATGTCATTCTAGGAAGAAAACACAGCATGTAACCATAATAATACTTCTTAGGGATGCCATCTGTGTAAAAAAAATTACTCTCTAAATACACTGGCTTTTGCTGTCTTTATCTTTCCTGTATTCACCTTCCTGTGACATCCCAGATTGCACAGAAAGAAAATAGAATGTATTATTCTTTAAAATCTTGACAAAAACTCCTGCTTCTTCTTACAGCAAAAAAGCTTCTAAATAGTGTTAGATACCTGAAAATACCATCTGAGCTCCCCATAGCATTTACCCTTTTTCTCGTTAGTCCTAAATATAGTGTATCGGTAGCAATTTGCTTGTTCTACGTTAATGATACAGTACTATTGGACTATTACTTTTTTTCTCAAGGTACATAATCTTTCTTTTTTTAAACAGCTCTCCGATTTGCCCTGTACTGCATGGTTTAATTTGTTTTGGCAGCTAGGTCAGTATCCAACAGCAGGAGATGTTACAGAAACAATCCTTTTTTTTTATGGCAGGAGCACGTGCAAAGTGCTGGGTTTGGAAGAAGAAAGTACCTGCAAAACACACTTTCAGAAAGGGTAAAAAAAAAAAAAAAAACTATGATCCTCCTCTGCCACCCCTCTAAATTGTCTCATTTGTGGGAATTTTTTGTTAGCATCAAGGAGCTGCAGCTCTGCCGCAAGTACTGTTCCACAGGAAGTCTGCAAGTGGTTGTAACTGGTGTGCTGGTAAGAAGGAGACTATAATAAGGAAAAATATCTGAGGCTGAGCCACAGTTGCAAGGTAAGACATGACTTTCTTGTTAATTGAAATATTCAGTAAAACATTTCTCAAAGGATTAAAGCAGTAGGAATAATTACAAGTTTTGTTGTTATTTCTTCTGGCTGAAATTTCCATCTGAATAAGCAGCTTCAAAAGTATGAGTAGCATTTGCTGTGTTTAGAGACCACCGCCACTCAGATCTGTGGATCCAGTTCCAAAATAACAAGTGTATATTGAAAGGTAAATAATTGAGATTTGTCTTATTTTTGCAAGTAGGATTTTGAATTTTCAAGGCCTTAATGTTTGAATCAATCTTTATTTTGTTTTATATTTGTTTCTTTGAAATTTCACGTGGTCCTTACAGAGTGAGATAATCACATTCTAAGAATAAGAAATTGCTATCCTATATCACTATTGTGTAGAAAAAAAATGCATCGCTTGTTTGAATTCTTCCTTGGATCTGTTTGCTACGTCCTTCTCTGTCCTCTATTCCTACATATCAATAACATTGTTACCCAGGGCAATGGTGCCTTCAATTCAGATTTGTGTTATAAGTGAGCCAGAATACTTCCACAATTCATTTTTGACCTGAGAACAAAAATTCTTCTCACAGGTCACTGCAAAATCATGCATTGTGATCTGAGACAAAAATTACAAAATAATAAAATGACAGAGGTTGGACATGGATAAACTCAACTGGTTTGAGTACAGGGATTCAGATCATTGTATTAGAGCTAGGAGAACCTGTTTGCTCAGTGTCTTATTACAGATGAATGTTCTTTTCATTGCACTTACTTTTGCTGTGTTTCCCCTGCTTTCACTCGTATTGTCTTCACAATGAGCCCTGGTCGACGAGTGCCTTTTGTCCATGGTATTATGGTTTGAAACTTGTCCCAGATATTTTCCCAAACTGCAGTTCCTTCCCATTTAAACTTGATCATTAGTAGCTCACCAATATCAGTGTCCAGTGTGATGAGAAAAGAGTAGGTTTTATTCCCATTAATTCCTTCAACTCTGCAGAAATCAAAACCAGAATAATGCTATCTCAATTATTATGAGTTGAAGTTAATTTAAAAAATAAATAAATATGCTATTTTCTTTGAAATCAAAGAAAGAACTGTTTCTTCCCTCATCTCCAGGGAGAACATTACTGTCTCTGGCATACTCTTCCTCTGGGTGAGTAAAGTTGTGAAATATATAACAACTTGCTAGGAAAGAGAAAGGCAGAAGTTAGGAGAAGCTTGGACAGCTGGTGAAGCACCAGTGGTTTCTGACTGCAAAAGAGGTGTCCCATGATACTATCTTATGTTATGCCTTCTGTCTGCTAGAGCAAAGAATGAACCACACTGCCATTGCTTTTGATAATGCCGATAGCGTATCCATCATGAGAAATAGCCAAATTTCTCTACCTGAATTACAGTTGCTTCATTTTGTTTTAATTGATTGCGGCCCTGTGTTAGCTTTGAGATGAACCAAAGTGGACAGGATACCAAATCTTAAGAGAAACTTCCAAGATTGTTTGTTTTGTTTAAGAGATCTTTCATATAAGAATTGTATGAATAATGTAAACTTCCATAATTTTTAGGGAGTGTGGGTGAAGAGAGGACAACTTCTGGTTCATCTCCAATTACCCGTAGTGAACCAAGTCATTCACAGCTTGATTAATCCAAGTGGCATGGTAAACTGACACTTTTTTTTTCTTGCTTGTACAATGACATGTAATGTCAGTACTCACAGTGTGATGGGCAGGTTTTTGGCATCCTCCTTAGTGCCTGTCAGAGACACGGTAAAAGTTGGGTCTATCTTCTTGCCTTGGATTTCATTTATGAAGTGGATCTTGAACTGATAGTGATAGACTGTAGAAAGGAAGAATTTACAAAGCGATGAAATGAATGGTCACAGAAACAATAGGTTTCTCAGACAAAAGACTGTCTTTCAAAGCTTTAACTTGATTGATAGTTCCATTTCATTTTAAAACAAATTTGTTACAGTTAAAGCATTTTTTTTTTTTTTATCATTGATGTGTTGTATTAGAGCTTGGGGGCCCTACTTCTCTCCTTAAAAGGATTGAGGAGGGGAAGAAGGTAACCTGGGCAGAGTTCCGTTTATAAGATAGAACGCTCTCCCATGGGAAATGTTTTTATTCTTCTGAAATTTAATCGTTAGAATGTCTGGCAAGCTCTGTAAAACCAGCAGAGGAATCCTTATGACTGGACACGTTTAGAAGTGTACAGTAAAGACTGAAGACCTTATAAGATGTTGTCAGGCTTTTTCTCTGGTTAGAAAATCCCCTTGCAAAACAGAAGACTTTCCTTGGCTGCATAATGAAACATTGTGCTTAATATGCCCCTGTTAACAGTGTGACTTTGTTCAATCACATTACTGTAAGAAAGATGTCATGAGGGCTTTGAGGTTTGGTGGTTTCTCCAAGAGTTGTGTTTAGGAAAGTCTTTGAACTGAAGATAATGGCATGTTTCCGAGAAGAAAGAATGGCTAAGGAATCATCAGCGTACTGATTACAAGCTGTTTGGCATTTAGAGAGCTACAAGAAACAAAAAAAACCAACCCATACAGTTAGAGGCCTTGTGTACACAGATATTATCATCTAGTTTCGAATGTCCAACAGTTTCCTATCTAGTGAGTCTACCAAAAGAAAAGACCTGGCTGTAGCCACTTAAATGTACTATGGAAAAGTTACTGTTGGGTGATAATGGTGCTTAGGTATTTTCAGCTTGAGAATAGCCAAGTGTGGTGGCTCTTCATCAACTTTTGACATCAACATCAGATCCATTATTTTCTGAAAAACCTTTTAACAGCCATCACTGCATTTTACACACCACTTATCAGGACATACTATTTGTAGCTCTAATTCATCACTGCTATATATTGACAAACACATAAAAATAAAACCAGGCATGCAATGACAATAGAGATTTCTAAAGCAAGGTGTTGTTAGTCAGCTGTAAAACACTTCTGCAGTGTGGAATGTGGTTTTCCCCTCTGCAAACTGCCTCCTTGCCCACACCTGTTAGATTTAGATGTTAAGGAGGAAACCCTAAATCATTTTTATTGACAAATACCAGAAAGTACTTGGGAGAATTAATAGACGGTGATACTTATCCTTACAGTGTGGTAAAACTACACATGGGAAACCGTTCTGTTAAACATTATTGCACTGTGTATATATATTGCATTACAAATGCTTTTGAGCGGAAAGATGCTCAAAATCACCTGCTCCGGGCTTCACAGGTAATGGTACCACTGCCCTGCTAAGGGAGTCATCTTTTCCTGTATATGCACAAGTAGACCTTTGCGCAGCTCAGAGCTTCCACAGTGGAAGCTATTTGCTAGAAAAGCTGTATCTTTTTGTTGTTGTTTCACACTTAGTGTACGTTAAAGAGAACAGTATTTTTTCTTTTGAAAAGTTGCCACTTATCAGAAAGCAAAGTGCCTGGTTCTTTGCCGCCAGCCAGAAAGCGTGCGGAAAGGCTTGCTTACAAATCACTTGTTGCTGTTCTGTCTTACTCTGGGTTTTCTCTTGTAAAAATTGAGTGTTCTTATGAAGCCCAGTCTTGTGCAGTGCTTACGGTACTCAAAGGAGAAAGGTGAGCATGTTTGTCTAAAAACTGGCTGGCTCAGGATCTCATCATGGCTTTATAATAAACGTTAACTTCTTTGTAGCAATTGCTTTTTTATATGTACCCTCCAGAATCTGACTTGAAAAGTGTCTGACTTCATGAAGAAATACAGAGCATTGTGAAACTTAATGCTGAGTTCCTCAGATTTCCTCTGTTTGAGTTTCTCTTGTGATCTTCAAACGTTTTTTTGAAGAACATTTCAGAGATCACTTCATACACATCCTTCCCCTGGTGCTGCCTTGTTTTGGGACTCTTGTGAAAGGAAATCACTGCATGAGCATTGTTATTTGGGTATGTGCCAACAACTTTTCTTTCTTAAAGGAAGACCATTTTCAAGCGTAAAAATGTGAGGTGTTTAAAATCAAAATCAACACCAGTGGGACACGGTTGCAGCTTGTGGTGAACTATCTCCGTGTCCAGGGAAGGAAGCAGCAATAGAAGTAACAGGGTGTTACTTCTGTGCCCAGTGTGTGCATGTGGCAGACCTGGCATCATCAGAGCGGTGTACGTTCCCCATTCTGATGGTGACCTGGCTATTCTACAGCAAAACAACACTGGGAACTGCAGGGCCTTTATAAACCTGTAAATCTGCTCCAAGCAGCTTCCTGTGACATTTTTAACAAACATGAGGCCCCCAGTGGGTTCGACTGCTCTGAGTGTCAGTCAGGGCCAGGCAGACTGCAGCCATTGTGGTGTGCTTCACAGCTGCGTGAGTGGAAGGAATCATAGGATCTCCAAGCGACACACCACAGTGTGAGTGTCCCAGCGCTCACTGAGCTCTGCCAGCAGGGGCCGTGCCCTGGGCAGCCTGTTCCATGCCCACTGCCCTCTGCTGAAGAACCTTTCTTTACTTCCCGGCCTGGCTCTCCCAACACAGCTCCATGCTGTTCCCTCAGGCCCTGTCACCGCCCCCAGAGAGCAGAGCTCGTGCTGCCCTCCGCTCGCTGTGAGGAGCTGCAGCCGCCATAGGCCTAGTTTGGGCTGTGTGGTCCTGCAAACCACTTCGCATGTTCAGCTGCCGTAATTTACAGAGAACGCACTCTGTTCATGGTGAGATCCTGGTCCACCAGAGTGAGAGGAGGAAAAGCCTATGCAACAGCATTCCCCCAGGTTCTGCTCAGGATCTGCCATGAGGAATGCTTCCCAAAGCGTTTTAAAAGCGCTTGAATTGCATTTTCCTTTTTTTTTTAATTCTCTGGCATTGCAATCGAGTACCGGGCACTGTGGAGGGAGATGAAGTGTGTAACACAAGCAGGTGCTGAGGGGGATCCCTGGGCCCTGGACCTGTGCTGGCGGAGGCGGGAAACCGTGTGCTTCCCTCGCTGTGGTGGTGCGTGCAGGGCGGCTTGTCTCGCTCAACTCAGGTAGTTATAGTGTTCCCTTGATAAATAATTTAATGGTGATCAACCCTAGAGTCACAGTCACCGTATTATTCCCGCTGACTGCCGTAAGCTTTAATAAAGGAACGAACAGGATCATGAGGCCTGGACTCCTTTCCACATTTCATAATCAACGTGGAGACTATAACGAATACTCCCACAAACCTTTGAAAGGCATACGTGCCCTTGTTTTCAGAAAGAGCCTTCTGCTTTTTGGGAGCCGCTCCTCCCTGACGTTGTAGCCCAGGGTGTTGCACCGGTTCTTCCTACAGCTGAGGCACAGTCCTTTGTCGAAAGTGTTGGCGTCGTTGCACCAGTACGCTGTGCTCTGCTTGTCGTGGTGAAGCAGCGAGTCAATGAACAGGTGAACTGACCTTTCATGGGCACATTTCACGGTTTGTGTGATACCTGAAAATACACAGACGGTACCTTTGTTGTTCCTTGTTACTGCTCCAGCTGCAGAGTAGCCAACTGTATACGTTACTGTGCTTCCCCCGTCCCTCTTCTGAAATGTCACAATTTTTGTCTCAGAAATCGTACATGTAGCAATGGCACTTTTGGGATCATCCAAAATAGTCTGGCTGAACCCACACGCTAATAAAACTGAATGATTTGCTGCTTAAATTTGTTAAGCCTGCCTGTACAAGAGTGTAAATATGAACCTTGATTGCGTTGTCCTGACTGGTGAGTTCATTATGAAATACGGAACGAGGCTACATGCAGCCTTTCAGATCATGCTGTACTCAAGACTGCTGTCTTATTCTGAGTGGCTGAACGCTGTTGACTTTTGGGTGTTTACATAGTGTCATATTTTGTTCCCATCTGAGTTAACAGGCTCTAATGTGGAATTCTGCTTTCAACTACAACTGGGGGAAAAGGCATCAAAAAATGCATGAAATACATAAAATTTGCTAAGTACATAGATGTGCTTATAAGATCAATGCCTTTTCTCTCCTTTTCTAAAAGGAAATTCTACTTCTAAAAATTTCCAATCAAATTATGGAAGTTTTTCTGTGTAATTGGAATATACCACAGTGGACTGTTTTTACGTATCTTCACTGATAAGATTTCTATATGATGTCATGAATTATCTGCTAAGAAGTAACACCTACTTTTATGTGGTGTAGTGGTAGCTGAGAAATGTTTTGCAGTACAATATGCCAAGTGAACAGCACTCTTGGTTTTTTTTTTGATTAACAGTTCTGGCTGACACTGTGCATCAGTACCTTTATCTTTTTTCCAGTATGTTGCATTAGTCTCTGTATGTTTCTGTTTAGGTACTTTGGAACTTGGCTTCTATATGTATAAAACCAGTTTGGAACATTGACAGTGAACTCCCAGAGAGAGCATCACCCACTGTGCAGCTGAAGGATGGTGACTTGCGGATAGGTGAATTAAGGTGAGTAGTACAGCATTGCATTTTGTTTGATTTGAAATAACTAAATGCACACTAGATGAATCTGACTTTATTAAAATATTTTTTCCTTGTTTCCTCTACCACCAAAACAAATAACTTTGAAAATTATTCAAAAGTTCTTGACAGCAAGTACTCATGGCCTTATTTTCAGAAGTGCTAGGCAGCCACATTTCGTATTAGCCAGTACGAATGATTTGGATTCAGTATATGTAAAAATCTATAACCAATTTCTAGAACAGAAACTTCTTGGTTTATAATAGGAGACAATGCTCCTCATTTGATGCTGTTTTAACACCATAGATCTATGTGGTTTCCCAGTGATAGCATCTATCTTGCTGCAGTGCTGCTGCCCTTGCTGTCCCATTTGTTCTTACCAGTGATCCCATATTGTGCAATGTGGTTATACACATGCATGAAGTGACAGCCAGGCTGAAAGGTGCCTCCATTGGGATAAAAATCAAAGTGGGCCACAGGCTGTTTGATGCCCACACTGAGACCCATGTGCTGTTTTGTGAACGTATGAATTGCATCTACGAAGTTTGCATCATCTGGAGATAAACGGTCTGTTGGTGACATTCCTTCAAACAAGGGGCCAGCAGGGTCAAGGCCTGCAACAAAAGCAAACAATCCAATTGTGATATAGTATGGATGGGCTTTTCTTATACTGTTTTGAGAAAAATGTCTGATAAATATTTAAAAATACACAGCACTGAAAATTTACAAGGTCTTTCACTGACAGAAACAATGCTAAGAACACTTGTACTGCAGAGGGTGTGTGCATGCACCAAAAGGTAAATACAGACATAACAAACAGTAACTGCTGTACGCACAAGGACACAGACTGAGATAGATATGTTTGTTATAGACAAGCCAAGCTCACTACTGCTTTGTCTTTTGAGAGTTGTTTACTTAATTCTGTTCTTTGATACTCTAGAGGTCATGCGTTTCAGAGGCACTTTTGAAAACTGCAGTCCTACAACAAAGTTGACTTTTAGCCTACATTTGAGACTTGTAATTTTTAAAGCTTCACTTCACAGAATCATAGATGCTCTGTATAATAATGTTCAAATTGCTGCAGTACTCAGAAAAATAATATTCCAGTTATGCAGATTGTTTTTAATTCACTGGGTGCTTTTGTATAATAGCCTTCTTGGGAACTGATTGCTGAAAAAAATACTTCCTGTATAGTTTAAAGCTGCTGTTTAGCTTGGAGAACTAGTTTCTAAAATTTCAGGTTCTTCAGTTGGTATTATGGACTGATGTAGCTGCATATATGTAACTGGACAGGACTAATAGCAGAGGCATCAAGTAGGACGACAAGGATGTCACCATGAAGGCATGCCTGTTCCCTTTAATAGGTTGTGTCAGTATGAATTTTTTGAGCTTATTGTTACAAGACTGAATAATTTTGCTGAAGAGTGCATGAAGTTGTTATAATAAATGTGTCTTAATCTTTTTCCTTATCCATTATCAAGGTTTGATGTATTAATGTGATTTGAATGAGCAGTGCTAAGGAGCTGAAATCCCTTGGTGTGTATAGAGGTGTCAATACTGTGATATGTCATGTGAAATAAGCTTCTTGCCATGCAGGCACCATCACAAGAGTTGATTAAGTAAGGGACTGTGGTATGTGGTCATGAATCCAAGATCACAACTGGGAACTATTCAAGGGAGGTGACACACAGAGAGCTGGGGAAAGCAGCTGAAACTGGAGGTGAGAGAACTGAGTGTAGCCAAGGATGAGTGGAAGCTTGAAGATGATGTTTACCTTATCTCTAATTCTTTATCTGAAATGGCCAACCTTAGGAAGGGCGTACATTTGGACTTCAGATGATGTGTAGATTTGGTCTCGGTCATGTAGGAACAGAATGTCAGATTTTATAAGTTCATAAGACCCAATAACGCAAAAGAGATTTGTTTCAGGGAGATACTCAGAATCTTTTCCTCCAGATAACCTCTGCAGGATTATTGGTGTGATTGGTGGATAATATTTTTTGTTTTGTTGGTGGTGTGGTGTGTGAGGGTTTTTTTGTTTGACTGGTTTAGGTTTTTCTTTTTTTTCCTTTTTCTTATATACAAATTAACATGTTTCTGGTCTCTTCCAGCATTATATCTTGAAACAGTGACTCTACCTTTAAGGGCATGGTAGATTTCTCTACAGTCTTTCATTTATTAAAACAGAGTTGTACTTTACCTTGTTAAATCTTCTCTCAAAACACACACAAGTTGGTATTTACAGTGCGTACAGTTGTAAATGGCTTTTCACTGCATAGTCTCATTGCATTTAAAAATATTATGCAGGTGGATTAAGCTGCCCATACATGTGAATTTTTTTTGAAGAGGATGCTGTTTGAAAAGGAGACTGCATACAAACTGTATTTAGCTAGGGCAGGGAAAAGGCATAATAAATTAAATGCAAACCTTGCCCAGCAGCTTTAGTTAAAATTCCAGCAGTTGTTGTTGTGATTAATAAAAACAGAAATGAGGAATTCTTAATCTGAACTGACGTGTCAAATATCTGTGTAATGGAGGAAAGGAAATCAGCTGGGTGTTACATTTATTAAAATAATCTTTTTACCTGTAATTCTTCCAATCTTGTTTGTACCACTGATGTAACTACCGGCAAACCCTGAAACATGAGCTCCTAGGCTGTACCCAATTAAATGAACATTGCTCCTGGAAAATTGAATGGATTCCTGGAAAATAACAGCAGTTTGATTTAGATGCAGAAAATGCAACAAGTAAACTAGTAAAATGCTTAACTACAAACAAGGAATACTGTGAGGTGCAACACAAGAAATTTGTATGTATTTTGATGCTGAAGGTGAAATGAAGTGCTTGGATCATGCACTAAATTTCTTTGCTGGCTGAGTGTTATTCCTTGCTTCCTTTACTTGTATCAGGAAAATGCCATGCATATGGGCACTGGGACTTTTGTGGTACTTTCAGGAAAACCATCCACTGAAACAGTAGGAGTTTTGTTGCTGTTTGTTCAAAGTGGTACAAATGTGCATTGCCTTTTGTATACAGCATTTGAGTTTCCTATGACTACAACCTGGATATCTGTCCTTTATATCCAATATAAAACAATCATTTATAGGAACAATTGCTTCTTTTCCCTGGGATATTAACACAAACAAAAGTATCTCAACATTGATCAGACGTTAAGTGATATGGTGATAATGTTTATTGGACTGATTATTTTATAGAACTGTATCTGATTGGAAATAAACCTATTGAGGCAGAAAGGGCCTCTGGCCCTTCTTTCTGCCTAATCAATGCTATCTGTATCTTGCACTTTTCACCTGGTGGTGAGGATCTAAGTTTATATGACTTGTAAAGAAAACTATGTAGGACTGTTTTAATTTCACTATGGATACTGCCAATCCCAGTAGAGTGACTTTGCAGTTTTGATACCTATCTGATTTGAAGATAAAGTAAAAGCTGGCAACCTTCTTTTGAGAGAGGCTGCTCTTAGAGACCAGAATATCTGAAACAACTTTCTTGGCAGATGTTATTGTGGTGGCTGTTACTGAGACTGTTATTGATCATGCCCTGTTAATTCTTGGACTAGGACTGCTAAGATGTACTTAATTTTCATTCTTGATTTAAGTATTTCACAGTGCTTGAAGCTTTTGTTACATCCGTTGAAGACATATTAATTCAGAAGCACAGTGGAAAGATTGGTATGGGAGATGGAATGAAGGTCATTTTTAACTGTTAAACTCATGAGGGGTGCTTTTCAGTTGAATGAAGGTTTACTACTTTAACATTTTCAATTGAATTCTATGAAAAGTTATGGCATGTTTAAAACCTGGAACATGTAACAGAATCACATAATGGCTTGGAAGGAAAGATCATCTAGACCCAACTTCCTGCTGTGGGCTGGTTGCCACCCACCAGCTCAGGCTGCCCAGGGCCTCATCCAACCTGATCTTCAATACCTCCAGGGATGGGGCAGCCACAGCTTCTTGGGGCAGCCTGTGCCTCACCACTCTTTGGGTGAAGAATTTCCTCCAAGAGAAGCTACCTACAATGCGGTAGCAAGGAATCACTTTTTCAAGCCTAGATTTATTTTTTTGGCTGACACTGGAGGAATCAGAGACTACTTTGTTGACAGTGTGGTATGTGCACCATTTGATTCATTCAATAATTAAACAGCTTCAAAATATGACTTTCAGTCTCTAGCAACTTAGAATAAATTTGTGCAAGACTTAAGCATTCTTGTAATGTTACAGGGAGAAGTGGTGACTGGCTCTCCTTCGTGCCTGCTCTCCCTAACTGGGAAGATTGTCCAGTAACTTCTAGCCCTGCCATTTCTGTTGAAAAGCAGCTTAGCCCTTTAATGGTATTTGCTAAAACTCTTTCTGCTTTGCAGCTTATTTTCCTTCTATCACAGACCCTAGCACATTTAAATTAGTGTATTTGAAAATTCATTGTGAGATGCAGAAGTAAAATTTTATTTCCAATTAGGTAGCTTGAATTATTACTGGAGATAGCTGAGTTGCATAGGGCACGTAGTTCTTATATGTGATTTTCTTTCTAGTGTTTTGCTTTCTGCTTTTTCTAAAATAGTTCTGGAGACAAGCGATCCCTTGCAGACTCCTCTGTAATATTTCCAATGAGGTGGTTGCAGGTGTAGCTAACGATGATGTAAGAGACAGTCAC
Organism: Aquila spilogaster; assembly: GCA_024606505.1. NCBI lineage: Eukaryota > Metazoa > Chordata > Aves > Accipitriformes > Accipitridae > Aquila > Aquila spilogaster. Next base: position 60,290,055 of record JANHGO010000069.1, read on the forward strand.
TCCTTGATACCTAGCGGGAGTTTTGATGAGTAGTCCTATGTTAGCATGGTTCTGCACTCATTACTGCCTCCATGCCACCTGCTTTTATGTGTATCTGTCCGCATAAAAAGGACTCCCTTAAAACTCTGGATCACCAAGCAATTATTTTAGAATAGTCTTTGGGAAAAAAAAAAACAAAAAAAACAAATACCCAAACAGACATGATGTCATGCTTGAACTCTGTGTTAAGGACAGATCACATAAACCCCTTTCGCTGAACTAGCCACTTGCAACTGATCGTGTGCCAGCTTTCAAAATACAGGACACTTGTTCTGACTTTCTTTTGCTGACCGAGTTCTGAACTTGAAATAATTTGGGGCAGTTTTACAATTCAGAGAATGTCAGCTGTCTGTGCAAGTGGGAACTGAAAAACCAAAGTAGCATGATATGATCTCACCTCTAAAGACACATGGAAGTATTCTAGTAAAAAAGACCATTTGGTTTTTTGTTTTTTTTACCTTGCACGGTAAAATTTTTATGAAATCGTGTGAAAATGTATGCAAGAAAAATTACAGATTTTGAAGAAACTTAATTGACTGAAATGAACAAGCATTAATCAGTATTTCAGAAAGGTGATAGAAGCATAAGAAAAGGTAAATGCATCTTTTCTGGAGAAACACATTTTGATGTAGGGGCTCTTACCTCCAGCCATTCCACAAAGTCTGCTATCTCCTGTCCTATGAAGCGTGTATTCTGTACAGCAATGGGATAGTGCTGGTGAGCGAATGTAAGCCAGTCTGCAATGATCACATTCATTTGTTTATGCTGGGACTTCAGAGCTGCTGCCATTTTCCAAATCCAACTTTCTAAAATTCCATCCACCTGTTTAGATAAAAAATAAAATAAAAAAATAAATTAAAAATGTAGTCTTAAGAAAAACCACTGCCTACCAAGTATTTTGTGTGAAAAGCTCAGGGAAATGTAAACCATAATATGAACGAGGAGGTCTAGTGCCGATAACTAAGATTTTTGAGGGCTTCATTACTGAGAATCGTTGATTTTTGGTGGACAAAAAAGTCAAGAATATATATATATATATGTTTTAGGTATGTGATCTCTTATCACTTAAATGATGTCCTTAAATATTTTCACTCATCCTGAGATAACTGGGATTACTGACTAAAAAGAGACAGAAATGCCCCAGAAGTTTGATTTCTTTCAAGAGCAGTTGTCCACGTAAATTTATACTGAAAGGAAAGGGGAGGAAAGCTGGAGTGCTGCAGACCTGTTTGTTTGCCTTTTACAGCCATTCCATTATGAAATCTCTTTTTTTCCTCTTTTCTCACTCTTTTTTCAAGGACTGCATCACACTTTCTGTATTAACATCTATGACTGCTTCCAATTTGATGGACCAGAATTACTATTTAATATTTCATATTTAAGATGAGCTAGTTGTACGTATTTCCTCAAATAACAGAACATCCTGATCTCTTGTGGTCATTTAACAGAATTTGGAAGTCTCTGTTTTGGGTTTCCACACATACTTCTCTGAGATCATAACACTTCCGCACATTAAGTTAATGTGAATGTTGAACACCAATGGCAGCAGCCTCAGCTCCATGGTTCCTCTTTGAGAAGAGCATAGGTTTTGAACACATTCTTGTGTATGGGAGTCTTGGCTAATGTAATCTAGGGCAATGTTCCATCTCTGCTGTTCGGTGTTTTAACAGAGTTACGTGCATCAAGGGTTTTGCTCAAGGTTTCTCTGATTGCATATTTGCAGTGGCAAAAGGAAGGTGTATTTTGCCTCTTATTTGGTGATACTGATTCTGTGGAAATCAGGTATCTGTTCAAATGACATGACTTCTTATCCTGACTCATCTTTTGTTTCTTTTTCAACTGAGAAGCTGATAAAAATTCACTCTAGCATAGAAATTCTATGCAATTGAGCAAGCTTTTTTGATGTTTTTTTTTTCTTTTTTAACCATTTAACTGGAAACAGTTCAGTGATAATTCACTGACTTTTCAGCTGAAAAAGATTATAGAGAAGCTCTCTCTGCAGGTATACCTGCAAGAAGGATGTAGGCAGTTTATGTGCACTTCTTTTCAAGAAGTCTGTAAATACCTGGCAGTGAACATACCAGGGAAATGAAACCTAGTATTCAGTCCTCCAGAGGCATAGCACATAAATTCTGCTGCTTATTCTAACTCTGCTGGCTTTAAACCAGGGCTGAAACTAATTCCTGGCATGGGATTCCCATAAGAAAAATTGCTTCTCAAGCATTCCTTCAGAATCTCAGTGGGGAATATCCACTTTCCATTATTTCTAGCTATGATTGCTACCAGGGATATCCACCATCTTTGAGATCCCAGTCTTTCTTCTGAAGTTGCTTTTGGCACTAGCATAATGAGGAGGAAAGTATAACAAATCAGATGTAGTTTGAATTAAAAATAAAATAGGTGTTCATACCGACCAGCCATGGACTATCATCACGAGAGGAAGAGAGGCATTGAAACTGCATTTGTCAAGAGTCTCCAACTGATTAAACAAAATCTGACATGCTTCTCCAGTTGTATCTGTATAGAGTTGAAATTTGGTTTCTAAGCTTTGCTGATCTTTCTTTGTTCTAGAGTGCTGACTCTGTGATCCCAGTGCCTCTGAAATGAAATTCATAGTAAGTCATAATAGTATGGAATCTAAAACCTGAAGAAGTTACTAGTAAGACAGCTTATAAGATAAAGCAGACTATTGAGACTGAAACTCTAGCTGTGTATAACAGTTACCTACTCCAGGTGGGCCTAAGCTGTGCATTTTGTGTCCAAAAAAAAGTGATTTCCAAGTTTGAGATAGTATAGATGTGCATCTGAGTCTGCCTATTTAAGCAATAACAGTTAACTATTAGACAACATAATGAATGATTCTTTTTCCCTAAAACGATTTAATGAAATATTCTAGTTGTAAAACTTTTAAAAAATACTTCAGCTGAAGTAGCTTGGTTCATATAGAATAGCATTTTCAGAAATGTCTATTAAGTACCTGGGATGGTATCTGTACTTTACAAAGGAGCAGCAGAGTTAACTGTAGTCTCATCATTATGAACTGAGAAGGAAAAAAACATGAGTATAGAGAAATTGTTGAAAAATGGGGTAAAATAAAATAGAAGCTTACACATTGTGATAAGCAAGTGTGGTGTCTCTGATAAGGCTTCAGACTTTTTATCTTATGTTGCTTATCTTAAAAATAATCCAGATAATAAATTTATTAAATATATAATGAATGAGAATTAGAGGAAGAAATGTCATGATGCAATGAACCAGATAAATGAGAGGCTACAGTTCTTTGAGTAGAGAGAGTTTACTCCCTGGGGACTATCTTTTTGGCTAATCTTAGAGTAGTAATTTAATTTTAAAAGGTACAAAACTGACAAAAGTTGGAAGGCATTTGCTAATACTGCGGAGACCACAAAGTTAAACACTAAAAGCTTGAGGACCTTGAAAATATAGCAGTAGAAGCGGGTAGAAATTCAAATTATGAATCACAAGGTCATAGAGTTGATAAGGATAGCTCTGTAACTACAGCTGAAAAATGGGAAGCAACAAAAGGGTAAAAAGACAATAAATAGCAAAAACTGACTGAGTCACTGCTTTGATTTGGCTCTGAGAAAGGAAAATATTATTCCAAGACACATTAAAGAGATGTTTTTGATAGGAAGAGAGAATGTTTATGCCAGTAATACATTTAGTAGCAGCGTAGGGAACAGTGTACATGGCTCTTGTTATCACCTCTAGGTCATGCCAATTCAAGCTGCAGCAGTTGCTCAGCAGCACCTCTGAAATGGTCATGGAGAAAGCCAGGACATTTAATATATATTTGTGTGCATTGCAACTCCTTTGCCTGTAGAGGCTTTTCAGAATGCATCTAAAATCATAATGTATTCTTTTCTGTATTATATCAACAAATACATCTTGATGCATTCTACAACAGTGCTCTATTTTTAGCACAAAAAGGAAAACAAAAATTATTTAATTTCTCTTCCATTATATATATCCTTTCTTTGGCTTAAGCCTCATTTTCTCTTTCTCCCAGTGCCTGTTACAATGCTGAGACACTTTGTCACTCTATTGTTTGTATATATTTCAGAAAACAATCATAAATAGCTGTTTTCTTTATACATCCACTGAGAATGTTTTGTGTTGTTCTTAACTTGCCAGTAAGTCTAAGAGAGGGAGTTAAAAATACAGTTTGAACTTTGTGGCTGTCAAAAGTGAAAATATCCAATGGAATCTATTGTATCATTAGACAAAGAACTGTGTCAATTTATTAATCCACGTAATGACTTGGAGAAGGAAATAGTATCTAAAGAGCCTGGCACCTTACAACACTCTTGCTAAAAATGCAAGTGACTCAGAGACATGATCAAAGGCAACTGCAAAGTTTCATAGATAAGTTTGCAAAAACTGCAAAATAAAACTGCTGCATATTTTCCAGAGCTAGTTACAGCTGAGTTTGGAAGATTTTCTGGAAAATTGTCTCTTAGCCAAGTGAGTTGCTGGCTGACTTCATAGAAGCATGGAATGGCTTGGGTTGGAAGGGACCTTAAAGATAAGACCCCTGCTGTGGGCAAGGCTGCCACCCACCAGCACCTCCAGGGATAAGGCATCCACAGTTTCTCTGGGCAAACTGTTCAGTGCCTCACTACCCTCTGTGTAAAAAATTTCCTCCTAATATCTAAACTAAATCTCCCCTCTTTTAGTTTAAAACCATTCCCCCTTGTCCTGCCACTAACAAGCTATGGAAAAAGTTGGTCTCCCTCATTCTCTTGTTCTCTGTAGATCTTAGTTCAACATGAGTCCTTCAGAGAGGCAGTACAATATGGTCATGGTGATCCGTACACCATCATAAATTACCTTTATGCAGAACAGCATGAAAAATCACATGAAATTTCTTGACTTCTCAGTACCCTGGAGAAGGTTCATCCTTTCCTTAATTTGTGTTAATAATGTCTCTATGAGATGCAATAAGACTGCTTTTGTAAATACCACTTAATTGTAATACAGCAAAGTTTCTTAGTAATTATTTTGAGGTTAGTTTCGGCAGATGAACCAAAACGACTATGAGTTGGTTGGTTTGTTTATTTGCTGAAAAGTAAAACCGAAAGACTGATTCCCAGTTTAACAAAATGAATCATTTGTATCCTCTTGGATTTTATAAATAAATGGAATAAATCCACATTCCTGGTAACAGTAGCTCTAGCAGCCACACCTGAATGCTATGCACATTGGAATGTACAAGATATAAATTCAGTTTTGCCACTGTTTGTATTTAATTATTATTCCTATTACTGCTCTTTATTGCTTTAGGTGATAGCAGTTCTGATTGTATCTCCAAACTAAGATGAAAGGAACATATGAAGAATAATGAGAAGGCTACTATATACGAAGAAACAGTATTTTTTCCTCTACAAGGAGGACTTGCCAATAATGATATGATAATTCCATATGGAATATACATAGTATATTTGAACTAAATCTTCCATTTAGCTGTAGAAGCAGATTAATTCAGGCGAGTGACTTGGATCAAATCATCTCAAAAGATGAGAAAATAAATGTTTTTCTTTACTGCAGAATTTTTCATGATCTTCTGAAATTTACAGGTGCAATATTGAAGTTTTAAGACCAGTGAATGAATACTTTGCTGGAAATCTAGACAAAGGTTTGGACACTGACCATGGTTTGGAACCATAAAATATTGTGTGCTTTATGGGTGAAGAGATCAAAATTCTAAATATATTTCTTTCTATATCATGTCTGCGTGGGCATAAAAATACCACACATTTGTTCCACGTCACAACAAAATCTGCCTAAAGATGTGTCAGAATGACAAAGTATTGTAAAACTAGATAATATTAAGAGCTAAATTTTGGTATTTGGTAAACCATGTATTTTAAATTCATCTCAAAATACAGCATTAAAAACTTTGATTTAAATTGACATTCCCAATTAAGAGAGGTAGGTTTTCTTGCTGAGAAGAGATGTTCAGCTTCCTTCTTCAGGAAGAATTTCTCAATGAGATATTACTGAAAGGGATTGAAGAGAATATCTCAGAGGCACTCATCTAATCCATAGGCAATTGAAAAATTAAGTAAACTTCAACAGAAGCTGAACTTTGGGCTCTGGAACATATCACAGACGCCCTCATTTCCAATAGGTAGATTATTGTCACTTAGAAGACGAGGTAGTGACAGGAACACGTTCAAGTCCCTCAATTTGATAAATGCTTCCCTTACAGCTATTCTTGCTAAAAGTGTACTTGTCAGTGATGCAGTTGGATATAGGAAAACCACATGTACTTAGCATATCCATTTTTACTGTTTTTCTTGCTAAATTAATATTTCTCTTGTTAGTTTTGAATACTGCATTGCTCCAAAGCACTCGGAAGAGTCACATCTTTTTTGGTTATTGTGCTTTATTTTTCTAATTGTTCTTCCTTGTAAAACTCCTCTTTACTATGTGAAACTTTAAAAAATATTTTCCACATTTTCTTTATTTAGAATCAAGTATTGAAGTAATGAGTGAAAAACACGGAAAACATGTAATAGCTTCCCTCCCATCACCTGCCTCCCAGCTGTTAATTGTTCCTTTCGTCTTTTTGTATCAGGTGAAAACTTAATGGAGGAATACTCAAAAGCTTGTCCAATTACATTAGGTAAATAAATTTTGCCTCTTTTATGTCATTGTGAAGTAATACGAATATATTAGTTTTCCAGTTTAAAAAAAAAAAGAGCTTAACTACATTAATCAATAAGCCTGTAAGGCAATTGTGGCAAAGTGCAGGGAAACCAGGTCACAAAGAAGCCAGCAATGATTCCATGCTCAGAATTCAGCTCTTGGATTCCAGGCTGACGCCACGTGTAGAATAGTGCATGCAGTCTTGCTCTCCTCCCTTGAAAAGGATGCAGAAGGATGCACCAACTACACGTTCAACCACACAACTATTAAACAGCTTACATTATTTACGGGGTAACAAATATGCTGTCCTCCTAGTTTCCTCCTCTGAAGTAAAGTACATCTAAATATGAATGTTTAAGCGCTGCTTGTGCAATCCATAATTGCTAAATTGAAATTAGTACCTCAGGGGTTTCGTCTGACCTAATCTGAATTCTATGAACCAAAATACTGGGAAATCATTAGAATATTAATCTTTCCAGGAATACTTTGGGCTAACCCATAATATGGATCTCAAATTGTTACTATAAATAAATGCTGACAACAACAACAAAAATAAATCTTCGTCTGTTACCAAATGCAAACTTTGATAGTTTCAAGTGATATTTAGAAGTAGGTAGATGTAGGGGTAGAAAATACTTGCAATGTTTTTCAGTCATTAACTTCATGTTCATTTGACCTTTTATTTTCTGCAGCCTTTCTTTCCAGTACTATTTTCTCTCCCTTCGTGGAAATGCTTGTTTGCAAATATGTGCATGACTAAATTTTTGGCCAGAGTTTCTGCCAAAATATTCAGATGCCTGATTTGGAGCTTGCATTTCCTTGATATTAAAGGCAAAAAGGAGACATGGTCTCAAACTGCCTGGATGAAATAAATTCATACAATATTATCAGATAGAGATGCAGATCAAGCTGCAAATGGTGGATAACTGTGCCATTATATGGGGAAAGTGTTACATGTATATGCAGACTTTTCCTGCTCAGGACACATCAGCTGTTGGCCACAGCAGCTGATGAATGAACTAGGTGAACCTTTGGTTTCATCCACTACAGCCGGCGTACTGTTTGATGTAGGATATGGGAGCGTTTTCCTGTTCAGTTCCAGTAAAACCCAAGTCTAAACCCAGGAAAAGTGGACAGGAGGATTCAAACTGCACGTGTATCTTGCTTATAACTTTATGGTTCAGAACATTTTTTTCGATTTTATTTCTGAGAAACCAAGAAAAAAATCTCAATTACTTATATGCATTTTTCTTGCTGCCGTTTCTTGTATACTGACACTATCAGGACAGGAGTAAAGTGAGTAGTGGCAGGGGGGAATAGACAGCTTAGCAAAAGATTATACATTTTTGGAGTTTTATTTTTAGGAGAGCTGTGCTGGAAGTGAGAGTTCATTTTCTGCTTATGGCCTTGTTTTTTTTTTGCTGTGTGATCCTGCAGTGAAGTCACTTGTCTGGTGCCAACTTGCTATGTCAGAAATTCAGCATAATTTCTGGATCACAGCATTAGGTAGGACAAGGAGAAATGAAATGCATGCAGCATGAATGCATGAAGCTCAGAAAAAAATAATAGGAACTTGAAACAATTAGAAGATAGAAGCAATAGAAACTTCAGAATAATATTAGCAAAGGAATTATAGAGTGAAATCACATTATAGAGTGAAACTCACAGGGCTGCGAGACAGTCTCCAGACCAGTTTAGTATATACTAGCTCCATTCCCTGATAGGTGGAAGGCAGAGCTAGCTGCAGAGCCAGGCTGGGAGATGCAGGGGGCAAGCACAGGGGTGTTCATATGCACAGCCAGTCTTGTCTGCACAGGAAAGTCAGTGAATTGTTAGTTTACTTCTGAATTTTTGGTATTAGCTACTCTCAGAAAGTACCCTTGTGAATATTTATGCTTGGCACCATTCTGATACTCTGAATAAGACAAACGTCTGTTCTGGAGTTTGCAGAAAGGCAGTGGGAAATAAAGAGGTCAGTGGTGCATGGACAGCGATTGAGTGTTGCAATGGAAAGGAAAGAAAGAGCAGAATTTGGATGAGTTTTAGCCTTAGGATGGAAGTAACAATTAGAAGATGACATGTCAACCTCAGGCAGCCCATTGGTTAAGTGAGAGATTCTGCCCAGCTTGATTATAACTAAATCCCAGAGTAAGTGGGTTTTGTTCATTTCAGCAAATAGGACTAAGCATCCAAAGGCCTCAGTCTAAGAATGGTGACCTGACAGCTGATCCCACAACATTTTTGTGCTTCCAGGAAATCGATATTTAAAAGAAGTAATGGGAGAACTGTAAAGAGTTCTTGGGACTTATGTTTTGCTTTCATCATCTTCTCCTCCCTCTCTTCTTTTCTCTTCTCTTGCCTCTCAGATATAATGATCCTCTTTTTCTTTTTTTGTCATTGGTGTTTTTCTTTGTTTTTATATAGAGCTGTTTTGCTTTACTTTCATTGTTTTTGTGTGAACGAATATACTGTTTTTGCAGCACATAGAAATTGTTTGCTTTGAGAATCACTAGGTGTGTTCATGTAAGCAAGAGTTTGATGCTTTTACTGGTATGGTATTTAAACGCTTACATCATTTTAAGTATATCCTGAATTTCTCCAAACTTGTATTTTTACAATGGAGGCACGCAGTTCTTCTGAAACTTCTGCAGTGCACATGGTTTACAAAAATATCTTCATGCAGTAATGTCTAGAAGTGAGACTCCTTATCTCATAAGATGAACTTATGGTCATTGCTATCATGTGAGCTGTAGTTCACAAACTTGAGTACTTTTGTTTAGCACTCTAGTACTACTTTCTTCTCTTTTATTGAGTGATCTCACAATGGTGTACTATGAAGATTTGTTAGCATAAGTTTGGGCTTAGCAAGCATTACTAAAATCTATCCCAAAGCAATTGGGAAAAAGAATAAATGTATGAACTGCACCTCTTGTTTGAAAGCTTGCAATGGAAAAAGTTCCAGATCCAAAAAGTGTCTCCCAACAATTTGCCCTAAGTAGAAGATGTCAACGTAAGAAACTGAAAGCCAAGACAGACAGAAGGAAGGTTCTGCAGGGATGCTTATGTTACCATGATGCTTTTGGTCTGTGACCAGAGAGTTTTGGTCTCCCAGTCAGACAAAGCTGCTTTGAGCAGAAGTACCTTTTTCCCCATGACACTGTTTTCCTGCTTGGAGTGGGGATTTATTTTATAAATATTTTCCATGTTGGAAGTGCAAACGGTCTGAATTCATCAGCTGCTCTTGCTCATTCTCTCCAGAATCCTTCAATCTTCACAAACATACAAATATGAGAAGAAAAGTGGTTCCCTTGAGTTTCTTTGATCTTTGCTTGTGATATTTTACTGGGGAGAAATTTATCATAAATTAACTGAACCATGAATGAGCTGCTGAAATACTTCTTGTGCTATTAGATTTGCTGGTGGATGGCTAACGAAACAGCCTTGTGTTCTGTCACCAGGAGCTGTGCTTCAGAATCCAACAGGGCAGTACAGTGGAAGTGTACTGAAGCCAGGTTTGTTTTGCCAAGCAAATTGGATCTGCTGTTGTCAAGAAACTCCAATAAACATGGAAAATATTAGATTTTACTATAAATGGTAGATATGTAGGCTTGCTAAGTTGGATGTATGAGACTCTTCCAAAGGAAGTGCCCATTTTGCTTACTGAAATCTCATCTTTCAGAAGTCGAAATGGAAGAATTTTGATTGTGGTATTTGCTGGGATGAAAACAGAAAAATCCTCTGTAAAGGAAAAATCCTCTGTTAAAGGTGAGGATGGGTTCCTTAAACAATGGACATATTAAATCTGACAGCCTGGAAAGCACAAACAAAGAATTAAGAGTTCAGTTGCCAGATGGTGAAAAATAAGTTTTTCATAGTTGATCATGCAGCAGCAAGGCTAACAAAGAGCCTGCAGATTTCCTTTTGAAATCAGTGGGAGCTGGGAGCGCTTAGTGCCTATCATGGGTTGTGACTGGTTTGTGGGCTTTCACCTCAGGAGCTCTCTGAGCCTGCCTGGTGCTCTAGAAACTTTAGTCCCCTTACAGCTTTGCCTGCTGACATAGCTTCTGAGCATTGCACTGTTAACAGGTTTTAGATCTCTGAGTTCTTTCATGTCCAAGAAGTGAGTGTGAACTGCACAGTCTGAATTACAACTTACTGAATTACATTACTGAATTACAACTGCTTTGCTGGAAAGGAGATGACAATCAGCTGGCTAATTATTGGATCTCAGCATGAGGAAGCTTTCTTGTAAGATTCACATGAGGAGTTTGCTCATAGCAGGCTTGTCCCTTCTATGACAAATGTTGAATTTGAATCGTGCTGAGTTTGGCTGTTCAGTAAGTAGGCTGCTTCACCAAGTTTGCATGTAGCCCAGGTATAGCTTAGAAGAGAAAGGATAGGCAGACAAGTAACTATAGCCTTGAAATGTCAGTATATCACCAAATTGAATTAGCACACAGAGCCCTGAGTAAGTGCATCTCAAGAGATGACATCACTAAAAGCACTGTATTCTGACCATCAAAACCTGGAAACTTTGCACCCAGGTAATTAGCAATACTTCTTGGGAAATAAACAGTGGGGTATACTTGTGGATAAGACGTTAGCTGATTGGTGAAGTTACTAATTCAATTTCCTTGTTTGCTGCAGATGAGGTTAGCCTCTGTAGCGTCTGCTTTGTGTTCTGCCACTTCAGTGTTTATAAACCAGTCACCTTTGGGAACAACTTGGATAACATGAAGGTAAATGTCATAGTAATGCCTGTGTTTTCTAATGTGTATTAGAAAAAATCAGGTAGTGCTGATAGGTACTTACTCTGTTTAACAGATAACAACAGTAAAGAATAAATCTGCTGGTAAATGACATGTGCTTATAGAAGATAGATTTCAAAGAAATACTTTGTTACTGACACTTTACTACAAGAGAAAGAAAGCTGCTGTTTGATGTCCAAATTCTATAACCTGCAGTGCTTCTGAATGATTCCATCAATTTGTTTTTCTTACAGTCACCTACCTGCCAAAGAGTAACACATTAGCTGGAAAAAGTTAGGACAATATCTCTAATGAAATCCCTGATAGCCTTGTACAACTGTTTTGCAGTGGTTTAGGAATATGGAAAGTGATCCTTTCAATTTAAAATATTGCAGTTAGTGTAAAACTGAAGTTGGTGTGTTTATGGCATGTTGCTTTTAAGTATAAATGCTTAGATTGGGACTATCAAAGGGCTGGAGCACCCCTCCTATGAAGAAAGGCTGAGAGAGCTGGAGACTAGCTGCATGGATTAGTTCCATTAGCTGACTGGAGCTAATGTAAAAAAAAAAAAAAAACAAAAAACAAAAAAAAGCAAACAAACAAACAAAAAAGCAAGAAGACATCATTAAGAGTGGAGACAGTGAGAATTAGAATTTATTACTCCTAGAGGTACTAGAGGTGGTTGCTTTTCAGCTGGTGAAGATCCCTGATGAGATTTTCTGCCTTGGTGCCAGGATGTGCACCGTCATACTTTGTAGGGAAATAACTCATTGCAATTTTACCGAGACGTATGCAGTAGTGGTGAAGGTGCCACTGCTGCCAAAGTGTGGACCTGGGAATTGTACATCCATAGAGGTTACAGCAGAGAATTCAGAGGTCCTGCTGCCCCGTTCCTGAGCAGTGCTGCTGTGACTCTTGCACTCATCTCATTCAGTTCACTCAGCCAATGTGAAAATTCACTTTTCTTTCCCCTTGGTTAGCTGGCAAACTTAGCAAGCTGAAATTACACATGCTAAGTCAGATAAGTACTAAGTACAAGGTAGGAAAGAAATGAGATCACCAAATCAATCAGGCATTTACTCCCTGAAACTCTGCATTTGAAACTCCAAACAGAAGCATGACAGAAATTTAAAACAGAAGTTACCTGAAGACTTGTATGAAGCATTTATGTCTTCCAACAGCAATGATTATTTAAAAATTTACATTTCATTTTGCTCAAGATTATTCTTAAAAATATCAACATAGCCAGCTCAAATCTCCTGTAGTTATCTATTAGCATAAGAAAAACTATCTTTCAAAGCGCTTGGAAAGCTGTGTTCAGTTGACTGGTACAAAGTATGTAGGCTCAGAACTTAAAAATTCTCCACATGGTTACAAGACAGTCCTATTTGGCTTCATGGAAGTGGCTGAGAAAACCTGATGAGATAGATGGAATCATGTTCCTCTTTAATGCTTGAGAGGGGACATAGCAGAACCAAAACTTCTTATGAGTTCAATGTGGGGGAAAGTAATGGTCATTAGGACATGCAAGAAGGGAGGCTGAACCATGGGCCTTATCCTGTAATACCCTGGGCAGGAACAGGGGTACTCCAGAGAGTACAGCAATAATTGTATGCAGTTGCAGATCAGAATCTCATAAAGTTCTCTGTGAATGCAAGGAAGTCATAAGGTCTGAAGAAGAGGAAACATGAATCTGCAAACATGGAGATTATCCCTCTGTGCAGAGTAGAATTTCTGCCTAAGAATTCAATTTTGCATTGTCCTCATAACTGCTATAGTTTCTCAAAAGCTGCTTTCCCATATTGTGCATAGGTGGTGTTTATAGCAGTAAGTCATGCTCCTGATTCAACTTGACATGTCTAGAATCTGTCATATTTTGTAGGGCGAAAAAAGAGGGAGTGCTATTCATACGTAAAAAATTAAAGACTCAAAATGGGAGACATATCTTCTTCTAAAACAGTAGTTCTTCCTTAAAAGTTCTCCTTTCCAGAATGACTATTTACTATATTTAAATTCACTTTGCAGACAAATTACCTTTTCTTTTTTTTTTTTTTCCTGTAACAATAGATACAAAGGTATTTGGATGCCGAGTCTCCTTTATATATAAAGATCTGAACAAGATTCAGAGTACATAACTGCTCTGGAATACCAGTACTTAAGGAGCCTATTATGACAGTGGACACACATGCTCAACTGCATCCATCTATCTGTGCCAGCACAGAGGTTACCACCTCCAGCTTTTTATCACCTCCCACCAGACAGAGATTACCACCCTTAAGTTCTGTTGCCAGTGCTTCACTGCCTATTTGTTGTAAGCAAAATAAAATAGATTGCCTCAGATCACCTATTTTAATTGTTTATAATAACCTAATTTATTTTGCTTGAAGCAAACTAGGTCGTGCTTACTTGAACTGATCGACTGCATGAGTTAGATAAAATGATAGCTTTCAGGAAATGATGATTAGCTGGGAGAGTGCTGTAGGCAGTTACCTTTGACTTAAGAAAGGATGCTTGTTCACAGCATGAGAAACACACATGCAATGAATCAATAACTTCCAGAAGACCACTCTACTGAATTTCTTAATTTTTTAGGATTTTGAAATGTACATCAGATAAATTGGTTTCTATGTAACACTCTCTCAATCCTACTGTGAACATTATAGTCTTTTCGCTGTGGTATAGAGATATGGAAATTAGACAGCTACAAATAGACAGAGCCTATGCATTATGTTGTCATATTCTCAGCAAGCAACGTGTAAAATTTCTGAAGCCAGAAACAATTTTGAATTTTTCCCTTTTGTTAAGCTACAGAAAGCTCTGTAATTATCCCAGTGTGCTCTTTTGTCTCTGTAAACCTTCATTTGGTTCATCTCTAGTGACCAACTTTGTAGCACAGTCAAAAGGTTACACAGATAAACATAATCATTTGCTGCTGTCATTCCTGAAACACCAAGTAGATTAATTTACCCACTTAGCTATTTTCCCTTAGTCCAGTTTAGAGTCCTCAGAGCTGAAGTTTTACATGAAAAAAATTATAATGATCTATCATAGTTTATGTGGACAAGTTGCAGAAGGTAATGTTATAATGTGCACAGAACAAAACATCTTGCTTTCTTTATCCAGTTCAGAGCTTTGTTCAGTTCAGAGTTCCTTTTTCCTTTGGCCTATTTCTACAGAGCTATGCTAATATCCAGTAAGCATTTGTATTGGTTTCTTCATCATTTAAAAAAAAAAAAAAAAAAGAATACTGAGTTTAATATTTGCTTTACAAAACACTGTAGTTTTTGATTGTTTTGAGCTGTTTTATGTAGACTCAGCAAATCCACATGCTCAAATATCCAATTGAAAACTTCCCTCTCCCATTCTAAAGCAACTAAACGTAGACCAGTTGCATGTGTTTTATCCAAAAGGAAACTGTGCATGCTGCTGCATGTAGGAAATCCATCTTGTCACTGATGTGAGTACTAGATTCCAGTCTCCCTCAATGACTCCATGTATGGAAAACACATAATTTTAAAATCATCTCTGCTAGCTTTTTCATTATAGTTGGTTATGACGAGAGAAGTGATGTCAGGTTGGGGATTGCTTTTCAAGCTGGAATGATGTCAGTGTTTCAATGTCAGCTGCACCTTGACATTGAAATAGACAAAATATGTTGATATCAGATCCCAGACAAATTAGAGAAGCTGCACTGCCAGCATGGCCTTTGTCCATTGCAGAGCCAGCTTCAGCCAAGTTTGTTCTCATTCCTGTCTGCCTTTTGGCTTAAAATGGCATTTCTGATCTGGTACCAAAAAAACAAACCAAAGAAAAACCAAACCTGAATACCACCAGCAGAATTATGTCACCCAAATTTCTTACAGCTTGTGGTGTACCAGTGAATGCTGCTGAATGAATCCCACAGCATTATGATAGTGGGGCACCTATTGAGACCTACTCACTATCTAGTTCTCCTCAGAGTCTCCTTGGAGACCTCTATTGAAAAACACGTAGAAAAATAAATAGGAACAGTCCAACAGCCCAGATATTTTAATAGTGTGACAGTTGGGTTGGGTTTATCAAAAGCTCTTAACAAAAACAATATGGATTTTTGGTCTTTCAGCTGCCATATAACTGTTAATTATGGAAATCTGGAAAGACTGTACTCTGCCTTTTACTGGCAAGGAATAATGAAAACGTCTTGATCAGTAAAACACTCTTAAAAGTGAAAAATGTGTTCAGCCATAATTTTTGTACTGTGTGGCTAGGCACTAGATCAATTTGTTCTTCATACGGAGTCTAGGAAAAAACTAATTCATCGCAGAAATAGTTCTTACTAGACTGAAACTGTTGGGCAGTAGATTGGAAGGGAACCTGGGAAATCTTGGTTAGTGAGTTACTTTATATTAAATGAACAGGTGAGCTTAGCCATAGTTCGTAGCAGAAATGAAATCTAGCTTTTGAAGGTTGCTGCCGTGTTCCGTTTTGCTGAGCACCAATTTAACAGTCCCATTTTAACTACATGTGTTGGTGTGAAAGTTCTCAGTGATGGCTTTTACAAGGAAGAATTATTGAGCAGCATGTCTCTGCCACGCCTCTGGTTTCAGAAATCTAAAAATTTGAACTGTGTGGTAATGGAGTATTCTGATATCTACAGCTGTAACAAACTCCAGCAGAAGCTGAGTGTTGTGTGTACTCATAACCATATTGATTTTGATGGAAAAGCATGTGAAGAAAACATGGAAAGTAAGCATGACTTAAACATTAGGGACATACAGTTACCTGAACAGACATCTAGATAGTACCTCTCACTGTTGATGATAATATTTGGTAATGAGGGCTGCTACTTTCCAGCAAGAAGTTCAGGTGAATAAGAAACGATGAACTGATTTGACTTGGCATGTTTAAGAAATGTAAATTTTACAAGAAAATATGAGTTAAGTCACTGTACAGTAAGTTCTATTATTTTCCTGTTTTTAGAAGGATTGTGAATTTTCTAGGGATATTAAATAAGCATTTCTCAGTAGGATTTGAGAAGTTACATTTATTGTACTTTGTACTAAAATGCTGACTGTATTTCAGCTCCAAAATGCTGACAAGTTACCAAAGCAGCTATTTTTATCGTTATTTACTCTGTAAAATCTTAAAGTGGAAAAAGAAAGAAAAAGATCATTTTTATCAGCAGGTGACAGAAGTGGCTTTTGATAGCTGAACTGTATATAAAAGCAACTTCTACCAAGCTAATTGAAGAAAGTAGAGCCAAAGAAAAAAGAGAGTTACAAACTCTTCCCACCACCCCCACACTCAAATTTTAGTCTAGTGCTATCATTGTTGATCTGTGCATTTTGAGAGTGTTCCTAGTTCAAGCTGGCAATACAGACAATATGAGAATTTATAATCAAACTCAAACTGCATGTGGAGAACATATTAGCTACTATCTTTTTATTAATCTGTTCTTTGCACTAAGTTTCCTGTTACAGACTTGCATTGCTCTGATTGTATTTAATGATTAAATTAGCTTTTCATGTTTGGTTATTTGGTGGATTTCTTTCGTTTGTATGGTTGGTTGGTTTGTTGTTGTTGTTTTCCTATCCAAAGAAGTGTGTACCTGTTAACAGATATTCTACACACATCTGTATTGAACATTGGTGGATCTGGCTTCCTTTTCAGGCTCCTGTAGCTATCAGCTGGAGGTGTATCACACTCTTTCCAGAAGGCCTGGGTCAGTTGTTAGAAATGAAAGTAGTGAAGCTATTTCTCTTTCTTTTTCATTTCATTTTACAGCAGCAACATGGATTTTGTTCAGATTTATTGGAGACAGCCTAAACTAAATAACTGGCATTGCAAGCAGGAAAAGTTGCTTTCTGCTCAGTTCGTTTTGAATTAGGTCCATCAATTACTCCTCTAGATCGAGTTTAATAACTCCCATAATTTTCTCTATGGATTCACACTGAGTGATATTTTTTAAAGAAGAGAAAACATTCTCTTCTACCTGAACCTGACAAACCTATCAGCAAAACCTTCCATTAACTGAAGTTTCCTTTATTTTTTAGAACTTCTTTGCTAACCTTTCAGGTAATTAAATGTAATTATGCTGTTATGTAATTATAGTGTTTATATTATAAGTATTCTGAATTCTAACTTTATACTGCAGATATTCTGTCCTTTTCAACTAGTGTTGCTTCCATGGTGCTGTTGCAAACCTGAGCTGATGCTCTGTGTTAGTAGTCATCCTCTGGGACATGTTTGCTGAAAGGTAGTTAGAATTATTACTTAAAATGAATGTTCATTTTGTACTAAATATACTGCCTTCACAATCTTCATTGTTTCTTTTATTAGTAGCTTTGCAATTTACTTAGTCCTGGACAAGAGCTTTTGGGGTGTAGGAGTGGGGGATTATTTTATTAATTAATATTAATAAAAATTAATAACTAATATTAATTATTACCACTCTGTCACATGTATAGGTTTCTTTATGGGGAGAGGTTCTGTCCCACATGCATTTTGTAGCTGCTACCATGACTGGACAGATTTTTTTCCAGATAATTAAAGACTGGTTAACATAAGAGCCTTGCAAGGAGTTGCATAATCTCTGACACAACAGTTCATTTTGTAAAACCATCCTAGGAGATGTTCTCCCACTTTGCCAGCTGCACTTTCCTTGTCTGCCACACTGAACTGAGCAGGAAATTTTGTGTGTGTGCATGTCCCAGTATTTCAGGCTTTGAACTTTGGAATACACTGGAAGCTCCCCAGAAATCAGGCAAGAGGTATAACAGGGGCTGCATTTCTCATGGTCCTTCAACATGTTTGTGTTTCTAGCTAGAACCAAAATGAAAACAAAAAGAAAGCACAACTGACCAATATTCTTAAGCTTTTAATTTCATTTTGGTTGCTTTTTATCTGTTAGATTCTTTTGACATCTGTTAGATGGTCACCGGTGAAACTGATACACCAGTTTGCTTCACATTTGCTGAAGGATTCCTATGTCCCTAGTACAGTTCTCCCAGCTCAGCACTTCCTCACGAAAAGTTATTTATCTGAAATATGTGCCTGAAGTATTTGTGGAAGAGGATAAATAGTGTTTAAATATTTTCTTCCAAATTCTTGATATAATTAAAATATCCTTCTATATTGCATGAGAAATGGAGAATAAAAAGGCAGTAAGCATGCAATTAGGAAATAAAATTCTAGTCTGCATCCATCTCTCTCTTTTGTCCCTGGCACAAAGGGGAAAAGAGTTAGTCTTGTATTAGGCCAGAAGTTCTCAGCTGAAGTCTGTCAGGCTGTTTGAATTTCTGCCATCCTGAAGTCCAGGTTGAAACTGTTTAGTCCATTGTTTGTTCCTAAAACTTTAAAGGGATATTGCTTTCTTCTGTAATTAAGAACAGTTCCCAGGCCAGTCTATGTTGGGGCTGGAATGAATGCAAAATGGGAGAATGATAAATATATATATATATATTTTTTTTTTTTCAAAGGTTTCTCATTCTTTTTCTTAAATGATTTACAAAGAAAACATGAAAACTAGCTCATAACCTTACTACAGTGAGTTCTGTTTGGACCATGTATTCTTCTGGACAGGAAGCATGCTGAGTAGTGTGTCTGCAGCACAACAGCATCCCAAAGGGCAGAAGCTGCCCAGGGCTAGATGTGGGGGAGAGATGCACCATGAGCAGCAGCCGTGCTCCGAAATAGCTTCTATGATTCTGTTCCCTGGCTCCTCCAATCAAATAACTGTTCTGTTCTACTGAATGCAGATTGACAGCACAACACATAAAGAAGTTTACTGTAGCATTACAGCCTAGAGTAGAGAGTTGTTCTACACTGTCGTTAGGCACTGAAGTATCCTAAATCTCCCAGGCAACAGACTGCAGTTAAGTGAGTTTTCCTAATCTTGTCCTTGGCTCTGCAAGTGTGAATACGTCAGCAAAGTGAGCATTTAGCCAGCATGCAGGGAACATGCCTGGACAATCCAGCACAGTTACATATGTGGAATGTGTGATGTAGGTATTCTCATCAGAGTATTTGCATCCATTTCACCAGCAGTCCTGGCCCCTCTCATCTCTCCTGCACCTATGAGGCTTTAGGCTTAATGGTGTTGTGCTTTGCTCTGTGCCACTTTGAAAAATAACTCCGCTCAGAGACATAAATTAAATGCTGATGAGGTGTTGAAATATGAATAAGCTCTTTTATGAGTGTAAATACTGCTACTGCTCTGTTGGTTTTGGCCCAGACATGCCTCAGGCATGTTCACTGGACATGGTGCATCCAAACAAAATGCTGCAGTGGTTATCCATATGGTACTGTTGTGCATGTGATACTGGGAGTGGGTATCTAAGGAAGATTCTGCTGACTCATAGGATAAAAGGAGTATTCTGAGAGGACACAATAGCTGATCTGTTTGCCAATGTGAATGGGAAGTTAACTTTCAGTGGGACTGAAAAGCAAGGCAGAGTATTTTGTGGGGAAAGAAATATGGGGCTTTGAAGTCTGCAGACACAGGAAAACTTTGAGTTACTTATGGCACTTCTGATAAAATTTTGCTCAGCAAAATAAAGGGTCCCTTAGGAGAACCCTCAGTTGTCTTCTTCTGTTCATGATTTACTCTAGCTGTAAATCCTACAGGTGGTTTGACGTGAGTCATGGGAACTGTTTGCTGAGGGCAGTCACCTCTGGGTGTTTTGGAGAAAGTAAGGAGAGGAGCTACAGAAATCAGAACTGCAGTCTGAACCAATGAGAGCTGGAACAAGAGAATAAATATCTCTTCAAAAGCAAATCTTATACAGACTGCCTAAAATTTGCCTAGGTGGTTGGGCCTTTGTCTAAAAACTATCTATCTTGCAACAGATTAATTAATGTAGACAAACTTCTAGATATCTCTCTTCAGTTTCTTTATCAGTTTATTTCTAACAGCTTCTGACGTTCCAGGCAGCCAAAGCTTATGACAGAACAAAATACTTCTCTGTATTTAATTATCATGTTTTTAATTTGAATTTGTCAGGAGATTGGTTGAGCAGTCTGCAAAACTGACAGGCAGAAGAATCTTCTGAAAATAAAATATTGCTAGCAAGACACTCAGTGAGCATAAGGTGAAGGAGTTCCAATCTATAAATAGGCTTAGGAAGAACTGAACTCCCTATAAAATGAATCAAAGATGGATTTTTTTAGGGATGTGGTCATGTTTCAAAGATATTTTAAATGAGCCTAAATCCTGACTGCGAAGATTTCTTTCTTCCTACAGTCCCAGGTACTCTCCAGAGCTCCTGCAATGAAAGGGAATTACGCTGGAAAGCATGTGTGGTGGCAGGTAGGCAGGCACAGGGCTGCCTGCCAGCAGAAATCTAGTGGTTTCTTTGACCCTACATTAATGTACAGCTATTGTCTTCCCTTTTTTTTTTTTTTTTTTATCAGTATCAAGCACAAGTGTTCTGAGAAGGAAAAATGCATGAACTGCCTAGGGGTGAGTCACAGAGCTGCAGCAGCTGGGTGCATGGCTCAGGGTGGGAAAGTTTGCAGTGCAAGCTGCGATCAGGGCGTGCCTGGCAGGGAGACTGCAGGAGCAAGAAGTAGCTGGCAAAGAGAGATAGGAGTTGGAGTCAATGAAAAACCACTCCATTTTGAGACTGTTGTGTTTCTAAGGTAATATGGAAACTTTCTTAAGCAGAAATTTACCTTCAAAGAAGTAGAAATGGTTCTGCATAAACGTTTTCTAGACATACCATCAAGAGGGAAAAACTTGCATTTCTGATATTGTCACTAGAAAAAAATATTTTTCTGACAATAAAATTGTCTCACCAAAGTTTCATTCAGTCTCACAGTACTGAAATAAAAATTATAGCACATTTGTTTTAGGTGTGTCAGCCGCCTGACTATATGATTTGTTTACAGTGTAAATATCATTTTAAAAAGGAACAGTATTGTATAGATTTGATGTAGCATAGTTCAAAAAAACATCCAAGTCTTGCTCAGCCCGTCAACCATTCACTTTAATTATAAGATCTTACAAAGCTGCTTTTGAACAGTAAGAATCTGCACATACAATTAAGTGCATTTTCATTTCATCATTTGTGTTTCTACTCCAAGACCCATTACTGATTAATTCTGAAAATGACAGATTTCATTTGCAGCTACTGACATACTCAGTTCATGGCAGTTCCTGTTCAAAAAGTGGTACCAGAAAACAGCAATGACCTTGATTCATCTTCCCAGTGGAAATATTACCAAGGGGCGAAGACCAGTATTTTGTTGATACCTGTATGTTAGTTGTAGAAGAAATGCATTGCTGTCTGTAGATTAACAAAGAAAATGGCAAAATAGTATCTTCAAGAATGGGACCTTGAAGTTAGAGGTTTAGATTTCACTTCTGGCACTGAATACTGCCTGATAGTACCTAAATCTTGGTTCTGTTGTATTTTTTTTGTGTTTTATTTAAAACGGAGATAATAAAACTGATCATGCTAAGATTGTGACCTGTAATATTACAGGAGCTTTGGAGTTGTGATGTTCTGTAAAATTTTAGGATGGCACAGTTGAAAGGACCTAGTTGAGTGCTGCAGCCGCAGTGCCTGCTGTGTTACGCTGCACTGACCAACAGGTATCCTACAGTCCTTATTCCCAGCTGTATTATTTGACATTGGCTGTGTGAAAATGAATATGAAAGTGCAATGGCAAATGAAATTTGTGGTGGAGTTGCAGCCTCTCCCCGTGAAAGACACAAACAGGAACGTGGCATGGGCAACCCACAGTCTGGCTGCTGAGCTACCTTGGTTCTGGCCGTTACCAGCCCAGTTAAGTGCACACACTTGTCCAGCTGCACTGGGCTTCATCCCTTTTGCAAATCTGGCAGTGTTTAGTCTGTGTTTCTCACTCTCTGCTTTTCACTTCTATAAGGAACAGTAATTAGAAAAGCATCTTGTCTGTATCTTTTCAGACTTCATTGTTTTCTCCACCTTGCTCTAGAGAATGATGGCGTGGTTTGGAGTTAAATCCTTTAGGTGCCAAGTTCCTGCATATTAGGCTGTATAAAAAATATTTTCAGGCTTATTTTTCATACTACGTTGTTGTTTGCCTCCTGTTAGAATTTCACGTTTTGTAGAAAATTTATCACTAGGTATAAATCGTACTGTGGATTATCTTGTAGACTCAAAATAGATTTTAACACATTTTGTTTCTCCTTTCTTTCAAATAAATCCTCTTAATATTTTATCTTTAAAGTAGTGTTTCTTATTAATGAGCACTATTATCAGGCTTCTTTATTACAGTACTTTGTTAGAAATGTGCCTAACATACAAAAGTGATGGCTTACTGGGCTTTCATCAGTTCTTAACCCATTTCACAATTAGAATCAGCATTATCTTTGGAGCTCTGTGATTCAGCTCAGGTCTCTGTAACTCTTGGGGGGAGTGGGGCTGTTCACAAGAACTCAGTTTTTATATTGACTTGTCTTCAAATTCCTATGCAAATCACTAACATAAAAGAACAGTGTTGTAATTGAGATGGAGGTATGAATTATTTGTCTGTAACCTGCTAGAAAGTATAAATTATAGCACCAATATCATTACTAAGGCCAGATCTTTTTCTTGTTAAGTTTCTGTTTAGACATTTATAATTATTTTGTTTTGGAACAATTTCATCAATCATATCCCTGCTTCTATAGATCATTTGGTTCATAGATTAGTTATAATTTTATGAAAAGCCTATTCTATGTTTCTAAAGAGAAGCTACTTCTCTGATTCTTTCAAAAGATGTCAGCAAATTCTGCACCATATTGAGTGCCTTTTGGCTGCAGGTGAAGAATTCAACAGCTTGTGGGAGTGCTAATTTGAGCTAATAATAACTTCAATGACCTGCCTTGGCTTTAAAATGCCTAACAGAATTTACTCTGTCCTTGAAGGGTAGAGATTTTGTTTCTGTGCACATGTCTGATTAGGAACGCTTATGTCTTCATGGTTCCGTGTTTAGTGTTCGAACACAATTAGCTAAGTGGGTGGTGCTGAGAAAGCAAGAGGAAGAAAAGACAAAGACATCTCACAAAAATACTAACACCAGTTTCATTATTAGAGGGATTTGTACTTTTAACTAAATAGCCTTGTTAAAACAAGAAATAATAATAGGAAAGCAATTAGAATAGGATTTGAATTATTCATAGTTAAACATTTTCTATCTGGTTTTGGTACTTTTTCTATGGTTAATTTGCTGAAATATGTACAGAGAGTCTGAAGGAAATCAAAGCTTTAATTTGAGCAAGTTCCCAAAAAGCTCTGAGGTGTGAGATTTTTATTTTATCTGGCTAATAGGTTGTGGATGGTGCAGAAAACAAGTGTATTTTCAAGGAGATTGCCTTAGACATTTGCGGTGTAAATATTAACACTAGCCAGAAAAAGAAATTTACATTCGTTTATGAGTTGTTGCTAGGTTTATTTTCTGATTTTTCTTTTGGTGAAGCAAATCTTAAAATAGGGACTCCTTGATTAGAGTCTTTAGTTCCTCATTAGACATTTGGTTTCAGTACCATAGGAGCAACTAAGCAGATCTCATCCCCATCCTGGTGCCTCCCACACATTCTTGACCTCCTGTGGGTCCCATCATTGTCCCATTACAGCTTTTTGCTTAGATGCACAGTGAACAAAATGAGGAAACTGATGCAGCTAAAAAAGAAGATGAGCAGGAAAAAAAAAGTACAATTTTTCAACCAGGATCAGTTTCCAAGCTGTTTTGCTACAAGCAGTTACAGTAGCACAATGGAGAGGCCTATGAATTAATTGCCACCAGTGGCATGAAGCAAAGGTTGCTTAAGTTGTTAATGTCACTAAATGTATAATTAACTACAACCTTTTCCTTTTACTTTAAAAGATTTTGAAGACTCATCTGTCACCTCTGAACATAGATTAAATAAAAAAAAAAAACCACAATCAAGAATCTGAGGCCGTGGGTTTCATTAAAGGTAGACAGACAGAATGCCAACCCTTCGCCTCTATTAAAATATGTATTTGATTAGGTTGTTGTATTTATTAGGTTCTTAACTTGGCATAACTCATGCTCTTTGATGTATTTTGGTTTTTATTGTTAAAGGGCATTCCAAAAATCAGAGAAAGAAAACTCATGTTTGACTGCCTCAGCTGGTCAATTTATCTTGCTCAGGAGCACAGTTCTGGACTGAGTCAGTAGCTACCTGCACAGTAAGAGCAAATATATTGGTTTACTGCATTTTCCATTTACCTGCACCATCCATGAGCATAAAACATACAATCAACTTTTAAAATTTTTTTTTTTTTTTTCTAGAATCATAGAATGGTTTGGGTTGGAAGGGACCTTTAAGGTCATCTAGTTCCAACAGCCCTGCTATAGGCAGGGACAGCTCCCACTAGACCAGGTTGCTCACAGCCCCATCCAGCCTGGCCTTGAATGCTTCCAGGGAGGGGGCATCCACAACCTTGCTGGGCAACCTGCTCCAGTGTCTCACTGCAAGAGACCACTGAGTGTGAACGTGGTAATTTTTTTTTTTTTTACTTGGATTAAAAGCATCAATTTTATTTAGAAAGAATTGTAATTCACATTTGACCTATTGCCAAAGCAGCAAACTTTATCACCCGCTCTTGGCACATGCAGATAGATGTCCCCTTCTGTCCCTTTTGCAAGTTATTGCTTATGTTGCCAGGAAATCTTAATCATGCCTCTTGGAAGTGGCTGCTGGCCTGTCCACCTGCTGCCAAGCTATCCTATTGTATGAGTCCAACTTAGCTTCCGAGAATGGTCTCCTAACTCTAGCTAACATAGAGGAAAAAAGGTCACTGTGCTAAGGCCACCCTAGGGGAACATATGGTCTTATGAACTACATCATCAGGATTGTACCACTGCCAATGCAACCCTGTCACTAACCCTAAAGCTCCACACGGATTAGGCATATCTATGTTTTCAAAATGAAGTGTGCTGAATAACCTGGGCAGTACAACAAAATAAGAAAATAAAAGTATTTTCTTTAATAATGAATGAGCCTGCCCAAGTTGAGTTTGAACTTGTAGTTGCAAGACATGTTAGCCAAAGAGTTTAAATCAGAGGAACAGATTACTGTGCCATTCTGTCCCAGGAAATGAATTGAGTTTGCTTTCAGTCTGTGCTGGAAAATTATAACTCTCAAACTAGAAGACTGGATCACTAGTATCCTGTGAGTTTGTTGGCTTTAGTCTCTGCTCTTCTGCCAGTTAGTATTAGATCACACAGAACCCAAATCACACAGAATTAGTGGAAAGTTAGGGCACAGGTCGTTATTACAATGAATACACTTCAAGGAAAATTATTTAATCTTTAGTATTTATTGTGAACTTTAAAGAACTGTAAGCTGGTGGAAGTGATGTTCACCTTCAGTGTTAAAGGTTACCATCTCATCATCTTAGCAGACTTTTGATTTCTTTCTGCAATTTAAACAGCTTTTAAATATTCTGTAAGTCTCTTATATTGCTAGTATTTTTTCAGCTTCATGCAGAAACAATTATCTTGGTAGTTGTTCAGAATACTCCATGTATGCTGCATTTTACTGAGGAATTTTATATAGTCTTTGGAGAATGTGACGTTCCTAACAAATCTTTTATGTCTCTAGCTATAATACAATTGGGGAATAAAGAAAAAATAACAGTAATTTAAGTTCCTGCATAATCCATTTCCATGGTCTATTCTATAATCCTAAAGGTGTTACCTTCACTTCTGGGCACAAAAATCCAGCCAAACAGCCAGCTGTGACTCTCTCAAGTCAAAAGTGCTGACTTAACAATATGCATTTCCATCAGCTACTGAGTTCCTCTGGTCTGCACAATGAGCTGGCATATTGAAATATGTTAAGTAGTGTAATGCAATGGAAAGCACAACAAGGACAGCAGAGCAGCAAGATCCCAGGCTGCAGCAAGAGAGGATTTGCTCAAACACAACAGCAGTGGGCAAAGAAATAAAGGAAAGAAGCTGCTTATCTTCAGAAAGCCCCAAGCATGCAGAGATCTCCAGAGAGATGCCTTTGCCTCCACTGCCAACCCATAAATGAGGTCTGGGAAGGGGTGGACCCTGGCTCCACCCCTTCTGGTCACTCAAGTGCATTTCATTGCATACACCTGAGCTCCCCTGTGTTGGCCCTGCCTTCCCACCAGGTGCTCAATCACTGGTTCAAGCCCTGACTTGCATTTCCAGTAGACCTAGTGATGGAATTTTATGTTTCTAGGAGAAGAATCAAAGTAAATGAGAGCTTATGTTAAAATACTTTTTCCATTCTTTTAGAAAGAATCAACTTCAGGACAGTTTTTTTGAGGTGCTTATTTCTAGTCTTTTTATGGGATGCCACATTTAGATAATGAACATTTGCCAAAAAATGCAACATTTATTTCCAGCTATGTAAATATACAAGAAAATGATGGCATTTCAGAAGCACTCTGTGGTTTTTTATATCCTCTATGTGTGTTTGAAATATGTTAGGTTTGCTCGGTAATGCAGTCCCTCTTATTCTACATTATTATAAAATAAGAACCTGTAATATGTAGCTAAACATAACTTAATTTGAAGAAAAAGTTTTATATATACCTAGCTACAGTGCTGTAGCTGCAGGCTAAATGGTATAAATTACCTTTTGTAATGTAATTTATTTTAAGGTGTAGATGAATAGACCACTACAGAAAAAAACTGAAGCAGAGTTGGCTATTTGGTGAGTGCAAATAACTGAGAGGGACTTACAGACTGATTACTCTTTTAGGGGATAGGCAATTGCTTGTGCTTGTGCTAAAATTACATGCCAGACTCAGCTTTGAGAAGGCCTTGCGTCTCCATAATGTTATACTGCTCATTGCTGCAGTTCCTGCTATGGCAGGAACAAGAAAGCTTCAAGATATTTAGGTACAACATGTACCATGCTTACTGAAAGCTGTCTTCACTGGAAGTGTTAAAAGGCCTCTCAGAAAAGGCTAAAATCTACACTGCCCTTTCTCAGTGAAGTTTAATGCTTTACTACCTTTGTATTGTGGTACACAGATCTGCCTCACTGAGATCGGTGCTAGGTGGAACTGCTTTGGTCACAGAACTATCTGAGCTGTACAGATAGATCATCTGCAACAGCAATGGGGCAGAGCTCTGCGAGATCATGTGTACCAGCTCCTGCACAAAGCCAGTGTAGCTGTTGAATTGGGGAAGAACAACAGATTACATTACATTAATGTAAACATATAGCTGGAATTAGTTGTACTGATTTAAGACTTAAAGGAGATGAAAGTCTGAGTTCAATGTAGTGGAATTACCAGGGCCTTTAAACTTCTGACTACTCTCTGCAGCAGAGCTACTTAAGTTTTGTAAGAAAACATCCCTGACTTTTCTTTTCCAATTTTTTCCCGATGTACCTGAATTGCTTCTTAAACTGCAGTCTTCGTTTCAGCACACTATCATCTAGGTGAATCTGCTAGAGCTAAGATGACACGTGACCTGTCTTTTGCAGCCCACAAGCAAGGGTTTAAGCTACAGCAGCAGTGAGCAAACAAGTTTACATGGGAGTACTAGGTCATGAGGGGAAAGGGAGATGGAGAGAGTGAAGTGGCCGACCTTGCTGTAAAAGTGACACAGATTGTGAGGGTAGGAGAGTGTGAGCTAGCATGAGGCAAGAGCTGTGGTTAATGCTCTTATGTTTGGTTCTCCTAAATATACAGAACCTGATGAAGATTTCTAACTAGCTTGCTAAGAGTTAGCAGCTTACAGGGGCATGCAGGCCTCGCTGCCTTGGTAAGCCAAGTTATGACATTATTTGAAATGTATAGTTTTCATTGTGTTTTACATCAAGATTTTATATTGTTCAAAATGAAACCCCAAGTGAAGTTTGATGTGCAGGATCAAAGTGGTCTGTGCCTATTACATATAAAGCATTTTTACAGCAAACTGCATTTATGACTGTTAATATGAATTAACATAAATGCAAAACACAGTTACTAAGAGATGTGATACTTCTGTGAATGAGCTTATCTTTTTCTACTTCCAGCTGAGTAGAAGTTACATTTAACCCCTCCACACTTAGAGTATTAGAAATGAAGTCAGATAAGGAGGAAAACCAGAGGTTGCTACGTACAGCTTAACAATGAGAGTAACAAAGAATTGACTTTGTCAGTGGCAATAGAGAAGTTTAAGAAACAGTTTTGTGATGCATTGTCCTTCTGCAACAATCACATGGGTACTGACTTAATGTGTACTGTCACAAGCGCAGAAAATGGTTGTATTCCCATGTAAATTATGATAAAGATTCTCCACAGTACTTCTCTCACAAAACAAACGTAGTGCAGATACATCTCTTTCACTCAAGAATTGTCACTCACTTGAAGTGAAAGACAGCCAGCTCAGAAATTGAAAGCTTCAACACTGTCAGACAGCTAGAGATTTCTATTCATAGTAAGAGACTGAATAGAATGCTTCCACACCAAGAGGACTGTAACTGCTACCTGCTCAGTGTATGTTTTCAAACTAATGCATTTTTAATATAGCCTTCAGCAGAAGTTTTGATAAAGGTCAGACTACCTGAAGTCCATAGTGGAATGTATAGATTTCCATTGAGAAAAATTGTTTTCATTACAAACAACTACATTTTCCAATAAACACAGACAGTTATAAATGCCATGTATTAAAGGGACGCTCAAAAACAAACAAACAAAAAACATTCAAACTTGTTGATTGGTGGATATTCAATGCTACTTATATTTTGTAACAAACATTTCCAAAGAAGTTGATCATTATGTTGGAAAGAACATTACCTTTTTTCTTTCCTCCATGTGTGTTTGTTGGGATGATGATCCAAGAAATCAACAAAATGGAGAGAAGTTGCAAACTTTTCATTTCTTCCTTGTCTGAATGAGAGTTGGGAAATGAACTGCTAAAATCTGCCAATAGATGAGAAAAAGGACAGAGCTGTCAGTGCTTTGCAAAATTTCCATTGCCCATTAATCATTAACTTTGAAATCTTCTGTCCAGTGGCCCACTTTTTTATTTTTTGGAAAAGTTTGCCTATTTCCAGCCTTTTCCTTTTCATTTGATGCCACTGGTGGCAGAAATAATTTGGAATTGGATCCTCTTACCTGCTCAACAGTATTCAGTATTCTGAACGCGGTGGACTTGAGGATGTTTGTGCTCTGAAATGCTGTTAAAGGCTACGGGTAGCTAACTCAAATTTGGTTGGTCAACAGTGCAGTCTGAACATGTTGTGAAATAACCGTGACAGCTGAAGGTTAATCTAAATACTTCATTAACGCAGACAAATCTTGGTATGAGAAACATCTAAAATTCTATATGTAATAAACTCTTATTACAGTGATAAAGTTGCTCTTGAATAATTGCCAAATATTTCCTTTCAAATTTAATGAACACACTTTTATCACAAAAAAATCATTAGTGAAGCACAATTAACTAACATCTCTCTCCATTGGCAACTAAATAATCCTAATGAAGTGTATGTAATAATTATAGGAGTCATTTCAGAGAAGGGATTCTTACGAATACAATATGTTTTATACTGGAAATCAACGCAGAATCTTAATTAAGGAGAGGTGTGTAAGTGCTGCAGTGAACAGGTGTGAACTGTAAAGCGTTCTGACAAGCGAACTGACAAGACAAAAATGTCTCTCATGTAGTCAGCATACGTTGCCATGGAGCGGATTCCAATGAGCAGGACAAAATGCTCCTCTGAGGGCCTGCTCATCATCAGACTGGAGCACCATCGTTTTCCCACGTTGACCAGAGCTCCTGAGACTTACTCTAGCTCATTTTAAACAAACTATTTGGCAATAATGATGTAGTTGTGGCAGCAGAGACCTTAGCATGAGCTGAAAATCAACATGCATTTCCATTATCTGTTCCATTACCAGCCTGTATGGCTTAATATTGCCAACTTCTACTGTTACCTGCATACCTGAGCTAGTATATAATTAGCCAGATAGGTTTATACTATGCTTCACTTCTACAGCATTGCAAAATTCTCCTTTGAAAGAGGCCTCTGACACAGTAAACTTTCTCCTATGTTCTCAAATGATTTTCTAAGTGAAAAATGTTATCTAAATAGTCATACAAAATCAAGTAAAACTTTTTTCAGAACTTTCTGTCCTTCTAACAGATGACTGAATGTGTGCAGGTAGAGCCGGAACAATTAACTGCCATTGGTGCTCAAAAGAAACTCCTTTTGATTTGAGTTTGAGGGGGAAAGGGAAGGGATGTTCTAGATGCCATCAGGGAACCTCCAACAAGAATTCAGGCTGTGATGGTGGATAGGATATGCTGTGTTTTAGCAAAGTTAGCTCTAGTGGAAATCACCGGTATGATTTAGCACACTGCAGCAATCACCAGTAATCAACAAAGTAGGGAATGTTTAGGGGAGAAAGAATTTAAGCTTGTTTTTCTGCAGACAGGGACTGCTCAGGAACAGCGTGGCAGATGTGTCAGGTACCAAACAAACTGTTGGATCTTTATGAGGAGATTGCCTGGACTGTAGGGATCAATCTTTGGGTTTACTTCTCAGTAAAGAATCCTGGGAAACCAAAATGGCATTGCAAGCATCTTAGGAGGGACTGGACTCAATGATCTGATGGTTGGACCTGATGATGTTTAAGTTTTTTCCAACCTAGATTATTCTAAGATTGCTTAAATTGGTAAAAAGAAAAATGAGACATGGAGGAGTTGCAAAAGGAGGAGGTACCAGGAACTCAGCTTTCTCCTTGCAATGCTTCATTTGGCAATCCTGCGTCAATCATTGCTAGCATTAATTTATCTTTTTTGCTGTGTTGATAGAACATCAGCAAGAATGGTGACAGAGTTAAGCAGTGTTATGGGAGTAATTATCTAGTATTCGAATGAGAGTTTCCACAGTGTATATTCCAGATGAGTTTATGTAGCACAAAATTGCATGCTATGGCACACTAGTCCACGATTATATTCTGGAGGAAGGAGCAGCTCACAGTGCCCTCTCTAATGTTGCCACACTAGGTGTTTTTGTAGTGTGTTTCTTTTTTCCTGGGTCTGATCTATATGATTTTCATGAATAGTTCCAATTACTTTTTTATCTGGTCCTAAAGAAAAGAATGCATCTCCTGCAATGCGATGATCATTACAGGCAGAAGACTCCTGATAAATAATTTTTCTTTGAATCCAAATATTGAAACTGTAACCTTTGCAGTCTTCAACATGTTTATCTGGTCACTTAAAGGAAGTTACTTACTTTGGTTGAGCCACCCTCTCCTCTTGGTTAATGATAATATTTGTACAGAATATATGAAATTCTACAAATGTATAACCTTAATTGTTTCAGGAATTAGTTCCTTATGTAGCAAGTATAACAGGAAAGAATCTTTGATGCATTATGATAATAGAAAAATGGAGATAGGTACTTATTAGGACTATACAACTGCTACTCACAGTTACTTGCTGCATGTTCCCTCACACACTTAAATGGCTTTGCTCAGCCACATTTGAACCTGTGTGAGATCCTGTAAGTGCTACAAAACGACTGAGGAAAACCATTCCAGAAAAAAAAAAAAAAGAGGATGTTCTAGGGTGAATCAGAGAATGTTGTCTGAGTTAAACTGGGTACTACTGGGACACCAGACTTTCTGTCTGCCAAGGAAGGATGACACCCAGCATTTGCGTATTACTTCATTTTCCACAGTGATATCACTCATATCTACTCTGGTGTTCTGGATTTTTTTTAATGCTAAATTCAAAAACAGATAATCCAGTTTGTTCTTCTTTTTGATTAATTATTTATGTGAAACAGATAGCATGCATACTCTGTGTTGCATGGAGGCTAATGCTTGCCTACCTTACATGAAATAGAATCTTTTCTTAAACATACAGTTTCCAGAAACAAAATTCAAGCTTGTATTACCGTGTTTATATCTGATTTGCATGTATATTGTAAAAGGGCTTGATAACCTTCTCTCATCTGCTAGAGATACTGCTTGTACAATATATACCCAGGAGGTACGCTCTTAATCAGAATCGCCATCTGCTTCTTGGCTAATGTTCCAATTATAGTTAGACGTCTTGCACTTATTCACATCTATAATAAAATTTATGGCTTCACTACTGAAAAGCAGCACGTGACTAATGGTGTGTTGTACCACGCAAGCTTCTTCTGAAATATATCTTCTTAATCAAGTTACATGAAGGAACACAGAGCAGAAATCTGTCACATAGTCTTTTTCCTGAGAAAAAACTGTTCATCAAGATGGTTTTCAATCACCTGAAGACCAATGACTTTGTAGTACAAGATGTTCTTTCAGGTTTAGAAGAGATTTTATGGACCAGAACTTCAGCTGGCATAAATTGGCTCCTGTGAAGCTATAACAATTTTCACCAGCTGAGGACCCACTCTGTGTTCCTGTAATTATCCACTGACATCTGAAAAAAGATTCATATGAATGGTTATACTAATAGATCTGAGGTTATAGAGCAAGAAGATTTTTATGTGGTTGAATTTTTAATACAACTTTTTAATCCAGAATTTATTATGCTAGTTTCATCATTCCTAAGATTTTTTAATATCAAATAACTCTGAAGACATATTTTTAGATGGACTTCTGTGTGGATTCATGGCCTATGTCAAACATACAACAGCTGCTCAGGAGCCTGGAACTTGCCAGCAATACTGAGTGATCAGACTTTTCAGTATTAAGTTTATAAATGATCAGTAAGCAAACTTTGCTTTCTCATATGAAAGAAAACCACTCTTTTTCTTAAGCATAGTCTTGTGAAATATGAGTTTCTTTTACAAGGTGAATTCTGTACTCCATAGCCCCTGGTAAAGTAACCTTCTTCCCAGGACTCATCACTGAGAATACTGTCTGACTTTCCCTGTGAATGCACAGTTGGGACTAAGAATTTTGTTCTTGCACTTTCCAGTTTCCTTGAAGTTTAACATATTTTGTATAAATGTAGCTTTTGATAATTTTAGAGGTATGCTTCACTGAATACCTTGTATTATAAATAGCTGTAAACAAAGAAGAGAACCAAGATACAAATGCCAAACATAAAGAGAATTGTGCAGTACATGGGTCATCTGCTCCTATTTTCAACTAAAGAAAAAAAAGCATTTTTTGTTTCCTTCCATGTTAGCATAGTGCTTTTTGTAACAATACATGGCTTGTTTAGTTGCTTTAGAGGAATGCTGTTCTTTAGCTTGTGTGTCTGCCTCTGTTCACTTGGGGCATGTCTCTGAAAGCTTCACAGATCAGCAAAGCACAGATCAGTTGAACCAAGTAAAAGGGCACAACAGATCCCAGTAAATCTGGACTGCCCACACGTTTGCATTGTGTGTGGAATATTCTGTGCCTACATATTACTCCTGCCTTAAAAAAGGTAAGGAGCTGGACTGCTCCCTGGCTTTTTTTACAGCAACTTCTGCTGTATACTGTGCTAAATTTCTGCATGATTGTATACTACTAAAAAGGGTTGTGCAGCCAAACTGCAAACTTTCCCTGCCTGCGTTCTATCTTACTTGAGTTTTCCGTATTGTCTGTTCTCTATCTCAGGGATGATTATATGGCCTGTAAAATTTTATACTGAATGTATCATTGTTAAAGCAAAAATTTCATATAGCTGTGATTTCTGACTTCCATACATGATTCAGCACTGCAGTTTCAATACTTTAATGAATAGATGTGGTTTTGGTAACCCCTGCTGGGGATACTCCTGTTTATGGCAAAGTGCTCTGTGTCTGTACTTCCAAGTGCATGGACCAGACACTTCACTGGAGCGTTTATGAAACAGCTAAACACACATGCAACAAACCTCACTGGAAGATTTGAACCCAGTCCAACATCCTTCCTTCCCCGCCCGCTCTCCTCTCTCTTTCCCTCTTTTCCCTCGCGAGTCTCTTCTTACATTTTCCCTTCAGTTCCCTCTTTTCCCTCTCC
>JANHGO010000069.1:60324493-60356645 GCA_024606505.1 Aquila spilogaster
TTATCAACATTCTTCTCATACTGAACTCAAAACATAGCACTGTACCAGCTGCTAGGAAGACAATTAACTCTATCCCACCTGAAACCAGGACACGATTCATCTTAGTAACAAGACCTTTTAAAGTTGTTTTTGAATGACAATATATCTGGAAATACAATTATTATCTGAGTTTTAACTGTACCATTTCAATTTATACTCCAAGACCCATTTTTTACTAATTCCTCATAATTAGCAAGATAAGCCATATTCTCTAACAATCTATAAAATATTAGTCTTTTTGTTAAACAGAATCCAGCTACAACATAAAATTTTATATGCTGTGCCACAGTACCTGTTTGATATGCCTTTTTATTTCATTTTAAAAGTCTTGCAAAATTTTGGTAACCAAAAGGGAATCTCCTGATGCTTCAGTGAGGTGTTAATGAAGTCGTTTACTGTGACATGCTGAAATTGGCTA
Organism: Aquila spilogaster; assembly: GCA_024606505.1. Lineage (NCBI taxonomy): Eukaryota > Metazoa > Chordata > Aves > Accipitriformes > Accipitridae > Aquila > Aquila spilogaster. The sequence goes on from JANHGO010000069.1 coordinate 60,324,951, forward strand.
CTGCTTGGCACCAGCTATTTGCAAGAGTCAGTTCCCATGCGCATGTGTATGTATATACAGTCATTTTGCATAAAGGCCAACTGAGAAAAGGTTGGAATCATCTGCCCCAGAATTTTCCCAGATACTGAAAGTGTGAACATAGTGGAAACTGCACATAAAGCAAGCCTAGAATTCGACCATTCCTTTCAGAAATCCAAACCTAGGTGAAGTTCCTACAAGTTATGGCCTTTGGCTTTTAATAAGGAATTAATTTACTTCTCTAAAATTAAAGTTTAGAGCCATATTATCAAATTAATTAGGCATCATTCCTAGCACTAATCTTGATGCAGACTACATACAGGAAAAAGATAAAGACCAATTTTGACCCACATAATATTTATTCCCTTCTGACATTCTAGTACTTCCTCTTTTAAGCCTCTATATATTGTAGTGGAAATATGCTGTTGTGCTGAGTTCACAAAAATAAACCCTTCAAGTAAAATAACTTTTTTGTTGAAGGTAGAAGTGTTGGCCTGATGATTATTTGCTTGGTGTAGTTAACCTGTTTAATGCCATAAGATCAATTTCTTTGAAAATCACTTCGTGGAAATGATAAATGGGAATTCTGTTTAGGAAGAGATTGATGACTTTTTAGAGATAAATTAATGGTAGTTTTGCAGTGAATGAAGCTACAAAAAAAGCTGACCTGTTTCCAACTTCTGAGACTGTTTTTCACAAAATAAAATATATTTTTAGCTTGAGAATCTTGTTAATGTAATTGCCTAGGTTGACTGTTAGGACGCTGTTTAAACAATTAAATAGTGATGGCACTGTAGTTGACTAAGGAAAAATGTAGGATTGCTTTAGGCCATATCTGTGTTCTTGTAGAACGGAGGGACCGTATTCAAGGAAAATATCTGGCAAATAAGGATCCCTCTAAAATGCATTGTTCTCAAGCTAATTAGATCCTAAGAGTGAATGCCTGGGCAAACAGTTTGTCTGTGTCATGAAAGAACTGAAACATTTTGCTTAAATGGAAGTATAAGTAAGATGCAGCTACGTAAATATTTTTGTTCAGCACCAGGATGAGTGAACTCACCAGGAGTGCACTTTTAAAGCAAATCTCCTGACCTTACTATGCTTTGGTTCGTATTATGGAGTGATCTGGGAGCACACAAAGCGGATTCGTTACAGATTAATCCACACCAAAACCTGCACTCCAGGAGTGTACCTAATGTGCTTCAGCTTCTGATGGGCACTCATCTGCAGAACTAGACTAGAACCACTCCAAAGGAGTTCCCACCACTCCCCTCCCACAGAGGCCTGTAGTTGGGTCACTCTGGTGTTTAACACCAAATGTCTCACTGTGCAGATCTGCTCTTACTGCACTGTAGTACTTCTTACAGTAGATGTAATCTACATCTGATGAATGATGTAGTTATGAGACTCTAATGAGATGAATAGCTGCTAGTGGAGAAGAAATAGTAGCTAGAACAAATAAAAATATTTTTAAAAGAAGAAATAATAGATTAAATAGAATGAGCTTCTGCTGTCTTTCTCACCCACCATGTCCTTTTAATATAAATTCATAATCTCATGGCAGCTGAGCGAGACCATGGATTAAATATGAAATTCCTTGTTCTGTTTTCATTATCTGTTCACAATACTGCATTGGAGTGTGTACCTGAAACTAAAACCAAAGCAGAAAGAAAAGATGTCTTTTTATTAATCGAATGTTGGGGCCTATTTCACGCTCATTAAATTTGGGGTACTTATTTTCAGTCTCAAGTGATATTTTTAATAAAAATTATTTTTAAAACCAGCAAAGAATAAAATGCAGTAAAATCCAAAAAGGATATACGTGTCTTCCATTGCTTTCAAATTCCTTTGTTGGCATGCCATTTTCTATTACTTTCATTCACATTTTGCTACCATATTGCAAGCAGCACTGACAGCCAGCCTTTATTGTAATAAAGGAGAAGTATTTTTATTAGAAGTTCTATTTAAGAACATGCACGTTTGATCTGACTACTTCACAATGCTTTTCAGAGAATTGCATTGCTTCTATTATTTAAGAACTTGGTTGGGATGTCAAGAGCGTAGCCTGATTCCAGGAGCTTAATCCTTACATACTAATATGTTCAGGAATTGCCTTTCTGTTTTTTGACTTACTGGTCAGGACTGGAGACTGTGGGAAATGCCTATATTTTTACAAAAAGTAAATTTAAACCTGTTGAACATGTCTCTTTTTGTCTTCTTCCTCTGATTGGATTATTTCTTTTCCAGGAGCAAACCTGATAGAAATTGGGAGGTCACTGAAGTTTGGATTACATGTGATTTTTACAGAATGGAGCAAACTGCCAAGAATCATTGGGCTTGAGCAGACCAAGGGAACCAGAGTGATCACGTAAGAATGATGCGTTTAGGCTTTTATGTAACATTTCATCTGCTGCTCTTGACCACTCTTCTCCTGACTATTAAAAAAATACTCTGTTAAAAAAAGATTGTCCTATTTTATCAAGCATTTTGTGTTTGTATGACTCCTAATAAGTAAACTGAAAGTGAACAGAGGGAACCATCTTTTTTGTTTTAAAAAGTTAATGATTTGGAATGATTTGGTTTAGTAAGAGTGGAAACTACAAACAATTCTTGCCCTTTACCACCCTGCTTACCATCTTGTTCCATGATGAGTAGATAATGATCAGTGTAATTACTTTGTATGGTGGCCCATATGTAAGTGATGCATGGGAGATTACAATATGTGTCAAAGCTGATGAAAAAGGGAAAAGTGATTTTTCTGATAGAAAACTTTACTAAGAGCAGTAAAGATTATGTTCTTCAGATACAGAATAGTTTTGCTACAGACAGACATTTTAAAGCATTGTTTTAAAACATAGCTACCTCAGCATTGTTTTTGTCATTTTTCATAGATGATAAAGAAAACAAGATCGTTATATAGCTCGACATCAGAGATTTAGTGTGAAAAGCAAAGTCTGAAATTCTGTACTTGTTTGTTCTCTGTGTACTTAATAAGACCCTGAAATTCCTTGCTGCCTTTGCTGACCCTCCAGGTTCACCAAGAGACGTACTGGCTGACTGGAAATGTCGGACAAATATCAGAGTATGCCAAAGCGGTTTCTTATAGGGTCAGATTCCTCCTCTGAGCTAACAGCTGTTGTTCTAAAGTATATTTAATGCCTTAAACATTTGAACTGATACATGCTAAAAAGTATGGAAAAAGCTCAAATTCAACATATGGCTCTCTTAATTTAGTGAAAGTGATTTAGAGATAATGTGAATAATCCTTAATAAGTGAAATTGTGAGTGAAACACTTATCAATCTCATACTCAATTTAGCTGAGTTTTGTTTGCTTATAAATATTATACACTTGGTTATTTTCATTTTAAAGTTGTTCAGTGAACAGGTTAGTACACATTCCTCCTAGTCTCGAGATACCAGAACCATGATCTCTCATGTCACATTAACAGGAAGAGAGATTTTGTATGTATTTTTGTTTTCAGTTCTCTAATTTTGCTCAATTTTTTTGTTGAAACACAAGCTGGAAGCCATATATAAAGTCTCCTAAAATAAGTACCATCCTCATTCTTTGAGTCTGTCCAGCTCCTATTTGGTAAATGGAACCTCTAAACACACATCCAAGGCATCCCAGGGTCCTATTATACTATCAGTGCTTGGCAATCTTTACTTAACTTTGTAACCTTATAAATGACTTGTTGATGAGCCAACTGTTAGAATCATCACAATCAGTTAGAAAATTGTGTTCTTTTCCTTTCTGAGAGTTTATTATGACCCAGCAATGCTTGTTCCTGTAGAGAGGTTTGTCTTACTGCATCCATGAAGGAAAGTGTTCCTGATAGATTTGGCATGGATTTCCATCCTAGTGTTTAAAAGGCTTGATTTTAGTTAGATGTCTACGGAATCAGTTCCAGAATTCCCATTATCCAAATTAGTTTAGCAGAATGACACAACTCAATGCACTTTCAGGCGATTATTTCACCCTTCAGCTTGCGGCATGATACTAAAGGAAATAGGTCATGTGATTTTTGCATTCCCAGAAATATATCTTGTAGCTGTGCCCTGGTGTCAGAAAATCAAGTGTCTAAATAATGAAAATACTACAGATGTGCATCGTTGCAAATTACGGAAAATGACAGAGTCTTCTTTGGCAGCTAGTGTCACTTCTCAGATTGTGGCAGGCACTTCCTTTTCAAAAAGTGGATATCACAAATAAAAAAGCAGTGACCTTGATTCATCTTTCTAATGGGACTATTATTGAGGGACTGAAGGCCAGAATTTTTATACCATTTCTATATCAGTTTTAGAGGAAAAACATTGCTGTCTGCAGTCTAACAAAGAAAATGGCTTCAAGAATGGGACCAGGAGGCTAAAGATATGGATTCCAGTCCTGGCGCTAAATACTGTCTAATAGTACCTAGAAGCTTGGGGGGGTTTAGTGTCTAATTTAAAGCAGAGTTAATAATACTGATCATGCTAAAATCGTGACCATTAATATTACTGGTGCTTCGGAGTTGTGGAGTTGTTCTTGAAAACTTTGAGTGGTACTTTAAGGATGGCATAAAGTCTAAAGGGGCTGGCTGATCCTTGCAGCCACAAAGTGTGATGTGTTGCATTGCATGGAAGGGACTGGTGTATATCCCAGGGTCCTTATTCCCAGCTCCGTGATTTGACATTTGGCTGTATGAAAATGCATACAATACAAGAGTGCATTGCCAAGTGGGGCATGTGATGAAGTTGCAGCCTCTCAGTGACAGACACAAACTTGAATGTAGCTCAGAGTGACGCAGGCAACCCCCAATCTAGATGCTAGCCATTGTTAGCTTTCAGCTGGTGGGTTGCATGTCCAGCTAACGAAGAGCTGCCATTTGTCTAGCTGCATTGAGCTGGGCCTTGAATTTTTGCAAACGTAACAGTGTTTATTCTGTGTTCCCCACTCTCTACTTTTCACTTTTGCAAGGAATAGTAGTTGGAAACCTGTCTTGCCTGTATCTTTTAAGACTTTCCATTGTTTCCAACTTCTTGCCATAGAGGATAGTGGCTTGGTTTTGGAGGTGAATCCTTTAGGTGCCGGGTTCCTACATATTAGGTTCTGAAATAAATATTTTACTAGTTTTACTTTTTATAATATGTTACTTTTCGACTCCTGTTACAATTTTGCTTACTTTTTGTAGAAAATTTATTTCTAGACTAAAGGTCATACTGTGGATTATATTGTAGACCCAAAATAGCTGATTTTAACACACTTTCTTTCTCCCCTGTCTCAAATAAAACCTTCTACAGCTCTGTAGCAGTGCTTTTTACTAATAAGAGCTATTGCCAGGCTTCCTTGTTACGGCACTTTGTTAGAAATGTGCCTAACGTACAAAAGTGATGCCTTACTGGGCTTTCATCACTTCTTAGCCAATTTCACAATTAGGATCAGTATTTTATTTGGAGCTCTGTGATTCAGTTCAGAGATCTCTAATTCTCAAGGGGGGGCTGCTCACAAGGGGGAAAATTCAGTTTTCATACAGACTTGTCTTCAAATTCCTACATAAAACACTAACTTAAAAGAACAGTGTTGTAACTGAGATGGGATATGAATTATTTGTCTGTAACCTGCTAGAAAGTTTAAAATATAGCACCACTATAATAAGTAAGCCCAGATGTCTTCCTTTTCTCATTAAGATTCTGTTTAGACATTTGTAGAATTCCTTTGTTTTGGAACAGTTTCATCATATCTCTGCTTCTATAGATCATTTGGTACATGGATCAGACAGAATATTACCAAAAGCCTATTCACATGCAATAGACCTGTGCTTCTAAAGAAGAGCTGAAATTTCTCTGATTCTTTCAAAGATGTTAGCAAATTCTGCACCATATTGAGTGCCCTTTGTCTGCAGGTAAAGAATTCAACAGCTTGTGGGAGTGCTAATTAGAGCTAATAATAACTTCAGTGACCTGCCTTGGCTTTAAAATGCCTGACAGGAATTACCCTGGCCTTGAAGGACAGAGATTTTGTTTCTGTGCGTGTCTGATGAGGGATGCTCGTGCCTTCATGTTTCTGTGTTTAGTGATCACACACAGCTAACTAAGTGGGTGCTTGTGTGTGAATGAAAGAGAAGTGGGTGGTGTTGGGGAATCAAGAAGAAAAAAGGCAAAAAGATCTTTCAAAAATACTACACCAGAATTCCATTATTAGAGGGATTTCTCTTGTAGGCTAAATAGCCCTGTTAAAACCAGAAATAATAATAAGAAAGCAATTAGAATAGAAATCGGATTATTCATAATTAAACCTTTTCTCTCTAATTTTGGTACTTTTTCCATGGTTAGTTTGCTGAAATATGTACGGAGGGTCTGAGGAAAATGAAAGCTTTAATTTGAGCATGTACCCAAAAAGCTCTGAGGTACGAGATTTTTATTTTATCTGGCTAATAGGTTGCTGATGGTGCAGAACACAACTGTATTTTAAAGGAGATTGCCCTAGACCTTTCCAATGTAAATATTATTAACACTAGCCAGAAAAAAAAGAATTACAATATTTTATGAGCTGTTATTGGAATGATAAAATAGGGGGTTTTTTTGACTTCTCTTTCTTTTACTAAAGTGATTTTTGGAAATTAATCAATTAAATTGGGGGGGGGGGTGTCTTTAAAATTGTAACAGAGCCAGGAATTACAAATAATGTCACTGTAATCATACACAGAAAAGCAAAGATTAAATTCTGTTTACTCCTACACAAGAATCAGTAGAGAATGCTTCACAGAAACTGCTGGAATTACCCCAAAGTTTTAATGATGTAAATGACATCAGAATCTGGTCACTGTAATCTTTAGGATTTGAGAGGAATTTTTAGAAAAAATCAACAAATTAATATGCCTGGGCTGAATGTGAGAAGTGTCTTCCACTGTTTTGTCAGCTCCAATAATGCTATTACTAATGCTTATTCCTTTGTAAACTCTGTAATATTTCAGGTTTTTTTCAAATGCTATTATTCCTAAATTAGATGATGGGAAGCCTGATAAGGTAGACTGCATTTTTTTTTTTTTTTTAATTGAGGATAAAAACTTAAAGTTACCAAAAAAGGAAAAGAAAAAAAGGACAGACTCAATGGTTAGGGTCTTTAGTTCCTAACTAGACATTTGGTTTCAGTGCTGCCTGAGCAACTCTAAGCAGAATTCTGCCCCATCTTGCTGCCACCCACTCCTTCCTGACCTCCTGTAGTCCCCATCATTGTCCCAGCACAGCTGGTTACTTAGCTGAACAGTGAATAAGATCAGGGAGCTGATCCAGCTAAAAAGTAGGATCACCAGCAAAAAATGGGATTATTTTTCAACTGGATCAGTTTCCAAGCTCTTTTGCTACAAGCAGCTGTACTGGCACAATGGAGAGGTTTATGAAGTACCTGCAATGGTGGCCTGAGGCAAGAGCTGCTTAAATTGTTAATGTCACTAAGTGTGTAATGAACTACAGCCTTTCCCTTTGACTTTAAAACATCTGCCATCACTGAACACTGGTTAAGTACAAAACACAAAAATCAAGTATTTGAGGCCTTGATTTTCCTGAGAGCTGGACAGATGTGGAATGTCACCCCTTCTATTAATATTAATATTTGGTTTTCTGTTAGATTCTTAATTTGGCATAACTCATGTCCTTAGTCTCATTTTGGTTATACTGTTAAAGGGCATTCTAAAAATCAAAAAGCAAAGAATATTCACATTTGATTGCCTTATTCTAGTCAATTAAGCTTGCTCAGGAACACAGTTATGGGCTGAGGGACTAACTTGCTGCACGGCAAGAAGCAAAATGTTGGTTTACAGCGTTTTCCAACTACCCACACTGTCCAAGAGTGTACAATATACAATCAAGGTAGAAATTTCCGGGCAGTGTCAGCTCACAGAAAATCCATGGGGAAATTTGCTACCAGCTTTAATAAAAATTGATTTTACTTAAAATAATTGCAATCATAATTAATTTTACTTAAGCTAAAATCAAAGAATATTTTAATGAAATAAAGGAATATCTGAAACACACAATCTTACATCTGGAAATTTTAGGGATCCAGAGAGTTCTGTAGTGCAGCAGTTAAGTTGTGTGGCTATGTTTACTTTGAAAAACAAAAATACAGGTAGTCAGTAGCTGAATTGTTACTTAACATAGATTACTGAGTAACTGGAGTAACTGTAAAAGAAGTCTCCGATCACTTGTTAAAGACCCAAGACTCACTTGTTCAGATTACTCTGGACTTGGTATGTCTAAAGAATGTCTAAAGAGGAGATCAGAAGCAATGATGTGCTGGGGTTGCAGAGTGCTAAATGCTGATCGGATGCATACGTTGTGAGAAGTCCTTCTGAGCTCAGAGTACCTAGTCCCTGAACAGATGCAGTGTAACTCTCAGATGTCTGAGAATTTGGTTCCCTTCTGCACATCAGGATTATCATATTCAAAGTATCCAAAGCCAGAAGTGATTTTTTTTTTTTTTTTAAGCCGGCTTAAGAACTAACATTGATACTTCATAGATGGAAAGTCACTAATAACTTAAATATTTCTGGTAGGCCCATAAGTATCAGCTATTTGCTGGTATTCGGGGGAGGAACATTTCATTTAAATGAATGGCTAGATACATCTTAAGGCCATGCAGGTATCCTCAATGGAATTCATTTACTAGCACTTAATGTTTTGTAAAGGTGAAGATTTTTTACAGATACACACAATCTTCATAAACTGGACTAGAAGATAGAAAAGTGAACAGAATCATAAGAGAAAAAACAAACAAATCCAAAGTGCAAATCCTATGAATTTACTAAAATTCCAGAGATGGGTTTGGGAGAAGGGAGGTGCAAAGATTCTTCTTGGATGGAATAATATGTCACAATCCTGCTTTTATTTTTATTCTCTGAGAACCTCTGTGGTAATTGTGTTCATTTCTGCTACCTAAAATTCCATATAGAAGAATACAGTGTAGTCAGCAGCCCTTCCCATTGCCACTTAATCTGAGCTATGACTTAGGGAGATTAAAATAGTAAACAGCACAACTGTCTATTTTGGGAGCTGGATCAAAGACTGTAAGTTTTGTCTATTTGCTTCAGTTAAGAATGTCCATTGCATTCCGTCAAAGTGCTGACAATACCAAGCCAGAGGGTGCCAAGAGACACATTCCTTGGCTGAAGTTTCTTAGAAAAGTTACCGTTCCTTTAAATTAACATATTAAAGTAAAAGATCACATTATGGTCACATAACATGCGAGAAGAGACCAAGGCTATTAAATGACTTGCATGAGGATCATGCAGAACTCCTCTTTCCAGGAAAGAGTGCTGAGATTGCTATTGGGATGGAGGTAGAGTTCTGGCAGAGAGGAAAAGCATAATAAGTTTTTGGAAAGGGTGAATCCTAAAGGTATATGAGCCCTAGGAAAGATGTGGAAACCTACCAATGCTCTCTGTGGCACAAACTATTCTACTGATGTAGAATGGAGGCTGAAGGTCACTAATTCATGTGTAGTAAGCAAAACCTCACGTTTAGTATGCATTCTATGTATATTTGATGGTATTTGAAATGTTATTTATTAGCCAGAAGAATGCTTTCAGTGTTTCTTTTTTCTATACTGACCTTGCTGTGCTCTAGAGAGCAATATGTACAGGTCAACTGGAACCAGTTGGAATACTGTCTTTTTAGAGAAGGCAATGCCCAGATACTCTCACTGTTATATTGCAGAGTACTGTAGTGTGCAAGCAAGCTTGGGGATAACGAAGTACTTACTACCCAGTATGAGTAAAGATGGCAGAATTGCAATCGTAGTAGTCAACAAAACACAGACAAGCAATTTCAGCACTGCACACTGACATATTTTGTTTAGGAACCTCTTTAGGGCCTTATTGGGCAAGCTATAGGCAAAGATTTCTGATACAAACACCGCACTTTAGTATCTCAGCTTTCACGACTCTTTGATGTCATCTACTAAGAAAGCAATGATTTATTATGTTCTGTTCAAAAAACTGTTCCCAATTGAAAGAACAAGCTTTAATTTCTATTCCCAGGTAAGCAGAAGGTAAGCATGATGGAGATAAAGAGCACAGTAGATTTTTAGATGATGTGCCAACTGGCTTTCTGTGTAGTTTCTAGCACTGCAGAGGTCCAATCACTAATGCTTTATGCTGGTAGCTGAGTTTTTTTATATTACCATTCTAAGTTCCCTTCTTTCTTTTGGGTCTGGACTCTAATTTTACAACCTGCCTTGCTCATTTCTGCACTAACAGAAGAGCAGGCCAGAGAATTAACTGTAATCTAGTCACAGTTCCCTCCATTTGCTCTGTACTCTGGAGGGAGGAATGCATCCTGTCCATTAAACTCTTTACTGCTTCTTGAAAAATATACAAAAACTGCTTTGGGTTTACTTTCAAGTGTCAGAGAAGACTCCATTTTTCTCCTAGTTGCAGTTGGTCCTTAACCTGAACAGCAGACCTGGGGAATCCTGCAGAGATATAGTCTGTGAAAGCCTTGTTCTTGATGGTGAATCTCTGCTCTAGGTCATGCTGCATCCAGCTTACTCTCATTTGCATAAACACATGAAATGCAATTAGGGCTGTCAAGTTTCCTTGTAGTTTAGCCAGGCACTGTTGTGTAGGTGGCAATCTAAATGTTGTCATAGACATAAGCTATTTTAGTCAAGATCAGTTATGAAATCGTACAGATGTTTGAAAGGTCTGAAAACTGCTGACTAGTGAATTGCAGAAGAGTGATATTGCAGCATTAATAGGGACTGGAGTCTAGGATTAGACACTAAAAAAGAATTTAAGTAGCTACTAAGGGCTTGATTCAATATCTGTAGAAGGCTTTTGGGATTCTTACATAACTTAATTCAGTAAGAAAGATGCATAGCTTACAAATGATGTATCTGACACAATAAAGTTGTGGCTAAACCTTTTCCACATGTCCTAAAAACATTGTTAATGCATACTGTTATTTCTTCCTCACAGTTTGGGCACTGAAAGCAATATATTGCTTCAGTAAGAGTAATCAATTTCAGAAATGCAGTAGCTTTCATATCTTTCTGAAAATAATGATAACAGTTTTAAATAGTATCCATCATTCTTACAAGTGATTAAACTTTTAAAAAAATTTCCTTGGAAAGTTGTAAGCTCTGGGGTCAAAGTATTGCCTGAATAATATAATTCCAAATATTTTGTTTGTAGTGAATAAAAATTGCCCAAACAATTCCCCCTTAAAAATAAGATGAGAGTTTCTCCCATGTCCCCTCCCTTCCTATTGCCAGCCCCTAAAAATGAAACCTTGAAGGCATTGGCACAGTTGTCTTAAGTTAAAAGTACAAGTGACATAAATATGAAAACTAGCAATTCTACTTCACCACAACACAGAAAATAATCAACTGGAAATGCAACTAATCAAAATACTACTCTCTTAAATCATAAATATAATTTCTTAACATGTTTTTTGTCTGAAAGCCCATATAATTTAATTATTAGTATTTTTATAACAACTCCTAGAATTCCAATCAAAGGTCAGTTCTGGACAGGTTTTAGGCTGAAGTCGTGACAATTGCTTGGACAATAAATTAATTAGACAATGAATTGCCTGGTAAATAAATCAGAATGTATTTTGGTAGTTTTTCAGTATAGTTTTATTAGTAGTATAACTAAGGAACACACACCCCCCTTCCACCCTGGTTTGGCAGAATCCCTAATTTGAGTGGCTTTTGGAAATGCAAATTGGCAAACATGGAGTTAAATCTTAATTGATGTCCTCCAACATCTCTTATGACCCATTGTTGCTGAAAGGAAGAAGAGTGGTGCTTTAAAGGCTGAATAAAATCCTTCAGTCAGATACTACAGATTATTTTCAGACTGAGATGCATTAAGTAGGGCCACAAGTGATTTAATACACACCAGATTTTAAAATGAAAAATTTTATCTCAGCAGTGTTTATATATATTTGTTTACAAATTTAGCATTAAGATATGGGAAAACATGCCAGTGTAGAAGATTTTTATGGGAGTTTGTCAACTCCAGAGGCAAAGCAATATCAAACGTGTATGTTTTTCTTTTCATCTTTGGACCTGCTCTGTCATCATCTCCCCCATGTTTCAGTACTTTCCTCTGTATGTAGTCTCCATCAGTTTCACTTACTGAGTAAAGCAATATGCAAAATTAGAAAATGGTATTTGGATCAAACATTTCAAAATAGCAGAAATTTTTTAGGGTTACTCTAGTGAAAATTGATCTTTCAGATGGGACATGCTGGTTTTATGCCAGAGAACAATATGTCTTTAAACACCTTCTCCACTCGTATTCAATATTTCTAGATTACTTTTTTGTCATTTCCTTTCTGTTATTTACCTGATAGCTATTTGTTGCACTTGGAGCAACACTATGAAGTCTGAAGGCCAAGCAGGAGCCCAAATATAAACAGTATTGTTGGTAAAAGATTCAAATGGATTTTACTGGACTGGGCAAGCAAATGGGAGAGGGCAAGAGAATGTTTGTGAGTATTTTTAGGCAACAGCTCCCGTTTCCACAACCATGAAGCAGCCATGTTGTATTAGAAGCATTTCAGCACCAGCAAAAGTTTTCATTGGCTAATCATAATGGGTATGTGTAAGGGTGTGCAATCCTTCCTGCACTAATGTGCAGTTAATGCTTCCTGGGAATATTAGCGATTGTAACAATTTTTTTAATTTTTTTTTTTTTTTAATTAAAAGGAAAAAGCAAGAAAGATGCCATGGTAATATAACTTAAAAACCAGTACATTTTTCTAGAAGAAAGGCTGCAAAGTATGAAGGTGGTAATTTTTTTTACTTTGAACATAGACATTAAATTTTTTTTTCAAGAATTGTAATTCACATTTGGCCTATTGCCAAAGAACTGAACTTTATCACCCAGTCTTGGCATGTGCAGATAGATGGCCCCTTCTGTCTCTTTTGCCAGTTATTGCTTATGTTGCCAGGAAATCTTAATCATGCTGCTTGGAAGTGGCTGCTGGCCCATCCACCTGCTGCCAAGCTATTCCACTGTATAAGGAGTCCAAGTTAGCTTCAGCAAACAGTCTCTTAGCTCTAGCTAACATATAGGAAAAAGGTCACTGTGCTAAGGCCACCCTAGGGGACCATATGGTGTTATGAGCTACATCATCAATATTGCACTACTGTTGATGCAACCCTATTACTAACCCTGAAGCTCCACATGGATTGGGCATAACTATGTTTTCCAAAATGAAATGTGCGATATAAACCTAGAGTGAACCATAAAATAAGCAGAAAAGAAAAATGTTCTCTTTAATAATGAATGTTTTTATTGGTAGTTATTTTCCATTAAAACTATACATATATATTAATGAAAAACTATAACCTTCCCTAGTTTGAGAGAAAAAGGAAGGAAATCAGTTAAGCGATTAGATTGCACTGCCACATTATCAAGAAATGTTTTGTATGTTCAAGTTTCTCAAGTGTCATATGAGTTCAACCACTATTCATACAGTAGTGGTCAGTAGACTGTAATGCCTAAGTCAAGTGAATTACAATTCTCTAGTGAATTTAATCTCCTCATTAAGATGTTCAGTCACTTGCATTAGTAGAAATATTGAAACTTGTTTCATGCATGGATAGTTCCTTTGTCAATTGAGTTCCCATTATTGTCTCTTCATGGGAAAAAGCAAATGGTCTTCAATTAGACTACAGTTATATTTTGGACTCTGTGGTGAAAATTTATGTCTGAAATAATATTTGTAGATTTTTGCAGGTGCCGAAAGGAAGAATAACTGTTTTAGATTATAGAAATTTTGATAGAATTCTAAGACTCCTGAGAGCATTGCAAATGCTGTGTACACACACAGTATTTCTGAAACACAGCCACTCAGAATATGGCAGCAAATACATTTGTAGAATTTTTCCTAATAATAGCATAATATAGATCATTAGTGTAACTGGTTAGTACCCTAACATCTGAACTTTCAACTTCCAGGAGTTCTTGGACCACTATTTCAGCATGTCATAAAATTTAGCTCCTCAATCCCTGTTTAAATGGTCTACCTAGAAGTGACCTGAGTTTCAAGGTCAGTGGTGATGCACAAACTCCACTGAAGTAAATTAGAAATACTCTAATGTTTTTTAGTCTTGTTTTCATAGGCTGTAATCATGGTATATTTGCGCATATGATGAAGAGAGAGAGAAAGAGAATAATTCCCTTCAGTAATTTTTTGAGCCAATTTAAATCCAACTTTATAGAGAGAAAGAGGTATCAAATAATAAATTCCTACATGTTTTCTGAAAATCAACAGCTGGATAGAGAAGAAAGACCCTTGTCGTAACACATTTGGTATTGCATTAACATAGGGTTCAGGTAAGCATTTAATTCTAGCACCTTGCTTATCTATAAAGCTTAGCTGTACCTTGCATTCTGGCTGTCATTTGGAGACAACCAACTGCTCATCAGACAGGGAAACTCATAGAGGCTGGCTTGTGCTTGAGTTCAACTCCTGCAGGCATCGTGGATGCAATTAGCTCAAAGCATTTTGTCCTGGAATTTGATCTTGTTTGAGCACTGATACCAAACACAGGAGAGTAGTAGTTTCCCACTTGATGCAGCGAGCAGCCCTGGGCCAGCCACTACCTGATCTATGAGCCTGTCTGCACTAGCTCGTCAATGGACACAAGCATACCCCTGAAACAGTCACAGCACGTACGCAGAGCAAGGCAAAAAAGGCTACAAACATGAGGAGGTGACAGTAGCGCAGGGCTGGGGAGAGAGACCATGGAGTGGATCTCAGACTGAGGAGCGTCCTGGCAAGGGTTGTATAAGGTATTTGAGGAAGCTAGAGTGTGCTGGAACATCCATGGGTACCATGGGGGGCACTAAGTCATGGGGTAATTCAGGAATATAGACATGCTGTAGAGATGGGGTGAAGGGACTGAGAACCTTAGGACAGGAATGTCATGCAAGCACAGCTGGAGTTTGGGACATGAGGAGTTTAGGATACATAGGATCTAAGTGACTGGAAACTGAACTTAGTTCACAACTAATAGCGCACAACTTATGAGATACTTAATTTGTCTACCTGAGGAGAGTGAAAGGCTGAGTGTGTTCCAGTTGAGTTTGAACGTTAGTTAGTTTGAACATTGAGTTAGACGTTTTAGCCAAGGAGTTTCAATCACAGGAACAGATTACTGCGCCATTCTGTTCCATGAAAGAAATTGAGTTTGATATTTTAGCTTTCTGTCTATGCTGGAAAATTGTAATTTTCTCTCAAACTAGAAGTAAGACTGGATTACTAGTATCCTGTGAGCTTGTTGGCCTTAGTCTGTGTTCTGTCATTTATTATAAACCCAAATCACACAGAATTAATGGAAGGTTAAGGCACAGATTGTTATTACACTGAGTATGCTTCAAGGAATTAAAAGGAAGGTCTTCTCTACATTTTTAGTATTTATTGTAGACTTTAAAGAAATGTTACATAGTAAAAGTGATATTCACCTTCAATGTCAAAGGTAACCACCTCATCATCTTAGCTGACTTTATTTCTGTATCTCTGCAGTTTAAATGGCCTTTGAATCTTCTATGGGTTTTGCATTTCTAATAGTTTTTCAGCTTCAAGTAGAAATTATTTTAGTAGTTTTTCAGATCTGATATGTTATACTCCATGCACACTGCATTTTACTGAGGAATTTTATCTAGGCTTTGGAGGATTTGATATACCCAATGCATCTTTTATGTCTCCATAATACAATTGAGGAATAAAAAAAACATAACAGCTATTCAAATTTCTGTATTATCCATTCCCATGGTCTATGTTGCAATTTTAAGGTGTTAGCACTGTAATACTTAAAACATAGCAGAATTGGATGACAACTAAGATGTTACCTTCTCTTTTGGGCAAAAAAAGTCTGGCTCGACTGTCAAGTAAAAAGTGCTAGCTCAACAACATGCATTTTCATGTCAACTACTGTATAATTCTGCTCTGCACAACGAAGTGGAAAAATGGAATATATTCCCACCTAATTTTTGTTTCCAGAAGAAAAATCAAAATAAATAAGAGCTTATGCTGAAGTATTTTTCACATGCTTTTAGAAAGAATCATCTTGGCTCAACTTCAGGGGTGTTATTTTTAGGTGCTTATTTCTGGTCTTTTTCTGGGATGCTGCTTTTAGATAATGAACTCTTGCCAAAAAATGCCAAACTTATTTCCTGCTATATAAATATACAAGAAAACCATGGCATTTCAGAAACACTCCGTGGCTTTTTAAGAATAACCTCTCTGTGTTTTAAATGTGATGTTGCGTTTGCTTGGTAATGCAGTCCATCTTATTCTACATAATTAAGTATAAAATAAGAACCTATTATATGTATTTATGTACATAACTCAAACAAAAGGATTTACATACACCTATCTACAGTGATTTACCTGCTGCAGTCTAATTCCTACCAATTCTTTTCTTCTGTAATGTGATTTCTTTTACTGTGTAGGTGGATAGAATGATCCAGAGAAAATTGAAGCAGAGAGTTGTTTATTTGCTGGGTACAAATAAATGTGAAGGACTTTCACACAGTGATTGTTCTTTTAGAGGATGGTTCCCTTGTAGGCAATTGCTTGTGCTAAAATTACATGCCAGACGCTCAGCTTTGAGAAGGCTTTCTAGCTCCTTATAGTTGTACAGTTCATGGCTGCAGTTCCTGCTAAAGCAAGAACAAGCAAGCTCCAAGGTAGAAGGATAAAATATATACTATGCTCACTGAAAGCTGTCTCCACTTGACAGTGTTAAAAGGGTTCTCATGTAGGCCTAAAAACTTCACTGGCCTTCCTTGGAGAGGACTAATGCTTTATTGCCATTTGCATACGCCATTGCGGCAAACAGATTTGCCTCACTGAGAAGTGAAATGAGGAAAACGACTCCTTGAGGTTACTAGGTGTGGCAAACACACTGGAGCTGATTTGGGGAAAGACAGAACTAGCTGAGCTATACTGATGAATTAAATGGTAACAGAAATAAGGCAAAGTTTCGAGAACAGGGAATTACATTATCTTCTGGACAAAGCTGGTGTGGCTGAGCTTGGATTGGGGAAGGAGAACAAGGGAGTGAAAGGTGCAGAAATAGACATTAATGTAAATGGATGGTTGGAATTAGAGTTGCACCGATTTAAAACTGACAGGAGATGAGGGTCTGAATATAACATAATAGAATATCAGAGCCCTTAACCTTGTAACTGCTCTCTGTAGCAGATCTAGTTAGGTTGTGGATAGCCTCTAGAAGAAAACACAGTAGCCTTTTTTGCGTTTTTAGAAATGTACCTGCTCAGCTTCTTAAATCAGCCTCTCGCTTCAACAGTGCTAATGCTGCTAGTGCTAATATGACACGTGACCTATCTTTGTGGCCCACAAGCAAGGTTTTAAGCTGCAGAAGCAATGAGCAAACAAGTGAAGTCTGTTGATATAGGAGTACTAGGTCATGAGGGGAAAGGGGGATGGAGAGAGTGAAGTGACTGACCTTGCTATAAATGGTGCCACAGATAGTGGGGGTAGGAGAATGTGAGCTGACATCAGCAAGACCTGTGACTGTAAAAGAATGGGGGTGCAGTGACTTCCTCTCTCTGCCTTGTCTTTGTATCTTCAGGTGAACTAAACTTTAAGCACACAGTGGAGTCTGAATATATCTGGGCAAAGATGGTGTGAGAAGCCTCAAACTGAAGTTAGTGCTCTGATTTTTGGTTCTGTCAAAAATACAGAATTTGATCAAGGTTTCTAAATAGCTTGCTAAGGTTCAGCCACTGTTAAGGATGTGCAGGCCTTGCTAAGCCATGCAAACTTATGGCATTAATTGAAATTTACAGTTATCATTGTGTTTTCATTCAAGGATTTTATACTGTTCAAAATCAAACCCAAGGGGAAGTTTAATGTGCAGAATCAAAGAAAGGTTGTCCTGCCTCCTGTAGATTGAAATCACTGTGCCTATTACATATAAAGTGTTTTTATAGCAAATGGTTTCTAAAACTGCTAATACAAATCAACATAAATGCAAAACAGCTACTGAAAGAGGCCGTACTTCTGTGAATGTGCATATCTTGCTTTATTTCCAGCTAAGGAGAAAGCTACATTTATCCCCTCCAGACTTAGAGTATTAGAAATGCAGTTAGATAAGAAGGAAAACTAATGCTTCATATGTATGGCTCAACAATGAACGAAAACATGGAATTGTCTTTGTCAATCACATTACAGAGGTTTGAAGAAATGCAGTTGTGTGATGCACTGACATACTCAACAGTCACACAGATACTGACATAATGTGCAGTGTCACAAATGCATAGAAAATGGTTGTACAACCATGTAAATGATAAAGATCCTCCACAGTACTTCTCTACAAACATACTGCAGGTGTATCTCTTTCACTCAAAGATATTCATCACACTTGAGGTGAAAGGCAGCCTACATTAGGCAACTCAGAAAACGAAAGCTTAAACACTGTCAAATAGCTAGGAATTTTTATTCATAGTAGGAGACTGAATCTGTTTTATAGAATACTTCCAGCCCAAGAAGATTGTAACTGATATCAGTTGAGTGTATATTTTCAAACTAATACATTTTTAAATTAGCTTCAGCAGAAGTTTTGTTAAAGGTCAGATTACCTTAAGTCTATAGTCTCAGAATGTATAGATTTCCACTGAGAAATGTTTGTTGTAATTACAAACAACTACATTTTCCAATAAACATAGACAGTTATAAATGCCACACTTTAAGGGAACATAACACTCAAAAAACCCCCAAATCCCAACATGCTGATGACCAGACAGCCAATACTACTGAATTTTTATAGCATAAACATTTCAAAAAAAGTTCATGTTCACTATTTATGTTTGATAGGATATTACCTTTTTTCTTTCCTCCGTATGTATTTGCTGGGGTGATGATACAAGAAAGCAACAAAAATGAGAGAAGTTGCAAACTTTTCATTTCTTCTTTCTCTGAATGAGAGTTGGGGAATGCACTGCTAAATTCTGCCAAAGATGGGAAAAGGAGAGAATTATCAATCCTTTGCAAGAAATTCTTTGCCCATTAATCATTAACCTTGAATTCTTCTGTCCACCGCTCCAATCTTTCCTTTTATGGAAGTGAAAATGGAATTTGCCTGTTTCCAACCTCTTCTTTTTTATTTTATGCCACCTGTGGCAGAAATAATTTGGAACTGGATCCTCCTACCTTGCTCAACAGTGCTCGGCTCTGAACACAGCGGACCTGAGGGTGTTTGTTCTCTGAAATACTGCTAAAGGCCATGGGTAGCCAGCTCGAATTTGGTTGGTCAACAGCTCAGTTTGAACACATTGCAAAATAACTGCTGAAGGTTAATCTAAATATTCCATTAACATAGACAAATCCTAGTAAGGGAAACATCAAAATTCCACATATAAGAAACACTTCTCTTATTTCAGTAATAAAATTGATACCAGATTTTGGATAATCATAAGATGTTTCCTTTCAAATTAAGTGAACAATTTTTACCACATAAGAAATTTACTAATGAAGCACAATTAACCAACATCTCTCTCCACTTCTGGTAAAACAATCATAAGCAAGTATATGTAGTAAATGTAGGAGTCATTTCAGAGGAAAAGTTACTACTAATATGGTATGTTTTGTATTGGAAATCAAAGCAGAATCTTAGTTACAGCAGTATGTATAAATGCCACAATGAATAGGTGCATACTGCAAAGTGTGATAGGGCAAAATATAACTCTAGGATAGGCAGTATTACCGCTAAGTGGGATCTCACACATGAGCAGGACAAAACACTGTCCTCCAGGCCTTGTTAGCATCAGTCTGGAGCATCATACTTTTCCCACACACGTCAATGTTCTTGAGAAATACCCTAGCTCCTTTGAAAGGAACTAAGTGCCAATTATGATGTAGCCATGGCAGCACAGGCCTTAGCATGGGCTGCAAATTGACCTACATTTTCATTGGATTGCCAGCTTATGTGGGTTAATGTTGCCAACCTCCACCGCTATCTGCACACTTGACCTAGTATATAGTTAGCCAGATAGGTGTATACTATACCTCACTTGTATGCTTTGACAGCATTGCCGAATTTTCCTTAGAAATAGGTCTCTGGCACAGTAAACTTTCTCCCAGGCTCTGAATGATTAAGAAGCCCTCATGTGCTCAAGAAGGGGTGATAGTGTTAAATTCTTTGCTAAACTTAGTTTGTTCAGGATTTGCTGTTAGTAATAGCAAATAGAGACAATATTTTAAGAACTCTAGAACTATCTGTGTCAGACTAATGACTGAAACAGCACTTGTAAACTTGAAAAAGTGTATTTTGGTTATTCAGTGACTCTCAGGTTTTTTATGAAGCCTCTTATCGTAATTACTAAATCTAGAATGTGTGAAATGATAGCCATACCATCCCAGCCTGAGGAATTTGTCATTGTTCTATCATTTTTATAATTAAGAACTATTTTAAAGTGTCCCAGCTAAAAGATGTTTCTTTCTTTTAGAAGACAGTGAGTCTCATAGGACCCATATGCCATAGCAGAACTGGTATGTTAGGCTACAAAAAAAGTATTCTCAGCAGGGAAACTCTGCTGTCATGTTTGATGCATTGTTTTGGCACACAAGAACATGCTTCATGGAGAGTGGCCCATGGTGCTGGATGTTACATGAATAAAGGAGAAAAACACAGATCAATTCCTTTCCCTGCTCACTCCAAAGAGCTTTGAGTCTAGGATGCAGCAGACAGCTAGAAGACTCTGCAAGCAATCTCTAAGGTCATACCAGTCACCACAGCTGGTAGTGATCTTGGCACACCAACATCTAAAGAGTTGTCAAGACTGATTGATCGGAGTGTTTGTGGGTGTGAAAGTATATTAATAAAGAAGGAATACAGAAACTGAAGCAATATGGTCAAATGATTGGCTATAAATACACTTCACAGCAGTATTTTCAATGGATGTGAGCAATAAGAGGATTTGCAGTAATTGAGGCAGGAGACAGAACTTGGACAAGAATTTAGGCTGTGATGGTAGCCAGGAAATGCTGTGTTTTAGCAAAGTTAACACTAGTGGAAATTACTGGTGTGACTTAGCACAGCCTTGCAGTGAACTTAGAAAACTGTAAGCTGAAGATGATGTGAAGATTACAGAACTGACTGACAGGTTGAATGGTGATACAAGCCACAGTAATCAAGAAAGTAGAGAGCGTTTAGGGGAGAAAGATTATAAGCTCTATTTTCTGCAGACAGGAATTGTTCTGGAACAGGACAGTAGATCTGTCAGGTACAGAACAGGCTGTTGGATCTTTGTGAGGAGATTGCCTGGAAAAAAAGACTGTAGGGATCAGCCTTTGGATTTACTTCTCACTAGAGAGCCCATGTAGGAAACCAGAATGGCATTATGAGCGTCTTATGAAGGATTGCTTAAAGTGGTAAGAGGAAAACTGGGAAAAGAATGAGCTGCAAAAAGGAGGAGGAAGCCGCCTTCCTCCCTGCTATCTGCATCACTTTATTTGGCAATCCTGCATCGGTCATTGCTAGTATTAATTTGTCTTTTCAGTGTTGACAGACTATCAGCAATAACAGTGAGAGAGCTAAGCAGTGTTGTGGGAATAATTGTACAGCATTTGAATGAGAGATTCCACAGTGTGTATTCAAGACGAGTTTATGTAGCACAAAATTGCATGCTATGGCACATTAGTCCACAGAGAGCAGACGCAATGGTGTTCTGGAGGAAGGAGCTGCTCCCAATGGCCTCTATAGCATTGTCACACAATGCATTTTCAGAGTGTAGATTTGTCAGTTTTTTTTTCCGTAGGTCTCTTCTCCATTTGATTTACATGAGTAATTCCAATTACCTTTATTATCTAATCATAAAGAAAAGAATGGCTCTCCTGCAATGTAATGAAAGTTAGAGGTAGAAGACTCCTGATAAATAATTTTCCTGTGAATCCAAATATTGAAATCATAACCTTTGCCATCTTCAACATGTTTATCTGGTCACTTGGCGAAGTTACCTGCTTTGCTTGAGCTCTCTCTCAGCTTGGTTAATTGTTATGTTTGTATAGCATATATACATATACACATGTATATGTATAGCATAATACATATATATTCTATGAATATATACCCTAAATTGGTTTAGGAATTAGTTCCTTATATAAAAAGTATAACAAGAAATAGTCTTTGGTACATTATGAGAATAGAAAAAATGGCGACAGGAATTTGTCAGAAAGGACTGTGCAATAGCTACTCAGAGTTACTTGCTGCATGTTGCATCACATACTGAAATGGCTTTTTTCAGCCACATTTGAATCTGTATGAGGTGCAGTGAGTGGGAGCTGCAATATTCTGAAAGTCATTGCGGAAAAAAGAGGATCCTTTGGAAAAAAGAGGATGCTCTGGGTCTTAATATTAGTCCACTGGTCAATCACAGAGAATGCTGTCTGAATTAAACTGGATACTTCTGAGACACTAATAGTTGTTTGCTGGTCTGCCAGGGCAATATGAACTGTAAGACTGCTCTGCTACAGTTCTGTACCACTGGCAATGACAAAATTTCCAACAGCTGAATGCAACACAGGTACTAGAAAATCAGGGAAGAAAAATCTCAGGGACTATAAAGAAAGCTAAGAGATTGATGTAGGAAAATGACACCTGGAATGTGGAAGCTACACTGTGTCCTGATGTGACTTTCAAGAGTGAGTGGAAGGTTTATTCCTTAGATTTGGGTATGTTTGTTACTCATGCTCCGGGTAAGGCAAGTGGATAGCTTGGTATTTGCAAAAACTTTGATTCTTAAAAAAAGTCTGAAATTAAGTTCTTAAATTTAAGATTTAAATGTTAACCATAGAATTTAAAGAATCCATTAAAAAAATAGTTATTCTTCTACCAAGTGAGTAGATCTGATCTCTCTTTTCCATAACACCCAGTATTTGCACATTACTTCATTTTCCACATTGAAATCACTCATACCTACTGTAGCGATCTGGATTTTTTTTTTTAATACTAAATTTAAAAATAGATAATCCAAACTGCTCTTCTGTGAAACAGATAGAACACATATTTTGTATTGCATGGAGGCTAGTACTTTGCCTACTTTACATAAAATAGAACCTTTTCTTAAACACAAAGCATCCAAAAACAAATTTCTAGCTTATGTTGCTGTGTTTATAGCTAGTTTGCATATACTGTAAGAGGGCTTGATAACCTTCTCTCTTCTGCTAGAGATGCTGCTTGTACAACATATACCCAGGAGGTATACTCTTAATCAGAATCCCCATCTGCTTCTTGGCTAATGTTCCAATTATAGTTAGATTTCTTGCACATATTCACATCTATAATAAAATTGATGGTTTCACTATTGAGAAACAGCATGTGACTAATGGTGCATTGTACCATGTGAGCTTTTGCTTAAATATATCGTTCTAATCCAGTTAAATAAAGGAACACAGAGCAGAAATTTGTCAGCCGTACAGTCCTGGTTTTTTTTCCTGAGACCACACTGTTCATCAAGATGGTTTTCAATCACCTGAAGACCAATAACACTAGCACAAGATGTTCTTTCAGGTTTAGAAGAGATTTTATGGGCCAGAACTTCAGCTGGCATAAATTGGCTTCTGTGCAGCTATAACGATTTTCACCAGCTGAGGATCTACCCTGTGTTCCTATAATTACCCACTGGCATCTGAAAAAAGATTCATGTGATGGTTATGCTAATACATATGAGGTTATAGAGCAAGAAAGTTTTTATGTGGTTGAATTTTTAATGCACTTTTTTAATCCAGAATTTATTCTGTCTGTTTCATCTTTCCTAGGATTTTTTAATATCAATTAACTCTGAAAAGACATTTTTAGATGCATGTCTGTGTGTGGATTCATGGCCTATGTCAAACATACAGCAGCTACACATGAGCCTGAAACTTCCTTTACAGCAGTAGCTATTGAGCCATCAGACTTTTAAGTATTAAATTCACAATTAAATAATTGATCAGCAAACTTTGTTTTCTGATATGAAAGAAAACCACTCATTTGCATAAGCATAGTCTTGTGAAACACGAGTTTCTTCTGCAAGATGCATTTCATACTCTGTAGCCCCTGATAAGGTAGTCTTCTTCCAGGATTCATCACCCAAAATATTGTCTGACTCCTTGGATGCACAGCTGGGACTAGGAGTTGCATTCCTGCAATTTTCAGTTTTCTTGCAGGTTTAACACATTCTGTATATGTGTGCCTTTTAATAATTTTTAAAATACATTCCACTGAATAGTTTGTGTTATAAACAGCTATAAACAAAGAAGAGAACCCAAATACAACTGCCAGGCATAAATATAATTGTACAATAAGTGGGTCATCTGCTCCTACTTCCAACTTAAAAAAAAAAGGCATTTTTTAGCTTGTTTCCTTCAATGTTAGCCTAGTGCTTTTTGTAACAATGCATTACTTGTTTAGTTGCCTTAGAGGAATGCTATTTCTTGGCTTATGTGTCTGTCTGTCTTCCTCATGGGTACACTGTGTTCACTTGGGGTATGTCTGAAAGCTTAACAAATCAGAAAAGCACAGATTAGATAAACCAAATAAAAGGGGAGAAGAAATCCCAATAAATCTGGGCTGTCCATGCTCTTGCATTATGTGTAGAATATTGTATGCTTGTGTATTACTCCTGCCTTAAAATAGGTAAGGAACTGGCCTACTCCCTGACTTTCATTACAATTAGTTCTATTCCTCAGTAGCCTGGGCTAAATTACTGCATGATTATACACTACTGGAGAGGGGATTACAGCTGAAGACTTTTTTTTTCCACCTGCATTCTGTCTTATTTTGGATTTTCATTGTTGTCAGTGCCCTATTTCAGGGATGATTGTATGGCCTGTAAAATTTTGCATTGTATTTGTCATCGTTAAAGCAGATTTTTCATAGTGCTGTGATCTGTGACATGTAGGAAAGCTTCTACAAATCAGGACTGCAGTGTCAATACTGTAAAGAATAGATGTGGTTTTGGAAATGCCAGCACGCCTGCTGAGGACATTTCACTTCACTGGGCTGGGTAAGAAACAGCTAAACATGTGCAACAAACCTCATTGGAAGACTGAGACCCAGCCCAATCTCCTTCCTCGCCCCCCCCCCCGAGGATTGAGCTTTATGGTTTTAAGCAAAAACAACACAAGTGCAATGCCTTTTGAAGCTGCCTTGCTTGTTCGCCTCCCTCACATCAAACAGAAGCACATCTGAAAGAGATGAATACATGGTAAAAACAACAGTGCTCTCTCCCTTCCCTTTCTAGCTGCTGTACTTCGGAGGGAGGCTTTTTAACAACAAATAGAAAGCAGACTTGTTTCAGAAATTGATTGATGGTTCTTATGAATAAAGAAGACAGCAAGAACAAGACAACTAGGGCTTATTGTAGGCAACATATTTGAAGAGGATACACTTGAAAGCACTTAAAACAAAAGGCAGAGAACCATGCCAAAGTAAAGGAACTTGAAAGACATTAAACATTCAAGTGCTCATTGATGATGACTCTTAGGAGTTAACACACTCTTGAGAGCAAAACCTGGATCTCTGTGGAGCTGATGTCACTGAAATTGACTCTTTATGAAAAGGGAAGAACAAACAGACCAGAAAGCTGAAAGAAGAAGAATAGGATTAAAATACACGGAGTAGATGCAAACAAATAGATCTGAACAATGAAACAAAAATCTCTTTGGCAATAAGGAAAACAATGAGCAACACAAACCTGTTATCTGAATAGATAAAAGTCTTAACAGCATAGCCAGACTAATCAGTAGTAAAAAATATTTCCATGCAATCATTTCTTCTGTACCTGCTGACTGCATGATTTTCAACACCTGTGTCTGAAACAAGTGGTTCTGGCCACCAGAGCCAGGAGGCACTTTCAGGGGCAATTCTGAAATTCTAGGTTAATTTAAAAAAAAAAAAAAAAAAGATAGGAGAATAGGAGAAGGGGGGACCTTTCCTTGCAACATCCTTTGTTCCTTTCTCATCTCCCCTCATCCTAGTGTCTCCTTGCTCTGACTCGGGAGCTAGCACGTTTTGGCTTTCTGCACTGAAATATTGTAGTCATTATTAGCGAGTGTAAAGAACGGAAGGATGAGGAAGTATGGCGAGGGAAGCAGACTGTTTGAGGTGGTTAATTATTGACCCCAAATGTTTTGTTTGTTCCAGGGCCTGAAACAGCTCTTGCTAGTCTTAGCAGAACTTAGATACTGGATTGGGTAGACCCTTGGATCTGATGTGTTGTGGCAGTTCCTACATTTCTACAAGATTAGAGAAGATTATAGGATAGAAAATTGGATTACTTGAGGGATGAAGAAGCCTTAAATACTTTGAGCACCAGTTAGGATAAACATACATTTAAAATCTTCTCCAAACTTTCTGAAAATCCAGTCTGAAAAACTGCCTGAAAATATTTTCAAGAGCTTTGCCTTCCGAAAATGTCTGGAGCTAGGCAGAAGAAAGCAGCAGTAAAACAATATTGCAAGTATTTAGCCTTTTTGAACCTTAACATTTCAACTTAGGTTCATGTTCTGTTTGGCATATAGATTTGAAACAGTTTGATCAATCTTAATTGATTTGGGACAAGCAATGTGATCTTTTTAATGGGATTTATATCAGCAGATTTTGTAATCAGTCTCCTGCTTTTATTCGTTGGCAATTCTGTAGGAGTTACAAGGGCATTTGAAAGTTCATTGTGGCTTCTCAGTCTGCTTACTGCTGTAGTGATGGGAGGTGTGGTCCTTGGGATTGGATTTTATCAGGGTTATGCTGGTTGCAAGCTTTTCTGGAAAATGCACAAGCTTATGCTTATTTCCTATGCTAGAATGAACATATCTAAAATTTTCTGCTTTATTTCTAAAGGTAGGGCTGTAAGACTAGCATGCAATTACTTTTTATCCCAAGTGACCGGAAGTGTTCTGCAAATCGACACCATTAAAGAATATGACTGTCAGATTGTAGCTTGTAATAAAGTGTATTATCTGCAGATTATGTTTTAGGACCCTGAGGGAATGTGTAGGAAAAGCTTTTGCCAGGTGTAAGCTATGGATCATTTGTCATTCTCTGGTACTGAAGAATCTCAGACTCCTTCAGGAGCATCAAACTTATTTGAAATTGAAAACTATATACACCTCAGCCACTTAAAATACAAGTTGATATCTTAAAATGAAAAGACCAAATGTGCACCTAGGTAGGAATGTTTAACTGCATTTTTGCATGGCTGGCTGATTAACACACATGCTTAATATACAATAGTGAGTAAAATGTCACAAATTAAGCTGGAGGAGGATGGCCTGGCAGTATCTCCCCACATATGCCCTGTCAGGATAATCCCAGTTTAATTCACAAGAAAACAGCTAAAAAGGCAGAGAAGTCCTTAGACAAAGACTTTGGCAGAACCCTTCAGACAACGGAAGATGCTTCTAACTAGTTTCTAGCTAGTCTGTGCAGTCAGGTTGCCTTCTGCATTTCCATTCCCTCCCTCCTGGCTGCTGGGTGGGGGGATGCTGTTGTTCCCTACAGTCCCACAACAATTTTCTTTATTATTGGAACCAGACTTCATCTAACAAAAGAAAGGACTACGTACAGAAAATGCGTGCCTCGTTCTCCTTGGCAGGGCAGAAGAAGGTAGGAAGGGGTTATTTGGAGAGGTGTGGTGGATATTTTACTGAGTTCATTTGAGAAACAAGTTTCCTAGAGACAGCTATTCCTTTTTGAAGTTTTCCCCCTGTTATGTTGTACTATATAAAATTCAGTGCTAAGTGATCTGCTATTTATTTCAGTGACAATTGTATGTTGGAAATTAGCTTGTTCAGGAAATAATTCAAGCAATGGGGAAGTTCAGCTGTGGTGCTACAGAATGGTAAAAGGATCATTGAATTTGTTCACATAAATAGAAATTAATGTAGCCTACTAGAAAGAATTTAAATACTTATTTCTCTGTTAGTTCTGGAACTGCAAATTTTTGACATCTGGATTAACCATAGGATAATTGATTAAGTACATTGGAATTCCAAAGTCCATAGTTATTGAAATGATCCACAGTAACAAATCAGTACTAGACTTGAAGTGACTGTGACTTCAAACAATTTCTTGGTAGTGTCCTGTAAATACTGATGTTCCACAACTGAAATGAGAAATGGGAAGAGCTGTTAAACACTGAATTTAGCACAGATGTTTCCTGTTATAACAGATCAGTAAAATTTCAGTATTCAATGGGCCTTTAACACCCACCTTCCATCTGTGCTATTCATTTTTAGCATTGTGGAATAGGCCAAAAGAGCAGGCGTGTAATTAAAAAGAAACCCCACCAGGGTGTTTTCTCTGGCTCTGCTTTCTTTTTTTCTAACTGTGTTCCTTCATTTCTACGTGGAAACATTTTATGGGGGGCAACATGGGTAAGACAAAGCTAGTTGTCCTTCTGGGAGTCACACTTATCGCAGCCAAGTGCACTGCAAACAAGCCCTTGAGTGTATGCTACATACATAAGTGCTAATTGAGAAAGTCTGATGATGTCAGTTGCGTAACAATAATATTCTTTGCCAAATGACCAGTTTATGCTTGTGGCTTTTAAATAGCTCTGGTTCAACAAAGTGCTTGAGAACTGCCTTTGAAGAGGAAGCTGAGCAAAGGGCTGAAGGCAAGGTGTGCTGAGTGACTGGATGAGCACTGTGGGAGTAACAAGGTCAATATCCAAGAGAGTTGCCACAGACCCACTCAAATAAAATGGTGGTAAAGCTCATCTTTTAGTAACTTGGTTGGGAGATGAAAGAGAAGGAAGCAAGCATAACATTGGCTCTGGCCATAACATGCATTGCAAACACATACACAATTTACTGTGTAAACCAACTTCTCAAGTTTCTTTCATGCATATTTATTCAGGGCTGAATGTCAGCCTTCATTTTTCACTCACATACATGCAGGTGTTGGATATATGACATTAAAGACCTGGGATTTGGGGATTACTTAAATTTTTATTTTCATTCTGTTTTCTTCTGTACTTCAGTGTGAGTTTGCACTGGAAAAGGAAATTCTGTTTGCAGAAGTCCATAATGCCTTCTGAGACAGAACAACGATACCCAGTACAATGTTAAAAGACAGGGGTATGGTATCCTATAAAAGTGACTTGAGAGTTGAGAAACTTTCTTTAAAGTAAGAGAGAGACTTTAAAAGTTTGGCCTACATGATTATTGAAAAGAATTTTAAAGCCCTGATCAAGAATTACAAGTACCAAGCTAAGTAGTAGATCTTTTTGATGCTACAATTGCACATTTTTACAGTGAGGGGAATACCAGGATTCTGTCATCCGCTGGGGGAAAAATCTTGCTACCCCCAAGTACCTCTGCTTTGGCTTCAGTGCTAAGACTCTATACAGGAGTCAGACCAGGCTGTCATAATGGTTCCTCTCATCCTGAGCAATTCAACCATCTTTCAGAGACAGACCAGGATGTAGTCACAAAATGTGTCTCTAGTGTAAGCTGCGGTTCTTTGATCCTCCCATTCTTCCAAGTGTTAAAGTGCATAAATACAATTTATTTTCAATTCTTGAAGGCTGAGAGTTACTTAAAATCTCTAGGATGTGATTTAATTGAAAAATTACCATCTCATTTTGATATTGGAGTTTTTGTTTTTCTACTAGAGTGTCAGTTAGGTCTTTCTTTTCTGAACGCTAAGAAAGTGTCCCTGGGTATGACCATGGCCCTATCACTGTGGCTGATGCTGGAAAAAGGATAAGGTTAGAGACAGTTAGTTTTCAGTCCTTTTTTGGTCTTCAGGGATTTGATTTATCCAAATACTTTAATTGTAGAGTGATTTCTAAAAAGTTCAATTACGTTTCTTCCTTAAGACTAGGTACATGCTTAAACACTGCTGGCTTTGGATTTCTAAGTAAAGGTCCATTTTTGAGATACAGATTCTGCTGTCAGGTACACTAATGTAATTCAGAGTTGTTTCACCATGGCAGATAGATTTGTATTCATGATGCTGACAGCAGAGGTTGTCCCAGATTTTGATCTAATACTGAGAGGATTCCCTTCATCTCCCTTTGTCTAGTCACTTTGCACAATGTTGTCATAAAGCTGTTGTAGCCAGCAACAGATATACTTTCCTGGTGTGGGATGATTCTGCACCAGTGCAAAGCCATTGGTGCAAGGTGCACTAAGTTTCTGCTATCGTTACCTTTCTTGTAAATCATAGAATCATTTAGGTTGGAAAAGACCTTCAAGATCATCGAGTCCAACCATCAACCATGCCCACTAAACCATGTTCTGAAGTGCCTTGTCTATGCACTTTTTTAATACCATCAGGGGTGGTGACTCAACCACTTCCCTGGGCAGCCTGTTCCAATGCCTGACAACACTTTCAGTAAAGAAATTTTTCCTAATATCCAACCTAAACCTCCCCTGCCGCAACTTGAGGTCATTTCCTCTCGTCCTATCACTAGTTACTTGATAGCAGAGACCAGCACCCACCTCACTACAACCTCCTTTCAGGCAGTTGTAGAGAGCAATAAGGTCTCCCCTCAGCCTCCTTTTCTCCAGACTAAACAACCCAGTTCCCTCAGCCGCTCCTCATAAGACTTGTGCTCTAGACCCTTCACCAGCTTTGTTGTCCTTCTCTGGACACGATCCAGCACCTCAATGTCTTTCCTGTAGCGAGGGGCCCAAAACTGAACACAGTACTCAAGGTGCAGCCTCACCAGTGCCAAGTACAGGGGGACAATCACTCCTCTGCTCCTGCTGGCCACAGTATTTCTGATGCAGGCCAGGATGCCATTGGCCTTCTTGGCCACCTGGGCACACTGCTGGCTCATGTTCAGCCGGCCGTCAACCAGCACCCCCAGGTCTGTTTCTGCCGGGCAGCTTTCCAGCCACTCTTCCCCAAGCCTGTCATGTTGCATGGGGTTGTTGTGACCAAAGTGCAGGACCTGGCACTTGGCCCTGTTGAACCTCATACAATTGGCCTCAGCCCATCAATCCAGCCTGTCCAGATCCCTCCGTAGACCCTTCCTACCCTCGAGCAGATCAACCCTCCCTCCCAACTTGGTGTCATCTGCAAACTTGCTGAGCGTGCACTCAATCCCCTCATCCAGATCATTGATAAAGATATTAAACAGAACTGGCCCCAGTGCTGAGCCCTGGGGAACACCACTTGTGACCTTCCACCAACTGGATTTAAATCCATTCACCACAACCCTCTGGGTTCGTCCATCCAGCCAGTTTTTTACCCAGCGAAGAGTACACTTGTCTAAGCCATAAGCCACCAGCTTCTCAAGGAGTATACCATGAGAGACAGTGTCAAAGGCCTTACTGAAGTCCAGGTAGACAAAATCCACAGCCTTCCCCTCATCCACTAGGCGGGTCACCTGGTCATAGAAGGAGATCAGGTTGATCAAGCAGGACCTGCCTTTCATGAACCCATGCTGACTGGGCCTGATCCCCTGCTTGTCCTGCACATGCCGTGTGAGTGCACTCAAGACAAACTGTTCCATAATCTTTCCTGGTACCAAGGTCAAGCTGACAGGCCTGTAGTTCCCTGGATCCTCCCTCCAACCCTTCTTGTAAAGGGCTGTCACATTGGCAAGCCTCCAGTCATCTGGGATTTCCCCCATTGACCAGGATTGCTGATAAATGATGGAGAGTGGCTTGGCAAGCACCTCCACCAGCTCCCTCAGTACTCTTGGATGGATCCCATCTGG
>JANHGO010000069.1:60356745-60438170 GCA_024606505.1 Aquila spilogaster
AGGAGAGAGGGAAAAGAGGGAAAGAGAGGGAAAGAGGGAGAAGAGGAAAAGATACATCCTTCCTTCCCCGCCCCCTCCCCCTCCCCCCCCTTGGGAATTGAGCTTTATGGTTTTAAGCAAAAACAACACAAGTGCAGTAATGCTGTTTGAAGCTGTGTTTCTTGTTCACCTCCTTCACACCAAACAGAAACACATCTGAAAGAGATGAATGCATGGCAAGAACAGCAATGCTCTCTCTCTTCCCTTACTACTATGCTTAGATGGAGGGAGAGCTTTTGATAACAGATAGAAAGCAGTTCAGAAATTGATTGATGGCTCTTATGAATAAAGAGGACAGCCAGAACAAGACAACTAGGGCTTATTGTAGGCAACATATTTGAAGAGGATACACTTGAAAGCACTTATAGTAAAAGGCAGAGAACCATGCCAAAGCAAAAGAACTTGAAAGACATTAAACATTAATATGCTGATTGATGATGACTCTTAGGAGTTACAAGAGCAAAACCTAGATCTCTGTGAAACTGGTGCCACTGGAATTGAGCCTTCATGAAAAGGGAAGAACAAACAGACAACAAAGGTGAAAGAATAACTGGAATAAAATACACAGAGTAGACATGAACAAATAAATCTGAATAATGAAACAAAAATCCCTTTGAGTCAAAGGAAAAATGATGAGAAAAAAAAAAAAAAAACTGTTATCTGAATAGATACACGTTTTCATAGCACAGACAATTGGTAGTAAAAAACATTTCCAGGCAGTCATTTCTCCTGTATCCACCAACTGCATGATTTTCAGCACCTGTCTCTGTAACAAGTGCTTCTGACCACCGAAGCCAGGAGGCAGCTCCATGGACATTACTAAAGGTTGAAGATTAAAAAAAAATAAAAGAAGAGTGGGGAAGAGGGTCTTTCCTTGAGATAACTTTCATCACCTTCTCTCACTCCAAAGAACCTTCTCTATCTTCACTCTAGTGTCTCCTTGCTCTAACTGAGCACCTAGCATCACTTCGGCTTTTTATTAACAAGTGTGAAGAATGGGGTGGGTGATAAACTAATGGGGGTTATTCTGCTTTGCAAGTTTTCCTGGAAAAGACTCAAACTTACGCTTACTTCTTTTGCTAGCGAAAACATATTTAAACATTTCTGTTGTCTTATTTCTTTTTCTGGCATGGAATCACTTTTTATCCCAAATGACCACAAGTCTTCTGCAAATCAGCACCATTAAAGAATATGACTTTCAAGACTGTAGCTTGTGATAAGCAGAGCATTATCTGCAGGTGATCTTTCAGATGCATAAGGAAGAGTTTAGGAAAAGTTTTGCCAGCTATAAGCTACAGATGACTAGTAATACTCTCACACTATCTCAGACTCTTTCATGAACACTAAATTTATTTAAAATGGATATATATTTATACTCCTCAACAACTTGAAGTACAAATTGACATCTTAAAATGAGAAGACTGAATGTATGTCTAGATAGGAATGGTTGACTATATTTTGCATGGCTGGCTGAGTAATGCATATAGTCAGTATATAAGAGCAAGCAAAATGTCAAAAATGAAGATCCAGCTAAACTGGAGGAGGGTGGCCTGTTGGTTTATTGCCACATATGTCTTGTCAGGATAATCCCAGATCAGTTTACAAGAAGACAGCTCGAAAACCAGATCTCACCTAACCAAGGAAAGGACGATGTACAGAAAATATTTGCCTCATTCTTCTTGGCTGGGCAGAAGGTAGGTAGTGGTTATTTGGAGAGTGGTGGTAGACATTTGAGTCACTTCATGTGACGTAATACAGTAGATATTTTAGTGAGTTCATCTTTCCTAGAGGCAGCTGTTCCTTTTTGAAGATGTCTCCCTGTATGTTGGAATACGTAAGATTCAATGCTCAATGATCTCTCTTTTCAGTGGCACCTGTAGGCTGGAAATCAGCTTGCTCAAGAGACCAGTTCAAGTGACAGGGAAGTTTAGTCATAGTGCCACTGGATGATAAAAGAACTGTTGTCTATTTTCACAGAAATGAATGTAGCCTACTAGAAAGGACTGACATTCTTGTGCCCTCTGAAACTGCAAATCATTGACTTCTGGATTAAACATGGGATATTTGATTAAATGTATTGGCCTTCCAAAGTCCATGCTTGTTGAAATGAAATACTGCAACAGATCAGTGTTAGACTTGAAGTGACTGTGACCATGAATTCAGAAGTGTTCTGTGGATGTTCCACAACTGAAATGGAAAATAGGAAGAGCTCTTGAACACTGAATTTAGCACAGATGTTTCCTGTTACAGCAGATCAGTAAGATACCAGTATTCAGTGGGCCTTTAGCAACCAATCTCCATCTACAGTATTAATTTTTAGCATTTTGGAATAGGACAAAAAAGTAGATGTATAATTAAAAAGAAGTCTCACCAGAGTGTTTTTTTTTATCTCCACTTCCTATTTTTATATGTTATTTAATTTGTATGTGGAAACATTTTATGAGGGTCAACATGGATACGACAAAGCTTGTTCCCCATCTGGGAATCCCATGTTGCAGCCAAGTGCATTGCAAACAAGCCTTGAGCATATGCTACATATATAAGTGCTAATGGAGAAAGGCTGATGATGTCAGTTGCATAACCATAATATCGTATGCCAAATGACCAGTCTGTGCTTTTGTTCAGCAAACTGCTGGGAAGTGCTTTTTTCATTAAAGAGAAAGCTGAGCAAAGGGCTGAAGGCAAACTGTGCTGAGTGACTGTGTGATTGCTGTAGGAATAACACAGGTCTGTAACCTAGATTGTTGCCACAGACTCATATAAAGTGGTGGAAAAGCTCATCTTTCAGTAACCTGGTGGGGAGTTAAAAGAGAAAGGAGCAAGTGTAACAGTGGATCTGCCCATAACATGCATTGTAAATATACACAATTTACTGTGTAAATCAACTCCTCAAGTATCTTTCAGGAATATTTAATTAAACGTCAGCCTTCAATTCTTGCACATAAGTATATATACATACAGGCACTGAATGTATGACTTTAGAGGCTTAGGGATTTGAGTATTCTACTTTTACTTCTGTTTTCTTCCATACTTCAGTGTAAGTTTGTACTAGAAGAGCAATTGTTTTCAGAAGTCCATAATGCCTTCTAAGACAGAACAATATCAAGTATAACATTAAAAGAATTTTAATGTCTTCATCAAGTATTATAAGTTCTAAGCTAAGGAGTAGATTCCTAATGCTAAGACTGCACATTTTTTACAGTGAGGGAAATACCAGAGTCTTGTCATCCACTGGGGGAAAAACTTCACTAACCCCGAGTATATCCACCTTGGCTCTAGTACTAGGACTACCCCCCCCCCTCTACTGAGTAACCTGGGTCTTTTCAGCCTGTGGAAAAGAAGACTGGGGTAGGGGATCTGATAGATGTTTATTAATATCTAAAGGGAAGTGGGAGGCAAATGGGTGAGGCCAGGTTCTTCTCAGTGGTGTGTAGTGATAGGAGAAGGAGTAATGGCCTAAAACTTGAACAAAGGAAGTTCTGTACTAACACGTGGCAGAACTTCTTTATGGGAACGGTGATGGAGCACTGGAACAGGCTGCCCAGAGAGGTTGTGGAGTCTCCTTCTCTGGAGGTATTCAAGACTTGACTGCATGCCCACCTGTGTGACCTATTGTAGGGCACCTGCTTTAGTAGAAGGGTTGGACTCAATGATCTCTTGAGGTCCCTTCCAGTCCCTGCAATTCTGTGATTCTGTGACTCTGCAGCACTTCCTTTCATCTTGAGCACTTCAGCCATTATCCAGATACAGGCCACGTTGTAGTAACAGAATTACTCCATCATGTAAACTGCAGTTCACTGATCCTCACAAATCTTCCAAGTGTTAAATTGCGTTTCCTGCTCTTGAAGGCTGAGTTACTTAAAAGCTCTGGGACATGATTTAATTGGAAAGTCATGACCAATGCATTGTGATTTTGGAAATTTACTTCCTACTAGTGTTGAATTTTGCATGTTTATTTTCCAAACACTAAGAATGTGTCTCTGATTCTGACCATGGCCGTAACACTATGGCTGACAATGGAGAAACGATAAGATTGGAAACATTCAGCTTTCAGTCATTTTTTGGTCTTTATGGATTTGACTCAACCAAATACTTCAATTATGCAGCTATCCCTAGAAATTTCAATTAAATTACTTCCTTAAGAGTAGGCACATGCTTAAAAACTGTTGGTGTATGATTTCTAAGTTAAGGTCCATTTATGAGTTACAGATTCTGCTGTCAGGTACCTTAATGTAATTCAAAGTTGTCTTACCATGGCAGATGGACTTGTATTCACAATGCTCACAGCAGAGATTGTCACAGATTTTGACGTAATACTGAGAGGATCCCCTTCATCTCTCATTGCCAGCCACTTTGCACAATGTTGTCATAATGCTGTTGTGGCTAGTAGAGGACAAATTTTCCTAGCATGGGGTGATTCTGTGCTGGTGCACAATCACCAGTGCAAGGGACTGTAACTTTCTGCTATTGTAGCTTGCTTGTAAATAGCAAAAGGAGAGATGAGTCTAACCTGCTCTCTAGACAGGTGGTTTAAAGACTCAGGCCAGCTACAGAAGATCATCAAGGACTGTTGCTATGCACTTTTTAGAAATATTTGTTAACCATATCATGGCAGTGGGTAGTGTAGCTTTTTGCTTTTTTCTGTCTCTGCTACTCTCTGCTATTGAAAACCATTTGTCTCTTTTGTTATTCATCTTTATCTATTGTTGTCTCCCTTATTTTTTACTTCCTCCCTGGCACTGGTGAGACACAGTCCAAGCTCTCCTGAGTACGAGGTTTTCAAGCCACTCGTAGCACTGTTGACAAGTTAAAAGGAATTCACTTAAAAAAATACTGTATGATGTCCTGTACAGCATCAGGCAAAGCTGGCAAACAGTATCCCCAAGGGAGGTGTGTTTAATGCCACCATGAGTATTGTTTACAGACTGCAAAGAAAAAAAGAGGAAAAGTAACCTTTTGGTTTCTCAAGCTGCTTTTTATGAACTGTTTTGCTGTCTGTTAAGAGATGTCTTCAAACAATCCCACAACACTCAGCATAAAAACATAAACAGTAACATGGTATCTAGTGTTTAAAATATGATGCTAGGATCTAGGTGTTCTGGTTTCTTTCTGCCTCCCAATTTCCTGTTAACTCACAGATAATTAACTTTCTATTTGTTCAGATGTCCCATTGCAAAGGAGAGTTTAATAGTATTTATTTTTCTAGAGTGTGGTGAAGCTGAATGAATCCTCTGTAAATGGCAATGTATTTTCTAGAGAAAAGATGCTCTATAAGTCAAAGTAATAGTTCTGTGTCTAATTGAATGCTTCAGTCTAACAGATGGGAGCAGGGCTAAAGAAAAACGCTGAACATTTTTCCCTTGCATATTTCGGCTATTTTTGTATCTCAGAACTCACTTTGAAATGAATGCCTGTTAAACATACATAAATGTTAACAGAATACATTTTCCCACACACGGTTATATATTCCCACATCAAAAACTTTACAGTTAGTGGTTTTAGACCACACACATTACCAGGGCAGACTACAAATGCAGAGAGGCGGGCAGCCATGCCATGCTCTGTTTGACCGTAGCTCATCTTTGCTTCTTTGCAGTGAGTGGGGCATTGCTTCTTCCTACCCCCTACCTATTGGCATCCTTCTCATTCAACCAGGAAGATTTTTTCCTTCTGGTGAAAACAGTTGTTGACTTTCTTTTGCAGTCTGGTGGGCTTATCAACTTTATGTGGGTTTTGTGTAAATATTGATTGTTGGCTGTGAAGGGTGAGGTCTGCTGTGGCTCCATTCATAGGAGAAGGACACCCACAGTGTCCCCATCACCTGCTGCAGTAGATAACTTGTGTCTTTTTGCTGTTAGAACTGATGCCAAACCCAAGTTGCTTTGCATAGGCTCCCTGCGCCTGCTCTGACTGCTGATTTTGCTCGGGTTCATGTCTCTGCTCTGGTCTTTATTGCAATGCAATCTGCTTTTTTTTTTTTTAATTATTTGTGTAGAGTTTCTTTCTGGGAAGCATAATGGTTGTCTTTCTCAACACCGTAAGAGGTAACATGTTATTCATTGAATAATTTGAGGGGGGAAAGCACAAGTGTTGATCTGGTCAATTATCAAACTGACCAATCAGTTTATGGTAATCAGAACAGTAAGTAATCAGAGTAAGTAGTCTGAAATACATTTAATTTGGAGAAAAAGAAGAGGCCCATGTACAAAGGGCTCATTTATGTAATGCCAGTCTGTCTAAGCCTGTGCTTGCTGTGGCACCATACCTCCATGGCTGCTTGTTCCTTCATTCTACACAATGGCATGAAACCTAGAGCAGCCACTGCTGGCCTGCATTGCCCTCCCATCACCTTTGAGAGCAGCACAGAACTAAGCATCTATCCTTTTCTTCACATATTTTATTAACTTAGCTCAAGTAGGGCTGAGTGCCCTGCTTGCTGTGTCTTCCTTTCTTTTCTCTGTTCTAATTATAAACTCAAATTTTATATATATATATATATTTCCACATTCCATTTGGCATCTTGTACCAACATTTCCTGCAGAGAAAGAGCTCAGGCTATTGGACAGAAACCTTTCTTCTCACATTTCCTCACAGATGGTCCAATCTGCTCCGCATTTTATGCCTGACAGGTAGTTAATCTGGCAGTACAAGAACACACATTTAAAAATGCAAGTTCTGGATCAGTCTCAGGTAAGCACCT
Organism: Aquila spilogaster; assembly: GCA_024606505.1. Taxonomy (NCBI): domain Eukaryota; kingdom Metazoa; phylum Chordata; class Aves; order Accipitriformes; family Accipitridae; genus Aquila; species Aquila spilogaster. The sequence continues at coordinate 60,363,485 of JANHGO010000069.1, forward strand.
CAGCTATCACAGAGTTATAGAATCATTAAGGTTTGAAAAGATCTCTAAGGTCATCTAGTCCAACTGTCCACCTAACACTAATATTGCCCACTAAACCATGTCCCTAAGTACTACATCTACCCTTTCTTTAAACACCTGCAGGGATGATGATTCCACCACCTCTGACGGCAGCCTGTTCCAATGCCACACCACTCTTTCTGAGAGGAAATTCTTCCTAATATCAAATCTGAACCTCCCCTGGTGTAACTTAAGGCCATCACCTTTCATCCTATTGCTGTTACCTGGAAGAAGAGGCTGATTCCCACCTCACCACAACCTCCTTTCAGGGAGTTGTAGAGAGCAATAAAGTCTCCCCTGAGCCTTTTCTTCTCCAGACTGAACAATCCCAGTTCCTTCAGCTACTCCTCATCAGACTTGTGTTCCAGACCTCTCACAGCTTTGTTGCCCTTCTCTGAACACGCTCCAAGGCCTCAATGTCTTTCTTGTACTGAGGGGCCCAAAACTGAACACAGTACTTGAGGTGCAGCCTCACCAGAGCTGAATACAGGGGGAAGATCACCTCCCTAATCCTGCTGGCTACACTATTTCTAATGCAAACCAGGATGCTGTTGGCCTTCTTGGCCACCTGGGCACACTGCTGACTCATGTTCAGCTGAGTGTTGACCAGCACCCCCAGATCCTTTTCCTCCATGCAGATTTCCAGCCACTCTGCCCCCAGCCTGTAGCATTGACTGCATAGGGTTGTTATGACCGAAGTGTAAGACCTGACATTTGATCTGCTGAACTTCATCCTGCTGGCCTCAGACCATTGATTGAACCTGTGGAGGTCCCTCTGTAGGACCACCCTACCCTCAGGCAGATTGACACTGCTCCCCACAACTTGGTGTTGTTTGCAAACTTACTGAGGGTGCACTCAATTCCCTAATCCAAATAATCAACAAAGATATTAAACAGGAAGGGCCCCAGTACAGACCCCTGGTGAACACTGCTCGTGGCTGGTCATCAGCTGGATTTAACTCCATTCACCACCACTCCCTGGGCCTGGCCATCCAGCCTGTTCTTTACCCAGCAAACAGTGTACCAGTCCAAGCCATGGGGTGCCAGTTTCTCCAGGAGAATACTGTGGGAAACAGTGTCAAAGGCTTTGTTGAAGAATAGGTAGACTACGTCAACAGCCTTTCCCTCATCCACCAAACAAGACACCGGTCATAGAAGGAGATAAGGTTGGTCAGGCAGGACCTGCCTTTCATGAAGCTGTGCTGGCTAAGCCTGATCCCCCAGCTGTCCTGCACCTGCCATGTGATCACACTCAAGATGATCTGTTCCATAACCTTCCCTGGCACTGAGGTCAGGCTGACAGGCCTGTAGTTCCCTGGACCTCCTTTACAACCCTTCTTATAGATGAGCATCACATTAGCAAGTCTCCAGATATCTGAGACCTCTCTGGTTGATCAGGACCACACATAAATGGTAGAAAGTGAGTTGAAAATCCCATCCACCAGCTCCCTCAATACCCTTCTGGGGATCCCACAAGTCCCATAGACTTGTGACAGTTTAGGTGGAGTAGAAGATCTTTAACAGTTTTCACCTGAATCATGGTGGGTTTATTCTGATCCCCAGCCCAGACTTCCCAGTCAGGAGGCTGAGCATCCTCAGGATAACTGGTCTGACTTTTAAAAGCCAATGTAAAGAAGGTGTTGAGAACCTCAGCCTTTTCTTTACTCTCAGTGGTCATGTTCCCCATTATGGTTATGTTCTGTAACCTGAAATTGAAGGTATGCAGTAGCATACAAACCATGTTTAATGAGAATGGTACTGCTACCATCACTTATATGTACTTCTGGAGGGAGATCCATGTTTGGTATATATTCAAATATACATGAGGTAAGTGCCTTTTCAAGATAAGGTTGGTGGGAAGTTTAGCATCAGTAGTATAAATTAGGTAAGATAGACATACAATTATCACCACAATGGATGCAGAAAATATATCAGTGGTTTTTTTATTACTTCAGTTCAACAATACTTTGTTGCCCTGCAGTACTGTGGGAACCACAGCTACTACCCTAGGATATGCAATGCAGTGTCTCCCTGAAGACTCCTGCAAAATGCAGCCTTTTCTCCTTTTCCATGGGCTAACCAGAGGTGTACACCTCAGAGAATTTTTGTCTACACAGAAAAATAAAGGTATGTAAGTGCACCTCATCTAGTGTTAAGGTAAATCACTGCAATCAGATATCTATCTGCAGCAGCTGGGGTTCTGTAGCCCTGCCCACGGCTGCAGCTGGAGGGCCCTGCAGAATTAGCTGTGCCTATACAGGTGTACCTTCATGAACTAACAACACCACCTGGCTCCAGAGAGTTGCTCTCCAAGCAGGTCAGGTGTTTCAGGAGGGGCAGCCTGGTCGCTGAATGTGTGGGAGCTTGGGGAAATCTTGTTTTCTTCAGTCTCTGGATAAGAGCACAGAACAGCATGAAGGAGCTGCAGGATCAAGTATTCATAGAGAATTCCTGTGTATTTGTGGCTTAATCTACTGCAAGTGCTAGCATCAGGTAAGAGCTTTATGGATTGGAGGGAAATATACTGAGTTCAGTCATATTTATTTACTGCTGTGAAATTTCTGACAATGTTGTTGCTTGTTGCTTAGCACAGGCAGGCAACTTTGATTGAGTCCTGAGAGTTGGCAGTTTTATGTCATAAACTGTATTCAGATTAGCTGGAAAGGTGATTAAGAGTCTTTTCTATGTGGTTTTTCATGGTGTCTCTCTAAGGATACAATTTAGGAGCTTGCTTTATAGCTTATAATTGATGAAAAATATTTTTGGACAAAAGGAGCATTTGTAGAATGTGTTGATGTGGTATCTAGCATGATAGATCAGAGCTCCTGGGGATCACCTATGCATGAGCAATAATTAACTGACTGTTGTTTCGCATGAGACAGAGTGGATAAGACATTCGGATTTCACAGTTTTTGTTAGTGCTGTAAACCAGGGACAAGTCTGTTTCTTATTTTTTCTTTTTTTAAAAGTGCATATTTTGACTTCTGGGAGTCAGTGAAGAACTCAGTCTTCCTTGGAAATGCAAAGGGAGTATTTTCAGGTGTAATACATATGCTTCAGAAGAGTGACCTCTAAAATCTAGCTGTAACTAGAAATGATTGGTTTGTTGCAGTGTGCTAACACAATGCTTTCAGACCTACGCTAATGGCTTAGGGTAACTTACAAAGAAGTTACAAAAAGTGACTGAGGAAAGCAAGCTCATTCACAGTGGATCTGAATTTACAGCTAATGGACTCTCACATCATCTGAAAACGAGGGGAGTGGAAGTCAAAAAACTGAGAACAATTGCACTAAACAGAACACTTTGGAAAAACCTGGGCAGGGCATTGGGTAAATGCTTTACACTGTACTGTTGTTAGGTCAGACTTTGCTCTGTAATTAAACCATCTTCAACATATTTCTAAAATATCACTGAATTGCATACATGTGTTTCGTGTAATGAACTATGAGAGATTTCATCATGAGAAGGGCAATAAGAATGGATACCATGTTGTGGCTTTGTGTTACTGGTGCATTACACAGGTACATTTCATTATAAATGCAGTTATTTCATTTTGATACAGAAGGCCTAATAAAGAGTACAGAACCATTTGGGCATTTTTTTCTTTATTTTTTAAGAAAAAGTGGTTACTGTGTTTCTAATAATCACATAATTCTGAAAAAAAAAATGTATTTTCCACTCTGTTTTCTCTGGATTAGTGAAATTACAGAAGTTATCGAACTTCAAGTATTTCGGTTTTTAAAATGAGGAAAAAAAAGCAAACTGAATTCTACAATTCTACTTCTTGTGTGACATAACGGTCTCCAAATGGCAGCAAATTCTTCAGAATGCTACCTGGCTTTGCCTGCCCATTCTGTATAGCATTTGTGAAGAGATAAGTTAACACAAAGACTCAAATGAGTAATTTACTGAAGCTTTAAGGCTGAACATTAAGCAGAAGTTTAATGTTGCATTTTTCCACTGCTTTTTGCAGCAGGAATAAGAAATTCAAATCAAGAAATCAGGCTGACATTATGATCATATACCTACGTAAATTTTGAGATGGGCATAGAACTTCTCCATAATTCTTTTAAGTGGAAAAACAGAAGCCTGTAAAAGCTATTAGAAGTGTCCCTAGGGATTCCAGTGAGATGAGGATAATTTTTGTTATGAATTAATCTTAGAAAATTTCACAGTAGTGAGAATCCTGAACATTTAAAGAAATATTGCAACTTTATGAATAGTTCTTAAATGTTCAGACCAGCATACCCCCAGGTCCTGCTTTCAAGGGTTCCAAGTATTCCCAATTTTAATAGAGTTCTAATTCCTTTCCTCTAGAAGTAACCTATTTCAAGATAAGTGGGGCAATAAGTATGGCAATAGGATAATTTCCAGATCAATCATTCTTCATGGGAGGTCTAAATGTTAGGTCTAAACTTATGCCTTTGCTTGTAGTTTTGTTTTTCACTCAGAATTAGGCAGAGTTGGTCCTTCTAAAAGAACTGGTGTTGTTCCTGGATTATTATTTTTTTTAAGCTTTAGTTCCTTTATACTCTTTTTCACTTTTCAAAGGCTTTGTTTCATGCACTGTAATACTTATTCCCTTTAAGAGAAAACAAAATACATAATGAAATTAAGTTCTTACTTGGAATTGTAGGCTATACGTATGTTACCCTTCAGATCTCAGTACAAAAACATCCCGGCTATATCACCAACAGATCTCTTCTGCTGTTGTCCTCAGAGAGCTATTAGGGCTGACATGGAGAGTATCGCATACAGCCAGTCTTCATTATGATTTCTGACAGCATAAGGATGGCACACAGTATTTGATTTGTGTTTTCTTACATTTTGAGTCACACATCCCTCTATTTAGCTGATAAATTGTCAGGGGAGCTATTACTGGAGCTGTCTGGATTACACGGAGATGGTTTCATTTTATAAAACAAAACAGAAAGCAAAAGGAATTGCTTTTGGGAGAATGCGATCTCATTACTTAGAAGAAAAAATTACCTGATGTTAAGTTAAGCACTTGCCAAAACAAATACAGCAGAATATGACAACAAAGAATTTAGATAATAACTTGAAAATAAGGATTTAGACAATGCTAGCTCATTCATTCGGTGCATGTGATTAGCTAACTCAGAGCTGCGATTTTACATTAAGCACTTGGCTGCATTGTGAAAGCAACTAGTAATGGATTACAGGGCCTAGTTACTATGGCCATGATAACAGCTGATGTTGTTTAATGTCAGCTGTTTCCTAATGTACTGTCTAAGGAAAGTTTAATTGTAAAATGGCCATGTATACCAGCACTTCTGAAAGAAAGGATTTCCCTACAAGGCTGTTTGGTTTTGCTGGTGCCCATGAATAGGACTGCTGCTCTGCTGTTAAGAAAGTAGTTTCTGGATTTTACCCAGGGAAAGTGGGTGCAAGGAAGAAAGCCCTCTGAAAATCTGACTTTTAATGAATTGACCTTGTATCGCACGGAATGAACTCAACAGGCAATTGGAGACCGAAAAGGTATCCAGCCAGATGCAGCAGTACCTCAGTGTTTACTGATTCTGGAATGGTGGCACCTCTGGGGCAGGCCCTGGAGATGCAGCTCACAGCACAGGTGATCCCTGACTGTCTAAGCTAGTTCAGCTGTGTGCAGCTCCACTTACCTCCTTTGCAAGCAGCAGCAAATGCCATTATGATCCTTCCCTGGAACAGAGAGACTCTTGAGGAAAATAATTATCAGTCCCAGAAGAATGTGAATAAAATTCCTTAAAAATTTGGGCTGCCCAAGGAGGAACTACTGCAATATATGTAGTCTGTAAATATATTAGAAGTGTATGAGCTGCTGTGGTTAGTACGATGCCTTCTGGGAAATAAGTTTCATTTTCTAATTTCTTTGAAGATCTGTTGTACTGTTTGAGTGACAGACACTCAAATCTATAGGAAATGGAAAATTTCAGGAGGGGATATTTTCATTTTCCCTGGGCAGACACTGTGGTCACCTGAAGAAATCCTCCTACTCCTCCTCCTCTGGCGATGGCAAATCGGATGGCCTTTTAAAAATTCCATAAATAGTACTTGTGCAAGTAGCAGGGAATTCTCATGGTGAACTTTCTTGATTACTATGGTGTAACAATATTAAGCTTAGGCAACATAAGCATTCTATCTTTTAACTGTTAACTTTAAACTGGAGAAGCACCCTTTGTCAGTCAATGCTTCTTGGTCTTTGTTCCGTCAGCCTTTGAAGCAACAGAATGTGTTTGCTTTCTGTATAGATCAGGATCAGACTTAAACACGTGGGGCAACTTGCACATAGAATTTGAAGTTAAGATTAGATATACAAAGGATGTTACAATGAACTGTGGTAAAATTAAAAATCAGTACAAAGCTGAAGTTTACTGCCAGTACTGTTCTGGCAGATCAAAGCTATGCTAATGTGATCTAGGGTTACTTTAATATTTTGCAGCCTCTCATTGCCTCAGTACATGTTCTAAGCATGCATATCACTCACTTTTATTATAAATACCTGCAAAAGCCTTCTGTTTTGTATTGCCTTCCTGTGCTAGAAAGTCACTGAGATTTTAAATCTCCCATTGCTTACTCCAGTTTCTTATATTTGATTAAAGAAATATCTTGGTCATATCTCATAACATGCAGTACTTCCTCAATAACCAGATTGCTTTAAGGAAGGATATTTTTCACCTGGCTCATGAAATTGTATCCCAGTTATTTCCCTGGTCTTCTTTGTATGTTATGTATGGAAGGTTGGCTACATATTAATAACTACTGCACAGCATGATGGAAAGCTTTGAAAGGGGATTTTGTCTTTACAGATGGATGTGTAGAGTCTCTGCAGTCTTCCTGAAAAATGTATTGTGCAGCTTTTTATTCTGTGTGCAGGAAGAGGTGTGTATATAGTCTAAATATAATTATGGGTCAGGGTGTAAATGTTAGGCTCTGTGAACGCCATGGCTAAGACCAGACCTATCAATTATGTCAGTGGGAGATTACTGCCAAGATCAAATGTAGATTATAGGCCTGGCTAAGTCTGCAGTTATGCAGCTTTGCTGGTGCAGCAGTCTTGACATGCTACCATAGCAAAGAGCATCTTACTAATGTGGATGCAGCATGTTCCAGTCCAAACAAGATTGTTAGTTTAAAACAAATTAAAGCTTTTCTGTGTACAAAGTACAATATAATTATTCCATTTTCTTCTCTTTTTTTTGGCCCCAGTAGAGCATGGGTTTTGTAACTGAGGGAATGTAAGTCATTGAATGTAGAAGAGTACAGCATGTTTGTTACACAAAAGTAGTAGAAAATAGTGATCAAAGAAGGCTGAGACAAACCAGTCAGGGGTGTATTGGCAGCAGAGTGACCAGCTCATCCATCATTCAAATGAAATGGAAAACTTAGGTCCCTGTAATTTGTGGACGTTTTAAACACTTGCATATTTTTACTCAAGTCTGAATGCTATTAGTTTTGGTCTCCTGGCCAAAATCCAAACGGAGTAATTATTCTGCTTACTCCTTTCCTAAATTACAGCAGCAGCTTCACTGGGAACAAATGCGTTCATAATTTGCTGACCTGAACTGCTCTTACATTGTTACGCACTATTAACTGTTGCTGTATTTCAAGCTATGATGGGCTCTGCATTTCTGTGGTGGATCAAATGACATCTGGGCAAAGCATGCACAACTTCTTCGTTGTTTAAAGTCCTTTAGGACAAAAGGTGCTGTATATATTAAAAACTATCATAAAAATTGTTTTAGTGAGGGAAAGACTGCAACAGTGTAAGGTACAAAGCCTGTGCAAATCTCTTGGTCATGTTCTACGCTGTTCAGCTACAGGATTGTTCTCGGTTTCCAGTGCTCTAGTGATAGTATAGCACCTGAACTACTTGACTGTGATGTTTTTAAACTTATGTGCTCAACCACACAGCTGTTTATGAAAAATAGAATAGTCTAAACATAAACAGTGGAAGGAAAAAGTGATTTTTATATGAACCTGTTACAACTATGGGAGAGCTATATGACAAAGGAAAAAAGCATTCCTTCTAATCCACAGAACGCTTGTAGTGACAGGAAGAAAAAGATTTTCACCCAAAGGCCTTGGCTATCGTTAGCTTTTGTCCCTGTGTTGAGAGTAGAAGCTCTGCCTGATCTTATCGTGTAGCCTAAAAGCAGTAATTGTGCTGCAGAGCTGGAGAGTTTTCTTGCTGTACTCTGAGTTCAGCAAGTACAAAGCAGGGCTGGGCTCCCATTCAGCTAAGCGTAAGTGACTGTTTTCTCCTTCACTGTGTAGCAGAGCTACACTCAGGAAAAATCAGTTTGTTTTTTTTTTTTTCCCCAGCACCAAAACTACTGCTAAAACTTATTTTAAATGCCCACAAGTCAGTTCAGTACTTCGCAAAACTGAGAAGACAGGACTTTCTCCAGAGTGCTGCTGAGGTCCTGACCCAGTGGTGTAGTCCAATGGCACCAACAGTCCACATTACTTTAGAGCTCCCCACCACCTCAGAGCAACTGGTTGTACCGTGTTTGTGCTGAGCAGTATCACTAATTTGTGCAGAATATAAAATAGAGACTGTCTGGGTGCAAATGTTTAGCAACAGTAATGCTGTGGAGGTTTGAGTTCTCCAGTTGCTTTGTAGCTCAGTAAGTAGATCTGCCATCTCCAGATCGCAGGTAATGGTTTGAGCAGTAGCCTTTTGGCTGTGCGTTTGTAAAGCACAGCACAAACCTGTTGGGGAAGTGCAGTATTTAGAGATGAGCTAATATATAATACTTTAAAATCCATATATGTGCTTTGGAATAAAAGGGCTGTGGTCAGTGCTGGTGTTCCTGCAGAACTTGGATATGACTATTCCTCAACTATCAGTTGCCGTGTGACTGATAGGAAGTTCTGAAGGCCGTAGTTTTCTTTTCCTAATATTGAAGCATTTATACCATAAATGTTCAATTCACTAGCTGTTATGTGAAATTATTGCTGGGCTTTTATATATTGCTGTGATCTATTATTCATGCTGCTAAGATGTAGTTGTGCTCTTTTGTTTTTCTTTTCTCTCTTATGAAACTGTACTGTAAGTACAGGGTTCTTAACAAACAGGAAAATACTCTTTTCCTCCAAAGTCTCAAATTATGTAATCACTGAAAAAAAAAAGTATACCTACTCTGCATCTTACCAGTCAGAGAGACTGCTGGTCACTGTGCATCGTCTCCTAATCCCTACCAGACCAAAAATGCATTTGGAGAAATCACTTTAAATTCTGCTATGAGTAAGACGGGTTCATTTTTCAGCAGAAGTTATTTACTATGAATAATTTGATTGGCTTTATTTAATTGTTAGTCACAGCATTGACCAATAGTATCACATTTCCTACAGGCTCTGAATATTTTTGAAGGCTTTTATACTGTTAAATGATTAGTTTTCTTTTTCTAACCTCTATTTTAGTCAATCCCAAATATCTGATCCATTGATAGGATGTTGTTTTGTAATTTTAAATATTTAACATATTTAGGATGGTGCCTCAACAGCATTTACCTCTCTCATTTTCGGACATTCTTACTTCTATATTGTGGAAAGAAATTTAAAAGAAAATATAGAAATCTATAAGTAAAAGGAACAGTGAGTACATTACTAACAATTTCAATACAACTATAGATTTTCATTTTGATTTTCATTAGAATATAGACATTTAAATCACTTAGGACAATTAGCAAACCCTGAAATATATTGACCTGAGGATAAGTCACTTGTTTTTGACTTGAAGGACTGGTTAAAACTAGCAGTAGATCTCTAAATCTCTTATATGAACCAACTAGTGTCTTCACAAACATTCTTAGTCACACGTGACAAGGAATCTTTTACCCATGCTGTGTCTTCATTCTAATCACTCTGCAAAACAAACTGCTCAGTAAACCAACTACTCTGTCCAGAATTCAGACCACCACGTATTTCTCATAAGAACAAAAAAAAAAGTGCTTACCCAACTTCGCCTTACTTGTTCCACTTTGACATAAGTGTTTTTTTATAAGAAGAAAATTGAAATGAGACGTTAGTGAGGAGTATCTCCTTAGGAGCAGCGAATAGATATCACAAGTTAACATTTCTTAGTTTTATGTCCTCTTCAGCAGAAGGCACAACTGTCAGATATTTGAGAGGCTGGTTTTGCAAAATTGGCATGTTCTTAGAAAATCTTTCAAAATAAGATAATTGTATACTGCATTCATGTGCCAAAATACACATCCACAATATAAGTAAGACATGTACGCTTAGGCATCCAGTACGGGATCTCAGAGTTGGCTCTTTTTTTTTTTAAACTGTAAAAACACAGGCCTCTATTTTGAACTAAATGCTATTCTCTCTGTAAGACAACCATAACATTTGTGTACCCAAACTTGGCAGAACCAGTTTTCTCAAATTATAGCAAACTATCAGAAAGACAGAAGACAGAAAAGATTTAGGCCCGGATCTTGTCCATTTATAAGTCAAAGGCTGAACTGTCATTCCTTTAAGAGAGACTGGTATTTTGTCTGTAACAGACAGCTACTTGGAAGCTGATTTTGAGCCTAAGTACAGGAATTGTGTGAGAGAGATCAGATTTCCTGTAGATTTCCTGTTATGACCAAGGGTGCATTAGCTGGTGTGCAAATAAAAACATGCATAGTAGTCTTCAATGTCCTGGAGCTCATACAGCAAAACAAGTCCATGCAATAAGATAGAAATTTAGAAGGAAACAGAAATATAAAAATGAAGTTCTAATGTGAGATTTAATTGATTAGATTCAGCGGCAGATATGAAACCGCTGCTCAAGAAAATGCTTGTATGATATGCAGTAACAGCTGGAGTGTGCTTTGGTGCCTCAGCTTCAGTTGTGACTGAGAATATTGTAAGTCTATTTTGCAGGATCTCATGAAGAAATGCTTTGAAAGACATGATTTTGTGGAACCTAATCAACCTAGTCTTAAGACGGAAAGGTTCTACCACATTCATTTTTTTGCTTTCTTCAAGGATGAATTATCACATCTGTGGCTGACATGAGTAATACAGGGGATTTAATACAGAGTATGTTGAAAAAGAGGAATGTGATTCTTTGCATTAGTGAGAATAGAACAGCAGGAGTAAAAATATGCAATGGATAAATATCCATCTTTGAACAGGATACTGAGTGCGATGATTAAAACATGGGATATTTCCTAAAGGATCCGAGAGGTCCTTTTGCTTATCACCCCATCTAACTATGGGATGGCAATATCAATTTTAAAATAATCAGTTGCTTATAAAAGCAAAACTGAAGACAAAGAACTTGCAGAATAGTGCAAACATATCCTATTTTTTAAGATGGTAGTAGAGTTAAATGATCAGTGAAGTCCAGTGTATGTTAACTTAAATGAATACTCCTGTGTTTGTATAAATACATACTGCGTGTATTAAGAGCATGTTCGCAGTAAATGAACTAGAGGATTTTAAGAATTCCAGTTGCTTTCATCTTGGAAGAAAACACTTGAAATGAACCTTGTTGAGAGTTTGAGAGGAAAAAGGGCTTAGCTGAGTGTTACTGAAGAATATGTTTCCTGTTCTAGGGAAACGATACCAAAATGACACTTGGCTAAACAAGGACATTGCCCTTGTTTGCTTTCCCAGGGCATTTTGGTTTTCGGTTTATGTGAGGGAATCCATGGATGTTTAATCACAGTTCTGGAGACTTTGCTCCAGCACAAAATGTTCACCTCTCCAAATTGCAGGCCTGGCATACCAGTTTGTACATCTCTTACGTCCTCCCCCCCATTAAGAACCCAATCACTTTATATTTGCAGAGCAGAGTGTGCTGAAGTCTCAATCTCTGAGGCACTTTAGAACTACAACTCTAGCAGAGTGAGTATTCACTGCAGGTGAGGAGGGACAGAAGACAGAAAAAACAAGAAATGAAGGCCACTCTACTAAGCAGGCACAGTTCTACCTCTCCAGATAACATGACAAGGCAGGAAACTCAGATTTGTCACGGAATTCATATCCATGGATTTTACTCCCCCCTGCACTGCCCTCGTGTGGCCTTAGTTTCAGATCAGAAGCCACAAAAATGACACTACAGGTTTTAGAGCAGGGTAGAGCTAGTGGAATCAGATTTTGGACCCAATTCAGATGCTTAATTCAGGATATTTTAACTAATCCTACTTTTCTGGGCTAAAATATTCCACTGAAGATTAGAATCTGTTATCTGAACAGAACAGTAAGTCTGTTCCTCAACCCCTGTGCTCTGAGAGGAGGTCACGCTGGCTTCTCAATGCTAATTTCTTGCCCTGATTTAGTGTGTGGATTTATGTCTTTTGGTTGCTCTTGTGTGAAATGAGTTGGTGGCTTCTGTCCTATGCATAGAAGATAGGTGTTTATTTCACTGAAATGAGTAACTCCAAGCAAATAGCATGACTGGCACAATCAGATCTCTGTGAAGCACTGAGCAGAAAGGTGAGAACTCTGTGGGTATTGGGAGTGCTCCACTTTCAGTTGGTACTCCTGAATTAAGGCCAAGTTAAAAATCCTCCTAACTACAGACAGAGCTGAATGCTTCACTGACCTGTGAAAGAGTCACCTCCATGCACAGCTCTAAAGTTTCAAGAAGCATAAAGAAAATTCCATGCTACTGGTAGGAGCAAAGTGTTTTTAGTATTGTTCATCAGTCACTATAGGGTGATTATTTTTTCTTTGTGCCCACTCCCAGGCTATGTCTGCCACTTAAAGCTGGCTGTGGTTGTGTGCTGTGTTGCAGGGTATTTCTCTCTTTTTAAAAGACAGTTTCTTGATTCTCAAAGTCACCTCTCCTTCCTGCCTCCTGCTCTTTGCTGTATTGTACTAGATTTCTGCCAAGGTGTAGACCGCGCTTTAGGAGGATTGAGGGCTCATTGACTAGGGTATAACCAAGTGTAACTCTAATAAGCCGGTGCACTGCCACTGGCTTACAGTGAATTGTGCCCTTTAAATATTTCTGTGTCAGTGATTTGCTGGGCAGTATCTTATTTTAACTGCTGGCATAGCTAATACAAAAATGCAGCATAGAAAGGGCAGTCAGCCAGAGCTCTGGGTTCTCTTCCTGGCTTGGCCATGGTCACACTCTGTTTTGCTGTCCATCACATGGGAACAGCAATACTGAAATTCCCTTGTAGAATGCTTGTATAGCTACAATACACTATATAAGAATTAACTGTTATTACTGTAGACTTTGTGAGGCAAATTTTGAATTTTCCATGCAGTGATGGATCATCACATTACCATAAGCATATCTGGATAAATAATTTAAGTGGACAGTAGAAGGCTGTTCTCCCACCATCAAAACGCAACAGGAGGGAACAGATCTTGACAACAGAAGGTTAGAACATCTATTTCACCCTGGTGGGAGTTCATATGCATGTGATCTGAAGAAAAACCTTAAGAGAACCAATAGATAAAAGAAATGAGTTTGTGAAACTGAAATAGGATGAGGCCAGTCAGGCCACATGACCTTGGATGCTTCCTTGAACCCTTTCCTGCATGTCCACGAGTGCCCTTTTCCTTCAGTTCAGGCAGTCTTCTGTTTGGCCAAACACAACAAAGGAAGCAGAAGGAACAAATGTAACTTTTTCATGGGAAACCACAGCCTAATCTTTAACAGGCTGTAGCAACTCAGAACAAAAAGGCTAATGCCTCCATGAACTGGCGGGGTTCTTACATCTTTACAGGAGGTGAAAGGTGCAGTGACTTTGTGGCAACACACCCCGTGTTCTGGCTTCCAGATTCTAATTAAGGAAAGGCAAAAGGTGCTGGTAGAATTTCTTTAGAATCTAGTAATGAAATGTGAAAGAAAATCCCTTTTAGCTATGAGTCATGATTTCTCAGCAGTGCAGCCATTATGGAATAAAATACTACCTAACATGCCCTGATTGTCAGTATGTAGGGCTTAATTAATCACTAAGGAAACATTTTCACAGTCATAAAAATGAAGCTGCAATTATTTGAAGGTGATCTGATAATGACTGCTTTATGGAAAGAAGGTTGGATTTTGACATTTCCCTTCTAGAAGATTTGCAACCTGCAAAGAATATGATTTGCAAATAGCGGCAATATGTACTTTCCAAATGCATTGGGGAAAAAAGACATCTGAAATGCATGGCTGTGAAAACAGATTTTGCAGCTCTTCATTTATTTTGTTCTCTCCAATTTCCTGCAAATTTATTTCCTACATTCACAGCAGTGCTTCCCATCATTGGCCCCAGTCCCCTTTTCCACTAGTGCTCTCAGATGTTCATTGTCTCCTATGCTAAATTAAATGCAGATGACCATAGGTGCTTCTAACGTGCTTGTTCACAGTGAACATCAGCAAACAAGAAAGTGGATTGGCAAAGGTTAACAATCAGCTGGACACACAGACATACAGAGAGAGCTGGCAGCCAAGCATCTGCCCTGCTCAGTGAATGAAAGTATATGGACTGATTCATGAGCTATTGCGGAGATAAAGTATGCAATGAATAAGTTATCACTGCAGAAGGTACAACTCATTCATCACTTGTGGAAATAATCTAGTGGCAGGATGATGAAGAGACTGCCGTGATGTTACCTAGACTTTGTAGGTATTTGTGAATTCTTTCTGCTTGAAGTTGTAGCTTCTTAGGGGATGCATGTAAATGTTTGTGCTTTTATTCCATAGAGACTCCTCTCCTCCCTCCCACAAACCACCGTCAATAAAAAATGTTCAGTTCTAATGAAAGAACTCAACTACCATGTATGAGTTTTAGATGGCATTTTACATACACTAGCAAATTACATCTGTTGATCCACTGTGCATGTTAATGCTGTGATAAAGCCCATCTGCAGTGTATCTGAATGCTGTTTTTGCTGTAAGTACTCTGACAACAAAATTTTGACCACAATGAACCTCTGTTTAACTCTTAACAATCATGGGCTTCGTTATCTATTTGGACTGGATTGTGCCTAAATTTTATTTAGGCTTAAGTTAAAGATCAGAATGGAAATGAGAATTTAAGAAGAAACTTGCAAAGGAAGATTAGTATTTTTATTTATAACAGAAGACATTTAACTCTGCGTTGAGAAAGGGAAGAAAGCAATTTTAAATACAGCTTTCCATGTTATTTTAAACTTGGATCATACTTCTCTAGCCCATCCCCTACTTCTAAAGGAATGTAAATTGCTGCATCGCATTTGGACTCTGCAAGGGAAAACTCTTCTGATTCTGTCTCATCCTACAGAAAATTAACAAAGTAAGAGATGAAATCACTCTAAGCTGCTGACTTGCTGCAGTCCCTTTTCCTGTCCCCCAAAGCAGACTGTTGTGGGCTGGGGTTTATTGAACACAAATGGGAGGTTGGGTAACCCACTTTGCACGAGCTACGTGTTGAGTTTACAGGACAGAAAAGATCTCCAGACATTTCTGTCTTTTGCACTATGGGCCAAGTTTTGCTTAATTTGCCTGGTTAATGTCAGAAACAGCTCAGTTATAACAGTGCAAATTGGATAAGCCCTATTGGCCTCGATGGGATAACTGAATCTAAACCCTTGGTTTAGAATTGCCTTATTGAAACAGTCAGTCTTCTGTCTGCCAGGAACAATTTATATTAAAAAACAAACCCTCACATATGTCAGGATGTGCTCTGGATGGTGTTGTAAATGGATGGAACATCAGATTTAATTTTGTTTTGTACTACAATACTGACAACATATGTGTGGCAGTACTGGGGAAAAAAGCTTTCTCCTCATTATTCTCAGTGTGTTCTGCAGCACACCAGGGCACGTGGGCAAGGAGACTCTTGGAACCACGACAGGGCTGGAAACAATTACCTGAGATGAGGTGTTAAGATGAATACAGTACGCTTTCCTGGTTTTAGTTTGAAGACGAAAGTTTGGGTGTTTTTGTTTTTTTTTCTTTTCCCAAAAAGCGGGAAGATAAATTAGAAAGATTTGCATTTAATGTGAACAGTTCCACGCATCTCCAATTAACAGAAAAAAGCATCAAAATAAATGATGCATCAGCTTAGTCCTGTTCTCGTTATGCATACATCTGAAGTGGAACCAATGCCATTTATGAATAATTTAATTAAAATAATGACAGGTATTATTTTTGTAGCATACAAAACTATAAACATTAATTTAATAAGGTTGAGAATCCTGAAATGCAGTCTTAATTACTAGGAACTTGAATAATCAGCTGAACTGAGGCAGACCAGACAATTAACTTTTCGGAAAGTAGTCTACATCTGCTAGGTTGGAACTAACGTACTAAGTTTGCAGTCATTACTTAGAAGTGCACGATATTTTGGAATAAACCATAAAAGGAGAATAAGATCTCTACGATCTTCATTCTAAGTATTCTATGGCCCTTGAAATTTCTCTTCATGTTTTATGTTTGTTGTCTGCCAGCCCCAGGGCTTAGTACTAATCTCCATGCCAGCTCTCCTTCATGCTCATGGCTAAGCTGTCATCCGGTGAAAGTGCAGACTAAAGAGGATACCTCTGGGTCATCACAGGCATTCGTGTTATATTATCCCTCTCCTGTCTAGACCTACTATATAGGTCTGCCTTGTAATGGGTTAAGTTTCTTACGTCTTGCACCTTCCTGTGAGGCTGATGCAGATCTTCACTGGAGGGGCAGTTATAAATGTTCTGATTTCTACCTCCTTTTCATTGGGAACATTTTATAGCTTCACCCTGGATGTATTTAAGGAAAAGAAACATAATCCTCATACTTTCTGGACAAGCAAGGAAGCTCTTAGAGCATCCTCTTGTAAGAGGGACTCACTCTTTCCTTCGTTAGTATTCCCGTTTGGATATCAGCTTTCTTTAATACTGGTCCCAAAACTATGTAAAGCTTCCTGTTTGGCTGTGAAGGAGAACCATTTTCCAATTAGGTCATGCTTAGCATTGGTGAACTTTTAGTCCAAGTTCAAAGCCAAAAGCATCAAAAAGCTGAGTTATCAGCTTCAGGATAAAATACATGGAGCTTTTAAGCCATGAACGCCTTGCTTGACAGCATCTTTGTTACTTGCAGCAGGCCAAAATTACACCGTCTGCTCTGCAAATGGCACTGCTTTTTTTTTTTTTTTCCTCAGTGTGTTCGTTTCTTTGCTTTTCATTCTCCACTGCTTCATTTCTGACTCATCATATGAACTGAGCAAGAGAAAAATGGGAACTGGTAGCTCAGGCTTCACGTTTTTCATTCAAAGTCACCACACGATCGCAATCAGACAGCATTGCCCGCACGCTCTGAGGGCCCAGCGGTTCCAGTTCTAATATTGTCTCAGTTGTAGCAGAATAGCAAAACAAAGCAGAAGTGATTTTGTAGAGCTAAAATTATTGTCCCAGACTGTGAATGTGCCAGCCAAATGTAGACGATAGCGACACATTCTGAATAAAGAGAGTGATTTAACTTTTGGGTTTTTTTTTCTTTTTTTTTCTGCTGTGTTTTGAGAGCTCAGATTTGGGAATATGGAATAATCACAATTATTAATTTAGGTAAAATATTCATCAGTACCATCAGTTCATATAACAAGAAAGCGATTTGAAATGAGAATGAAATTCAGAGGTTGTGTGCTTTAACCGGTGAAACCCAGACTCGAAAAATAATCTGAATGAAGCGACACCTAGTGGCCACAGGGCGACATGGCTGAAAGCCGGGCAGGAACTGGAGGGAGAGCAAGGCTGCACTGCCTTGAACCTGGGAGGGAAAGTAGCTACAAGGTATAACCAAGAGAAACTGTTATTTTTATTTATTCTTCTTCTTCTTATTTTTTTTAATTTGCAACTTCTGATTGCTTTGGCTGAGCTTTCCAAGAAATGACTGGTAAACCCTGTACAATGAGCCTTAGCCCAGACCTTTTCCTGCGCAGAGTTACTGCAGTCATTGGTGTTCTAATGCCACAGCTCTCTTGGAAGAACTCCTTGTTCACCATTACTTCAAAGTCATCAGTCAGTAGTTCCAGCTTTCCAGGAAGTTTGGTGTGACTTGTTATATGAGCATTCAAATAGCCACCATAACTGTGGGTCAAGGTGTGCTGATTTGTATTTTCAGTCACGTTACAACTAAATGTATAAGAGAGGTACGGATGCATTCTTTTTTTGTGGACACCTTTAGCATGTTGTACACTTCCTTAGCCTTGGCTATGCAGTCTCCCTTTCATCCTGCATTCTTTTGAATCAGATACATAAATATCTTTGACTGCAACATCTGTTCTTTGCTTCTAAACCAGTCTTGGGCTGAGGAGCTGCAGTGATGTAGCTGTGTCTGCCCCTAAGCACTGGCACTTATCTGTGAGTATACTTCATAGAAAGCACCCCGAGTCAGTGCTTCTTGTGATATTTGATGACATTTGTCAGTTCAAATTAATACAGGTGCAGCAATAAATGTAAATGCTACATAACTTTAAACGGGGAACCTGAACATAGCTTTTTAAAAACAGATACTAGCTGGCACTTGTCACCTAGAGCATAGTGTATCTTTTGAATGCAGGGCAAATCATGTTCCAACATGAGAAGTGGTTCCCAAGACAGTCAGTGAAATATTAAAATCAACTTCATTGGGCAAGGACTTTTGATCCCCTATTTTAATTCTGCATTTATTTTTGCCCAGCTCTGTGATTCTGCCTTCTCTTGGATTGACTTTATCTGCAAACCAGGAACAAAATAGCAAAAAAAATATTTCAACATGGATTTCTGGCTGTGTTTTATTAGATCAGGTCTTCCACAATGTTTTGCCATTTTCAGATGGAGAACACCACTAATTGGTTACTATTGGCATGCTTTTTAAAATGGGTTTTCTAGTGACAGGTAATTGAACTGATCATGCACAGGAGATGGAGAAGCTTGTATGCTGCTCTGGTTAAAGGGTTAGAAAATGAAGACGTATTGCTATAACAGTTTCTTCTTTCTTTATTGGAAGTGATGGATTTGGAAAACTTTCGGGGGGAGATTTTTTTATTTCATCATGTCCCATGTGCACAAATGGTATTTGTTAGCCAACACACTTCATGTTTTATGAGATGACACCTGTGCTGTGTAGCCTTTTTTTTTAAACCAGCATAGCCAGACATCTTTCTCAGAACTTGACTGAAGCTGCCAGCACACAGGAGTGATACCAGTACAACTGAGCCATCCGATGCTTCAGACAGTGACTGTTGCTAAGGTCCAGTTCATGTGAGCTCCATGGTTATACACATTATGGCATCAAGCAGCAGATTTGATCAGTCAGAATCAAGTCAACTGTAAACCTTGACTTACGTAGCTATTCTGAAAGACATGTGGGATGGTTGTGCTTCTTTCATCAGATGCGCAGAACGGTACAAGGCTGCCAGGAAGGGGAATGCTTCCTATTTCTGTATTCTGCTGGGTTGTTGGTTTTTTTTTTCTCCTAAGTTTATTAAAAATGTTTTCTGGTTTTGGTAGCATAAATTTTTTCTAATTTTGGCATTTTTTTGTGTGTGTGTATCAAAATTTACCTTTTACTTTTTTATTTTGTATTTTTGTATTCTATATTTTCGTGAAAAATGATAGTTTGTTTTTTTTTTAATGCAAATCCAACTGGAGAGAATATAAGAGAGAGTGACACTTCAAACCATCCAGATTTTAGAGTAGTACAAATTTCAACAATACCTGAAAGGTCTGTTGCTCCTTAGTTTAGATGTACAGTGCCTTTATTTGGTTTTATGTCATTGTGCATTCATCAGCTTTGTGTCTCTTTAGCAAAGGCACCTTAATATCAGTAAGTTACATTTAGCAGGAGCACTGAAGTTTGTGTTGTCAAGGGCAGTTTTGTGCAGCAGATGAACATTCCACTGTTCTTAATCAACTAAAAATATGACTGTAGCTTACTAAATTTGCTGTTAATATATGACAATTTTTGGAGATAGTTTCTATGGAAAAACCCATTAAATGAGCTTTCACACACAAAATTGGATCATGACTTTTGCTGGTTTACATGGTTTGTCTCTTACTTCTAAGAATTATTGCTTCTATAGTAAATTTCAATGAGAAATCAGTAAGATTTGATAATAAGTAAGTTGGAATGATAGAAAATAGATTTGCTTCTCTCTATGGTCAGACAACTGATTTCCTGATAGGCAAATAAAAGCTAACAACGTTTCAGAACTGGCTGATGGGGCTGTATTTATACAAGATTAATCTATGTTGAACTACGTAATTAAATTCAGAGTTTGACTCAGGCTGAAGTGTTTTGTGCAGCTGCAAATCCATGGGGTTTTTGAGAGAAGACTGTAGGAATTGGGAAATTTAGCAAGGCAGAAAACATACCCTTCACTGAAGTGAGAATCCAAGTTGCTTTGAGTTTTGTCTTGAAGGATGAATCCAAGACACACATTGGATTTCATCTCCCCCCACTTCCCCAGCCCCTCTTCCCTCTCTCCCTTCATCTAGAGTAGAATATAAACAGAAAGAAAGACTTCATGTTGTTCCTATGCAAATGATCCAATTCTTCAAGAAGTCTGGGTCAGGATTCTGCTTCTTGGTTCTGGCTCAGTGCTTGGTATGCTTGGGTGCTAGTTGAATCAGCCCCTTGTAATCAGCATTACAAAAATAGGGCAGTGAACTTGGTTTGTAAATATTACCTACACAATACACTATAGTGGTAGCCAGGGAATAACCTAATGCTGGAACACAAAGAAAAGTAAATTTCCAGTTTACTGTAAGTCTTTTCTAGTTTAAAGAAAGACTGAAAACCAGTGCCTACAACTCCATGCAGACTGGTGACTTGCCAGATGGGGCAAATAAGAACATTCTCCCAATTCAGTCTTCAAAATCCTGTGTAAACAAGAGGGAGAAGCAATTTATTGCATTCTGTCTTTAGATAAATGCTCACTTCTCAGATATAACAGTACTGAGTATTTTATTGAAATCTGTAGACATCATCTGGCACCCTCTTTATGTCCATGGTTTTACAAGCTGTTTCCATTACCAAAAGAAATCAATACTGAAGCCAAATAGTTAATTGGTTAAATCCTTTTTATTTTCCAAAAAATATATAGGCAATACACTGTTTCTCTCAACGCAGTAGGGAGATTGCTTATTTATGCTTTTGCAGACACCGCTCTATGAAACGTACAGTGAGGAAGATGATTCTTTCAGTCTCTCTCTATTTTTCTATTGGTTTTTGTTGTCTTTTTTTTTCTTTCAGTTGCATCTAAAACACTAAGGCAAGCAGAGTGCTTTTCAGCCCTATACAGCTTCTAAGAAAAAGACCTATTATTTTCTGCTGTCTTCTGTGAAAGCCAGTTTCCTAGGTGTTCTATATTTTGCACTGAGTACTATTTAGTGATACTTACGGACCGGTAGAAAGCATAACCTCTGCTATTTGTACAATTAATGCAAGGCTTGAAAGTTTGCTGTAAACAGAAGAATGTGATTCTTTTTTTACTTCAGGTTGAGAAAGACTGGACAAAACACTTTCCATCCACAGGCAAAATGATAAGGAAGAACATGCTTCACAAAGTGATAAGTATTATCCAGTGAGTTTCATGGCAGGAAAAGCTGTCTGTAATATAAGGTCCAGGAAACTAGTTGGCTCCGTTGTGAGCTCCTCAGGAAGAAACTGCCCCACGAATTATCCAGGTTGTCACATCAGTCATAGGTCCACTAAAAGAAATTAAATTTCAGGTATGTGGATAAGCTGTACACATTTGAATTTATGTTAACTGGTACCGAGAGTCAACGTTTGTTATTTTCATAGTTTTTCATGACGTTGGCTCACTTACATGGAAGTTGAACCAGTGGAAGAAAGCTAGGAGTTCTCAGTGATCTTCCCAACATCTTATTCTGGACCATGATAAACAGTACTGGACAGCACAAATTATTGGCTACGCTGCAGATAGGAGCATTGACTACAGCACACACAAGCTTTCTGCATAAGCAAACTAAGGAATCCTGAGACTTCTGCACAGGCTAACCACTTGAGTTGCTGGGCTTCCCAAAAGGCTTGCATGGCCTGTGTCACTGTTACTGTTAGCATCTGAGATGGCTGATCCAACAGCAGCTAGATTGCAAGGGCTTCAGTCACTCCTCTTGTTGGCACTGTGGAGGTACTTAGATGGAGCAGCTGCTATTTACCTTCCCCTCCTACCAAGTGCTGCACCACAAAGCGCTTATTAACAACTGCTGGGAGAGAGGGACAGAAGGTCCAGCAAATTAATCATAACTTTAAAGCGTGCTCTCCTCTCTGTGCAATATCTATCTTGTATTTCTTTTCCCTGTTCCAAAATTAGAACAGCTGTATGTGTGAAAAGCCGTCTCCGGGGAACAAACTGATGGGGTTCAGTATTGCTTATTTTTCTAAAATCCTTTCTTATGAGGGGTCATATGTTTCCTGTTTGAAAAAGAAAGAAGAAATCCTGAATGGCTGAGCATTTCTTGTGAGGCAAGTCTGTAAACACTTCCTTAATGATCACAGGGGTGTAATTGCTGTTATGGAGAAGTTAATTTTAGAGTTAAAAGCGAAAAGTCAGTCCATCTCGTTTGACTTCTCAGGGCTTTGTAACCAGCAGAGGCTCAGGTGCCTCTCACAGAAGTAGACTTTTCTTTTTTTTTGGAGTTGCTTTGTAAAGTGGAATAGGCCAAAGCCACTCTGCCAGAGATGTTCTGGACTATAGTCCTTTTTATAAGCTGCTCTTTGAACACGTTCTTACCTCTTCAGCATCCGTGGTGCACCTTTTCTCTGAAATAAGGGCATGTATTTCCCATCCTGGTGAGCAGTGTTGCCCCTCTTTCAGACTACCACCGAAGTGCAGCTCTGTGAGTTGTGCAACTGCAATTCTGCTTTGCAAAATCGGACCAAAATCGCCTGCTTTGATGGGGGGGTTGGACTAGATGATCTCTAG
Source organism: Aquila spilogaster (assembly GCA_024606505.1). NCBI lineage: Eukaryota > Metazoa > Chordata > Aves > Accipitriformes > Accipitridae > Aquila > Aquila spilogaster. The sequence continues at coordinate 60,386,381 of JANHGO010000069.1, forward strand.
AGGTCCCTTTCAACCCCTACAATTCTGTGATTCTGTGACCAAATAAGTACAGTGGTGTTCTTATCCATTCTGGCACCAGGGCTGGCTTTTATTTTTTGAAGCAGTACCTGATGCTCAAGGTAATCTAGGTACTACATAAGATACTTTTTGCTGATTAATAATAATTAATAATAGACTGTGAGATTTCCTAGCTTGCTGTTAAGAAGTGCATTCCCTAGGGTGAAATGGTTGTGTAAGTGCCTTAAAGTTTAGGGACAGCGGAATGTGTTTCAGTAAGCAGAATTTCAAATAACTAATTTGAATTAATTCAGAGGCTATAGTCAGTCCTTTAACCTCTTCTGGAAAGTTCTGTGCATTACCATTCAGCTGATTGATGCTGTGTGGGAGGGAGGGTTTTATTTAGAAAAATGCAGCCAGAGGCTCAGTCCCCTTACTGTTAGGTGTATGCAGCTTTATCTAGGTGAATGGAATGCCGTGCAGGGAGCAAGCTCTTAGACAACTGTAGCTCACGTCATTTCCCAGTCCCTACAGAAACCCCTCTTGTCTTTTGTGTGCGTTTCAGAACAAACAGGAAGAGCAAACAAAATGTACTTTTAACTCTTGAATATAGTCAGTACTTGTTTACAGCAGGAGAAGGCCTGTTCCATGTCACCTAGGCAGAGGTAGCACCCAGTCCTTCACAGATCTGCCACTTCCTGCACTGGTAATCCACAAGAAGCCATACTGCATCACGTTTTCTTACTCCATCTGTGTATTTCAAGTAGAAAACATTTCACTGTAATTAATGTTTCAATGGTCTTGTTGATTTCAATGATTGTTAAATCAGGAGCTTGTTGTGTAATCAAATATGGAGGGAGGATGAGAAGACACATGTTAGATACAATGGTTTTGGCTATAACATAGAGAACGAATAATATTTAAAAAGAAAGTCTGGTTGGCAGTTACATTAGACTATTTTATGGTGCGTTTCTGATTTGGGAACAGAGGAGAGCTTGGCAAGGAAATATTTCATACTGAACCCTGGCAAGCTTGTTCATACATCAAAATGCTGTCTTGTCTGCTTTGCTTTATTTCTGAATTCTGCAGTTGTCAGAAGATGCCCATGTGTGTCTGTGGAATTTAGTCTGTTGTAAGAATGTAGACTGGTCATGTGGAGATGAAATCAGAGGGTTAAAAACTCAACGTATCACGGATACTTGCCACATGCTTAAAACTTTCTCAGTATATATTCAGAAGAGAAAAGTACCCAATTTGCCTTGATATTCCATTCACTTCATACAAGTTTTACAGTAGTGCAACCTTAAAACCATTACTGAGTTTACTCTTGATTTACCATACTGCAAATGAGAACAGAATCGAGTCTAAGTGCTTTTACAGTCTTTCACTGATTCCTCTTAGGTTCGTGAATTAGTTGAAAAGCTATAATCTCAGAAAAATAATAATCACTAACAAAGTCGCTTCAACCTTATGAAGACATTGTTCATAACTTATCTGGCACCCTGGCTAATTTCAGTATAGCTAATACAAATGATCTATACAGAGCTGGAAATGTGGTTTTATTTGAAATCACATTTACGAAAGGTAATATTCGTAACTGTCTTTGCAAATACAGCAAGAGCCCGGTGATAATAAAAGTTTGCCATGCTGTGTTTTTCTAGATGGTTGTAAGCATGTGCTGCATGGAAGGCATTTGTCTCTCAGATATTTTTCTTTTTAATCTCTTAGAGCACCTGAAGAAAAAATTAGTATGAGTGACTCATGAGCCAAATTCACATAAACAGTGTTAAACACCTTCTCATTGGGGAATGGTTTGAAAGTAAGACGGGAGATTTAGGATGGATATCAGAGGGAAATTTCTCACTCAGAGGGTGGTGACGCACTGCAACGGGTTGCCCAGAGAGGTTGTGGATGCCCCATCCCTGGAGGTGTTCAAGGCAAGGCTGAATGTGGCTCTGGGCAGCCTGGTCCAGTGGTTGGCGACTCTGCCCATGGCAGGTGGGTTGAAACTAGATGATCTTTGAGGTCCTTTTCAACCCAGGCCATTCTATGATGTTATGATTTTTCCCTTTATGAACTACTGGCTTGAAGAATATAGCGTTAAAATTATCAGAACTGGTATTTTCAAAATATCAGTACTTTATTGCTATTACACTTACACTTTTATGTTTTTATATGTATGACATACCCTGAAGAAAATCTCCACATTCACATTAAATCGGAGGTTGAAAGAAATAACTTACAGTTCTTTCAAAATCAGTGCAAAACTTCAGAAAAAAAATCCTTCATTAGAATGTCTGTGATTTCACTTCTTAATGTTGTTTGGGGGAGCTCAGATGTACTTTAGGTAGTTCATAGAATCTGAGCTCTAAACAAGCTGCACAGTGCCATTTGAAGATGGATTTAGTGCATAACGTGTCACAAAAAGCCTGGCTGAGGGGAGCAATAAGTTCATGGAGTCTCTGCAGTTCTGCTTTACCATCTGAGTTGCAGGAATGACTGCAGTATATTTCATTCTGAGAGGCAGTGAATAATTGTTCTCTGTATTAGAATTCTGTCTGTACCTTGCTTTTGTAGTGATTTTGTAGGGAGGAATGTTCAACCTTTAGTATCTGGCACATGGCAATGAAAATGATCTGTGTGAGTATTTTAACAGCTTGTGTAGCAGCTGGCAAATGATGTGTAGGCAGGTTTGTTCCCTTGTCTGTGTACATGCTAAATATTTACTGGTGCCCACCTTTAAATATGAAGTAATAATGAAAGTTAAAATAGTAGGAGTTGTAAGGAATAGTATGCTTTTATGTAATATGTGTCTCATATTTCCTTACGCAGTGAGGATACACCTAAAATACTGAGACATGACTTTAAATTTAATCTTCGTTCCCACTCCGTGGGAATCCAAGTGCATTCATAGAAACCAATCACTAAGCATATTTTGTACAACTGCTGGCTGGCCAGTTGTCTATAATTAGCAAAGGGACTGAAAAATGCATCAGCAGTAACAAAAATCTTATCAAATATGTGTACAGATGAACTGTAACCCTCAGCAAATGTGAGTCCTGTAGATAGAAGTTCTTTTCTCCCACATGGACTAAAGGGGAATGATGAAGATAAGTTGTGGTGCATGGTTTTAATGTTTTAGGACGAGTAAGATATGTAGTTAATGGAGTAAAGAGAAGAAAGTAATATCAGAGATACCATGCCTTTAAATTTCATTTATGATGAAATCTTTATGTTTAGGAATAACCTCTCAAATATTTTCAGAGGGGAAAAGAAATTGTTTCCCTAAATACCATCATGAAATAAATCCTTTAAGGGATTATAAATGGAAAATTGTGAAATAAACACTTCAAAATGTACTGTTACAAATCTGTAAGAATTCACCATTTGTTAAGGGATACAGATTTTCTAGTTAGCTTGGTTTTCTGTTTTGTCTGTTTTTGCAAAACATTGAATGCAGGCGTTATTTTCTGAGAGTCCTTCCTAACCGTGGAAATGGGCTTGACCAAGCTGCACCAGGCAGATGTGCTGGTTTCAAACTCAGTTCCCTGTTGTTCCTGAATTGTTATTTGAATTTTCTGCACTGACTTTGGACACTACTTGCCACCTCACAGCTGTCTGGTGACTGCTGGTGTGCTGATGGCACCAGCCACAGTCCCAGCTGTGTTCTGCTTTACTTAGCCAGCTGCTGTGGGTCACAGTCCTGAGTGCACTGCAGTAACAAAGGGAGAAGTACTAGAAAGCTGCTGTGAGAGCTTCAAAAAAGTGTAGGATATTACTAGAAAGCAGCAGGAGAGTTCCTAGAAAGTATCAGAAATACTTCTGGGAGACAGGTGGGAAAGCCATAGGGAATAGCAGGGAAATCCTAGGCATCCGTGAATGAATTGCTAGAAAGCAGATGATGAATTCCTAAAAAGCACTGGGAAAATTTGTGGGAAGCGTGGAACATATTCATTGAAAGCAAAGAAAAAGTTCTTAGAAGTTATGCGAGTATTTCTTGAAAGCAGTGGAAAAACTTCTTAGAAATCAACTGTGTATTTCTGGAAAGCTTTTCTAGAAAACATTGGTAACATTTCTGGAGAACAGAATGTGATTTCCTAAAAAGTCGTGGGCAAAGTGCTAGAATGTGGCGGGGGAATTCCCAGGAAGGGTCAGGAATTTTGCAAAAACACAGTGGTGGATTTCCTAGAAAGCACCAGGGGAAATCTACGTGAGATCTTGAAAATTTCCAGAGTAAGGATTTCCCAGGGAGCTGCAGAAAACGTCCTTGGAAGTGTCAGAAAATACCTGTGCTGGATAAAGATCCAACTGTTTTTATGTATCTCCAGAAAATATTACATACCTTTAAGCACAGTATTTTACTGTGCTTGACAACTATTCTGGCCACATCTCTGCCTTTTACCTGCTGCACTGCAAACGTCCTCTCTTTTGTTGTGAGGAATTGTGATTTCACAGTCAGCAGCTTGTGATTTCAGAGGAAGGAGAAGAAATTGGAACTAATGAACCTCAAGGAAAAAGAAAGAAGTGCTGTCATGCAGATGTTCTTAATAAATGAAGAACAGGGAAGCAGGAAAACAGAATATAGGTTGTCAACAGAGTCGGTTTGCATGAGAAGTGACTGATTCTTAATGAGTAACAGGAATTTATTAAAAACGTTCAGTCCCTTTTTCAGAGTATCCTGGTACATCCTGATACCCTGTGCTAAATGCGTGCCTCATCTGGTCTGGCGTGATTTAAGAGGTGCCAAAATGGGAAGCGCAAATAGGGGCATGAAAGGAAAGATGAATCTTCAAGGCAGTGTCTGCCTAGACCTGCCTCTTTGTACCTGTCTGTACGGAGATTCAGCACCTGCTCTGCCCTCCAGTGTTGGCTGAAACGTGCTTCTCTTTGTTCCTGCGTGGCAAGGTGATCCTGCTGCTTGGGACTGCGACAGCATCCGTGCCGGGCCCTGCTCTTGCTTATGCTCCTCCAAGTGTAAATCTTACCAACTCAGTTTACTTCTGTGGCTGCTTTCCAATTGAATTAGGGCTTGCCATGCACTATGGAGCACTGTGAGATTTGTGAATGAAAAGCACTGAGTGAATACTGGATGGCTAACTAATGAGGTACCTTATTCAGGAAGAATTTTGTTCACGTCTATAGTCTGTGCCTGAGCGGGTCTTGCAGGGTATACTAATGTGAACATTTAATATATACATATTCCTTAGAGAACCTAGTAACCAGATTTTCATGCCAATGACTGATGAAGGTACCACAGGACTTGACCTGGCTGAGGGCATTTAAAATATTGGCTGTGTTGAATAGTTACAAGCCAACAGATGACTCTCTTGGGGCTTATTCCTTTTCGATAGGAAGTTCCTCATTGTAAATGGTTTCCCTGCTTTAAGGCAACAGACTTTTAATTCAGCCTTTATTGCAAATGCATCTGGTTAACGTTAAATTAAAACACCCCAGGAAATCTGTACTTTTCACTCTATTTGCTATTTACGTACAGCATCCACTGCTCCAAAATCAAGTTAATTAGAAACATAGAAAACTCTACTGAGACTGTTCATGCCTGTTTCTCTGTATCTGAGGTCAAGATATTTCAAACCTGATTCTGAACTGTTAATCGTTATTATTCCTTTAAGGCACTCTCCAGACTTCCAGCCTGCAAAATCTTCAGATGGCAGGTACGGGCGCAATCTTTTATGTGGAACCATTTTTCTGAGGGCAGTTCCTATTCAGCAAATCATTTTAAGTAAACTTTTTAAGTCAGTCTGATGTAAAGTTAAACCCATACCTTGTTGACTTGGTGCTTCGGCCAGCTTTTACAAGATTTAAGTAGATTCTAAGGTCAGAATCCACATCTAATGCTGCAAATAGTATGCTGATTTACTCATTTCTGGCCTGAGGAACGTGATTCTCTGAAGAAATGACAATCCACCATGCAGACCTGCTGCCTCTCTGAAATGTTTCAGTGATGTTTTTTACTGACATGAGGCTTTGCAGACTGCTCTCAGGTCTTGTTATAGGACAGGTCTTTTGTGCATGACATGATATTCCCCACTGTAGATCTGCATATCTTTGACAACTCATTTCTCTGGCTGAAATACTTTCAGCACCGTGCAGCCCAGAACTTTGCCCAGAAAACAGCACAAAGGCTAGGGATAGTAACCATGGCTAAAAGAGCTGGGAGGGATGTCTGCTGTGTTCATGTAATGACTGCCAAATCTGATGAGTGCTTCCACAGTGCCTTGTTTCCCTGGATTTGAATGCTCTCTGAGCTTTTCCAAAATACTGAACAGCTTGTGAGCTTTATTTCATTGCATGTAGTGATGATTTAGGGATCACTTTCTTTCTCCATCGCTCTTGAAGACTTTCACTTTGTGAGGCACTTGAGTCCTTTTTGTGACTTGCCTACCACAGTATGGGCAGCCCCAAGATGAAGAGGCACATCTGTGTTTTCTTCTCAGAGGTACTCTCAGATAAAAGGTATGCTTTTGGAAAAAGAATCAGCTCCTGGACTACTTCATTGTTATTTAAAGACTTAACCCTGACTTTTGATGAATTTTTCATTTCAGTCAGTAGTTTGTGTTGTTGTTGGCTTAGATTTCAGAGCAATTTGAGAGTAGACTGCAGGTAATTGTATAGAAATCTAATTCGAACTGTGAAAGTAGATAGAAATTTCTCTCTTCTCTCAAAACTGAATTGCCCATATTTTATAATATATGTGCATCTTTTGCTTTTGTGCTCATAAGAACCTGAACGTTATAATGAAATTATCATCTTGAGAGCATTGAGTATTTTTCCAGATGGGGAAAGAGGAATATGGTATTTGAAAGTGTCTTGAAGGAGATCAAGTATGGTTTACGTATATGTGAGGGAATAAGAAAACAGTGTCAAGATTTTTTGAAACATGTTTCACTGAGAATAAATACACCATGTCATCAGATTCTTATGGATTAATGTTTGTTATAAAGTATAAATTACTTTGAGAGAGCGCTATCTGCTGAAGGTTATCTGATTAAAAAATGATTCTCTGTTTATAATTTTCTGTTTATAATCTGGATTATTAACAGAAGTGCAGGCAATTCCTTTAAATAACAGACTATTCCAAATAATCTGACTGATGTACATTATTCTGATGGACTATTTACTGCTGATGTTGTTGGCTAGGACAGTGAAATTATATAGTCAATATTTTATCTTAGTTGTTGTGATTGTAACTGGCAAATTACTAAAGTATGCAGATATATCTTGTATGGCCAAATCAGAACAGTCTAGGATGAAATGAGTGGTTACGCATCCAAGAAACATGTGAATCCCTCAGTAATTGTGGCTTTATCCTGATGAGTATTGAGAGGGAGAAAGGAGATGTGACCTGGTTCAAAACCCACTGAGAGCCCCCTTCAGTGGGAATCAAGGCCTATATTAATGCACTGCTTTACTTCTTGCAGTACGTATATACCTGGTCAATTAACTCTGACCACAGTTCAAAACTGCAACCACCCAACAGGTTCCAAACTGCTGGGAGGATTTTTCAGGAACTAAAAGTTCCAGTGTGTGCTTTGGATTTGGAGATGTGCTCAGTCCATTTAGCGTGACTCAAGATTTAGAGCATTTTGAAGCATGTTTTCATCTTCTTGTGTGAACTTCAAACCACGTTAAGTTTATTTTTATACATTTACAGAATTCAGAGAATTTTTGAGTATGTTTTCATGCTTTTATGTGTACTTCAAACCACGAATCAGTTTACTTTTAATTGCTGTTATTAAAGCTGAGATGGATTTCTGTGAACATTAGATCAGATTTGAGTTTTAAATCTTTCTATGAACATTATGCAAGAAGAAAAAACAACTTTCTGTAATACAAATATGCTGATTGTATTTTATTTCAGCTATCCTGGGAATTCATTAGTTTCTCATTATATCTTTGGTCTAAACATAATTTTTTGTTAAGTAATTAAGCAATGAACTTGCTATCCTGTTTCTCATAATTGCTTATGTATATGTAAATCTATATTGGTAAATAGTACTGTGCAAACATTGCTCTAAATCATTAGTTGATAAGGAAGAAATTACAGTGACAAGATATTTGTGGTCCCACAAGATCAAATGTTGTTTTGTAGCATCACTAGGCAATGTATTAAGATCATACATCTTATATAGCTTTAAATATTAGTTTATCCAGTTAGCCTATCCCTGCTTGCAGTATAATCATCTCTTCTGATAAGGGTCCTTAGTCATAATGCTCCCAACGTGACCAGGGTAGAGAACATGCAGCCTAAGTTATCTCTTCATACTGTGTAGGTCTACATATTTTTGTTTTATTTGGTCTCTGTAAGTTATTTTCTTTTGTGTGGACAAGGCAGTCAATTCTTGGTCTCATCAATTCACTTTTTGAAATATATCAAGATTTTCTAGTTTCTAGATAGCTTGTATGTAGATCTTTGCATCTTTTCATTTTCTTATCCTCAATGATGTAGTGCTCACACTGTTACCAGATCCGTTTCTGCAGGGCTCGGGTTGTTACGCTGATAGGTCTCTCCCCATGATGCGTGGAAGGATCACACCTTCCTCTAGTGTTTGAAACTCCTTCAAGATACAGAGAAGATACAGAGATGGTGAAGGGAAAAAAATAAGGAAAAGGTCAAAAATCAATGCTTTTTTGTTCCCCCTCCACCCCCAAAGTTCTGAGGAGAGGAGAAGTCAAAGTCAGTTGTTAAGCTTAAAATATACTGTTTCTGAAAATTGAACAGGAAAATATTTTGTTCTCACTTTGGTATTTTCTAGTAAATCCAAAAATATTATTTTGGATGAAGACTCAGTTTTAATGCGCATCTAGAAGATGCCAACGTTTTAGCTCAGATGTAGTTTAAGCAGTCATGCTTCCACGTGCTTTGTTCGTGCTAGCAGCCTGTTTTATACCTGCAAAGCTTTATTGCTATTTTAAATATAATTCTGAATGTGGGCACAGAGATGACCATCACCCAGGGTTTGTAGGAAAATGCTCTGTTTTTTTTTCCAGCTATGGCCTGCAGCTTTCTCCACCCTTTTAAGGAGAGCTTGCTTTTGTAGGGTTCAGGACACTGAAGTTATTTTAAGGGGCTACTCGATCTTTCATTGGCAAATTCTTCTCTTAAATGATTTTTTTCTTACCTTCTAACACTGCAATAAGGGAAAAATCTCTGACATGGACTAAAGAGTAACCTGCTAGATCAGGTTATTGCTGACAGGAGTAATTCCAACTTATTATTTCAATAATAATCACTTTCTTTGCTTTCAACATTTTATTAAGGTTCCCAATTGGTTACAACAACCAATTGGCTCAACAACCACCTTGCCAGATCACTCTGGAACATGTAGCTGATGTTACTGCATGGGCCACTAGCCCATGTTCTGGCTTCTTCCCTGCAGATCCAGTAGCTGGCAAGTTGTGATGTATGGGAAGCACCCCGCTCCCCCTGTAGCCTTTTGCATACAAAGGTAGCAGTTAGTTCCTATCTTAAAAAATCCTCCGGAACTGGTGACACTTTTGCTTTTTCATAAGTACAATAAATAACCTTAAAATAGTACTGTAGATGGAATGTGAGCTACTTAGGATGGATTAATGTGTTTATTAAAAATCTCAGGATTTTGGATAGTCTTGTGAGATACACATGACCTTTCCATGACACTCCCCAGAGATACTAGTTATACTGTCCAAAAGCACATAAAGTAATTCTGTCTCATGCAGACAATATAATCAAGGGCATTTGCAGCCTGGTAATGGGACTTGAATGTAGTAGTCCTGTTCAAATCATCCTTTTGCATATACTACATTTGTCAAATGTTGTCGTTATTGGTGCAATTAGTTCAAGGGATTTCTCCCTCTCATTATATATAAGGTTTGTGCTTTTATTGTTAAATATTAAGAATAGTTTTCTGCTTTTAGCAGACTTGTGCTAAGTTTTTCTCTGTGCAAAAAGGGTCCAGAATCTGCTTTTGAAACACTGAGTATGGAATATGGAGATTTCAGTTTACTGGAAATGTATCTAGCTGTAAAAAGCAGCCAATACTCTTAGCGTTCATTGGAAGCTGCGTTATTAACAGTCACAGTAGAGACGTCAAGGACTGCAGAAATGGTGTGGGCTAATGTATCTTCCCCTACAATAACAGCCTCTGAGTTCAGGGCTGAGGACTGTTGCTGGGCAGCACAGAGAAGCATGCATGTATGTTGTATCATCATCTCCAATACAATGGGACTTCGTCCTTGTGCTTGGCATCATATAAACATGAAACAAAGTTTGTGCTCAGACCTTAAGGTCTAATCCTTGTTCTACATCTGGACAAAGAAGATGTAAGTAAAGCAGACAGGAGATGTCAGGTTTAGATCACGCATGCTCTGTTTCATAGACACACTGTTTCATACTTGCACTGCTGCTGACCACAAAAACCACCTCTGTAAAAACAGTACGATCAATAGATTTTGCTCTTACAAATGAATTTTTAACAAGCTGTTTACTTATAATAAAAAAACGTTCTAATTAAGACATTAAAATAAGCAAACAGCTCAACAGAGTGCAGATAATGGTCCACGGAATTCAAGATTCAGGCAGCTAAATACTATTTTAAAAATGATTGTGATTTTGCTATACTTACACACCATGTTTATTTTACATCAAGATAATATATTTCCATAGCACTTAGATCACTGTGTCACAGTGTTAAAAAATACATCGTAGGTAATGGTGAGAAAGAGTATTAATCTGTTTTAAAAAACAAGCTTTGCTTAAAAGCAAACAAAGACATAAAACAGCTGTGCCTTAAAATGTACTTCATATTTGCTAGGGATATATGTTTGCTTCTGGCTTTCTACTTTCTGGCAAAATTACCTGAAACCCGATGTGCAAACAAGAACTCTACTAACCTTAACCACCTGCCACCCAAAATCTGGAAGTCAAACTGTTTCTTACTGATTTACACATGATACCCTGTGGCAGAGACTGCAGAGTGCAGCTACCTCCTTTCTCGAGGTCTATCTTTTATAACAAAAACCCACAAATGCCTGGGTTAGGTCTCTTGCTCTAGGAATTATCTTTGGGGACATCCAAGTCCTGTGTACTTTAAATGTCCCTTAGGGGGATATGATTACTGTCCGGACTGCTTGCTGTAAGCCACATGTCTTACAGAAGAAAGGAAAAGAATGTAATTGCCAGATGAGTTGCTGAAAGCCCAGTTAACTAGCAGTATACATTTAAAAACAGAGTTTATGGCTTCAAGATCTTTCTTCCCTATTTCCATCCCCCGCCCATTTTTCTTCTTCATCTTCATGAACATAGAATATTGTGGGTAAGGCCGGTTTGTGCTCAAGGGATGCAAAAGAGTGGTGGCATGGAGTTGAAACAGAAGCTATGGAGAGAGAACAAGAGGTCTGCTGCCAGTTGTATGAGAAAACCAGATGAAAGACTTAGAGGAGGAAGAAAAGGATACAGATCGACTTGCAGGCAGGGTAAATATTTTAGGTAGATTTGTCTTTTGTTTTGAAGTTGTAGCAAATGAAGCTTATACTGTGGCTTTCAACATTTTGTCTTCTTGCAACAGAGCTGTTAGAAATGTCTGCGTATACATTCTCATTTTGTTCAGCTGTAGTATTTTCATTGGATCGGAAGCCTTTGAAGAGCTAGTGTTGTTTTGGATGTGCATTTGTAAATGGTCTGTGACTTTGTGCATTCTTCTGTGCGCAGTCTGTAGGTGTGAAGGCCTGTGACTGTCATTGCTTTCCTTCTCCAAGGCTTGCAGGAGCAGCCTTTGCATTTGCTTTAACCTCTGCAATTACAAGCAATCTGGCACCTGGATTCGTGTCTCCTTGCTTACTTGTTTGATAGCTGTTCTTCAGTGCCAGTGTCCAAAGAACGTGTTGTTTCTACAGCCTGAAAACATAAAACCACTGGAGATACACATATATGAGATGAATGATATGTATGATGAGATGATGAGATGAATATGATATGTAAAAAGTTTTCTGCAGCGCAAAAAAACATCAGTTGCCAATATTTTAAACATCTGAAACAGCAGCACCCAAAATGCTGTTACCTGCCTCATGGAAATGAAGACACAGCGATTCTGGGTTTGGTATTGTGCAGTTCTAATAGAGAAATCCTTACTGCCTCTTGTGAAGGGTTGGAGCAGAGTTCATAGAGCTGCAAATTAATTCAAGGAAGTTACTCTTCTGCTTTTCCTCTCTCCCACTGAGATTTGTGGGTGGTTTGTTTTGTGTGTTTCCTTTTTAATCTTTTGTTAATCTGAAAATGTCCAAATACTTCTTGTTATTTTACTATGGAAAACAACATCATTACAGTTAAGTCTTGTTGTTCTCAATTATAATGTATTTTTAAAGTCCATTTTAAAGTTACTGATGAAACGCTCAACTCTTTCGTTTAGTGATGTTGCTGCCAACCACATGCTCTTCTTTGGCTTTGTTTGTTATTTGATGCCTGGGTCATGCCATGGAAAGTGTTGCATCTGTTCAGTTCTGGCTGATACTGTTCCTTTTCTTCTATTTCCACGCTGACTTCTCAAGTCTTCGCATATTCTTTGCAACGTACTGTAGGGCTCCTGCTCTAGCAGGGGGCTGGGCTAGATGATCTCCAGCGGTCCCTTCCAACCCCTATGGTTATCTGACTTAGTGATTCTTTGCTTTGTTGCTTTTTCTTTCATACTCTGTTAATAATTGGAAGACAGGCAAGGTTTCAGGAGAAGAGATGAACAGTGAACCGATACTGTTATTTCTGAGGGTGTGGAAAGTACTTTTTACCTGTTAGACTATTATGTTCCTAATGCTGAGGAAATAATAGTATTAATGAATCCAAACTGGTCCTTCTGGTAATACTGAGAATATCTGAACTTACGTTCAAGACAGACATGTTTTCTGATAGGTGAAATACAATCTTCTGATGGTATTAATTCATACTGCTGTCTCTTCAGTGATCCCTGGTAAAAATGCATAGTATTCCCTGGAGTAACCAAGAATTTATGGGCCTTTTGGCTGACCTTAACCAGAAAGGGTTTGCTTTGTTTTTACCAGCTTTTGGAGTTATCTCTCTCCTTTATTACTCCTTTATTTGTTGGTGTATTGTCAAATTGAATTCTTACTCCTCATTTCTGAATGGTTTGAGCAATGCTTGGAACGCGAAAGAAAACTTAATTTCTAATAATGTCAAGCAGAGTGCTTAGCCCCTAGGCAGATAAGAGAGGGGCAGTGCTAATCTGGCCTCCCCTGTCACAGAAAGGAGCTAGCTGGGTCATCTGGCTGGAAAGCTTGGTCATCACCGATTGAAGGTGCTGCGTCTTATTCCTCCTCTGAGTAATATCTTCAGGAGGAAGTTGAGATCAGAAAAGAGATAAAAAATGATCTTAGTGTTTACTGTCCAGCTTCATACCATATACAGAAACACCAATGACTAAAAATATTTACATGCTACTTCTCTGATATTAGGCAATGAAGTGTACAAAGAAACAGAAATACACTCAGAGTGCAATAAGTTCAGTGTTTTTATAACAAGTTGCAAGAGCAAATTGGAAGGTGAAAAAAAAAAAAGTCCAAACTCATAACAGATATGTGCAGATTTACTTCCTGGATAACCGTGCTCTAATTTCAATAGAACTTTCAAAAAAGAAAGGCTTTAAAAATTGTGCGTTGATGCGAGAGATGAGTTATGCAATAACGTTTGTACTAAACAGAAAAAGAGCAGCTGTTACTGGAAGTTACACTTCATCGTTGTATTTTCCAGCACAAGGTTGTTTGGTGGGAACAGTGGGGGGGGAAAATGCAAGCAACTGCCAAAAAGCAAGCGTGTGAGGTGAAACTTGAACGTGCTCTCATGAGAACTTTCTAAGATTCATCAGTAACTGAAAAAAGCATGCTGTACTTAGATCTCTGGAGATGTACTGCATAGAGATAGAGCATAGCACACACCGTTGGCTGGAAAAACAGAGGAGGACATAGAAAATCAGACTGTTGTGAAGGTAAGGCCATCAGGACGGGTGGAGCACAAAACGCCTGCTGCCATTTGCAATTCTTTTTTGTCCTTTTTGGCTTCCTGAGTAAATTTGGAGCTGCTTAATCACTCTCTCTCCCCCCACCCCCACAGAACAAGTTTTTATTTATTTTCATTTTTTGATTGAAAGAAGCTAAGCGCATTCCTGTTACAAATCTGTTAATGGTAACAGTAGAAAAATAGTTAAATTAGCGTTGGGCATTTTGTAAGCTCCACAGGAGAAATTTTGATGTGATTTATACATGCCTTAAAAGCAACCTCTTAAGTGGGACAGGAGTAAACTGCCGCACCTTGGCTCTGGCTGCTGTTAGAGGTGGGAAAGCTGTGGCAGAAGGCATCCCCAGGCAGGCTGCAGGCAGGAACAGAAGGTCCAGAGGCAAGGGGCCTGGCCCTCTCATTGCTGCAAGGGTAACTTCTGGCCCCAAAGTGGCCATTACGCATTTGTGAGCATTTCTGTGCTTTGGCACTGCTTCTCACCCACAAAATCTGCCACAGGGGGTCTGCGCTCTGGGAATGCAGCTTGTTAGTCAATGGGTTCTTGCAGCACAAGACTGTAAAACATTGTAGGTCATAACAGGCAGCTATTTCTTTCTTAATATATCCTTAGGTGCTAGAGGGGAGGGCTGTTTTACCTTGTTTTGTTTTAATAAAAACAGTACTGAAATGCATTTATTAGGGATTGACCGTATTTATTTTGAACAACAACACATTCATCCAAATCCACAGTCAAAACTACAAGAAAATACAATTTCTGCAATGCTCTGAGCTTGATTCTCCAAACACCTATATTGCCTCCCGCTGTGAATAATTCCACTAGCTTCTATGAAAAAGCATGCATTAGCCAACCTTCAACCCAGTACTATTTGCAAGATCACTCTCCAAATAATTTCAGTACTAAGCTTAGCTCTACAGAATAAACATATTGCCCCAAAAAGAACAAATAAAAACTGAAAATTGAGCAGTGCTCTCAGCATTTTTTTCAGCATGAATATGATCAAGCCTGATCACTATTAATTCATTAACCAGGATGAATTACAGCTGGAAAATCTGTTTCTTGTTGCCAACTCTATTATATTAATTCAGTAAGATTGCAACCACTGAATATCAGTTGATATTAGAAAATTGCATAGTTTATTTACGTTAGTATTTTTTTGTTTTGTATAAAACTGATCTTGATATGTGTGGAAGCTTAGAGTATGAGATGATAATTCTTGTTCCCATTTTATTATGAAGATACTCAGGACACAGCCCTGTAGTTAAGACTCAGCTGAGTTTTGTTCCTGAAGCAGGAATTCATGTGCACTGTTAAAAGTGAAAACTGTCACATCTGAGGTAGGTCTGATGTGGTAGATAGGTACCTTCTTCCTGAATAAAATTCTGGCTTTTGTGATAGCAGTATGTATTGCAGTATTGGTACCAAGAGAATTTTTGAACTTATTCAGTGATAAAGTTTAAAAATGAGTTTCTTAAGCAAACAGAGAATTGACTACACCTGGTTAAGAGCCTGTTCTAGATACTGCTGTGCTGTCATACCAGTGCGTCACCACTTATAACTTGCACGTTGAGAATTTTAGAATAGTACATGTAATTTATATAGCAATTCATAGCATAGGAATGGTATAAGTAGGATAAACAAGATTTCATGCTGATTTACAGGCAGAACCTTTTCTAATCAGAACAATTTTGAGAAAATTATGAGAATGTCATATACCTTGATCAACAGACATGCAGCTTGGGTTGCTCACTCAGTACACTGTATAAACAAACTGTCCCTTACTCATTTCTCACCTGTATTCTTCTTTTTCCCTATGTATTCCATGCTGTATTAAAGGAAGCAATACTGTAAGGCATATAAAGCCCACCTGACGATGCAAATTTCTAGCAGAGTAAATGATAAAACCTGACTCTACCATTTTGGATAAGAACCAGTGTAGGCAGTCTATTCTGAGTAATTACCCATTTGTCTATTTTTACTTTCCTGCACAGATGTTTAATGTAAGGTGTTGGCATTAGTGGAAGAGCAAGTGTCTTTCAGATCTGAGGGCAGCCCTCAGGCTGTTCCTACCTTTGCATACTCTGCTCAGACACAGATGGTCAGCAGTCACCTAGACTGCTGCTGTCAGACACCACCAAGAAGCAAGAGACTGCCCACTGCAGGGAGGAGGAAAAGTTGGTTCTGTTTGCATTGGAATAGGTCTGAATTGCTTCTACACAGCATCTGGCTTTACGTAGTGCAGTGTATACAGGACAGATGAACTTACTTGTCTGTACTGTCAATGTAAGTTCTGTAGTTAAGAATAATTTCCACACTGTACTCTTCATTTTCCTGTATTTTGCCTTGTTTCAGACAGATGGAGGACTGACTCTCTGCAACTTCCCTTTTGTTATTGTGGCTTTTCAAAAAATCATCAATGTTTTGATGCATGGCAGGGAAAGAGTGAATTGAATTAGTGTTTTCCCCACAGGGTGGGTATGGTCTTTGGGCAAGCTGAGTTGTTACAGTTCTGCATGTTTTCTTCCACAAACATAATTAAATTTGGAATTATACTCCCTCAAGTATACAGCATCATATGACTTAAGAGTTGTGGCAAGCAAAGCTATGGAAGGTTCCTTCCTTCAGGAAAGAAATGATAAAATAGTGTGGAATTCTAGAGGGCAGACCTGTAGAAACCCAAAGGGAATAGGGCCCTGAAGTGAATGCATTGAATGGGTACCCTGGAGTTTTGCCTTGAAAATAGTTCAGGAGCATTACCGAATTGGATGTCTATCTGTTCATGACCGCCACCAACCGTGTGTATATATATGTATGTGTGCTACTAGAAAGGAAGTTAGAATGTACTAGATACATTAAATTTGCAACAGTTAAGCAGAAATAATTTCATTTTTCAAAGTTTAAACTTGACCATAATCCTGACATAGAATCGGCTGAGTATTTAGGAAGCAGTATATGTCCAACCACTTCTGTTTAGCCAGACAGAACCTGTGCTTCGGAATTCTGATGTGGAGCTGACTTTCCACGGGGAATTCAGATCTAGGAGTAGGCCTGAGACCAGTTTCTAATTGTGATTATTGCTACCAAAATAAAAATTACTCCCACTAAGCAGATGAAATCCCCCCCATGTAGATCAACAGCAGAAGATCTCTTTAAAGCTTAGGCAGACACAGGCCTCGTGCTAACCCCTGTGTAGCACGAGCTTCTATTGCTGGCTCATCACCACAGGAATGAAATTTATCCAGAAAGCACAGCAGGAGAGGTTCAGATTAATATTCTAGGTTAAGTTTTCAATACTGAGTAACATAAAGGTCAAGGAAACAGTTTAAAAATAACTGGATGTTATTGCCACAAAGAACCTGTGCAGAAGTACAGCTTTGTCTATTTGGTGTTGATCCCATAACAATTTTTCAGCTGTTGTGTTTGTATTCTGGTTTACTAAGCTGCTTCACTGATGAGCTGACTCTTCACTGCTCAACCCGTGGCTGCATAAAAATTTAGTCAGTTATTTAAAACTACTTCACTTGATGTTTAGGCGATTCAGATCTTGCTTTTTTCTTTCCAGACAAGCCATTCTTAAATAATGGCTCTTAGAAGCGAGATGTGCTTTTAGATATTGATTCAGCACTGAACCAATTAACTACCTTGCAAGCAGTTTCATAACAACCTCATATATTTTCAGTTAATTAGGCAGCATGATTAAGATCATCTGTGTTGAATTAACAGGGCAGTGTGTCATCTCCCTAAAATTTCATGTAGGAGATAACTTGCTCTGAAAACTGTATGAAAGGAACAGTATTTCATGCCTCCCTCCAGTAATTTCATTCCCAAATTTGAATGTGGTCAGCCATATGTTTCAAGGACAGAGGTCAGTTCTGAACTTGTTTTCTATATAGAAGTGTGAATTCCTAATTGAGACATACGGGTTTTACAAAGTGGTCCAAAGAATCATTTGCGTTAAAAACTATAGAGAAAAAAAGAGAGAAAATTCTTAATTTCTTACGACATGTTTGTCAGTTCATATTTATCGTATACATCATTTTCTTCTCCTTGCTGAGTATCTGAGTGATGAATTTCAATAAAAATTATATAGGTAAGAGCTCCAAGTACTCCTCCCAGCATAGGTGCAACTATAGGGACCCACCACCAATTATTTCCAGCCCTGTAAGAAATAAACAAGAGTTAGTGTTATTTGTTACTGTAGTTGATGCCCTGCTTTTTATTTGGCAGTGAAGAAATGCAGTGGTATGGCACTCGCTGTGCTGTAGACATTTCCATTTTGTCTCATACGGCTTTAAGTGAATGACTGTTTGTCCTGCTCATACTGTGGTTGAAATACTAAGTAATAACCACCAGGCACATTGGTCTAAGTACCCTAGAAAATAAGGTCCCTTTGCTGCATATCTGTTTTGGGGGCAGGAGATAACTTCTTGCTGGTGGAAAGTGGGCTTCATTGACTTGCAGTGAAATGAACTGGGACTTATTTATTGCACAGTATCTTGAATGATGCTGTTGCCAGATGCTCATGAATGGTTTTTCAGGAGAGAGTAATGCAAATGTATATTGCAGAAATTGCACAGAGATCTGCAAGTTCAGGTCTGCAAGAGTATATATGGTGTTTCTCTTGACAAGCATAACAGATTGTACTTGATTTGAATGAATTTTCCTTGATGAGTGTAATAAAATACATAGACTGTAAAGTGTGTTATACTTGACTGGAATGGTCAAGATTTAAATTTCATGATGTAGGATCTTCTTATTGTGTCTAAAATGTGGGATCTTTCAGTAGGAGGTAAACATTCACAAAATGCATTCACAAATTGGAAACACCTGAAAACTGACCTTCCTTAGAACTGCCGTGTTCAGTTAAAAAGCCCTGCAGAATACCAGCGGCTTCAATTAAATGCTTACAATCACTTTGCACAACTGCTAAGATGTAATTTAAAACGTGTAGATTTAGGAGCACTTTTTAAGGAAGGCCATTGAAGTTACAAAGCCAATAAATAACAACCTCTTCCTTCTATCCCAAGTGTCTTGCACAACTGCTCTCCGTTTCCTGGAGGTTCACATTCAGACAGTAACTTGCTGAGTGCTTTTTGGGGCACGGACTTTCTGAACTGTACTGGTGTGTGCGGGTGTCCTGATTCAATGACATGCTGCATTACTTCAACGTATGAGCCTTCAGTGAAAACCCAGCCCCTCAATTTCATGCATAGTGAAAACGGAGAAGCAACTTTTTTCCCTCCAACAAAAGCAAAGGGACAAATTAATCAGTGAGAGGAACTCTGCAGGAGGCTGCCCGGGGGACCTTTAAGCTGTACAGATAATCGTTCAGCACCCAG
This sequence comes from Aquila spilogaster, assembly GCA_024606505.1. Lineage (NCBI taxonomy): Eukaryota > Metazoa > Chordata > Aves > Accipitriformes > Accipitridae > Aquila > Aquila spilogaster. Next base: position 60,405,732 of record JANHGO010000069.1, read on the forward strand.
CTGTACAGATCTATGCAGAAGAGAACTCATGTTTGAGTCACACGAACAGAACGGTGCTGATCTCCCGGCGCCCTATTGATGACACTATTTATTCCTTGCTCAAAAAATACCGTGCGTGTGCATGTTTGGCGTCGGGATTACTTAAATTTTGCCCCGAGGATATGCAGGAACTTGTGCTTGTTCTGCTGAGTTTACGGATGGGATTGGTATTCAGTCATGGACGTTTGTTGAGTCCCTGAACTTGTGGAACAAGCCTGGACTAAGGCCTCCCTGCCTCAGCCAACACCGCAAGACCTCCACCGGGCACCTGCGTGCTTCCCTGTGCACGCACCGCGTGCGCGTGGGCATGCCAGGAAGGCGTTTCGTGGCGGGTTTTCCCCTGGGCCCGTCCTACGGCCTGAGGTGCCGTGCTGGCTCCTGCCTGACCCGCGGCCGCCAGCTGCTTCGCAGTCCTCCGCTGAGGGTGGGTGCAAAGCCTTTGCAGGGCGCTGCCGAGGCTGAAACGCGATCCGGGCACGGCGGAGTTAAGACTTTCCGTGACCCTTAGACAGCTTCGCAGCAGTAAACCGAGTTCCTTTGTAACCCGGCGCACGGCCTGGCCGCTAAGCGAGCGGGAGCACGTCCGGATCCGGCTCCGTCACCAGGTGTTTTTGTTGCCGCTGTGTGCTCGCTACGCGCTGCCTGCGGCGCGGGGGCTGTGCGGCGCGCGTCCCGCGTTGCCGGGCGGGAGCAGCGGCTGCGGCGGCCGCGAGGTGTCAGCGTTCCCGCGCGCTGCTGCGGGGCCGGGCGCCTGCCGCACTGTGCTGCGGGGCTCGGCTTCGGTGCGCTGGCCCGGGCGGCGGCTCCGTCGGCCCGCGAGGCGCTCTCAGGTACCTAACCGAGCCCGGCTCTTCCGCAGTCCTACCCGCGTTCCTACTGCGAACTTGTATCGCGTTCCTGCTGCGTCACCCCCACGAGCTCGGTTATAGCAGTAGCATTAGAAGTGAAGGCGGGGAGGAGGGCACCTTCAGTAGTCTGTGCTTCACAGAGACTGCTGCTCGTTCTGGCCCTGACCTGTGACCGCCGATCTTTTTATGCTCCCTCCCGTTTTTAAGTTTTCCGGTATGCTCTGTGCAGTGGGGATGCGTTTCCCCTCCCTGTATAGATTCTAAAAGCACGTGTTGGTATGGATAGAGAGTTTGTGTGCTTTTTAAAATGCCATTAGTTGTTCAGTTGTGGGACGTTATTTTTGGATAGGAGAGGAGCTCACAGGTATTCTGTGCCTACAGCGCAGTACCATACGGCTTCCAGACGTTTTCAGCAATGTGATAGCAAACTTCATTAACGCATTACAGATCCTAACACATAACGCTGTAATTAACATTAGAGTAAGTAACTGTAAGAGGCATTAGGGAGGAGAGTCCTTTGTTACGGTTCTCCTCTGCCAAGGCACATGATACATGTGGGTTGAAGTTATGCTAATAATACTGACTGCGTGTACTTTCTGAAGTAGCTAAAATGAAGCCTCTGTTTGCTGGAGTTCTGCAGCAGTCTATAGTACTTCAGAGGATTCATAGTTGTAAATAATTGGGAAAAAAAACCATACAAAAATAAACCAGGAGATCCAAATCCTGATGACAGAGTACTTTTGCTTAGATATCCCAGGGTGGCTTTTACGCTGGATACGTGTAAACTGTGGATTCGATGTGCAACTAATTAGCTGTGTATTTGGCCAGCTAGGAGTGCCTGCATGCACACACATGCACAGGGATTTCAGTGTATGCTCTGAAATGTGGGAAAACGAAGGGAGCTTTCTTCCATTGCCTCCTTCACTCCCAGGCAGGAAGTCAGGCTTTTAGATCGTTCTGTGTTTCAGCAATAACTCAGTAGTAATAGCAGACTAATTCAATCTGATACATCTGTGTTTTACAACACCCAATATATATTCTCACCTAAATCTCTCATGATTTCCTTTTTCACTGAAAGCTGCAGTCCAACAGAAGTAAAGCATTTATTTTATATTTTCAGTGACCTCTAGGAATCTCCAGTATTTTGGGAAGGGCCTGCTTGGAACAGTGATTGATATTAGAGATAATGTGTGTTTGATTTGCCCTAGGAGCAGGAAATACTTTTTAAAGCCCGGTACCTAGCTCATGTCTGACAAAGTGCATGAGTAGCTTCTGGTATGCGAAGAATTACCTATATGTATATAAAGCATGACTTGGTACCATGTTGGATCAGAATCTTTGTTTCCTAGGAAGCAATTTTAGCCAAAAGCATTTCACTTCATATCCAGGCTTACTTACGTGAATACTTCCATTCCCCATCCTGCAATGGCTGTGAAGAGCCTGGGACCGAGGTCCCTGGCTGGATTCATGGCACAGCCGCTGTTCATTCCCAAGGAGCAAGTAAGAACGATTACAAGAAGTCCTACTACAACTGGCTCCAGGCCCTTTGGTACTTTGTTATTTCTGGTGTCAAAAATAGCAAATATAACCAGAAGAAGAACAGCTGTTGACATCACCTGGCCAATGAAAAGAAAAGAGTATTGAATAAATATGTGCAAGTTCCTTCTAATAACGAAAAGAGAGGCCACAACATCTCTGTGGCTTGTGGTGGCTTAAAGCTGGTATTTAGATTTATCCCACTGTACAGAGTAGTAAAATTTGGATCCCAGTGCCTCTCTAGTTCACAGTAATGAGAAGTTTAGATATCTGTGCTGAAAGGTAAGGACAAGAAATGCGCGGAGGACTTAGCAAAAAGTCTGCAACGACCTGGTGTGGAAAGAAAAGAGGATTTAAAAGGTATTTCCTGTCTGAGGTCTGAAGCTTTGTTTCCGTATTTTTTCCATTCAATTTAACAGTTCCACATATTGGATTTTTTTTAAATGTTGTAGCTCTGCTACGTCAGTACAATCACTTAAATTGATATCAGTGTTTAGGTGGTAGTAGCTTAGTCTGATAATTTATCGGGCTAAATATTCACCTTCTCATTGCATAAGGAAAAAAGTGAAGTCTACAACATGAAAACTCAGCAGCTGAAACCATATCTGAAATAAGATTGCACATACGACAGTATAACTGTATGTATAAATGTAACGTGACCTCAGTATCGTGTATACTAATTGAGCTGGTGAAAAAAAAAATCTTGGAATGATTTTTCATGGAAGTGCTGCTGTGCTTAAATTAAATGCTATGTAAATACTGATTTTGCTAATGATTAACTTCAGGGCAAAAACAAAAAACAAAACATTAAGCAAAATCAAAGCATTCAATTTTTATATTGATTTTAAAGAAGCTGCAAGTTTGAGTTTTCCTGGCAAGATTTCTGTTTTATCTGGTTTGATTTTCTTGTAGAATGTCTGTTGGTAAAAAGATGTTATTGGAAGAAAAATCTGTTGATTGATTCAAAACAAAGTTCAGAAGTTGTCACAACATTTCAGAACGATGTTTTTTTTGTGCGTGTTGGGCTTTATATATATATATATAAAATACTATTTTAAGCCAGGTTTTGTAGTTGTCATGCCCTTTACATAAGGAATTCCTGTGTTCCAGCAGTCCCTAGTTTTGCTTAACTCACTTGTACAGTATTTGTTTTACGTGTGCCTGAAGAAGGCAGGTGAATTGATAGGAGTAGTTAGGAGATATGAAGCTTCATTGTTCACTCTTGGCTAAGTCGGATTAAAGGATACGGATTGGAAGTGCAGTGGAGAAGTTTTTATATTCTCTCAGTCCTTTGAAAAATAACAAATAAATCTACTTGCAAAGAAAAGGTTGCAGAGTAGGCTTATGGTAGCAGAAAACTCAGTTGCTCAAGGTGTTAAGACTGGCTGTTCAAGCATTTCTTAATGCTTAATGAGCTGGATTTTGATGCAAATGGACACAGTGCAGCTGAAGTTTATGGAGAAACACTGATTTCTGCTGGGGAAAACCTCTTACATATATCACATTAAAGACACATAGAGTACAACAATTAATATTGTATATGCGGAAAGAACAACTTGAAATTATTGTGCTTGTAAAATATGACTAAAATGTAACCCCCACAAACAACATTGCATTCTCATTGCTTTTGTACGCAGTGATGTATACTAAAGTAATGAGAATCATCATGCCTGTTAAAGATCTATGTATTCTTTTTATTGTCTGGTTTTAGAGTTTTCAGTACGTTTAATTTGTAGAATCAAAACATAATGTGCACTTACCTGATCTGCAAATCCATTTATGAGGGATAGATATGGAGCTGGGTATGTTGCAAAGATATGTGCTGTTGCATAAGGTCCTGTGACTTCAAGTGTTCCATTGCTATACTCCATAAAGGCATCTGTAGAAAACAGCCATGATGGGTTGTACTTATCCATAATATTGGGTTTTCTAGGACTACAGTATATATGATAAACATGTGCACTTCACATTCTGAACTGAAAATTATTTTATCTGGGAGCGCACTTAATGGATTTGAAGTGATGTGCTAATTCACACTCTCCTGTCCCTTCTCTCGTCCTGTGCACTGAAGTACTTGTTTTATGTATCACAGCTTTCAAATGGGACTTTTCCTCTCCTGCACATTGCTCTGAAATCAGTGCAAGAGAGCATTTTCTGATTTGCATTATTCTGTAGGACGTGCTGTATTTGGCATGATGCCCCAAGAAATGCATAGCATCTTGACTGTACTGTTGTAAAATTTCTCAATTCCCAGCCACCAGGAATTGTCATTGAGCTGTTTGACCATTGTGCAATGACTTGTTCTGGGAATGAGCTCTCCTGAGGGCCCTCCTCTTCTAAAAGAGTTTGAAGTTTTCAGTCTGCGTGAGCGTAGCACACAACTCCTATGCTTGTTGTTCAAGACAGGAAGAAAGAGGCTAAGTGCAAAACCTGAGTTCTTAGTGTATTTAAGTTTCTGCATTTTTATATATACGTGGATTTATGTATATTGTAAATCCACATATATTTGTTAGTACAATGTAAGTCTGTTTTAAATAGTATAATATAACTTCTGCTTAATAATAATAATTTTTAGCAAGCCCTGAAGTTCCCAAACTCTTAACAGTAATCTTAAAAACAACCAAGCAAAACAGAACGCACAAATGAAAAAATCCCACCAAGCCCAAAATGGTCACCACCATTCCTAAGGTGTTTTGTTCTGCTCCTGATTATTGTGGGTACTGAGCACCTAACTGATTTACAGTAGGCATTTCCTTTCATTTTAATTTTTGTGGGCCTATACCCAGCACTCTGGAGACATAATGCAGATAGGAGAGGCTTTGAAGAAGGGCGACTGGGACAGTAGAAGTGGAATTTTGGAGTAGGTGTTTGAAGGAATTGATCTGAGTGGATTCATCAAGACAGGGACACCTTTGTATATAAACTCAGAGATTTACCAAGATGGCGCACCGTAAAATAGAAACGGTCCTCAAGGATAGGGGTAATCCCATCCCCCTAATATCACCCCTTTATCACTTCACTTTGGAGAGTTCTGTCTAGGGTGGTCTGTGGTTTGGTTGGGAGTGACTTGATCTCATATCCTATGACCTCGATGAATGACACTGGCCTTACTTGCCTGCAGGCACTTGGATAAGGTCTTTAATGTTTCTAATTTGCGTGTAAGATGAATAGCCTTATATCCTGACTATTAAGTAATTTAAAATCCTTACTGAGAAAGACATGATCTCAGAGTATCTGATTTCCCATGAATAGTTTTTCTAAATTTCAGAACATTTCCTGGAGTATTAGCATTGCAGAAAAGTTGTAAGATATCTGAACAACTGAGTCCTTTTTTCCTTCACACTCCTCGTGCTTCTTCCTTTCTTCCTTATGGCCACAACTGCAGTCCTGCCATTAGTTCTGTGTTAAGAGTCCTCAGCCTGCCTGATGTTTATTGAAAAACTGGGGCCTAAGAGACTGCCTGACCTCTAGTTTGTCCCATGACCATGTATAAGGTGTACTCACCGTGATAAATCCCAAAGACAGCCGCTGCTCCAACAAATGCTCCCAGGAGTTGTGCTAATATGTAAATTGGTAGTTTGGCCCATTTTAATCTTCCAGCCACACACATGGCTAATGAAACGGCAGGGTTTATATGACCACCTGAAAAATAAATCACGAAATGAGCCGTACGAATGACTCAGATACATGGGAATATGTGAAGGATTTGCAAAAATTATGGGTGCTTTTGAGCATGAGACTACATAGCTAGTTTCCTAGAGGTTATTCTGCAACTAAAGGCTCATTTCAATTAAACTGAAACAAATTGGATGAAATTATGGGGGAGGGGAGCAAGCCAGTGTCCACCAAGCTCCACAAAGAGCTTCCCTACTGATATTCACAGACCATACTGTGTATCAGAACGCTGTCCTGCTGTATGTGAGCTGTGAATTCACAGGTAACTTTTCTAGAAAAAGCCAGAATCTGTCTTTTTGGCTGTGATGGGAGAGAGTGTTATTCTGCAGGTATTCTTGCTCCTCAAGGCCTTTTTATTCATTTTTTAAGTGAGGTCTGGGCCTACAAAACATTCATTCAATTTAGCAAGCATGCATTGAGATGAAGGACTATCACTGACTTGATCATATCGTGGATTTTGAGCTACATCTTTGCTACACTCAAGGGAAGTGGATTTAAGTCATGTTTATGTCCCTCTCTTCAGCTTGGGGTTACCTAGGAGCTCATGAACATACCGTTTAGGCTTCAGGCTGGCTGCTGGTTTGCTGTGCTTAGGTGGGAGTGGGGACAGCAGCATGTAGTCCTTCATCACAAATTTTCATCATCATCTTATACCTTGCAGGAAAGTTCACAATAAGGGAACTGGTAAGGAAGCTGTACCAAACTCCTGTGGAATTTCCTTCCTTCATTTTTTGGTAGTAGCTATGCCTGAACTCACATATACAAGAGACTTCAGGAACGCTGGGAGTCTTTGTGATAGTTTTAATTTCTAAAATGTATTTATTATTATGCCATGTGCTAGTCACTTCCCTCAGTATTTTTATCAACGTGGAAAAAAAGTGTTGCATGCCTTTGGAGAACATCACTTTTCACAAATATGTCATTGATACTTAAGAAATGCAGCTTTCTTGCCAAATAAATACATGGATGTATTCCAAAGGAAAAACAAAGTAAAAACTCAAGTATTGTGAGGATGTAGCAGATTCAGTGCTTACCTTCAAGGCATAGTTGTGCTTCAGCTCATACTGTTACCAGAAAAAAATGGCCTTTCTCTTTAATAAAATAACTAAAAGAGGGTGACCTTTGTCTGTCATGGGATAGTAATGGAGAAAGGGCCCCTATGTACAGTTTCTGTGTTTGCTTGCACTTCAGGTCACTGAGTCATTATCTTATGAAATCCAGGCACCTTTGATACATGAAGAACTGACAAACACAGATAACAAGCTGGATAAAACCTTCTTTGTATCATTTCCAAAACTCTGACCTAGTAGCATCAGTCTTGAATTAAATTTGAATTCCTCTCTGTGCTTCAGATTCTTCAGTGCAGAGCAAATAGACAGACAGCACCTTATTTAACAGCCCTTCATGTGAATTTCGATAAATTGTTGTCTTGTCTTTTGTTCTTTACTCATTTTCCTTTCTTTCACCACTTGATACCGTTCTCCACCTGTATATAATACAGGGTGATTACGATGGTAAGGACAAGTCATATTAATATTAGAAATGTCTGATTAACATTAAATTTGGGAAGGAAAAATCTAGCTGAAGGCTCTCGTGTTGACATAGGGGTCTTGGTTCCTGTGTCACTGTGGCACTTTCCTGATTAAAAAAATAATGCATAAATAAAAATCATCTGCTTTGGAAATGATTCCCCATTTTTTCCAGTTACAGTGATCACAATCGTGAGTTTATCTGAAATGTTAAGTTTGTAAAAATGGTGGGAAATTAACTAGACATTGAGGAAAATGAGACAGAGAAAGAGAAGGAGGGGGAATTCACCTACGTAAAAGAGCTCAAATTCACCAAGTGTGCAGACATTTTATCTTATGTTGATGCAAAATATTTTAGCAATACTTGAACATAAGGCTTCATGGCTGAAAACCCATAGAATTTGCTAGTAAGAATATATGGGAAGTGATATTCTAAAATGTCTGCCAGTAATCAGATGTTGGATTGTCACAGCCTACTGAAATATCTGTTCCTGTTCTTTCACAGAGAAAATGCACTGCATGCAGAATCCTTTGTCATGGGAAAAACCTCAGGAAGCACAATACTGCAACCTCTGCAGCCACTCTGACCTGCTGGAATTAACTGTAATGTTCCATATAATAGAGATTAATACCTTTTGGCGATACAAATATAGGAAAGGTTAGTGTCCTTACAGGTTATTGTCATAAAACTGCATTAGTAGATTTTACCTGCCTCCATATAAACCAAGAGCTGCTGCTTAATAATGGGAACATACAGCTGAATTAAATTTGCGTGGTATCAATGCATTGTTCTTCATAAGTTTCAATGACAGTAACAAGACTGCATGTTTTGCACTAGCTCAAGCACTTTCTAATGTGAACTTAGAAACCTCCTCAAACATGCTGTCTTTGTAAAAGACATTGCAATTTTTGTAAAGAGAAGAGAAATTGCCGTAGTAATTTTGGCTGTAGCTATTTGTAATGATCTACTTATGCTTAGAGATACATGCCCTCTTCAAGATTGTTAAGAAACTTCTTCATAAGAACTGCAGTACAAGGAATTCATTTTCTTTAAGAGGATAATATAAACTCCACGGTATAGCATGGAGTATTGCATGCTGTAATGCACAAAACTGTGTATTATTACAACCCATCAGTTTCTGTTTTACAGGGGAGGAAATGTTAAAGCATTTATACTAATGTCTCTGATATTAATTTGGTCAGACTGAATGGTGGAGATTCCTCTCACTATAAAATGTAGTATATGCAGACACAGATGAGTTAGTCCACCTACAGGGGGGAAAAAAAATCCTAACCGATATACATTAGATTAGGAATGTTCAAGCAGAAACAAAGGGAAGGACAGTATACTGCCAGTGTATCACAGAATGTATCTCAGGTACTGAACCATTTTGCTGTTTTTGCTTTCTGTGGTCTGCTGTATATGTTGGTAGTTTGTTGTTTATTTGTTTTCTGAGAACAAACAAAGTAAGTTTCTTTCAAAATTTGGGGCAAGAAGGCTTGCTACTGCAAGCATGGACATGGAGAGACGAACTGTTCTTTCTAAAGTGAACCCTGCTGCTTATCCTTGTTAGTGGATCATTCCACCTTCAACCCAGCTGGCAGCCATCTTAGTTGGCAACTCCTGGATTCCGTAATCTTTTCCTAGTTATTTCCTCAAATACAGTACCTGCGCTGTCCGGGAGTAATTCTATTAGCAGAATTTTCAAAGCAACATCAAGCATGCTTTTGGTTTGCATGCACCAATTGGGGTTTACCAAGCATTACACATTCTAGTACAGGTCAAAATTTGTTTTAAATGTTAATCACACAGCAAAATACAAGGAAACAAATATAAAATAGCAAAATTCTGCAGATTCTACTGTAGTTGTGGTTGTTACTGCTAGATTCATCATTGTTTATACCATGAAATGCAAATAATTTAATAAGGTAGCCTTAAAATTGTAGCAATAAATAGCTATATCAGAGGACAGAGGCTACTTACCAGAAACCCCACCAGACACATACACTGCTATGGTGACGGCCATTGCAAATCCAACTGATACTGTCATGGGCCCACCGTGGGCTCCTCGGCTGAGGACGGCCTGCCCCACACACCCACATCCAAGTGCCTATATTTAAAAAGAGAAATGTGAAATCTTAGACATGTCTGTCAAATGTTATTGGTTAGTTTGCTGATGTCCAGGTATAGGTGGAAATGTTGTTTAGGTATTGAAAAAAATACTAGAATTTGTGAGTAGTGGCATGAATGCATGTTGTCTTTGCTACAACTAATATTTGCATTTAATTTTCCCCTGTTTTGTGACCAGGAAGAATGTCTGCTAATAAGAACCTCTCTCTCCAGAAAACGCATTTCAACTGCAATGGTATTACACAACTATGAATTTGGAGCCTAACCAAGATTTCTCAGCCTCTACAACAAGCCTCTGAATAGAAGAAGGAATTATTTCTGTGGTATGTTTCCAATTTCAGATTGTAGTTGTAAGCTATGAAAAAGTTACTATAAAAGTCATGAAAAACAATTCAAAAACTTTTAATGTTTAATACTGGAACTCTGGAATGAGACAGCTCTCTGGAGTTTAGAGTATGTGTTACTTTTTTACTGCCTTGATGTCAAATACTGCTCTGTCAAAATATGAATTGCTAGAACTTACTATCATTTATTTAAAATGAACAGAAATTCAGAAGAAACCTGGAACAGTTAATATGACTGAGCCATTCAAGAAACATTTAGATGTTTTACTAAGGGACATGGTTTAGTGGAGAAATATTGGTGGTAGGTGGACAGCTGGACTAGATGATCTTGGAGGTCTTTTCCAACCTTAGTGATTCTATAAGAAGAATCAAGATTTAAGGCAAGAAAGATGAAAAAGTAAGAGCTGTTATGGATCAAGGCAAAGAAAAGACATGTTAGGGCAAATAGCTATGAAATCAGGCAAATAATATTTGTAGCATCATAGTTCACACAGACCTAAAAGTAAGAGGTTACTTATAGTCCTGAGCTATAATTCTTCACCTTACTGTGATGTAAATACTGCAGATGCTGAGTGCAAGATATATTCTAGGGAAAAGGAGAGGAGCTGTGGCCGTGAAGCACAGATGAGGGTCTGGCTCTGGCAAACTTGATGCTGTTCTAGTGTACATGGTGGTGAAGAGGCTTCAGGGTATTTCACTGGCCCTGCCACTTGAACAGTTAGCTCATGTGGGGATACCTGAATAATCCACACTGGAGCATTCTCACCAGATTTAAACTAGCACATTTTACACTGGTTCTTCTCAGAATGAAGTTCAGCAAAACATTTGAATGTGTGCTTAAAATAATCTTTATTCAATTTTCTTTAAAGACTGTGCTTAGCTTCAAGCCTGTGTTTAATTCCTATTGAAGTCAGTAGGAAAGATTTGCAAAGGTACAAATGGCCGTTAGTTTAAGATAAAGTAGCTGGTCTGTGTTTGTCAGAAATGAATTTGTCTCTTTGAAAAATCTCCTCTTTAAATTTATGGCTATGTAATTTACTGAATAAATACCCAGCAGTCAATGGAAGATACCATGTAATATCTGTAGTCTGATATCTCTTGCTTCTGTGCACGTATAACCAAACTAATAACATTTCTGGGATGTGACTACATTTATCTTAAGCAACCTTAATTACTTCAGTATTTAATTTGATATTTATATTCCTCCTTTTGTGGTGCGTGGTAATCTGATTTTTTTTGTTGTTATGGAAGTATTGCATCTTAACCATTGCAGTTGCTTGGTTAATCTTCTTGCCTCACTTTAGTGTTTTGCCATTACTGCATGCTACCCATGACTGTATTGCAAGGGTATCTACAAGCACCTAAAATTTAATTTTTGGAGAAAGTCTTGCTTTCAGGCACAAGGCGGTTCCATTCAGAAACCTGTAATGGGAAATAATGGAATGGGACAAATCTCTCCTGACTGTACCAAAAAGATTTAGTGATTGAGGTTTAACAAGCAAGTCCTGCTAAAATAGATGCAATTTAAACAGGAAAACTCATGCTTTTGTTTCCATTATTTCCCCGGGGGTTTTAACTAATTCCAAAATGTGATAGAAAAAGCTCTCAGTAAAATTACTCTCTTAACCAGCTTTGCAGTGCAGACAGAGTTTGTTATAAAAGTGCCCCAAGATTGTGTCATATACCCAGGTGCAGTTCGTGCCTTGAGGTTATAATCATGCACTCAAACAAAGCACTGAGTGGTGCCAAAGTATTACAGCTGTCAGGATATGTGAGGGTAGGGTGGTATTAGATAGTAGTTTATTGGACTGCATAATTGAAAGTTACAAGGCATTCTAAGCTGCAGTCAACTGCTGTGCAGTGGATTACACGACTACGTTATGCCTTCTCTCATTTCTCTCATTTCTATTATCATCACAATTCAGATGTTAAGCACAAATGCATACACAGGTATAAAAACAAACATTTCAGTTGTTCACAGTTGAAATTGCATGTTTTTTAAAACTTCATGTGAAACAATTTTACACATCATATAAATATATGTTGAATGAATATGGAAATAATGGATATGCTGAAATTTAGAAAGTTTAAGATTAGAGCACAAGGGGAAAGGAAGTGGAATTAGCATGCTTTAACTTGAATTTTCCAGACTTCTCAAAGGGAGTAGTCCAGAAATGGCACCAGACAAGATTTAGGGAAAGGTATGGCTGAATATGGAGGAGGGTCAGTAGGCTGGCCTGGGGCCCTCCCTGAGCTGGGGCACAGTTTGCCCTTAGGCACCTAGCTAGATCTAAAAGTATGCACTTGTGCAGTAAAATGGCACGGACAGAAATTAGCAAATTCAGAAGAAAAGGCCATTCTTATGAAAATATTATCTCTTGCTGTAATGACTATGAGGAGAGTAGGAAAGATAGGTATAGAAAAGGATAAGGGTCAGTAGCCGTATCTGTGTATATCAACTGCAAATGCATGTGAAGAGGGAAGGAAATAACGGGATGGCTGTGGTTTCCCTTCCCTGGTTATCACAACTGAGGAGAATCATGCAGAAACAGCTGTGTAGTCTTCTTGCATAACAAATACTGCTCTGCACTTTATAGGGAAGTATGCAACTGCACATGCTCTATTTTTGTGCTAGCCAGTCTGAGAAAACAGAATCTGCAAACAAGAAGGCATATAAGCCAGCCTGGACACAGCTGCAGCACTGGTTTCATGCTCAGTGTGTGCTGGTAAATGACTGCCTGCTCATGTATGACGAATGAGCACTATTGCAGGCACAGTCAGCATGTGCCCATTTGGGGATGAGAAAACTGAAAGCTGAACCTGCAAATCTGAACCAAGTCACAGCAATACTTTATCTGCTGTCATTATAAGGAGGAGAGGAGAAAAAAATCATACCTCCTGCAACTAGGCTGACATAACTGCAAACTATCACCTAATCATGTAATTACATGAGCAGCAATTTCATACCCTGTGGATTTCTGCTTGGCTGAGTTAAGACCAACTAGATCATTGAGTTACCAGTAAATACTCTGATTTTCTAGGCCAAGCTTAGCCATCAGCCGTCAGTACACCACACAAATCCATCGACTGAAGCACGTAGATTCAAAGGGAGTTTAATTTAGAGTAGGATACAGCCTGATATCTTTGTTTTACCTTATCTTACATTACCAGGTTTTCATCTTCCTAGTTGTCTATCTCCTGATCTTAAATTTATTGAAGTAGTTTCAGTTCTGATTTTTTTTTTATTTTCACACAGCAATGAGATTACTGTCATAAAAAACACGTCTGGGTGTGAAATAGCTGTCTGCACACTCTCTGCCAAAAAAAGGTTGCTTCATGGACATTAGATCTTTGTCTTGGGTAAGGAGGCTAACATTAGGAAACAACTGGCCTCTTGTGAGTATAATGTCCTGTTATTCTCTGGCAGCTTGGAGAACTTTATCCCACTCATCAGAGTGAGGATCGCTGTGCCTCCATCTGTGCTGTGCAGGAGTTTTGAAAATGTGTGTAATAGCATTTTTCAGTGTAAATAGCATTTTCTGCAAGATATGTATCTAGAATTTTAGGAAATTAAATTTTCTATGTTGTTTGTAAAGCCTTAAACATCTTAAAGTGCAATGCCTGTATTAAAAAGATCCCTACTCATTTAACAGATCTAGTAGTAGTGTGTATTCATAGCCATATACTCTTACTGTATCAGTAAAGAGGCAGCCAAGACTCCTGCTTTTTATCACTGTGAAGAACAATGATGTGTGTGTTATATCTTGTACTTCACCAGCTGCCAAGCTGGCGGGAGTGACACTCCTTAAGTGGGATACCACAGATGTCTGTGCAGGCAGAGCATGGCCTCAGTGGCACTACAGCTGATGATGCTCTACTAGAATACAAGAATTCAGTGTGATACAGGGAATCCAGAGTCAGTATTTAAAATTAAAAATAAATAAATCATATTTTAATTATAAGCTGTGCACTTTCAATAGAGGAAATATTAGAAAACAATTTCAGAATTTCTGAAATTTTGGTCTTTCTATTTTTCTATCTTTCTATTTTGGTCAGTTTTCAAGAAAGAGAGTCATACTTTAACAGCTACAGCTGATTATGAAGAATCTCCAAGGATCCCTCCATCAGTTCACAGTGTTCTGTAAGGATGCCTTTGTTCAGGGAAGGCAGAACCCTGCCCTTTCCCACGCTACACTCCCACCTATGTTCTCCCACTGTTCCCCAGTCAGGCATTTCCTGCTAGTCGGCAGCTTGGCTGCTCCCCTTTTCCAGATTTGATAAGTGTGCCATCAGTGTGGATCCTGCCACACGTGCTGCGCTCCTGCACAGTGCTACGAAGGGGACAGGCGCTCAGGTGCCATGCAGTGTGCTGGGCTGAAGCTGTGTGCTTGCTGTGAGCATCTGATAGCATTCTGCTATCCCAAAAGTACCTACTCTGAGCCTGTGGAAGCAGTGCGATATATTGTGGGGACACTTAAGGACATGAAAGCAAGCCCTGGCCTTTCACTTTGAAAGGAAACCTCTCTGGCTTCTCTGTGCAGCCAGAAAGCACTGTGTGTCCTTGCAGCAGGGACATGGGAGGGAGCTTAGAGAAGTGGTTGTGTTTGTCCTTTGCTACAGGTAGTGATCTCTCTGCCAGGAGAACATTAAAGGATTATTTGTGGTTTTCTGTAGCTTTTTGCATCTTCTTCCCCAGCATCTGTTAATATTTGTATGCATGGTCAACTTGGGTGTTGCATATAAAAGTAGTAAATACAATTTTCAGCTGGATTACTAAATTGATGATGTCCTCCTAAAGGTCTCTAATTTCAAGTATATTCTAGAATGCACTTTCATTTTCAGTCTTTCTTACAAATCAGTTCCTGTTAAGAATTTATCTGCTTGCATTTCATAATGTGATTTATAATGGATTAGAAAATCTTTATGTACAGAATCATGTTTTCTCTATGTTTGTGCATTATATAGGGCCTTGATTCAGACTGGGCTCCCAGGCATTCTTTCAATAGGGATAATAACACAAACAGTAACAAAAGCAGAGACATGGTACATCTACTAAAATTCAGGGCATGAGCTCTGTAGGAATCCAAGACAGTGGAAACTCCTGTTCTTCCAGGAAAGAGTGATCTTCATCTAATTTCTTGCTTAATATTTGTCATCATCTGTTAAATCAGATAGTACTTAAACGTTTAAGGTGAGATAAAATACAGCTTACTAGTCAAGTAACTTTAAAATACCTTGAAAGCACATGGCTCTTGTTTTATTATTAATGACATATTTTGGTGGGAACACCAAGATTTCTGTAGATTACAATATAATCAGTTTGGAGTAATAAAAAAACACTATATCCGTTCTCCCAATGGTCTCCTGGGACACAACCAATATCCTCTTGGGTTCAAATGGATTTCCCTTTATTTTTTGAGACTTACTATCTAATTCAATAAAGGTTTGTAAAAAATCTTACCATTCAGTTAATTAAATAGTATAGACATAAGCCTTAGAATGATTGCCATTTTGAATTTTTTTTTTTAATGATAGAAAACATTAGTACATGGAGACATGGATGTAAATTTAATAAGGCTTTGGATGAAATGTGTCCATAAAGCTTTTAAAACAAAGATTTGGTTTAAATTGCTCTTAGGGAAAAAATACTGTGAAAATAGAGCACAGACTATGCTGTGTTATATAAACTGATGCTTTTAAACTTTTATTACTGCTTTTTCACATGCAATAAGAGACAAATAAAAGCTTAAAATCACTTAGAATGCAGAGGTCTGCATTCTCTCATATTTTATTATGATTAATATTGCACTCTTCATTCCGAAATGCTGAAATGCTTTTCTTTCTTAAATTATACGGGGTAACTGGCTTGAGTCAATTTCTTCAGCGAAGATTGGTTTTATTTTCTCACTAAGTTTTAGAAATTCAAGAGAGAAAGGAAATGAAATATATCATATTTAGATATAAACTTCCAGGAGTGACACATGGCCCCTCACAAAGGGGCCAGGAAGAAAAGACTGGGCAAGGGAAGTAGTAAGTTCTTAAGATAGAATATAT
This sequence comes from Aquila spilogaster, assembly GCA_024606505.1. Classification (NCBI taxonomy): domain Eukaryota; kingdom Metazoa; phylum Chordata; class Aves; order Accipitriformes; family Accipitridae; genus Aquila; species Aquila spilogaster. Next base: position 60,421,888 of record JANHGO010000069.1, read on the forward strand.
TCAGGTTCTGCTGCCCTCGCAGGTTACTCTTTTTTTCTAGAGCTGAGACATGCTATTCTGCTTTTCTTCTTACACCAGCTCACACGATTACAATTTCTCTAGATTAAAACTAAACATGTTTAGTCTCTGTAATGGTTCTTGGTGAATTGCCAGGGCATACACTGCAGTTTCTGAGAAAGGAATTTTTCAATCATCTCTTAAGAGTGTAAGGGTACATAGTCATTCCTTTGATTCTTTCCTTTGAGTGCAGAAATGGGGTACCTGGAGCTTTGCTGTGCCCTCGCATTGGAGCGGCATGTTTACAGGTAATTAGAGATTCGGTATGTTTTCTTTCTGAGCTCTGTTGAGGAAGACAGACAAACTATATTTGAGCTGAGGCTGGGGCTGATCAGAAAACCTTTGAGGATGGGTTAGAAGGAGCTGAGTCAAGTTCTGCCTTTAAACCAAACCGTGGACTGGAGAGCTTACTAGAATGCATTTTTAGCCAGAGTGGTTCACTGATCTGAAGTGTTGAGATCACAAATGTATAAACACACTTAATGGCGTGAACAGCATTTATTGTCCCTTCTTCTGTTATTCACTTATGACAGTTATTACTTTAATTACTGTTATTTTAATTTGGCCAAAGCTCTGAAAGAACAGCCTGTAAATTTGTGTCTGTAAAACGTAAACTCATGTTTTGCACTCTCAATTGAAGCTTTGAAGGAATGCAAGTCTTCCTGAGGCTGAGGGACAGTGCCTACTTCAGGTCTATAGATGCACACCTTCTGGGACAAAATGCATGCATGGAAAAAGGTTTTGGAAAATTAAGTTCAGCTTACTGGAACCTCTTGGTTGAACGCGTGCTGACTTATGTGTTGGGGCTGATGTAGCAAAGATGAAGATAATTCTCATCTAAAACATTCACGTAATACAGAACATCTGAGTCACCTGAAAGTCTGAAATGTCATATACTGGAAAAAACAACCACAGTTTTTACACTTCAGTTTGTATTGAAAACAGAAGATTTCCTGTGACTTTTTAGAGTTGTTTGCTGAAACAAACGTTTCGGGGTAAAAGAACAGTTGGGTAACCTTACTTTCAGATCCTTCACACTTGTACTTAAGCTGAATTAAAGAATGACTTCAGGGAGATTTTAGTAGGGGAAAAAAAAAAGTTATTTGAGAATAAAATTATAGAAATACTAGCACTGTACAAGAGCTTTACAAGTGTTTACATTGAGACAAGCTAAGGATCTTTGTTACCACTTAGATTTCTGTTTGCAGTGCTGATATAATACAGTTGTAAACGAGTGGAAGAGTTTGTACATAAAATTTAATTTCTTCAAAATATATGCAACTGATATATTTACAGGAACAGAAAGGACTCTTGAGTTTGGGATGACATGGAAAGGAAGCATCTTATTATGGTAAAGAGAGCAGTTTTGGTCTGGAAGTGCAGGATTACATTCTGTGACATTAGGTTCGTGAGTGACTTTTATTCTTTAGTGGCTTTACCATAGCATTGCTGCTCTAGAGCCTGATGTGTACAACTGTATGCCATAAGAACTGGTTTTCAGAGGACAACCATGGCTAACACCTATTATATAATATATAAAATATATAAACAATAGATGTAAAATATATAAAAATTGGTTGACATATTACTATAGTAATTATAAATATGTTTTAATAACCAATTTTATCTACCTTTGACAAACTTAAGTTCTTTGCCTAACAGGTAATTATACAAAATTCTGTTTTCCTGGACAGCCAATGTGAATTTCAAAGTAGCTGTTAGAGACTACTGCTGAGTTATTTTACACCTTAAACAAAACTTGCTGTAAGTAATTTCATTCTATACAACTTCTTTTTCATCCCCCCCCCCCCAAAAAAAAAACCAACAAAAAAAAACCCACAAAGAATATAACTAGTTTGTGTAACACTTATAAGTAGTAATTTTGTATAAAATGCAAATATAAGGACTAAACAATGAAAAGCTACATAGCTACATCTGCTTTCATGTAATAATGTATAATGAGTATTCTAGCGCATGCTTGGAAGAATGGATATATATTACTGTACAGTACTGTCATGAGTGTGTACTGGAATCTAGGTCCACAAAGAAAGATGTGGAATGGTTGCTTAACTTTTAATCTTCTGGACTGAGCAAATCCATGAAATGTCATACTTAGAGATTTTTCAGGCAAGACTAAACTCCCCAGCAAAGCAGAAATGATAACTTACATAATGAAGTGGTCAGAGTATGAAAACAAGACAAACAAGATTTTGATGAGCAAAAGATAAATAGCCTTTCTTCTCATTAGTTGGACTGCTTGCAGTGGGGGTGTCATGCACTCAGTTCATGCGCACGCTGATGCACTGCAGCCTCTGTGCACACAGACGTTAGCTTCAGTGGGAGTTTTGCAAAAGGCCCTGCCTCCACCTGGAGAGTGGGCTTTGGGATAAGAAAGGAAACCTCCTCACTGCTAGCGGCATTTTGTGTACCTGTTTACTTCGGGTGAGGCCATGCACACTAAAAAGTGTGAGAACATTCATTCTGTTTTCCACTGAGCATAGCAGTAACAGCTCAGGATGATGTCTTAATTTGATCACACAGTCATATTCACTTAATTGACTATTACAGAAGCAATAGATGGGATAGGTCTGCACATATGCTGCTTACTTGTCTTTATGTGCTAAACGGAAACCTGTGTTCTGTTTCACCAGGGATATGTATGCTGCTCTGGACTCAGGACATACTGCTTCGGTGCAGCTCCTTTCTGGGAAAGCATGTTTAGTAAGATGCTCTTCAGAGTGAAAATGAAATAGCAACTGTTAGGTCAGCAGTAGCTAGTAAAAGAAGCCACATGGCCTGTTCGGCTTCTCTTTTTGGAAATGTTACAATTCAGATATAACCAATGGCATAAGCCAGAATAAATCCCATTTTGTTTGAGAGCAATGCAGCCAAGTCCCAAGGGGAAAATACGGAGCAAAACATGATTAAAAGCAGAGAGGCAGTTGGATAGGTGAATTTCAGGCAGACTCACTGAAAAGTCACATAAAACATCTATCTGATCCGGTGTGGCTTCTTAACTTTTGTGCTGATTGATGTCCAGCTGTGCTCTACCACAGTAACCTACAGGAGCCCCAAGAGGAAATGTACTGAACCAGGGGACATACTGGAAAATGAAAACCTCCCCAGATAGCTCTTTTTCAAGGGAGGCCTCAGGAGCAGCCCCAGCTACAGAAGGCTGAGGCTTTGTCAGAGGCTGGGAAATGTGTCTATGCTCTGGCTTCTTAGCCCACCACAGTATGAAGGGGCTGGTGTTCTCCCGCCTTAGGGGTCTATTGCATAGGGATGGGATGGAGGTACCAGTCCAGTTGGTTAATTTCAAACACACTGTATAAAAACTAGATTACTCAGTATGCACTTCATAGAAAGCACGTGTCTTCCTATTCAAATATTTGTAGAAAACTTCATAGGTGGATTGTGTATTTTTGTGAATATTGATTTCCATTTAAATTACAATGCAACTTCGCAGGTTGGGCATTTACCATGTGACGTACCAAGACAAATGCAAGGCAGGGGCAGGAGCTTACTAATAATATGTAAACATAACCCCCCAGCCTAATGCACATTCCTCCTTGCCTGTGCTGCAAGTGTAACTTAGTTGTATTAAAACTACATCACTATAAGTGGTGTTTTTTTGGTTTTTTTTGCTTGTTGTTTTTTTTTAATAGGAACCACGAATGAGGTTGAGCACAACATTTTCTCAGCTTGATGGAGTATCTTAAAGTGAATATGATATAGTTCAAGACAGTAACTAAAAGCTCAGTGTAACCAAAACCACATGCAATTTGCATTTGGTTATGGAGTGAAAAATATAAGTTTTTTGCTGCCTTAATTCTTGTCTGAGAATGTAACTGGAGAAGCTGTGCTGCACCTTGGGGAATAATTCACAGCCTGATACTGAAAGAAATACTGTTCCCCCGGAAGAATAGGTTGAAGAGTAAAGTAGCCTAATCACCAATGAGATTACGCAGCCAGGCAATAACTGCAGCTGCTTGGATACCCCTATAAAGAAACTAACTTCCAGATTCCTGCAGTTCAGTTTGTTCACTGAACCCTCAGAAAGCCTGAAATCAGGTGCTTTGGTAAGGGGAGAGGGGCTGGCAGCAGCTATGCTGTATTACCAAGATATGCTGTGCAGCAGAAGCAAATCCCTTTGGAAGACCAGACTATGAATATCTGCGGGGATTGCTTAGGAACATCTCTAGTCTGATCCAGTGGACAGAGCATCTATTAACAGCCAGCATGTTTTCTGTGCTTGGAGCTCACCTTCCCCCTCAGTTTCATCTGAAAAGAATTCACCTTCCATACTCTGAGACTCTGCTGCAAGGCAAACCACAGCGTATTAAGCAAAGATGACCAGGAGCTGTTATCCAAATGGTATAGGCATGGACTTTTTCAAGGCTTGTCTCAAATCTGTTCAGTCCTGCAGGTGGAGCCCTTCGTGCCTCCAGGGGAGGGCTTGGTTTTTGCCTAATGAGTGATTTCACCTGCAACATGTCCTGCAATTAATCCTACAGATTTTACATTATACAGTTTGGAAAATAATATTGCAAGACTGGAGAGTTACTCAAGATGGCAACTTAAGCTCTAAAAAGTACGTGATCTGTGATGTTACCCAAAAGAAAGAGAAAAAAGGTGATTTGGGGGGTAGAATTTCACCCAGCTGACTTCCAGAGGCACTGGGCTGATCATAGGTTTAGGTACCATCAGTTAACACTTCTCGACAGAACCTATGGGTAATGGAAGAGCTCCTCCCTGCCTTGCACCCTGGTGCAGGTGCTCCCCACTGGCTATAGGACACAGGGCAGACGCACAAAATGGCTTTCAGGAAAGATCTGAACCAACTGTGCTGTAGACCATGAGCAATCATCTTGCTTTCACTTTGAAACAGGATTAAAACATAGTAATAGGATAGGGAAAGAAAGCTATTGCTTATTTTGCTTACATATTAGCTGTACTTCAAGTATTTCTGCCTCCTGACTTAACAGGACGCTCCTTTCATTAGCTCTAATTTAAGTTAAAAAGTTTAATATTTGTCTGCTCTTAAGGAGAAGTTGCTTACTAGCTGGCAGAGCCTAATAGCAATAAATAGCAGCAGAAAAGTCCATTTCTTCCCAATAAACTTTGTACTTCTGCTAACTAGCACAGTCTAAAAATAAATCGAGGTATCTGAGCACTTGGAAAGCTGTAGTTAAATCCATGAGGCTCTTTTCTGCTTTAAGCTACGGTTAAAACTAGAAAGAGTAAAACAGAATTGAAAAATTCATTGAGATTATCAACAACGATTTTGAAGCTTCATTTTCTACGTATTCAGACAATGAATATCATAGAAAATGGACTCTGGGTTTCCATTTCCTTCTAGTCTTGTGCAGCAGGACATTAAGTAATAGCGTTTGCAATCTAATCTGCACTTTAATGCATTTTCTTCACTTGCTTAATTGTATTAATGGACAGAGGAGGATGATCTTGTGGCGAGGACAGAGGACTGGAAGTCAGGTGATCTCAGTTATATTCAGAGTTCTGCAACAGGCTTCCTGTGCAGTCTGCTCTAATCACGTTTGCTAATATATGAAATGAAGATAATGACATTTCCCTTCCTTACCAGGGTGTTGTGACACTTAATTCATTAATGTTTGTAAAGTGCTTTGTGCTTCTTGCTTCTAAATGTGCTCCTTACTGTAATGTCTTATGGAGGGTATTAAATTTGAGGATAATGTTACTTTAGTGCCTGTGCACTTCAATTGGCTGAAGTGTACTAAAGACCATTATTTTCATGTATTTTATGAGCTACTGGAATTTTTTAGATGGCTTACTTGAAATTTAGCTAATATAGTTACAGTTATAAAACACACAGTGTCAATCCTATGCCTTATTTTTAATTTTTTGTCTTTATGATGAAATATTTAGCAATAAACAGGACTGTCTTGTTCAGACTAAAGGGAGGGAGAAAGAGTTTGGCATTAATATTGTATCTGCCTGACTTCCAGCTCTGCCGCTGAGACTGCTCTCTACCCTGGTAAATCACCAGACAGCTCTGTGTCCCAGTAAAAAATGCACAAAAACTTGAGCAAGAAATGAAGTTTAAAAAAATTAGGGATGTGAAAATGTGGAGCTTTGCTATTTACATAATACTTAACAGCCCTGCATCACCAAGCAGATGTACAGTTTATGTAATACAATTAAAAACAAAACAGAAAATAGTTAATTGCAGAAAATATTAAATCTCTAAAGATTCGGCAGCCCAACTTGATGAGCTCAGTGCAGGTCACATGGAGAAATCTCTGTGTAGTACAGGAAAATAACAGCTAAAATTCTCTTCTAAATGTGCAGTCTCATAGGTTTGTTAAAGCAAATGGAAATTGTACGTAGAAGTGAAAGTAGAATGAAATGCTGAGTTAAAAATGCAGGAGTATTGTGAACATTCACTACATATCTGGATTTTTTAGAGCATGGTTCCCTCAAATTCTGCTCCTATAAAAATCAAACATTTATCAGACAGTTGTAATACATAAAGATATTAGTGTTTAACAGCCAGTGATAATTACATCAGGTGAAGAAAGGAATTACGAACTTACCATAAACAGAAGCAATTCATTCAAGGCTGTGCAGTGTTTGTCAGGCAGTAACCACGCTGCTGGTATAGTACAAGAAAAAAGCATACGTGTCCCCTTACAAGCACTGTCCAACATTAAATTAGTAGGAAGGAAGGAAAGCAGCTGACACTTACTATCAGTATAAAAGTTCCCAGGAATTCTGAAAGGGCTTCTTTAACCAAGCTGTTCTTCAAGGCAAATTTCTCCTTTAAACTCCTTTTGTTTTTCCGGCTCATTTTGGCTTCCTCTGTTGCTCTGGTGCCCTGGCTACAAATACACACAAAATTTGCTCTGTAACCGTCCCTGCTTCAGCTGAACTTTGACACTTTTACTTATACATTGAAATATGAGATTTCATTCTGTACAGCCAGTGAAATCATCTGACTGCAGGCATTGACAGAACCAACACAACATGCCCTAACAATTCATCATGCGTTTTCCATCCTGTGCCCTCTCTGAGCGTGTTTCTATTTATACTGGCGAGATAATACCAGTAGGTTTACAAGCAGAACTTTTCTTTTTTTCTTACAGAATGGATTAATCATTACCTTTCTGGCTATCTTACTTCTTTTTTTTTTCTAGTAAAAATGGATAAAATGTTGTTCCTGTTGATCTGATCAAAAGGAAAGACAAAAAGAGAAACCACAAAGTAAGGACCCAAAATATGGTTGGAAATTTCGCTCTGACCTAGTTTGGGATTTAAGCCATACTACTATTGGCTGTCTGTGAAACCTTTTCAAGGGGAAGTTGTAAAGGAAAATAAATGCTTGTGAGGACGCTGTGCTCTACTCACAACAGCTCCTATCTTGTAGTTCTGAGGGATTTCAGTGGCTAATGAGGAGTCTTACCTTGGTCGTATGTTGAATTTGTGTTGTCACACACGCTACTCTTTTTGGACTAAATGCTTTGCTGTCTAGTGACATGCCCTGTTTACAAAAGAGCGACAAGGCAGAATAAATTAGGAACACTTAATGAAATCTGCTTTGGTCCAATGGCTCTCTATAATGCAGAACAGGCAAGTGAGGCACTGAGAATGACTCTATGTTCCCAATATATTTGGCTTAAAAGTGCATAGGTGCTATAATATGAAGCATTATTACATTATTGCCCATTATCTTAAGAGTTGAAGTTGCTGAATATTTTAAAGACCTGGGCTTCCTAGAGAAAGATATTACACTCTTAAACTCTTAAGCATCTTGGATGATTTTATCAAATGTGATTCTGACTTGACTGGCTTCTGGTAGATTTACAAATATTTTCCATCATGTGATGTCACACTAAGAGCTTATCCCAGTTAGGTTATTTTAGCATGTGTTGTTGATGTTCATTGCCTTGGTTTGTATTGGTTTTCTTCCTTTTTTTACCTTGGTAGCTAATATGTTTAGATCTATCAGTACGTTTGTCTGCTGTGAACAGAACAAAGACTCATGGGACTGGGCAAACGGGCCATTTCTACAGTTGCACTGGTGCTTTTCCTTCCCTCAAGGAAGGACTTGATGCATGTTCATCCCTTAACCACTCACTTTACACCCACTATCCAATTTTAATCCCTAAGCATTTTTGCATGTCCTTTTACTATCTCTGAATCTGCATTCAAATGCCATTTCACCATTAGCAGATTCAGAAAATGCTGGCCTGTGGAGAGCTACATAGGTGATGAGTTATGTGATGCCTGTATTTGTCTTGGTTCTGTATGAGCCAGGTGAGCGCCTGTGTAGTATTAGCCTGCAGTGCAGGTCTGCACTCACACTGAGACAGCTGGAGTTGCCTCTGGAAAGCCACTGAAAACAGCTTATGTACTGCAGTTTGAACATCTTTGCACTGTATTACTGCAAAGCAAAGATATTATTCAGAACCTTAATTATCACAGCATATTAAAGTATATGTTTATTATGACTGTGTGATGTCTTTCGGAATTATGTATATAGTAGAGCTGAGGGAGCATCTTGAGGAGGCCATTCATTACTGGAGGAATGAGATAATCCACTTCTTCACTTCCAGGAAAATGGGAAATAAATACATTTATGAAAGCAATTTTTAGTTGCTTGTCCATAAGAGTTCACTCTCCTGTGCAGATGCAAGTCTCCCTCTCAAAGTAGTATGAAGCAAATTCTTAGTTTAGTCTCATAACAGGTGTGAAAGTATTAACTCTATTCTTTCATCTAATTATACCGAAGTAACATGTCAGTGATAGACACAGAAACCCCTAATCATTTGTCCAGATGTTGCTGCCTTCCCTACACCGTATTTTTTTGTGTTTACGGGGTGGGAGAACCAGATTCCCGACAGAAGTATGTACCACTGACATTTCCTTTCTTCTGATTTTCTTCAATACTTTGACAAATATTTTAAGGAGCACTTTGCAAAGAATATAGAGGTAGTAACAACAACCTTTTCCAATCCCTTCACCAGACAAATCCTGTGTGAGGGTATGTAAAGCTATGGAGGATGGAAATGTAGAAGAAGCATTCAAGATAGCCAACTAACTCCTTACCTGAAAAGCTAAAAGATTTTTTTTTTTTGCCTTGCTAAAAAACCAAAATGTAGATAGGCTGAATCTAGGAAACTGTCCTAAAATGAATTCTCAGTAGGACAGCCTTTAAGAGAAACTTACCAGTTAAATAGTAATTAATTGTGCTGGAGCTGTGCAGAATTCCCCCAAGAGATTCAAATATTGGAGTACTCAAGCACTACTGCTGGTGGATTGCCTTATGTCTGAATCCAGTCCTAATACCAGCAAAGTGGAACATAGGAAATGTACTGCTGATCCACTAGTATCTCAAAAGAGGATTCCAAGGGTGATCACGGGACCTACAGAAATGGCAGTCTGACTTATAATCCAGGACAGTTAGATAAACTGTAGTGAAAAATGACATCAGTAGACACAGACAAAGCTAATAGTCTGTAGAAGCATTAAATGGTTTCTGTTAAGGGAGGTTGCACCTCACAAATGTATTGGCATTTTTCAAAGATGTCAAAAAGCATCTTGATGTTATTGCTCGTGGTTGAATGTGTGACCTTGCATCACAAGACTGAAACCCCTGGGACTCACACCCCAAGGCAATCTCAACTGAACTATTCCTTCTCTTCACCTGGATTCAAGCTGAGTAGGAATTCAAACACTATGTATAACCTAACCATTATTATGAGTAATCTTCACTCCTACAGAAATAGCGAAGCACAGAATAATACACATAGCTCCCACAGTTTAAGTCCCACGGGTAACAGTCTATACTGTACTGAATTTTTAATAGCACATTATCCAGAGTATCACATAAATTGTTATTACTGATGTAATAAAACCTAAGCCAACACAGCTGGAGAGACCAAGGCTATAAATATAACACATATATTTTTTGAATTGTAATAATATGGGTCAAATTATTTTTAAGTCTAAATCTGCTGATTGTAGTTGAATTGGACAAAGTCTGAATGCATACATCTGCTATAATTCATGTTCCTGCACAAATGCCTTTGCCGAATTTATATTTATATTTTCCTAGAGCAACTGCTGCATGATACTTAAAGATTCTCTGTTCTATTTATTGATCTTGCTGCTGGGAAACTAGAAAAAAAAAATTAGATGAGGAAGATCTGAACGTGTTGCAGTTCAGCGTTCTGATGGTTTTTAGTACACAAAAAAAATGACAGCACGTTTCCTTAGTTCTTGTGCTATCTGATCATCTTCTGTCTCTGCTGTAGTCTTGGTGAGAAGCAAGCATCCATAGGGTGCAGCTCAGGTCTAGCTGAGCACACCTTGGAGGGAGGGGTAGTGCACACGAGGTGACCCTTTTAGAATTTCTCTGTTCTTTATTCTCTGCTTCTGTGATCTCAGTGTCCAGATAAAACATTTCAGTCCAGATCATGAATATGAGATCAAAAAGACACCACATGTGTGTTTCAGACTTTCTGCCAGTAATGCTTCAGGCCTCATTCAAAGCTTCTTGAAGTCCACTGTTGCTGACACTGGTCTCAGTGAGAATTAAATTGGACTTTCTCTAAGGCAGAACCCAAAACTTTTCTTTGTTTTTGATTGGCTGGGAGCACCATCAGGCCTTAGTGCATTACTGGTATATTACATGTATATGTATTACATATATTGCTATATAATCAATGATAATACGTTTTAAAAGTTGTTGTACGGGCAGGTCTGTGTATAACAGGCGCAGAGAGTTTCCAAGTTGGTTGAATTTCTGCAATAGCTGTGTAATGCAGCACTGCGCTGCAGGGTCTTGCCGGCACAGTGGGGAACAGATAACATTCCACACTGAAGGGCTCTGGGAGGGAACTGTCAGTGCTGGCAAAATGTGAAAGTGTTAGGGAAATGCTGTACAGATGGTTATGTGCACCAGCATTATCTGCTGCACTACACTGTGCTTCCTTCCAAGTGTGCTGGGTATTGTGCTACTATAAACTTCTCTGGTGGGTGACAGTATGGGCAGGTCTAACTTTCTGAATGCATCTGAAAAAAGACTATTTAAGTACAAAAAGAATTTTGCTTTTAGAGAGTGAATTAATTTTGTATGGGAAAGTGCTTTGTTGCAACCAAGTCCCTGTTCTTTTTTCTTCACGTTCCCTTTTTTGGAACAGTTAATGTACGTGACAAGTAAGTGCGAAGGAAGATGACTGACGGCATGTTCTTTTTAAAATAACTTCTTCCACATCCCATTTCTTTATTAAAAAAAACCCTCAAAATCAAGATCAAAGTTTTAAATTCAGATTTACTATTACGAACAAAAGATGTGGTAAATATAGCCATGCAGCATGAAGAAATGCTCGAAGTACGTCCTATGGGCTTTGCAATGATCTAAACACAGTGTTTTCTTAACCAGAATGGTGTACATTGTCAAAGCCTTTTATCTTTCTACAGGGCACACATTTCCTGTAGCAACAGACATTCTGTGACTATTTATGGCTACCAGTCCTGCTGCAGGGTTGTGAAAACCTGGTCTGAACCTACCTAAGTAATAATAAAAAAAAATCATTCAGTCAAAGGTAATGACGGATTTGACTGTATTGACACATAAAGGCAAAAATCCTTTTTACATATGATATGCTAACAGTATAGATTATAAAATTGTTTCAGGATAGGAACAGGATAGGAATGTTGGATTGTGGGGCCTAATTCCTTTGGAACTCCCAACCTCAGTTTTTTAATAAAAAACTTGTTCTGAGGTTCAGAGCATGCTCTTCATAGGGTGTGCTTAGCAGTACACCCAGGAAGCGATCTTTTACTACTTCTGTGCTGTATCCATATTCATTAAGATAATGAAGCTATTAATTGAATATGTAAGTTCAGGTAATTAAATATAAGACTTATTTCTTTAGTTTAAAGGGTAATAATAAAAAATTTAAACTTGCAAACTAGATCACACATTTAGTGATGATAAATGTGACCTGGAAAGTGCAATAGTCCAATATTAATTAGTTAATTGCATCCATTCATTAAGTGATGTACATTAGCAGAAGGTCAATCCATTTGAAGCTTGATACGTTTTACAAATAATAAATTCAAACAGGTAAATTGAAAAGAAATTCACAATAGAAGAGTATATTACATATTTAAACGCAGAATAGAGTCCATGCAACCCAAGCGCATGTTGCCTTTATCTTCCCAGTTATTGGCATGTGTTCTTTACAGCACTGCCCCGAGGCACCGACCCTCTTCACTGTGCACACTCAGGGAACAGACGGGTGCCGTTTTGCAGAGCATGTGCCCAGCCACTGCAAGGCTGTGAGTACTGTGTGCAAGGTGGTGGCCAACTGAGAACCTCTGAGCTGGATGGTCTCAGGAAGTGGTCAGACTTGAGGAGGTGCACTGCAGGATTGCTCTGTCACAGGCAAAACCAGCCATTCTAGCAGAACGTACTACATTTAACTGTGGACTTAAACCACAGCATTAAGTTTTGAAACTGACTTCTAAAATAACCCAAACGTTGACTGTCTTTCCAAGCATGTTCTATTTTATTGCCATTGCTGTCACTGAATTACGTTTGGCTTTCTTAAATCCAAGTTTAAATGCAGGATTGAACTTACTATAGCAGCAATTTAGTTCTGTGGGCATAAAATGGACAGGAAAAAAGAATGATCAGTTTGACTTATTTTTAGTAAAAATTATGTTAAGTCAAGTTTTCTTCACTGGTCATTCCTGGGTTTTTAGTAATAAAAAATAATTGTTCTTAATATCAGTATTCACTTTCTTTTTTTAGCATTAAAAGTAATGTAGAAATAAGGAAAAGGAGATTTTTTATTTTTTCTTCATAATGTAAAATATATCCAGACTCAGTCAATTTTAATAAGACTGATGGTGTTAAGACAGTGAATTCATTGGGATATTTGCAAAATTTCTGGCATAGTACCATCATAGGATGATCACAGTATTGTGAGTATTGCTTTACGGATAATATTACTTACGTGTTCAACAGTTTTTAGCTTGTATGTATAAAATATCTTCGTCTAGAGCAAGGACTGGTACCATTCTGCATGCAGTTCAAGGGCCATAACTCTTGAAAGATCTCAAACAGTGAACCTCTTTCAAATGATCAGGCTTAGAGACATTTAAGAGAATTGATTCAATTAACCTGGAGGAAAAAGGTGCTATAATGTGTGATTTATATTTGAAGATAAATTAAAATACAAGTATCTCCTGAAGAGCGTTTGCTGCCATCATGGTCCATAATGAAAATAGCAGGCAATTAAAATAGGACACCTGAGGCTGAAGCTTTTACTGTATAAACGAGAAGATGAAGTTCAGATTTCTTAAGTGCAAATCTGAGCTGAAAAATAACTTTTTGGAAATTTCTTTGAGGTCCATATTCTTCCTTCAAAAGTGATTTCTAAAGTGAATAAGAAATGGGAGGGACATTCGCTGCTGCAGAAGGCAGTGAAATGGTCTTTCTCAATCAATACTGAATTTGTATGAGGAGCCAGAGATAGCATTGCTAAATGCTGGAGGGACAGCTGGGAGAACTACGTATAAAAAAGAACTTAGGGGTCAGATCAGAATTACTGTGGGGCAGGTTTTGAAGTTGATCTTGAAATGAATCACTGGAAGTGCCTGACAGAGTAATGATGTGATTCAGTTCCTTTGTGTGTGTGACAGCATTTACAGTCTGGAGCTCACTGGGGAGCATAAGAGATCTTCATGGTGTAAGGATTTGAAGCAGAAAGAGAGGACCTCTGTGATGCTGGGGCTACTGAAGCCACTGTCCGTTTCAGTGGTGTATCAGCACGTGCCTCAGTACAGCTACTCTGCCCAAAAGAGGTCCTTGGGACACAGATGTGTTTACCTGAGCCTCTAGCTTTATAACTTCCTTAAGGCAGTGGGTTGTTGTAGTAGAGGGTAGAAAGATGACAGAAAGGTACAAGCAACCTAAGAATGCCTTAATTACCTCTGTATTGTCTTCAGTATCAGAGCTCTGTCTTTTATACTCCAGTTACAAAATGTTGTGTTTCCATCAGATGGCGTTTGTATAAGCAACATCTATGTCCCCGTCTGCAGATAATACCAACTGATGGGGCTGGGTGGAGGAGTCAAGACTTGTCAATGAAACAAATATATTTCTTAAAATGTTACTTTCAGATTGGTCAAAATGCAAACACAAACCTCTTCAGGAATGAGTTTGATCTCAGCTGTATATTAGGATAAATTCTAACAGTAAGAATGTAACAGAAGCGAAGAACAATGTCACCTGGTTCTTTGATTTTGTAACAATCATTTCTTCAAGAAGTGTGAAGACTGTAAGATCTTTGCCATTACAACCCGGAACAAAATATTTGTCTTCTGATTTGAGGCTGCTGTTGAAATAGGAGTTTAATTAAAACGCATTCCTGTGAGAGAAAGTAAACCAGTCTGACTTAATTGCGACTTGGCTTACATTGCCAAAAAGCCACCACCAACAGCAACTACAACAAAAAAGCAACAACCAGAAAGTACAGGCCTGCAATCAGAAGTGCTTTCCCTGCCATACCTGTGTTTGGGATTTGGAGGGCTTGGGTTGAACGTGGGCTATTGTTTCTGTTCTTTCTCTTGGCGACTGTTGGACTTGAATTTTTCTTCCACAAATGAGATGAGTTAACTTCTGTATTCCTTGTTATTACTGAGTTATTGTCCCGATGTCCAACGCAATAGTGGTAGTAATCCCTTCTACAAAGAAATGGCATTAAATATTAACTCAGCTTGCATGATTTGAAGCCGTGTCTCAGTTTGCTATCATAAAGTAGTCAGTGTGGTGCTGAATTGCCAAACCAGCTCATCAAGCTAAGTTTACCAGTACACCCAGCACCGCACCACAGGCCTTGCTCCGTGTGCTGCTGCACAAAGCTGTTGTACTGATGGGAACTCACCTGTGGTCTTGACAGTAAGACTTTCATCACTGTCTTTGCAGGTGGAGGAGGAGAACCCTGCCTGGTCACCCGCTATTGGGAAGCCCGAAGGCAGATGTGTGTTCTGCTGGCTGCAGCCCAGGAGCCGCGGTAAGTGCGGGGCTGTTCACCACCTGGGGAGTGCCAGGGGGGTTGGATGGCACATGAGCCAGCTGCGAGGTGTTTTGCAGACTGACTGCTTTTAGACATAAGATAAATACAGTTTGTATGATGAGGAGTTGATGGAGGCCGAGGGAGCTGAGAAGTAACCGAAGTCACAGGAGTGTTAAGACAATCAGGAGCTTCAACAGCTCCTGACCGTGTGGGTTTGAATGGCATCTCCGATGCACTGCAATCCCTTCTCACCAAAACCTCCTGAAAACTTCACTGACTCGATTTAAGAATGAAACTGCTGCACAGTTCCCTCATTCCTCAAACCTGCTTAAATGCAGTCCCTTCCTGAAGGAGCATTTCCCCACTCTGATTTATTTTAAAACAGCTTTTAGAATGTGTCATCTTTGTGATGAATTGTTAGGTCTACATTGCCAGCATGCCATTAAAAACTGAATTTCTGACGTTTAAAAGTCTCACTTATCCCAAGCGTCACCATTTGACAGCTTGGCATGTCACTTTACAGCACCATGTTTTGGATCCATTTCCTCTGTCTGGGGGAAAGTGTGTGGGGCGGGGGGGAGGGCTGGTGGTAAAGAAATAGGAAAAATGAGAAAGCGAAATGTGCAGTCTCTTCTGTTACTGAACTGGAGATATACAGAGGTGTGTATGGTGAGGCTGCGTGAGGTACATCTTGGTGTGATGAGGCTGAAGTGCTCCGAAGGCGCTCTGCATCCTGCGCCTGTCTGCACAGAGGCACTCTGCCCATGCTCCTGCACACACCGTGCCCTGCAGGAGCAGGATCTGTAGCATCAGCAAATGGCTATCTGACAAAACAGAAAGGTGGCCGGATCCTGCAGTTCGTTTTTGGGTAGCTCAACAGAACAGTCTCATGGCATCTTTCTTGCTGCGTTGCCTTTGCCGGCTTTGGCACAGCCCTACACTTTGGTGGCCCTCCTGTGTTTCTGTCTTCACTGTGACGGCTTCAAAACGTGGCGTCTGATCTGTTTCCAAGTACTGGGAGCGTTTGCACCGGCGAGGAGATCTTTGCCGGTTCCGCCTGCGGTACCGCCACGGGTCGGGCCTTCGGGCGCGGCGCCCACAGCCTGGCGGTGACCGCGGCGCCGTCGGCGCACGGCACGTGCTGCCGGCGTGCGGGCA
>JANHGO010000069.1:60438270-60463857 GCA_024606505.1 Aquila spilogaster
TGTGTCTTTACAGGATTTTTTTCATGATACTGCATTAGAAGAGTTTACCTGCCTACATGTAAACCAAAGGCTGTACTTTAAAGTTGTTCAGATAATAGGAATGTACTGCTGAATTAACTTTGTGTGATATTAAGGAACCATTCTGCTCTGTTTCAATGACAATAACAGGACTGCCTGTTTTGCTGTACCTTGAGCACTTTCTAATGTGAACTTAGAAACCTCCTCATGCGTGGTGTCTCTGTAAAAGAATTTGTAAAAGAGAAGACAAATGGCCACAGTAATTTCTGCTATAGCAGCTATTTATAATGGCCTAGTTATACCTAGAGATACCAGCCCACATTGGCTTTACCCTCTTTATGAAGGGTAAGAAATTTCTCTATGAGAACTGGAGTACAAGAAGGCAGTATAAACTCCACATACAACACGGAGTATTGTGTATTATAATACACAACATGGAGTATTGTGTATTATAATACACAACACTCTGTATTATTACAACCCACCATTTTCTATTTTAAAGAGAGAATTTAAATGTTAAATGCACTTATGCTAATGTTTCTGATAATTTGGCCAAACTGAATGGTGGAAATAGGAGACAAAGCACCATCCAAGATGGCACACATAGACACTGATTAGTTAGCCCAGCTATAGATAAGAGAGATTCCTGACCAATATATATCGAGGAAATGTTATAGCAGAAACAAAGGGGCAATGACAGTACATTGGCAGTGTATCCCGGAACGTATCTCTAGTACTGAATCTTTTTGCTTTTTCTGCTTTCTGTGGTTTGCTGCTTCTGCGAATAAGCAGACAGGAGCAGACTTGCTGCTGCCTGTCATAGGACATGAAGAGATAAATTGCATTCTCTAAGGTGAACCCTGCTCATTATACCCATTAGTGGGTCATTCTAACTTCTACCTAGCTGGCAACCATTTTAGCTGGTGACTGCTGGATTCTGTAAGCTTTTCATGGTTATTTCCTTAAATGCAGTGCCTGTGCTGTCAGGATCATCTCTATTGACAGAATTTTCAAAGCAAGACCAAGCAGATTTCTGGTTTGCACAGGCTACTTTCCATAAAAGCCAGAGGTCTGCCAAGGTTTGCGCACTAGTTCAGATCAGAATTTGGTGGAAGATTTTGCCAAATGCAAAGAATAGAGGGAAACAAGAACACAAAAGATGTACTAATGAAACTCTGATGCAGATTCTGCTGTAATGGTGCTTGCTATTGCTAGATACATAATTGTTTATACCATGAAATGGAAGTAATTTAATAAGGTAGCCTTAAAACTGTGGCAAGAAATGCTATAGAAGAAAAAAGTCACTTACCAGAAACCCCCCCAGACACATACACTGCTATGGTGACTGCCATTGCAAATCCAACTGATACTGTCATGGGCCCACCATGGGCTCCTCGGCTAAGGACAGCCTGTCCTACACACCCACATCCAAGTGCCTGTATTTTGAAAGAGAAATGTAAAACCATGAGTGTGTCTGTCAAATGTTATTGGCTAGTTTGCAACTCCTGCTGCTGTCCAGGTATAGCTGAAAATGTTGTTAAATATTGAAAAAATGCTAGAATTTGAGATTAGTGGCATGTGTGCCATTGTTGCCTTTGCTGCAATGAGCATTTACTCTTTATTTTCCCCTGCTCTGTGACCAGGAAGAACCTCTGCTAATAAGGACCTGTCTCTCCCCAGAAAACAGTTTTCAAGTACAATGATGGGAAACAGATCAGAACTTGGAGCCTAAACAAGATCTCACAGACTCTACAACAAATCTCTGCATCTGAAAGTGAAGAGGGAATTAATTCTGTGTGGTAAGTTGTCAGTTCCAGATTGTTGTTATAAGCAATGAAAAAATTACTAGAAAAGTTATGAAAGAGAGTTCAAAAAGCTTTTAATGTTTAATGCTGAAACTCTGGAATGAGACAGCTTTCTGGAGATTAGAGTGTGTGTTACTGTTGTGCTGCCTTGATATCATATATTGCACTATCAGAGTATTTCACTGGCTCTGCAGCTTGAACAATTAACTGGAGTGGGGATTACTGAATAATTCACATTGGAGTATTCTCAATGGATTTAAACTGGCTTCCGTTTTATGTTGGTTCCCCTCAGAATGAAGTTCAGCAACACATTTAAATGTATGCTTAAGATCATGTATATTCAATTCTAAAGTTTCTGCTTAGCTTCAAGCATATGTTTAGGTCCTATTAAAGTTGGTAGGAAAGATTTTCAAAGGTACAAAAGGCCTTCAGTTTAAGACAGCCTAGCTGATCCATTTCTGCCAGAAATCAATTTCTGTCTTTGGAAATCTTCTTTTTAAATATATGCCTAAGTGCTTTGCTGAATAAGGACCCAACACTCTACAGAAGATATCAAATAATATCTGTAGTCTGAAAACTTTTGCTTCTCTGCAACTGTAAGTGATCTGAATCTTATCTTTTCTGGGATGTGACTAGATTTATCTTGAGCAACCTTAATTACTTTGATGTTAAATTGGAGATATGTGTTTTTGTAGAGAGAGAGATATATATTCCTCCTTTGATGGTACAGGTGAATCAGATTTTATTTTTTTTTCTGTGTATAAAATCATTCCATCTTAGCCAATGCAGTTGCTTTGGCTAATCTCCTTGCTTCGCTTTAGTGTTCTGCCATTAGTGTGTGTCACCAATGATTGTATTGTAAATATTTTTCCTAACTATGCCTATTTGAATACATAAAATTTAGTTCTTTTAGACATGCTTATTTTCAGTTGCAAGG
This sequence comes from Aquila spilogaster, assembly GCA_024606505.1. Taxonomy (NCBI): domain Eukaryota; kingdom Metazoa; phylum Chordata; class Aves; order Accipitriformes; family Accipitridae; genus Aquila; species Aquila spilogaster. The sequence goes on from JANHGO010000069.1 coordinate 60,441,031, forward strand.
CAGTTGCATTCAGAAACTGCAAAGTAATGGAAAAATCTCTCCTGCCTTAGAAATAGACTGTACCAAAAAGATTTGTTGATTGAGGTTTAACAAGCAAGTCCTGCTAGAATAGATACAATTTAAACAGGCAAAAATCATACTTTTGTTTCCATTATTTCCCCCAGGGGTTTAACTAATACCAAAATGTGACAGAAAAGCTCTCAATAAAATTATACTCTTAACCAGCTTTGCAATGCAGACGGAGTTTCTGTTAAAGTGCCCCAAGACTCTGTCATACACCCAGGTGCAGTTCTTGCCTTGAGGTTATACTCATGCAAGCAAACAAAACACCGTCTGGTGCCAAAGTCTTACAGCTGTCAGGTTACGTAAGGGGAGGGTGGTGTTAGATAGCAGTAGTTTATTGGACTGTATAATTGAAAGTTACAAGACATACTCCAAGCTGCTGTCAACTGCTGTGCAATGGATGACATAAGCTTATGTTAGTCGTTCTCTCATCGTCATTAGTATCATATACCTAGCAATTCAAATGGTAAGCACAAATGCACATACAGATATAAAACCAAACCAAAATATATTTTAGTTGTTTGCAGCTGAAATTACATGTATCTTTAAAATGTCATGTAAGACAATTCTACTCATGTATTTATATGTTTAATTAATATGGAAAGAATGGTTATGCTGGAATTTATAAAGTTTAAGACTAGGGCACGAGCCTTGAGGAGGTGGAATTAGCATGCTCTAGCCTTCATTTTCCAGACTTCTCAAAGGGAGTATTCCAGAAATTGCACCAAGCAAGATTTTGTGAAAGATATGGCTCAGACATGGAGCAAGTTCGGTAGGCTGTTCTGGGGCCCTGTGTACACCGGGGCGCAGTTTGCGTTCAGGCAAGCAGTTAGATCTACAAGTATGCACTTGTGTTCTGAAATGGCATAGACAAAGTTTTTTGCAGATTCAAGAAAAGGCCATTCTTTTGAAAACATTACCCCTTTCTGTAAGAACGATGAAAAAAGAGAACAGGAGGGGGCAAGATGGGTATAGAAAAGGATAAGGGACAGTAACCACATCTGTGTATATCAACTACAAATTCACAAGAAGAGGGAAGGAAATAGGATGTAGGCTGTGGCCTCCCTTCCCTATTTACCAGAACTGTGGGGAATCATACAGAAACAACTGTGTAGTCCTCTTGCATAGAGGCTTCCACTCTGTACATCATAGGGAAATATGCAACTCCAGACACTCCCTTTTTGTGCTAACCAGTCTCAGAAAACTCAGTCTACAAATAAGAAGGTGTACAAGCAAGCTTGAACACAGCTGCGCTGGCTTCTTGCTCGGTGGATGTTGGTAAATGGCTGCCTGCTCATGTACGACGAATGGCTGCTACTGCAGGCACAGTCAGCGTGTGCCCATTCTGGGATGGGGCAGCTGGGAGCTGAACCTGCAAATCTGAACCATGTTACGGTAATATTGCCTCCATCTGTCGTCATTTTAAGAAGCAGAGAAAAAAAATTTCTCATACCTACTGTAGCTAGGTTGACATAACTGGAAACTATCACCTAATCATGTAATTACAGGAGCAGCAATTTAATACCCTGTGAATCTTTGCTCAGCTGAGTTAAGACCAACTAGATCATCAAGTTGTAACTAAATATTCTGAGTTTCTAGGCCAAGCTCAGCCATCAGCTGCACCCACACAAACTCATTGATTGAAGCACATGGAGTCAATGGGAGTTTAATTTACAGTATAATATAGCCAGATCTCTTTATCTTATCTTGTCTTACCTTATGTTAGCAGGTTTTCATCTTAGCAGTTGTCTGTAGTCTGATCTGCTTAAATTTACTGGAGTAGCTTCAGTGCTGACTTTTTGTTCACAAAGTAATTAGATTGCTGTCATAAATAACCTGTTTGGGTGTGGAATAGCTGTCTGCACATTCTCTGCCAAAAACTTGCTTCATAGACTTTAGATCCTTCTCTTTGTCTTGGGTAACAAGGCTTATGTTAGGAAAGGAAAACAACAGGCCTCCAATGAGCATGATGTCCTGTTAGCCCCTGGAAGCTTGCAGAACTTTGTCTCTATCCCACTCATCGGAGAGACTAAAGATCATTTTGCCTCCGTCTGTGCTATTTTCGGGATTTTTGCAAATGCTTGTCATAGCATTTTTCAGTGTAAATAGGATTTCGATTTCCTGCAAGATCTGAATCCAGAATTTTAGGGAATCTATTTTTCTACATGGCCTGTAGAGCTTTAGACATCTTAAAGCAGAATGCGTATATAAAAAGGCCCCTTCTTATCGAACAGATCTAGTGGTAGTGTGCATTCATAGCCATACACTCTTACTGTAACATTAAAGCAGCAGCCAAGTCTCCTGCTTTCTAGCAGCGTGGAGACAATGACGTGTGTTTTGGTATATCTTGTACATCACCAGCTGCCAAGCTGTGGTGAGTTACATACCTATGGTGGGGTACCATCATGGCCCTTCGGGCAGAGTATGGCCTTGATGGCCACACAACTGACGATGCTCTACATGAATATAAGAATTCACTGTGCTATAAGGAATACAGAGTCAGCAGTTACAAAAAAATCATATTTTAATTATAAGCTGTACACTTTCAATCAGGAAACACTAGAAAAATAGTTCAGAATTTCTATTTTAGTCAGTTTTCAGGACAGAACCCTACTTAAACAACCACAGCTGATTATGAAGACTCTCCAAGGATCCCTCCACCAATTCACAATTTTCTGTAAGGATGCCTTTGTTCAGGTGAGGGGGCAACCCTGCCCCTTTCCCATGCCACGCTCCCGCCTATGTTCTCCTAGTGCTCCTGCTAGCCTGCGACTTGTCTGCTCCCCTTTTTCAGACTGGAGGGACCTGCAGTACTGCTCTGGATTCTGCCGCACCTGCGCATGTTCCTGCGCAGTGCTGTGAAGGGGACGGGCTCTCCGGGCAGGGCAGTGCGTTAGGCTCAAGCTCGGCTTGCGGCGAGTGTCCTGGCGCTGTCCTAAAGTTACCCGCTCCGAATCTGTGGAAGCAGAGCGATATTGCTGGGACACTTGAGGACGTGAGAGCAAGCCCTGGTATTTCACTTCTTAGGGAAACCTCTGTGACGTCTCCAAGCAGTCAGACTTAGCACCACGTATTTAGGCCCTTAAAAGCAGGGGTACAGGTGGGAAGAGGCAGAGACTCCTTTGGGGGATGGGAGAAGTGGTTGCGTTTGCCCTTCGCTGCAGGTAGGGATCTCTCCGACAAAAATTGCCCATGAAAATGTTAGAGGGTTGTTTGTAGTTTACTGTAGTCTTGTACAGTTCCCCCCGCCCCCATTAATATTTCCATATATGGTTAGTTTGGGTGTTGCGCTTAAAAGTAGTAAATAAACTTTTCAGAGGGGCTGATTACTGAGTTGATGGTGTCCTTCTAAAGGTCTTTAATTTGGAGTGTATTTTAGAACTCGCTTTCATTTCCACTCTCTTTATTTACAAAGCAAGTCTGCTTAAGAATTTACCTACTGTGTTTCATAATAAGGTGTTTTATAATGGATTAGGAACTCTTTCTATACAGAGACATATTTTTGCTATGTTTGTGTATTATGTAGGGCCTTAATTCAGACTGGGCTCCTAAGCATTCTTTCATTAGGGACAGTAATGCTAACAGCAATAAAAATAGAGACACGTTAGATCTACTAAAATTCAGGGCATTAGCTCTGCAAGAATTCAAGTTGCAGGAAACTCCTGTTCTTCCAGGAAAGAGCAATCTTAATCTAATTTCATGTTTAATACTTCCTATCTTTTGTTAAATCAGATAGTACTTAAAATTTTTAAGGTGAGATAAAAATAGAGCTTACCGGTCAAGTAATTTTTAAATATTTTAAAAGCATGTCGCTCTTATTTTATCATTAATTAAATATTTGGGGGGGGGGGGGGATTTCTGTACATTACAATTTAATCAAACTTGGAGTAATAAAAAATCCCTATATCCGTTCTCCTGATAATCTCCTGGGACACAACCAATATCCTCTTGGGTTCAAATGGATTTACCCTTTATTTTTTTCAGACTTACTATCTAATAAAATAAGGGTTTGAAAAAAACCCTTATCATTCAGTTAATTAAATAGTGTAGACATAAGCCTTAAAATGATTGCCATTTTGAAACCATTTTTTTAACGACAGAAAGCATTACTACTTGGAGACATGAATGTAAATTTTAATAAGGCTTTGGATGAATTGTGTATATAAAGCTTTTAAAACATATAAAGATCTGGTTCAAATTGCTCTGTGGGAAAAAATACAGTGAAAATATTGAGGGACAGACTATGCTGTGTTATATAAACTGATGCTTTTAAATTTTTATTATTGCTTTTGCACATGCAATAAGAGACAAATAAAAGCTTGAAATCACCTGGAGAGAATGCCAAGGTCTGCATTCTCTCATATTTTATTGTGATTAATATTGTACTCTTCATCATGAAATGCTAAAATGCTTTTCTTTCCTGAATTATATAGGGCAACTGGCTTGAGTCAGTTTCTTCAGTGAAGATTATTTTTATGTTCTTACTAAGTTTTAGAAATTCAGGAGAGAAAGGAAATGAAACATTTCATATTTAGATACAAACTTTCAGGAGTGAAACATGGCCCCTTGTAAAGGAGCTAGGAAGAAAAGGCTAGGCAAGGGAAGAAAATCTTACCTAGTAGCTCCTTGAGGAGAAAAAGAGCCTATTCAGGTGCTGCTTCCCTCCCCGGTTACTCATTTATTCTTGAGCTGAGATGTGCTTCTCTGCTTTGCTTCCTACACCAACTGAAAAGGTTAAAAATCTTTCTAAATCCTTAAAATTCGGAGAGTGCAGGAGCGGGCATTGCAGTTTCTGAGAAAGGAGGTTTTCTGTCCTCCCTTCAGAGTATAAGGGTACATGTATATTTTCATTTACTCTTCGTGCAGAAACAGGGTGGCTGGACCTTTGCTGTGCCCTCATGGTTGGAGGTGCATGGTTATGAGTAATTAAAGCCTCAGTATGTTCTCTTCCTAAGCTGTTTTCTGTTGAAAAAAAAAGCTGAATACTTTTAAAAGTAAAGAAACCGTTGAGGAATGGGTTAGAGGAACTGAGTCAAATTTGCCTTTAAACCAGACCATGGACTGGAGGGCTCACTAGAATTCACTTTTAGCCAAAATGGTTTATTGAAATGTTGAGATCACAAAGATATAAACTCACTGTATGGCATGAACTGCATTTATTATCTTTTATTCTGTTCTCCAACTGTTTATGACAGTTTTAAAAAGTTATTACTTTTATTACCTTTTTTTTTTATTTGGCAAAACTTTTGAGAAAACAGCCTGTAAATTTGTGTCTGTAAAACGTAAGTGCAAGTTTTGCACTCGCAGTTGAATGTTGGAAGGATGCAAGTCTGCTGTGAGGCTCAGGGAGAGTGCCTACACTTCAGCCCTATAGATGCAAACTTTCTGGAAAAAAGTGTATCTACAGAAAAAGGTCTTGGAAAATTAAGTTCAACTTAATGGAACCTCTTGGTTAAACAATGAGAGCTGAGTTATGTGTTGGGGCTGATGTTGCAGAGATGAAGATAATTCTCTTTTAAAACTTTCATGCAACACAGAACATCTGAGTCACCAGAAAGTTTAAAATGTCATATACTGGAAAACTTAAGTTTGTATTGAAAACAAAAGATTTCCTGTGACTTTTCAGAATTATTTGCCGTAATAAACATTTCAAGGTAAAAGAAAAATTAGGTAACCTTCCTTTCAGTTCTTTCACACTGCTAACTATTCAGCTGAATTAAAAAATGACTTCAGGGAAATAGAAGTGTTTTCTAGAGAAAAGTAAAAAAAAAAAAAATTAATTTATTTTGATAATAGTAAAATTACAGAAATAAACCACTGTGCAAGAACAGTTCCTTAACCTCAGCACAACTAAGGGTCTTCATTACTACTTTGACTTCTGTTTGCAATGCTGATTTAATACAGTTGCAAGAAAGAGGAAGACTTTGCACGTCTTCAGCAGAATCATTAGCAAAACTTCATGACATCAAAACCTGTGCAACTGATACAATTGCATAAACAGAAAGGACTCCGAGTTGGTGATGACAGGGAAAGGAAGCATCTTATTCCCATAAAATGAGCAGTTTTGGTCTGGAAGTGCAGGATTAAATTCTATGACATTAGATTGATGAGTGACTTTTATTATTTATTGGTTGTACTATAGTATTGCTGCTAGAGACCCTAATGTATGGATCTCTGTGACATAAGAGCTGCTTACCAGAGTGCAAATATTGCTAAGGCCCGTGGTATTTGTAGCATTGTATAATATTTAAAAAACTGTTGAGTGACATATCAAAATACCAATGATAAAAAAGTTTTAATAACCTTTTTTATCTAGCTTTGACAAACTTAAGTTCACTAAGACCTAATTATACAAGATTCTCTACTCCAGGAAATTCATTGCTGATGGCAAACAAGGTAGCTGTTAGAAGCTACTGCTATTTAATTTTCTACCTTAAAACTAAACTCGCTGTAAACAATTTCATCCTATACAAAGAAAGAGTCTCCCTTTCACAAAAATTTAGAACATGGAATTTAATCTTTGTTTACAATTTCTAAGTAGTAATTTTGTATTAAACACTAAACACTTATTTAAGGAGTAAGTGATCAAAAGTTACATGTGCTTTCATGTAATAACATAATGTAATGAGGGTTCTAACACATGTTTAGAATAAGGGATATATATTACCATACAGTATTGTAATTAACATGCACTGCAATGTAGGGCCGCAAAAAGAAAGCTATGGAAAATTGTTTGAATTTTAATCTTCTGGACTGAGTAAATCCATGGAATGTCATACTTAAAGATTTTTCAGGCAAGACTAAACTCCGCCACAAAGCAGGGGTGATAACTTACATAATGAAGATTTTGATGTGCAAAAGATAAATGGCCTTCCTTCTCATTAGTTGGACTGTTTGCAGCGTGGGGTGTCATGCATTCAATTCATGCTCTTGCACTGCATCCTCTATGCACACATAAACGTTTGCTTCAGTGGGAATTTTGTAAGAGGATCCCCACCTCCAGTTGGAGACTAAGCTTTAGGATGTGAATATATATACTACCGACTTGTCTTTATAATGCTAAATGGAAGCCTGTGTTCTGTTTCAGCAAGGAAGCATACACTGCTCTGGACTCAGGAGATACTGGCTCCTGTGCAGCTCCTTTCTGGGAAACTGTGTTTAGTAAGAAGCTCTTGAGAGAGAAAATGAAATAAAAACTATGTTAGGTGAGCAGTAGCCGCTAAAGGAAGCAACATGGCCCATTTGGCATCTCTTTTTGGAACTGTTCCAATTCAGATATACTTAATGGCGTAAGCCAGAGTAAATCCCATTTTGTCTGAGAGCAATGCAGCCAAGTTCCAAAGGGGAAATATGGAGAGAAGCATGATTAAAAGCAGAGAGGCAGTTGGATAGGTGAGTTCCAGACAGACTCACTGAAAAGTCACATAAACCATCTACCTGATGCAGCATGGCTTCTTGACTCTTCTGTGCTGGCGCCTAGATGTTGTCCCCCAGAGTAATCCACAGGAGCCCCGAGAGGAAATATACTGAACCAGGAGACGTGTTGGGGAACAAAAAGGTGTCTAGAGAGCTCTGTCTCAAGGGAGGCCTCGGGCAGCCCCAGCTACAGAAAGCTGAGGCTGTGTCAGAGGCTGGGAAATGTGTGTGTGCGCGGGCCCCTCGGCCACCATGCCACAAATGGGTGGGTGTTCTCCCACCTCAGGGACCCGTTGCGTGGGTGTAGGCTGGAGGGACCTGTCCCAAAAGTTGGTTCGAAACACACTGTGTAAAACCCACATTACTCAGTGTCTACTTCCTGGAAAACAGTTGTATCCTTTTCAAATGTTCATTGAAAACTTTATGGGTAGATTGTGTTTTTTGTGGATGCTTATTCTAAATTGCAGATGGCACGATTACACTTTGCAGGTTGGGGGTTTACCACATGACAGCACCAAGGTAAATGCAAGAAATGGGCAGGACTTTACAAATAATCTGCAAATATAAATACCCAGGATAATGCGTGCTCCTCATTGCCTGTACTGCAAATGTGACTTAGTTATGTTAAAACTGCATCCATTTGTTTTATAGAAGTATCATAAGAAGTGAAGTGCAACATTTTCTCAGCTTGATGGAACCTTATAAGGCGAATAGGACATAGTTCAAGACAGTAACCAAAAGCTCAGTGTAACCAAAACCACGTGCAATTTGCATTTGGTTATGGACTGTACATTTTGGGTTTTCTGCCCCAATTCTTGTTCCAGAGTGTAATTAGAGCAGCTGTGCTATGCCTTGGGGAATAATTCAAGGCTGGATACTGAAAGAAATACTTGTTCCCCCAGCAGAATAGGTCTAAGAGTAAAATAGCCTAATCACCAGCAGGATTACCCAGACGGGCAGTAACGGCAACTGCTCTGTATACCATTGGATCCGCCTATACAGCAGGGCACTTGCAGGTTCCTAGAGTTTAGTGTTTCTCACTGAACCCTCAGAGGTTGAAATTGGGTGCTTTGATAAGCAGAGAGAAGGGCTTACACAGGCTATGTCTGTATTATCAAGTTGAGCACTGCAAGCAGCTTGTTCAGAGAACCTGAATATGGACATCTCGGGAGGGATTACTTAGGAGTATCTCCAGTCTGACCCGCTAGACTGAGCATCCATTCATCCATTAATGGTCAGCACATTTCCTGTGATTCTGGAGCTCACCTTCCACTTTAGTTTCATCTGAAAAGAATTCAGTTTACGTGCTCTGAGACCATGCTGCAAGGCAAACCACAGCATAGTCAGTAGGGATGACCAAGAGATGTTATCTGAACCATATACCCAGTGACTTTCTCAAGGCTTGTTGTCTCAAATCTGTTTAACATTGCAGGCAGAGCCCTTCTCACCCCCAGGTGAAGGCTTGGTTTTTGCCTGATGAGTGATTTGACTTTCTAGATGTCCTGAAATTAATCTTGCAGTTTGTACATTTTCCAGTTTGGAAAATAACATTGCAAGGCTTGAGTTACCAAAGATGGTAGTTTAAGCTCTTAGTAGTATGTGGCCCGTGATGATGTTCTCCAGAAAAAATAGAAAAAGGTGATTTGGAGGGACAGAATTTCACCTGGCTAACTTTCAGAAGTGCTAGGTTGGTCGCAGATTTAGGCACAGTTAGCATTGACTTCCAGAGTCTGTGGATAATAGAAGGGTTTGTCCCTGCCTTACTCCCTGGCGCGGGTGCTTCCTACAGGCTGTAAAACCCATCACAGTGACATGAAATGGCTTTCAGCAAAGATCTGAATCAACTGTGCTGTAGGCCGTGAACTCTCATCTCACTTTCACTTTGTAACAGGATTAAGACATAGTAATAGGATGATGGAAGAAAGCTTTCACTTATTTTGCATACATGGTGTCTGTTTTTCAAGGATTTCTGCCCTCTGACTTAGCAGGCTGCCCCTTTCATTAGCTCCAATTGAAGTTAAGGGTTTAATATTAATCTGTTCTTAAAGAGAAACTACTTACTGGCTGACAGAGCCTAAAAGCAATAGCAATATACAACAGCAGAAAAGTCAGTTTCTTCACAATAAACGCTTTGTACTGCTGCTAACTTCTGCAGTCTAAACATAAACCGAGGTATCCAAGCACTGAGAAAGCTGCAGTTCAATCCCTGTGAGGCTCTTCTCTGCTTTAAGCCAAGGTTGAAACTAGAAAGTGTAAGATAGAATTGAGAAAATCAGGTTATCAACAACAATTTCATAGCTTCATTTTCTACTATATTCATATGGTGAATATACTAGAAAATGGGCTCTGGGTTTGCATTTCTTTCTGGTCTTGTGCAGCAGGACATTAAATAATAGCATTTGCCGTCTAATCTGCACTTTAATACGTTTTCTTCACTTGCTTAATTGTATTAATGGAAAGAGGAGGATGATCTTGTGGCGAGGACAGAGTACTGGAAGTCAGGTGATCTGGGTTATATTCAGAGTTCTGCCACAGGCTTCCTGTGCAGTCTGCTGTAATCAGGTTTGCTAATACATAAAATGAAGATAATGACATTTCCTCTCCTTACCAGGGTGTTGTGACACTTAATTCATTAATGTTTGTAAAGTGCTTTGTGCTCCTTGCTTCTGAATGTGCTCCTTACTGTAGTAATGTCTTATGGATGGTATTAAATTTGAGAATAATGTTACGTTAGTGCCTGTGCACTTCAGTTGGCTGAAGTGTAGTAAAGACCATTATTTTCATGTATTTTATGAGCTACTGGAATTTTTTAGATGACTTACTTGAAATTTAGCTAATATAGTTACAGTTATAAAATAGACTATGTCAGTACTATGCCTGCTTCTTTTTTTTTCTGTCCTTTCACTATGATAAAATATTTAGCAATAAGCAAGACTGTCTTGTTCAGACTAAAAGGAGGAAGAAAGAGTTTGGCATAAATACTCTAGCTGCTTGACTTCCAGCTCTGCTACTGAGCCTGCTCTCTACCCTGGTAAATCACAGGGTAGAGCTCTGTGTCCCAGTGCAAAATGCACAGAAAAATTGAGCAAGAAATTAAGTTTAAAAAATCTGGGGATATGAAAATTGGGAGGTTTGGTATTTGCCTGAATTGTAGCAGTACTACAGGACCAAGCAACTGTATAATTTATGTAGTACAGTTAAAAAGGAAAAAAAAAACACAGTTAACTTACAAAATCTCTGAAGGTTTGGCAATGCAACTCCCAATAAATTCACTACAAATCATACAGCTAAATTTCTATATTGCACAGGAAAATAACTCAGCTAAAATTCTCTTAATGTGCAATACACTATGTTTGTTAAAGCAAATGGAAGTTGTGCATAGAAGTGAAAGCAGAATAAACTGCTGAGTTTTTAAAAAACAAAAGCAAGAGTATTATTAATGTTCATTGTGCATATCTGGATTTTTCAGAACATGGTAGTTCACTGAAATTCTGTTCCTATATGAAATCAAATGCTTATCAGACAATTGTAATATCTAAAGCTACCTGTTTTTAATAGCCAGTGATAATTACACCAGGTGAAGAAAGGAATTACAAACTTACCATAAATAGAAGCAATTCATTCAAGGCTGTACAATGTTTGTCAGGCAGTAACCACGCTTCTGGTACAGTACAAGAAAAAGCATACATGTCCCCTTACAAGCACTGTCCAACGTTATATTAGTAGGAAGAAAAGAAAGCAGCTGACACTTACTATCAATATAAAAGTTCCCAGGAATTCTGAGAGGGCTTCTTTAACCAAGCTGTTCTTCAAGGCTAATTTCTCCTTTAAACTCCTTTTGCTTTTCCGGCTCATTTTGGCTTCCTCTATTGCTCTGGTGCCCTAGTTACAAATACACACAAAAATTGTTCTGTATTTGTCCCTGCTTCAGCTGAACTTTGACACTTTTACTTATACATTGAAATATGAGATTTCATCTTGTACAGCCAGTGAAATCATCTGACTGCAGGCATTGACAGAACCAACTCAACATGCCCTAACAATTCATCATGAGTTTTCCATCCTGTGCCTTCTCTGAGTACACTTCTATTTATACTGGTTAGATAATACCAGTAAGTTCACAATCAGAACTCTTTTTTTCTTGCAGAATGGATTAATCATTACCTTTCCTGCTATGTTACTTTTTTTTTTTTTTTTTTTTGGTAAAAATGAATAAAAAGTTGTTCCTGTCACCCTGATCAAAAAGAAAGGCAAAAAGAGAAACCACAAAATAAGGAACCAAAATATGGTTGAAAATTTCTCTCTGACCTAGATTGGGATTTAAACTATGCTGCTATTGGCTGTCCAAAAAATATTCAAGGGGAGGTTGTGAAAGAGAATGAATGCTCGTGAGAATGCTGTGCTCTACCCTGTAAACAAAAGTTCCTATCCTGTCACTTCTGAGGGATTTCAGTGTCTAATGAGGAATCTTAACTTGGTGTGGTATGTTGAATTTGTATATTCACTCACAATACTCTTTTTTGGACTAAATGCCTTGCTCTCTAGTGACCCACCCTGTTTACAAAAAAACAACGAGGCAGAATAAATTAGGAACATTTAATGAAATCTGCTTCAGTCCAGTGGCTCCCTATAATGCAGTATAGGCAAGTGAGGCACTGTGTGACTATATGTCTCCAATATGTTTAGCTTAAAAGTGCATAGGTGCTACAATATGAAACATTATAATATTATTTTCCATGGTCTTAAGACATGAAGTTGCTGAGTATCTCCAAGAATTGGGCCTCCTAGAGAAAAATATTACCCTCTTAATCTCTTAAGCATCTTGAATGGTTTTATCAAATGTGATACTGTCTTGACTAACATGCCGTCTGGTTGATTTACAAGTATTTTCTGTTATTTGACATGACACCAAAACCTTAGCCCAGTTCTGGTAGATTATTTTGGCATGTGTTTGTAGATGCTCAGTGCCTTGGTTTGTATCTGTCCTAAACCTTTTTCACCTTGGTGGTAAATATGTTTAGGCCTGTCAGTACTGTTGTCTGCTGTGAATAGGACAGAGCTTTACAGGATTGGGCAAATGGGCCATTTCTGTTATCCCATCAGTGCTCTTACTTGCCCCAAGCTAGGACCTGATGCATGCTCCCTGCAGCTGTATTCACCACCAGTTTCAGCCCTTAACCACCCTGTTCACCCCCACCACCCAATTTTAATCTTTAACTGCTTTTCTGTGTCCTTTTACTCACCTTTCTCTACCTCTGCATTCAAATACCACTCTGCCTTTAGCTGATTCGGAAAATGTTGGCCTGTGGAAAGCCACAGAGCTGATGAATTATGAGATGACTGCATCTGTACTGGTGCTGCATGAGCCAGGGTAAGCACCTGTGCAGCAGCAGGCATGCTCTGTTGCAGGAGTGCTACAGGTCCTGCACTACAGGACCAGCCTGTAGTGCAGGTCTGCGCTTGCACAGACAGCTGCAAGCTGCCTCTGGGAAGCCCCTGAAAATAGCCTGTGTATGGCAGTTTGAAAACCTTTACCCTACACCACTGCAAAACAAAGATATTATTCATGACCTTAATTATCACAGCATGCTGAAGAATATGTTTATTATGTCTGTGAAATAAGTCTTTCAGAATTATGTATACAGTAGAACTGAGGGAGGATGCTGGAGAGGCCATTCATTACAGCAGGAATGAGATAAACCACTTCCTCTCTTCCAGGAAAATGAGAAATAAATAAATACGTTTATGAAAGCAATTCTTGGTTGTTTGTCCATAGCAGTTCTTTCCCTTATGCAGATGCAGGTTTCCCTCACAAAGTAGTATGCAGATACCTCTTAGTTTAGTCTCATAACAGGTGTGAAGGCATTAGTGCTATTTTTCAACTAAAAATAGGGCAATGACATGTCAGAGACAGAAACCCCTACTCATTTGTCCAGATCAAATTGCCTTCCTTATAACAAATTTCTGTCTTTACAGGGTGGAGAACTGACACAAATACATATATTTTAAATTTGCTTTCTTCAGATTTTCTTCAATACTTTATAGAAATCATATGATTTAACTCCAATTATAAGAACTGATGCTAAGTTGGACCAAAGGCCCTCCTCAGCTCCATAACCAGATTCAAGCAGATGCCCTAAGAAAGTATAGAAGAACAGAGTACATAGGGGATGATTGCTCCCTTGCTAAATCCTTTGACGATTGGCAATTTAAAGTCACTGCTACGCTTTGGAATCATCTTCAAATAGAAAAGGGGGCAGCACAGAAAACTTGAATTAAGTTTCTCCTTTTACTGCATTCAGAAAGAGTTTCTAAATACATTTCCTAAATCTAACGAATATATACATAGCATTACAAGAAAGACAAGTAAAATGTAAAGATAAACACCATGAAAGCTTTGACCTTCATTACTAACCCGTGTGATCCATGCTCCATGTTACTGCCTTTTGGTCACATGTAATGGACCACCTGGTTGAACAATGGAAAGAAAATACATTGTGATTACTGTTTTCTACTGATTTCCCTGACGTGGGCCCTGCTCCCAGAGTCATAAGGGTAAGGATACTGGCAGTGGCAACCATAAATATCAACAGTTGTGTCATTTGAGGGAAGAAAATGCAGATATCCTTAAAAAAATGGAAGTTGTATATAAGCAAGGAGCATGGAAAAAGCATAAACTATGTCATATCAAATGTAGAACCACAACAGAGCTGACCAAAAAGATTTTAAGATTTTGCCAACAATGTGGAAGTAATAATAGAAACTTTTTCAAATTCCATCACCAGAGGAGTCCTGCAAGAGAGTAAGTAAAGCTATAGAGGATGAATATGTAGAAGAAGCATTCAAGGTGGCTAACTGCACAGCTAAAAAGCTAAAAGAATTATTTGCCTTGCTAAAGAACCAAACGTTAGGTGGACTGAGTGTGAGTTTTAGGAGTTGTCCTAAAATGAATTGTCAGTAGGAAAGACTTCCTGAGAAATTGATAAGTTAAACAGTAACTAATTGCTGGAGCTATGCAGTGTTTCTGCCAAGGGATTCATATGTTCAGCTACTGAAGTGCTATTGCCCAGTGGGTTCTTTTTTGTGGAACCCAATCCTAATGCCAGCAAAATAGAACATGGGAAATGTACCAGTGATCCACTGGTCTTTCAAAAGAGTCCTCCGAGGGTGAACATGGGAACTACAAAATTGCCGATGTGACTTCTATGCCAGGAAAATTAGATGAACTGTTGTAAAGAATAAAATCAATAGTCAGACAGACAAAGCTGATACTCTGTAGAAGGATCAAATGGATTCTCTTAAAGGAGGCTATGCCTCACAAATCTATTGGCATTCTTTAAAGACATCAAAAAGCACGTTGATATTATTGTTCGTGCTTGAATGTGTGATCAGTGTAACCTTAGATTGCAAGACTAAGACCCTTGGGACCCTTACACCAAGGCAGTCTGGACTGAACTATTTCTCTTCACCTGGATTCAAGCAGAACAGGAATTCACACAGTGCATATAACCTAACCTTTTTTATAGTAATCTTCACTCCTATAGAGAAGTAGCAAAGTAGAGAATAATACACATAGCTCCCACAGTTTAAATCCCGTGGGTAACAGTATATACTGTACTGAATTTTTAATAGCACATTATTCAGAGTATCACATAAATTCTTATTACTGATGTAATAAAACCTAAACCAACACAGCTGGAGAGACCAAGGCTATAAATACACCACATATTTTTTGTATTGTAATAATATGAGCCAAATTATTTTTAAGTCTAAATCTGCTGATTTTAGTTGAATTAGACAAAGTGTGAATGTGTACATCTACTATAATTCACATCCCCGATCAAATGCCTTTGCCTAATTTATATTTATGTTTTCATACAGAAACTGCTATGTGGTCCTTAAAGGACATTCTCTGTTTTATGGATTGATCCTGCTGCTGGGCAAGTCGAAGAAGAAAATTCAGGTGAGGAAGATCTGAACACACAGTAATTCAGCATTCTAAGCTTTTTAAGTACGTAAAAAAACTATTTCTTTAGTTCTTGTGTTTTCTGATCATGCCTCTGTCTCTGTAGTCCCTGGTGAAAAAGTGCTCATGGGGGCAAACATCTGCAATGTGCAGCTCAGATCTAGCTGAGCCTACCTTGGAGGAGGAGCAAGGCACACGAGGTGACCCCTTGAGAATTTCTTTGTTCTTTCTTCTCTATTTCTGTGATCTCGGTGTCCAGATAAAACATTTCAGTCCAGATCATGAATATGAGATCAAAAATACACCACACGTGTGTTTCAAGCTTTTTGCCAATAGTCTTTAAGGCCCTATTCAAAGCTTGTTGAAGTCTGCTGTTGCTGACACTGATTTTGGGGAGAATTAAATCGGACTTCCTCTAAAGCAGGACCCAAAACTTTTCTTTGATCTTGATTGGCTGGGCACACCATTAGGCCTCAGTGCATACCTGATATTACTACATGCATAACTATATTATATATAGTTATATAATTTACGATAGTAAATTTTAAAATTTGTTGTACAGATATGTGTGTGTATAACGTAGGCCCTGAGAGTTTCCAAGCCGGTTTAATCTCTGCAATAGCCGCACTGGCATAGCGGGACAGAGACAACATTCCACACCGAAGGGCTCCATGACAAGACTGTCAGTGCTGGCAAAACGTGAGAGTGTTGGGGAAATGCTGTACAGATGGTTACGTGCACCAGTGTTATCTGCTGCGCTAGGCTGTGCTTCCCTCTGAATGTGCTGGATACAGTTCTGGTATAAGCTTAGCTGGTAGGTTACAGTATGGGCAGGTCTGACTTTCTGAATGCATCTGGAAAAAGGCTGTTTCAGTACAAGAAGAATTTTGCTTTTAAGGAATAGATCGATTTAGTACAGACAAACACTTTGCTGCAGCCGATTCCCTGCTCTTTTTTTCTGCGTATTCGCTTTTCTCAAACAGTTAATGTACATGAAAAGTAAATGTAAGGGAAGATTATTCACAGCATGTTTCTTTTAAAATAACTCTCTCCTTTTCTGAATTCTTCACAAAAAGACCTCAAAAATGGAGATCAAAATTTTAAACTCACCTCTGCTATTAAAACCAAAAGATATCTTGGTAAATATATCTATGTAGCATGAAGACAACCTCAAAGTATACCCAATGGGCTTTGCAGTGATCTAAGCCCTATGTTTTCTTAACCTGAATGGGATACATTGTCAAAACCTTTCATCTTTCTCCAG
The DNA here is from genome assembly GCA_024606505.1 of Aquila spilogaster. Lineage (NCBI taxonomy): Eukaryota > Metazoa > Chordata > Aves > Accipitriformes > Accipitridae > Aquila > Aquila spilogaster. The sequence continues at coordinate 60,457,740 of JANHGO010000069.1, forward strand.
GGCACAGATTCCCTATAGCAATAGACACCCTGAGACTTAGGGCTACCTTGTAGGGTTGTGAAGAGCAGGAGATCTGAGCTTACCTAATTAATAAAAGAGATTTAACATGAAAGCCAAAGGTAGTGACAGGTTTGACTCCGCTAACACACAGGCCAAGTAGCGTGTTTGGCAAGCAAATAGATGTAGCTATATAGGACAGGTGATTCATGGTTCTAAAACCTAATTACCATCGGGGATGTGACAGTTTCCTCTATGTGACTCGCCAACCCACCTACCTTCAGCTGTCTCCCACTCGACGTGGACCCCCAAGGATGCCATCCAGCCATGCTTTGACTCTCTGTTGGAGAAGTATTTTCTGTAAGAGCTGCTGTTTCTGGTGCTTGTCCCCTCTCTCTCACAAGAAGAGTGTTTGTTCGTTTTGCCTCCATGCTCCAAACACTCATTCCCTGTCCTTTAGTACGTGAGGTGCCAGTCTGCCTGTTTCTCGTTCTTTTAATTCCCTTTCATTCAGAATGATTCGTATTTGAATGTTTAAATCCTCTGTCTTTCCAGAAACATAAGCTTTGCTTCTGGGATTCCTTTTACGTATTAAGTATTAACAATATAGATGATAAATTTATCTCAGGCTTCTGTATGAGAATATTGGTTTGCCAGGCCCAGTTCCTTTGGAACTCCCCAGTCAAGATTTTTTAATTGAAATAATTGTTCTGAGGTTCACAGCAGACCCTTTATAGGGTGTACTTAGGAGCAGACTCAGGCAGCAATCTTTTGTTACTTCTGTGCAGTATCTATGTTCATTAAGGTAATGAAGCTATTAATTGAATATGTAAGTTCAGGTAATTAAATATAAGACTTATTTCTTTAGTTTAAAGGGTAATGATAAAAAATTTAAACTTGCAAACTAGATCACACATTTAGTGATGATAAATGTGATTTGGAAAGTGCAATATTCCAATATGAATTAGTTAATTGCATCCATTCATTAGGTGATCTACATTAGCAGAAGGTCAATCCATTTGAGGCGTGATGCGTTATACAAATAATAAATTTCAAACAGGTAAACTGAAGAGAAATTCAAAATAGAAAGGGTTTTTTATATATTTAAATTCAGAATAGAATTCCTACAACCAAGAGCACATTGCCTATAACTTCACAGTTAACGGCACCCATTCTTTACAGCACTCTCCGGAGGCACTGTCACTCACTGCCATGTATAGTCTGCAGGAGGAGACCAGTGCTATTTTGCAGAGACTGGGCTAAACCACCCCATGGCTGTGTGTTGCTCTGCGTCGCCTTGCACAGGGTGGTGACCAGCTGAGGAAGAGCTGTAAGCTGGATCATCTCGGAAGTCTTCAGACTAGAGGAGTGGCACCTCACGCTCACTCCGTTACTGGCAAAACGAGCATTCTGCACAACAGTCTAGTGAGGGACATGTTACATTTCAACTGTCGACTTAAACTATAGTACTAATTTTGAAACTGACCCAGTTATAAAGCGAGTCAAACACTGACAGTCTTTCCAAGCATATTCTGCTTTATCACTGTCACTGAATTATTTGTGGTTTGCTTAAATCCTTAAATTTCAGTTTCAATTTAGGACTGAATTTACCATAGCAGCAATTAAGTTCTACTGGGCATAAAATGGCCAATATCACAGGTAAGAAAACTGATCCATTTGACTCCTTGTTAGTAAGAATTATGTTAAATCAGGTTTTCTTCATTAGCCATTCACGAATTTCAGCGATAAAAACGGTTGTTCTTGACATTAGCATTTATTTTATTTTTTATGTTAAAGGTAATGTAGAAATAAGGAAAATAAAAGTAGATTTTCTTTTCTCTTTAGAACTTAAAATATATCCAGACTCATTCTTAAACAATTATTAATAAGATTTATAATATTAAGACAATTAATTCACTGGGATATTTGAAAAATTTCTGAAACTATTTTATAGGATCATCACAGTATTGTGAGTGTTGCTTTACAGATAATATTGCTTATGTGTATAACAATATTTTTATCTTATATGTATAAAATATCTTTGGAGCAAGGACTGATACCATCCTGCACACGATTCAAGGGCCATAATTCTTAAGAGACTTCAAACAGTGAGCCTTTTTCAAATGATCAGGCTTAGAAACATTTAGAGAATTGATTCAATTAACCTAGAGGAAAAAAGTGCTATAATGTGTGATTTATGTTTGCAGATAAATTAAAATACAAGTATCTCCTGAAGAGCATTTGCTGCCATCATGGTCAGTAATGAAAATAGCAGGCAATTAAAATAGAACACCTGAGGCTGAAGCTTTTACTGTATATACCAGAAAATGAAGTTCAGATATCGTAAGTGGAAATCTGAGCTGAAAAATAACTTAGTGGAAATTTCTTTTCAGTCCCTATTTTTCTTCCAAAAGTGATTTATAAAGCACATAAGAAATAGGAAGGGACCTTTACGGAGGCAGGAGGCAAAGGGTACACAGGAGTAGGGTCTCTCAATCAATGCTGAATTTGTATGAGGAACTAGGGATATCCTTGCTAAATGGTAGCGGGACAGCTGAGAGAAATATATATAAAAAAAGAACTTATGGGTCAGACTGAAATAATTTTGGGGCAGGTTTTGAAGTTGATCTTGAAATGAATCACTGGAAGCATCTGACAGAATGACGTGATTCAGTTCCCTCATGTGTGTGACAAAGTGCTTAGAGTCTGGAGCTCACTAAGGAGCATAAGAAATATTCACAAATTTGTAGTAAGAACAAAGAGCTTTGTGTTGTTGGAGTTGCTGTAGCCACTGTCCATTTCAGTGGTGTATCAGTATATGCTTTGGTACAGCTACTCTGCCCAAAAGAGGTATTTGAGATACAAATAGTTCACCCAATCCTCTAGTTTTATGACTTCCTTCAGGCAGTGGGGACACAGTACTACAGAGCGGAAAAATACCAGTACTCTGAGCAACCCAGGAATGCCTTAATTACAACTGTATTGTCTTCAGCATCACAGCTCTGTCTTTTGCACCCTCTCTAGCTACCACAGGTCCTGTTTCCATCAGATGGTGTTTGCATAAACAATGTCTATGTCTTTGTCTATAAATAATACCAGTTGCTGGGGGTGGGTGGAGAAATTGAGACTTGTAAATGAAACAAAGGTATTTCTTCAACTTATACATTCGGATTGATCTAAATATAAAAAGAAAACTCTTCAGGAACGATTTTGATCGCGGCTATATACTAGCCTAAATTCTACCACTGAAGTAAGAGACAGAGTCACTTGGTGGTTGTTCATTTCTTTGACAGCCATTTCTTCGACAGCCATTTCTTCACAAAGTGTGAAGACAGTAATATCTTTGTCATTACAATCTGAAACAGAACATATTTGTTTCCTGATTTGCTGTCTGAGTAGGAGTTTAATTAAAACCCATTCATGTGAGAGAAAATAAGCCAGTCTGACTTAATTGCCAGTTGATTTAGTATTGCCAATTTACAAAAAAAAAAAAACCAGAAACTACAGGACTGCAGTAAGAAAAAGTGGTTTCTCTGCCGTACGTAGGTGCTTAGGGACCACAGAACTCGGGCTGAGCCTGGGGTATTGTTTCTGTTCTTTCTCTTCTTGGCAATTGGTGGACTCACTTTTTTCTTTCACAAATTAATCGGTTTACTTCTGTATTCATTGTTATTACTGAGTTATTGTCCTAACGTCCAAGGCAATAAGGGTAGTAATCCCTTCCACAAAGGTATCGCATTAAATATTCACTTGCAGGATTTGAAGCCGTGGCTCAATTTGCTGTCATAAAGTTAGCCAGTGTAGTGCTGAATCTTTGAAGCAGCTCATCAAGCCGGATTCATCCGTGTGTCCAGCATAGCGTTACGGACCTTGCTGGTAATTCTGTTCAGCAAAGCTACCGTTGTACTTGACGAGAACCCACTTGTGGTCTTGGCGCTAAGGCCCACATCGTTGTCTCCCCAGGTGGTGGAAGAGGAACTGTGGTTGGTCACTTGCTGTGGGGAAGAGCACAGCACACATCCGACGTGTTCTTCTGGGGAGCCCTCTGAGGCTCGCTGTCGACCAGGAGCCTGCAGCGTGGTAAGTGCAGCGCCGTTCTCCGCTTGGGGAATGCCAGCGAGGCATAGGTAGCAGTTGGTCTAAATGTGGTCATCTCCGAGTGCTTTTGCAAACTGAATTGCTTTTAGATGTAAGAGGAATGTGGTTTGTATGACAAGTAGTTAGTTAATGGAGGTTGCTTAAGCAGCTCCGGATTATGTGGAGAGCTGCATCTCCACATGCACTGGAATCCCTTCTCACCAAAATCTCTTGAGCTTTATTGACTTGATTTAATAAGGAAACTGTTACACAGTTTCCTCATTCCTGAAACTTGTTTAAATGCAGTCCCTTTTTAAAGGAGCACATCCCCACTCTGATTTATTTTAAAACAGCTTTTAGAAGATGTCATCCTTGTGATGAAGTGTTAGGTCTGTGTTGCCAGTGTGCCATTAAAAATTGAATTTCTGACGTTGAAAAGTCTCACTCATCCCAAGTGTCACAGTTTGACAGCTCTGCATGTCACATTACAGCACAGTATTATGGATCCATTTCCTCTGTCGGGGGGGGGGGGGGGAGATGAAAAATGAGAGAAAGCAAAATCTGCAGTCTCCTTCTTCATTATTGAGCTGGAAATTTACAGAAATATGTATGTTAACCCTGAAATGACTTAAATGGCACTCTATCTTGTGCTGCCTGTCTGTGCAGAAGCAACCTTTGTCCCGTGCTCTTGTACAAACACTAAGAGAACGCTGGAACAGTCTTTTCAATTGTCTGCAAACTCGTAAAACATGGAGCAAGGAATATCTATGGAATCAACAAACGGATATTGTAACAAAATCAAGACATGGCCAGATCCCATTGTTTATTCTTGACTAGGTCGATAAGAAGGTCACGTGGTATATTTCCTGCTGCTTTGTTTTGCCAACTTTGGACAGCTGTAGCTTTGGTGTCCTTTCTCTGTTTGTCTGTCTGCAACGCGATAACTTCAAAACATGACATCTGATCGGTTTCAAAATGTTGGGAGTGTTTGCATCAGTAAGCAGAACTTCATTGATTTTCGCCTAAAGTAACGAAAATGGTCTGGGCTTCAGATGTTTTCTGCCTAGAAGTTTTGACCAGAGAGAGTGTAAGGCGCTGGCCATAAATTTCTGATGTCCGTCAGCCCAGTCAGAGCACAAGTTCAAGCCGTCTGCTGTTTCAACCAGCAAGCTAGGACAGATGTCCACTGTACACGTGTGGCTTGCGGTACACATGATGACTTTGAGACAGTAAGTACTGGATCTGGCTCTACTTGGCTGCTGACTTCCCAGTAGCCCAATGTATGGCACGCTCAACCTCTTGCATGGCGTGGCCTCCCACTAAGAGGCGCCCCAAAATAATAGCTGGGAACAGGTGGCTGTTGCTCGAGCAAATTATTCTGCCTTTTAGGCCCCTTCCTTTTGCAAAGAACCTTCAGGAAAAGAGAAAGCCGCAGCTGAGCTGCAGGACTTGCCCTGGCAGCGAGCACGGGCTCCTCCTCATCGCTTTCTTTCCCGAGAGGCATTTGGAAACAGAGGAGCACCCGGGCGCCCTCGCTGCGCGACGCCCAAGCCTCTGGGCTTCCACGCGGGCTGTCCGTGCCTGCGGCCCGTGCGGCCACGCACCCTCGGCGGCCGTGCCCCCCACCCTGCGAGATGGGAGGCTGTCGCACAGGACGGAGGAAAGGCAGGACGGCGCAGCCCCTAGCCCAAGGGACCCAAGTGCGGGACCTCGCAAGGGGCAGCGAGGAAAGGCGTACGGCGCTCCTGCGCAAAGGGAGAAGGAGAAACCCTGGACGAGCACGAACCCCGCTCTGTGGAGGCGGCCTCCCCTCGCCCCCCCCCCCCCCCCCCGAGCAAGGGGAAGGGCGCTCCCGGCCCTAGGGTAGCGCAGGCCTGAGGGACGCAGGACGAGGAGAGCGCCCAGCACCGCCGGCCTGGTGGAGAGCGGGGACCTTGGCGCCCGACGGGGACCGAGCCGAGGAGCGCTGCCGCGGGCGGGAGGAGCCGCGCCGGCCGCGTCGTGGGGGCGATGTGACTTCTTTGAAATTTTACACAAAATCAAA
>JANHGO010000069.1:60464845-60484923 GCA_024606505.1 Aquila spilogaster
GAGCGCCGCGGCTGCGCCGCGCGAGTGAGCGGGGCTGTGCCGCTATCGCCCTAGGTAGGACGGACCTGCCCCCCTGCCTCTGCCCCCATGTCCAATAAGAAGAGACCCGGCTTGACACCTGCCTATATACAGAGGACGAGAGCAACGTCTTCAGCGCCGGTCTTTGGAGGTGGGGGGGGGGGGGACCAACCCAAAACACAACACGACATCAGGTCAGAGCGGGGGGCTCGGTGGTACTATAAAACCCCCCAAGACTATGACTTCCAGTAAAATCGAGATGCCAGGGGAGGTGAAGGCAGATCCTGCAGCTCTGATGGCATCTCTGCATCTGCTGCCTTCTCCCACTCTCAACCTTGAAATCAAATACACCAAGGTAAGTTGTGTTCGTTTGTTCTGGCAGGGAAATTCATGGCTGTCCCTCCAAAGGAGGGATTTTGCTTAAAATCAGTTTCATTCTGCCATACCCAACTTGAGTGTAGAGATAAAAAAACTACTAAAAGACTGCCTTGAGTCTGTAATAAAGGAAACGGATTTTTAGCCCTGTAATCATCTGAAAAACCACAGGATAATAGGAAAGCAAATTAGATCTGCTGGGACTGGCTTTGCGCTTCTCTTTAAATGTAGTATTTTCTACAGAGGTGTTGGGCTTTATTTTCAGTGCAAAATCAGTACTTCTCGAATATGTTTCAGTTGCTTTTGATGTACTTCTGAGGAAGTTACTACACATACGTGTATATCTCAATCAGAAAATAAAAATGTTTTCTTTCTTGAATTACCTTGTGTGCCCAAGGGACTCTTTTACAATTCCTGGAGGGCTCTTAATACTACCAGGTTGTTACAGCACTGAAACAGGTCTCTCTACTAACTTCCGTGATACTTGAATATACCCTTGAACAATATTGCAGGAGGGCGTATTTTTTCCTGCTAACCTTTAAGACTAATTTTCATAAAGAGAGGGTTAAGAACAAACCCATTGGGTCGATGTAGAAAAATCTGCTGGTTTTCTGTGGTAGATTATGGGACTAAATTGTTTTTGTTGATTAAAATGGGCTTTAAGAACAGTCATTTGTTTGTAAATACAATTTGAATTTTTAAACTCGTTTATGTGTCTTGAATCTTTGCATCTTTAGTTAAAGAATGTTTTCATTTCTGTTGGAGAAGTTTCAAATGTATTGTATAAACAGATTACAATGTGTCAGACTTTGCTTCTAATTACCGAGTAACTTAATAGGAAAATAAGCACATCAGCACTGGAAAAAGGTGATAACATTTTTATCTACTGGAAATATAACTTCAGGAGCTTTAAAGCTGATAGGAAACTCATTTTGGCCGATGTAGTGTAATTTTTTCCTCCATATCACCACTTTAAAAGCTTTTCATCTTTTCTCTTTTTTAAGTGGGTGCCAAAACTAATTTGTCCTCTAATTTGTTACAGCAATTCCATGTTCCAGAAGAATGTTTCAGAGGGAAGTCAACTATTTTAGATTTCATTACAGTTTAATGCAAACTGCAATATGCAAATTAAAAGATGCATACGGTTTCTTGCATATAATTTACTTGAAAATAGTTTAAATAAATAAGGAATATAGTTATTTGGGGTTGTGCGGTGTTACACTTTGGGAGCAATCATACTGTGCAAATAGTATTTGGCATGAATTTTGTTTATTGCTGGTTTCGGTGTAAAATATGCTTCATGGGTGTTTGGTGCATAATACTTGAGAGTAGTATCCCAGTCAGTTTCCATAGTAAGTGTACTTGTGTTTCTGTGTTCTAAAACTAAAGAATTGGTTCTAAAAATCTTTGGAAAAGGTAACAGTCATCAGCAGTCATATCTTCCTATCTGTGAGAACTGTAAGCTGGATAGTAACTTCTAATCGTTCAGAATATATAGTGCCATCTTCTCAGAAATATGTAAGATGTTACACATTTTATACTAATGGAACAAGTAAAAGAAAGTTATTTTATTTCAATATTAAGCCAAAAACAACAGCAGCATGTTTCTTCTAAGCTTGGTTTTCAGATATTGGATAACTCCTGGTTGCTTTTGAGAGAAATTTGGTTTAGGACAGGTATTGAGTATTTCACTTGGTATATCCTCTGTCTCTGTCTGTCTGTCTCGCTTCTCCCTCCTTTTTCTCTTTCTCTGCAGGAAATACAAGTGATTTATAGATAATTGGAGTCTTCAGCTTGGAGTCTTGTCTTGGGCAGGACTTTTATCCAGGATCCACTTTCCCACCTATTACAAAGAAAAACAATCAAAAATGAAATAATGGATTGTAACTTGATTCTTTCTTTTGGGGGAATGGTCGCTTCATGTCGTAGATGACAAACAACTTCCATAAACAATAAATAACATCAGACTAAAGCACTTCGGGAAAAAAAAAGAAAAAACAACCAACAAAAAAAAACCCCAAACCCAACCCCAAACCTTGTAAAATCAGACATCTGTAAGCATTCCTAGCATCCTCTCTCCTGCTTGTTAGCTGAGAATTTTAAATACCCAACCAGGACACAGAATTCTTGAACTCTTTATTACAGCTGTCTCTGAATGTAAAATCTTAACCATTTAGGAGTTAATTCTTTATGGAAAAACAGAGGTACCTGTGAACATTTAAACTAAGTGAAGTAATTTTAAAATATGTTTTGCTAATTAAATTCCATTTCTGGAATTCTAAAATTGGGAAATAGACAGTTTTGTTAGGATAGAATATGCTAAAATTCCAGGAATCCCTAAACACGATTTGTTAAAGATTTGTAATATGTACTGGAAAAAAATAAAGTTATTATTCATTTATCTTTAAAACACTTGATTATCCTTGGAGTTACTATGAAAGCTCCTTCCAAGAACATAGATGAAACAGATACTACCCACGTAATTTTCATGTATTTGATTATTTAGCAGAATTACTGAAACTTGTGAAATATTTCTCTGGTAGGTTTACTGAAGTGAGCAGAAAACCGTGTGTTAAGTCCTTCTGATCTGTACACCTGATGTAGCACACAGAGGCAATGTTGTTTTTCACTGGTCAGAAAAGATAATATTTAGTGATGAAAATTACATGATGCCATGTTTTTATGTAAGATGTGCAGCAGTATCTATTGTGACTTCAATATTGGGAGTCAGCCTATGCTTCCTTAAAAAAAACAGCCATTAGAAATATTTTTCCCAGCTTTTTAATACCTTGGCATGTTCTCTGTGAAAAATAAAGTGGTTTAGATGTGTGTAATAAGAATTGATGAACAGGATGTGAACCAGACATGACGATGAGTTTTCAAGCACACAGGGTTAAGTTTTGTTGCGTGGCTAGCAAGTACTAAAACTGCTACATGCAAGATTCTCTCTCTTTTCATTGTGATGACTCTTTAATTCTCTACTTATTAACATTAACATTTGGGGACGGATTGCATCTGCAGAACAGGGGATCTTCCAGTATTGCATGGGATTAAGTTATTCTACAGCCCTGTGGCACAGCAAGCCCTCCTCAGACTTGTCAGGAGCGTGTTGGCGGTGCTATGCTCCCTCCGTAAGTGAGCGCGTAGGTAGGAAGGAGATCCAGCTCTCTCCCTGGCAACAAGTCATACTTCTACAAAGGTCAACTTTATGCCAGAAACTCTCCCAGAATGGGCTGCTCCAGAAATAGCAGATGTGCGAGATAAGCCATAGTATGACATCCAGTAAGGGCACGTTATTAGCATGTTTTGTACAGGAAGCACCACCCTTGTGTTTGATGGCTCTGAGAACCTGATAGCTTCTGAGGGTGATCAGAGGGTTCTCAGCTTAGTACTATATTGATGCCTCCCTCTTTCATGCCTTACAAAATCTGTTCTCCCTCCTGAGACTTGAGCATCTCCCAAGTATCTGACAGTAGACATGGAATCAGCCCAACAGATTGAGCCCTTTGCAGCTTTTTCCTCCTGCTATCTCCATTTGAGGGGCTAAAGGTGTTTCTACAGGACGTGGCTATCCTTCGTTATGCCATAATCAAATCTGCTTTACAAAGTATTTTCATAGTGGTTTTAGTAACTCATGTTGACTTTAAAAGACAGCTTGGTATAAAATGAGGACCCTAGGGTTCTGTTCTGTCCTGCCTCTCTCACTACATCGTGTAACCGAGTGAATAAACATTCTCAAGTTTGCATCATGTTGGGGACCCTAATCCAGCTGGATGTTTTGTTTCTTGCCTGCCAACTGATTTAAGTCTGAGAAAGAGCTGAAGAACTTTAGCATAAGGAAAAGTTGAAGAATTGTGGTTTTGAAAGCTTTTTATAAAGAGGTGCTCTAAAGGGGTGAAGTGGAGGTGAAGAGGCACAGAAATGTTTCTGTAGTAATAGCCTGTAAATTGGCTGACAACCATATTTTTTTGTCCTGTATAAAAGGGTTTTGCCTCTACTCTTACACCATAGGCTAAAATCAGGTCAGTTTCTAAACACAGACCAGATAAACTGCCCAGCACTGCAACAGAAAACTCTATACAGCAGTTTGTATTAAGTATAGGCAAACCACTTCTGGGTAGACAAGAACTAATAATTACATTTCAAATTCTCATATGATAAGCATTTGGGTTTGAAGTGTTTTGTTACTCAGTTTCTGTATTTTCATTCCCATTATGCTTTCTTGGCACTGCCCAGAAATGAATGCTGCAGAACACTATTATAAATTCTTTTCACCACAATTTCCAGCACATGTTTTCCAGATAAAATTCTAGACTGACATTAAGATAGGAGGCAGGAAATCTATTTTATTTAGAATAATATGCAGAATCTTTGTCATTTTTTTGAACTGAAGACAAGCTTTGGCAAAACTCAGGTAAGTGACGAATACATGCTATTTCCCACCCGTCTTTCCTGAGCTCACTAATGCCTTTTGAAATCAGATTCAGTGATTGATACTTCAAGAAATCAGCTAGCCTTTCAGGTCAGCTCAGTTGAGCGCTGTCCAGTTACAAAAGATGGGGCACAGAGAATTAGAGATGTTTGCATGAGGCGTAGACAAATAGAACAGCTACTTTTCCCCTTTGTGGAACACTTCAGCATCTGATGCTGACACTAGATATGTTCCTCTGTATCATCATATATGAAGTTTTAGCGTGTATACTGTATTTAGATTTACAGTTGTTTATATCTATGGTTTGAATTCTCTTCTAGTGTGTTCATACTTTGTGGTTAGTATTGTAATTCATCAACCCATATAGCAACTGCAAACTATTTATGCACTTCTTTTCAATTAACAGCCTGAATATAGGATTCTTTCTTGCCTCCCAAACCTTTGAGGTCTTCTGCACAAATCCAATTTACCCAGGTTTTGCATGAGGGATCAAGAAACAATGGTAGTCTTATGAGTATCCAGTTCCCTGCCTTTGCTTACTCCAATACAGCTGCTATAACAATGTTAATTCAAGAGCATTAAAAATACAGAAATTACCAGGCTGAAAGTGGCAACAACTAGATAACTACTGCAGATAACTACTATATTACTGAGTAGGTAACTATTGTAGCAGTGACCTCTTACTGTGCTGAATTTTTAGGGAAAGATTGAATCTTAAGGAAAAATGCAGACTGGTTTAACACATCAAGCTGTACAATACTATATTGCTGGCTAGGGGGAAATTTTCATCTCTTTTATTAGTGTTTTTCTCATCTTTGCAAAAAAAAGTTATGATTTCAAGTATTCCAATACAAAAGATGCATGTATTTGTTTGCACACCAAAACCAGAAGGTCACTAATAATCAGAGCACTTCCCTGAGCTGAAGAGCAGCCAAATTCATAACCCTGCTCTGAAGCAAACAGAGCAGAAACTTGAATATGGATCCCTACTTTCTGATGGTGGATAGGTCCCAATTGTAGATGCTTTCTACCTTTGGCTACCCTTGGAAAGACTCTCACATTCTCTCCTGTTAGATAATTCACTTGTAAGTATTTGTGAGGCCTGAGAGATATCAACTTGATAGCCCCATGGGCAGGACACTCACGGAGGAAAAGTAGGATTCAGGTCTTTGCTCCAGGAATACTCATGATGTCAGACAGAGCAAGGATTTGATCCAAGATCTATGGCTGTCTAGGCATTGACTCTAAATATTGGAGTATTGAGTTGGGATAATGTGTCTTGAACACACACTTTCATTCTAACAAAAAAAATCCCTCTTTAATTCTCCATTCCATTTTGTCCTTCAGAAACATTTCCCACAGAAATTTACCAATCCTGGTACATTTTCATATTAAATTCTGTCTTGATGTATCCGCATTTTCTATATAATCCCACCAGTCCAAAAGTTCTTGATGATCTCTGCCTAGCTTGTCCATCTCCCTGTCCATGCAAAGTTGTTCCCCACAGACCTTAATGGGCTCCGCCAGTTTGAAGTTATTCGCTGCCATAAACTGCTTTGTTCCTGGGAGCACCGCACAATGGAACCACTGTATCCGTTTCTGTTCCCTTCTTTACAATGCACATTAACAGTTGCCTTCAATAAGCTGTCCATAGACATTGCAAGTCACTAGGAACATATCAGCATCTAAAAGTAATTTGAACCTTTCCTTCCAATAGGCTTTGCTTTGCATTTACTACCTTTGGCAAATTTCATCTACCCTTGAGTTGCCCAAATGCCTTTTAACTTCAGCCCTAGTGATATTTTCTTCAGTACTCTGATTATTTTTATCTGCAAACTATGTACCTTACTATTAATAATCTGCAAAAGCAGGTGAACCAAGATATCGATTGCTAGTCACAGTAATGAAGGGGCATCTTGCTATTAACCCCTTTCCAGGGAGAATTATCCATTTATTTCCAGTCTTTTTATCTTATCTCTTAACCACTTTTTAATCCATGGCAGGACTTTATCTTTCACCATATGGTTACTAACTTTCCTTAATAGCCTCTTGCTAAGGACTTTATCATCAAAAGCCCTTTTAAAGTCTAAATAAATTATATCCACTGATTCATCTCGGCTCCTCATTTGACTAACTATCTTCCAAGAAATCTCACAGGTTTACAGAGATAAATGACAAAAGATGGGTTCAGTGGTCCATATCATAAATTCTCAGATCCTGCATAAAGTCACATTTCTTCTTTTACAGTTTTGCAGCTATCTTTCCTAAGACTGAACTGTAACATTTCACTATTTATTTTTTGAAAATTGTTTAATGCTCTCCACTTCTAAAAAAAAAAATCACAACTTTTTATCTCTTTGGGTTTTTTTTAAAGAGTAGAACTTGCTCTCTGAAACAAGTAACCAAAACATCAACTTTAGTTCAGCTGAAAGAAATGAGCGACAAAAAATGCATTTATACAGAGACAACATTATAAGGAAGCTATATCAATATAAGTACAGATGTGTAAAGGTTTAAAAAAAAATCCTCAGGAAGTTGCAGTTCTGTGCAGTCCTCTAGTGAGGAATCCTCAGACAAGTGCTGGCATCCCTACTCAAGTACAAATATGTGCATAAATAGCTATGTGAAGACTTACTACTAAGTATTATATTGAGCAAGATGAAGTCTAAAAAAACGATTGCCATCTAAGGGCCCAATCATTCATTACTTTTGTGCTCGCTCAAAGGAATAGAGAAATTCCTGTTCAGACTGCATACACCTAACTGTTTTTTCTCCAAAACACAAGTTCCGTATTTCAGAATTTGTCTAAAAATGTATTTCTACTGACCAGCATTTTCTGTTACCTTTAATAGCAATCTACCTTTGTGACATGAATGCAACACATCAATTTTAAGTTATGCAGTGTAACTAAGCTTTAGGAACACTTCATTACTAAAAGTATGATATGTGAAGCCACATCAAAGCCTTGCTGCAATAGCATTGCTGAAATAGTCTCCAACTGACAAAAGAAAAAAAGGACTTCATTCTTGTTCACTTGGAAGTCAGTTCCTTTCCCAGAGAGCCTAGTGAACTAGATTTTTACCTTATGACTTGAAACATAATACATTCCAGCTTTGCTGGACTGAAGTGGGAAAATACTTCAGAGCAGAGAACCATCCACATCAAATTCTGTGACCCAAATGAAAATGTTTAAGCTCAGCTCAATCTCAGTTGACCTCAGCTGGAGATTAAAACACGAGGATGGCACTGACCACTAGAGTATATAGACCTTAATCTGCGAGGGATTCGTAGGTAATGAAGACTTTGAATTGAACTCAGAATCTAAAGGGATGCCGGTGGGACAGCTGTGGAGAGGCCTACAGCAGGTGTTGTGGTTACAAAAAGGATTTGCTAATTTCTATGTGGATTTCCAGTATGCCCCTATTTAAAATGAGTGAGTTACAAAAATCCATTTGGAAAGTCACAAAGACGTAGGAAGTGTTGCACAGAAGAACAGGCTGCATCCTCTTTGCTGAACTTGGATGGGAAGGGGATGCCAGGGAGACACTGTCCTCTTACCATGCTCTTATCATCTAGCAATGATTACACAAAATCCCTCAGTTTTGACTCAGAAACTATCAGAAGGTGCCCTTCCCTACAGAAATTCCAAACACACATATTTACACAGGTAAAGGCTTCACTCTAAAGTAAGACTGATTTATTTCCAAAGCAGAGCTATTTACTATTTCAGGTAAATACAGGTATTATTTGACTGTCATACAAAAGTTGATTTTATCCTCTTGTGAATAGGTCAGCATGCCTTAAATTTGCCCTCAAGAGACTAGAGCTGGTCAGAACCTCAGGTCTACATTTAGCGTGAAATAGATCGAGATCTCCAGTTGGAAGGTCCTTACAGGTCTGTGCTGTGCCATTGTTCTCTCATGCTTCAGTGGGAAAGACACCACTTAATACATCATCATCATCATCATCATCACTGCCCCCATCACCCTGGTATATCCTTAGTGGCTTTTGTGCAATTCCTGATGCCTCAGCTTTTGAAAACTGGAAGAATTGAGATTCGTTAGCATTTGGGATTTCTTCCCTTGGCCCTACAACACACACTAAATTTTGGGCAGAAATATAGTCTACTTTGGTACAGCCAAATTAAGATCCCCCCCAAAATGAGCAGCCATTTCTGGAAATTTCTTCAGTTTCCCTTTTATGTCTTTTCATAGCCAGGTTGTTTTCAGAATCCAGTGCCTCTCCCACAGCCTATATTTGCTTATTTATTTAATTTAGGCTTCTCTTGGATGTTTTATTTGTGTTACCTTTTTGGTATTTTTCTTCAGAATATTTAGTAGCAATTTGTAATTTTTATTTTGTGTTTTGCAGTCTTTTAAAGTTAGCACTTTGCTTCTTTTTTATGGCCTACATTTCCTCTTGTATCTTCCTGCTTAGCCACCCCATTTATTTTCTTGCTTGTGCTTCCCGTTTTTAGCCTTCGGAATGCAAATCTTCTTTGACTCTTTCACATTCTTAAGCCTCCATGCTGATTCTATGGATTTTAATTTCCTAGCTTCAAGCAGGGAGTTTCTAAGTTACTTCCTCTTTCAAAAAAAATCCGCTTCTTGAAGTTTAGTATCCCAGAGAGTAGGGCTTCTTCATGTGTTTCTCTCCTGCAATGAAGCTGAAATTATTTATGTGGTAACCATTTCTCAGGGCTTCAGACACAATTTTTAGTCCTTGACAGGACTATGCCAAATGTTGTTTAGATTAGGATACAGACAACTCTATGTTCTCTAGACGCTATCTCAATGCAGCTCTCACTGAACTAATACGCAGTTTTGCACCAGTCTTACTGCCTTCATATTCTTTTTTCCACTTCAGTGCCACTTCAGTTGCTCTTACCCAGAAGTCAGTACTTCACTCCTGCTATTATCCTTCATGACCTACACCACCTCTATATCCATGGGTCTACATAATGTGTTATGTTTCTCTTCCAAGAAATATCCATGCAATTCCTTGCACACAGAGCTACTCCCCCCTCTCTGCAGCTTGGTCTGTCCTCCCTACATGGCTTATAGCTAGAAATCATGGTATGCCTCTGATAATTCTCATCCCCTTATGCTCAAAAAATGCTAGTTTTTTCCCTCTCCGTGATACAGTCAGGATCACCCATTTTCACACTTAAGATTTTTTTTATGCTGGTTTATAGGCACTTGAACTTTTATTTCCTAACTATAAGATGATCTAGATGAAAATTGTGATCTAGTTAGTTGAAAAACCCTGTAAAGTCTTTTCAGCTCAGCCACTAAAGCACTTCACATGACATTGCACCTCACTCTTATTTACCACTCTGCTAGGGTAAAAGGTCCTTAAAATAGACACTAGTTTTAAACTGGCTTTAATACTTCTTTACACTGTCAAATTGATTTGAGAAGGCATTTATGTAACTGCCAGTTGGATACACAGATTATTTTTTTTTAAAGACCCACTTCATTTTGTTGTTTGAAACATATTTGTAATTTATTTTAAATGTTCTTTGCATCCAGGCATAAAAGCACTGTCCTGATTCCACTGGGTATTTTCAAAACTTACCAGTATACCATAACATATGCATTTTACATTTGCTTATGTGGGGTTTTTTTCAGCTGTAATAGAAATAGTTTAAGTTTATTCTTGAGTAGTTAGAAACTACCAAGAAATTACCACCTGCCCTTCCCAATCAAGGGGGTTTTTTTATTCTCTCCAATTTCTTCAGTTGTGATGTATGGTTGCAGTGACACTGTACCAGAATGGCCTGCACGGACCCTGAGAAACATGCACACGTGTTTTTCAGGACATCTGGCTAAGCCTTCAGCCCCTTTTCCATCAGTGCTTGATGTTTTGTTGGTCTTCCTCTTTTTGTCCTTATCACACTTTCTTTACCACAGCTACTTAACAGCCTCTTCTGTCTTTTGTGAAGTCTATGGGATGCTGTTTTCCTGAGAGGTGAGAATCAAGCTCTGCTTTCTCACTTGCCCATCTGAAATTGTGATACCAGACTAACACTAAATGGGGTAGCTGTGCTGATGATGACCTAGTCTTGGTGGTCCAACCCTTTGACAGTGATTTTAAAATCCATTTGTTACATTACTAAAGACATTTTTAGCTAGCATCGCTCAACTGCAAGTGTTAATATTCTGCTCCTTCCATCAAAGCTTTTAGAAAGCATTAATTGATTCAGTCTCACTGTAAAACTGGTGACAAGGCTCCTTCACAGATGGGGGAGTTTAAATTTGTGGGAGTGTAACCATGACTAACTCAGACAGTAGGTCAGTGTCAGAGGCAGGATCTCTTGCTAAACCAGCCAGACTGCTAAAAGATAAAACCTCTTTTTCTGTACGTACTATTCTGGGAGATGGAAATACAGATGAATTTCAGAGCTAGTGTTTACATGTGGATGCATGTCTACAATTCTATATGGTATTAATTGCACACTTTTCTGTGCACTCACCTATACACACGCACACAGTATCGATGAAAAGACCCCTTTCTTTGCATTCTTTGCTTGCTTTCTGTGTCACTTTATCAGCTGTCGTCTCTGTTGTTATTCCCTTGAGCATTGTCTGGGAGGCAGTGCCCTCCTTGCTGGAACAGCTGTATAATGAGTTCAAATGAAGCTGGAGGTTGAGGTGTTGCTCCCCTCTGTACTTTTCTGTTCGGAGGAGTATTTCCATTGGTGCAGTGCAGTGACAGTACTGGAAGTCCAGGTTGTTGTCTCTGGTATTGTTTCTATTCGCTTTTCAAAGGTTTTATTTTAGTAAGGTGCTCCAACATGGAGAGAGAAGGCAGGCCCTGCTATTGAGAAGACAACCAGGAGCCCAGCGCAGAACGTGCCCAGCAACTGGTGCAGCACAGCTCTTCCTCCCATCAGCCAAGACAATTGTTTTTAATGTTTGGATTCTAGCTGAAACACAAATGTGTTCATGTTCTTGCTCTCTGTCTCAGTTAATTTCTCTCTTTGAGGGAGCAACAGGACAAATCCTTGATAACTTATTTCCTGGTTAGAAGCCTTTACCTGCTTTCCTAGTGGTTCCCTGTGACTGGGAACCTTTGTAGTCAGCTCTTCCAGCTGTTTGCCTAAATGGTCTTCAGGGAGACTAAAAGCAGTGAACCTGGAATAACAACATTTGACTTCAACTAGGTCCCAGGAGAATTTAGTTATTACTTAATGGATTGAATTGGCGACATACCTTATACCAGATAACTGCCAAAGGTTGCATGAAATTAACCTTCACAAATGGCTAGTTATTGGTATACTCCTTGCAGAAAGCTGGGCATTGGGTGACACATGTTCATTGTAATTAATACTGTTTTTCATACCTTTACATGCCAATAGTATTTGCAATGTCTGGGTGAAAAAATTCACAGATTAAAGTCTTGATGGTGATTTTAGCCATTTAGTGATCATGTGTCATTGTGTTCACTACACTGAGCATAAATCCTGTCTTGTAAACAGCAGGGAGACTAATGAGGTTTGCCCACATTCTGGTATCATTACAAGGGGTTCCTGCAGAGAAAAAGGGAATTTGGTTAGAAAGGAGAAAAGAAACATGAATTTTAAAGGAAATGGAGGCGGGGGGGGGGGGGGAGGAATCTCAGGACTGCCTATATGAACATTTGTTTTTAAGGAAGGCTTTTTATTAACAAGGCTTATAATGTACTTTGCTTATTTAAGGAAATCTCAGTATAGCTAGGTTTTGTTTTTGCTGTAGTCCATGTTTTTAATGCTGTATGTTTGGCAAAAGTTGAGGGTCATGTTTTTAATTTGCACACTCAAAATTATTAGTCTGCTTCTACTTAAAGGTAAATAGAAGAGCTCATTTTTCATGCAGGCCTACATCTCTATACAGAATAGCTTGCCAGTCATATATAAAAATGTTAAACTCTGTCAAATATTGGCAATTATTTTGCTATACCCTGAAGTGTTTTATTTGCTTGGGACTGTAATCAGCTCTTGCAAGAACGCTTCACATCCAATTTTAGTCTTAGCACCATAGTGTACTTTGGGGTGTAAATTTGTCAGGTATCCAAGCACAGCAGGCTACTTTGACAGCTTAAGCCCAGTTCTCCCCAATCAGCCTTATGAACACTAAAAAGTAGAAAGACCTGTTCCAGTTTGGTATAGGTAAAGTCGATGGCTTATCAACAGAAAGAACTGGAGGAGAAATCAGAACTGAACTCTGAGGAAAGGGGATCTAGCTAAAGGTTTCTTCTCTCCAGAAGAGTATTCTAAAATAAATAAATCAGTATTTCCCAAGACTTCTTATTGACAAGAATTTCCAGCCAGAGAGATTTCATTGCAGCATTGAATGAGAGGAGAGGTGTTGGGTTCCTTTGCATCTTATTGAAGAGCAAAGAGAGTTTATAAATCAGACTTCTGGGAATTGTTATCTCACAGCTTCTTCTAACAAACACAACAATTTGTTTTAAAGGCTTTCACCAAAGATGTCATAAGTGGTAATCCCTATGTTGTAAGTGGGTACTTAATGTGATTTAACTTAATGCTGATGATGCAAAGCTATTCTCCCCCAAAGCCCATTAAGAACATCCAATTTTCTGGTAGACTAACACTCCTGCTTACTATCGCAGAGATAAGTGACTGTTTAACCAGGACAATAAGGAAGTTTCAAACCAATGCCACAAAACTGGGTGGCCACAAAACTGGTCTTTGTGAAAGTTCAGACTTTGAATGCAAATGTCACAAGCTGGATTGTCTGGGGGGTTTTTTTTGGAGTAGTCTGAATTTCTGTATGTACAGACATGTACATACAAGCACTTTCGATCACCTTAATGAGCATACTGGTGAATATCATTATTTATGATATTAGTAAGTATGGTCTAGGTAGAAAAGGGCCAGTGCAAGTCATTTATGTAAATGATGTAGAAACTGATAAATACTGAGTCTTACTTCATGTTGCCCTAAATGCAGATAATTCTAACAGTTTATCCAAGATAATGCTTCTCATACTGCATGCTTATTTGTTTGTTTGACACTTCGTGGATTCTGTATGTGCAGAATGACATGAAAGGAAATGTCACTGGCATCATTTAGCAAAACATGCTAACAGTAATATCTGAAAATACTCAGGATGCAAAGTAGAAGTGAAGGCAAACTTTCCAGGAGCTTAAGGCTGCTCACTTGGGTCTAATACAGAGTTAGCACTTTGCAGGTCAGTGGCTCTGCTATTTGTCTCTGACCTAACAGATCTGGAGTTCTTCACATCAAACCCAAGTCTTGCTGAGCTGAGATCAAACGTGTTAAGGTAAGGATCTTGCCAGTGATTTATCGTGCCAGGGAGGGTGATCAGGCCATAAGGGGCCACTGCAAATGAAGTTGACATTCCAGTAATTTCTCATGTGTAGTTATAAGGTAGTTTTCTCAGAGCTTTTAAGTCAAAATAAATTTGCCCATTTTATTTTTCTGTGTTGCCTATAGTGTCTGAAAGCCAGTTAGGAGTATTTATTTATGCAGCATAGCTAATTTCGAAGTAAGAACTTGCTCTGTGGTGATGAACACTTAAAATGGCAGTTACCTACAAGTGATGATCTGCTAGATTCTTTTAAATGGCAGAACGTGTTTCCCATGTACAAATAAATAGATCACGCTGTTTTCGGTCATGCATAATGAGCACACAAGACTTGCAATACGCAAATGATGCAAAACACAGGAAAACTATACAGACTAATACTTGTCTTATTTGTACAAACCCCTCCTCATTCCCACCATTTCAAATGAGTGCTTGTGGAAGGGTTTCCAGGATCAAGTTCTTAATAGCCACAACTTCATTAAAGCCCAGTGACAGGCCAATAATTGATGCTGTAAACAAATACTCCCTCCTCTCCACTCTTGACTTAACGGATTTTTAGAAATCTTTCATTATTTCATTTTTTAAGTTGTAGTAAGTGACATCAAGGATCATACTCCATAAAAAACACTGCCATCCTTACCCAAATCATTCAGTGATGGATTTTCTTTGTTATTAGTGGAAATGTACAGCATACTTAATTTTTTAGTCATCCGGGCTTCAGAAACAATGTTTTCTGATGCAGTTAAGCAAGACAGTAAATGTTCCTCTCCAGCAATTAGAGAGCCTCACAAGTGAAAGGATAAGTAAAGCTTAGGAGCTTAGTTTCTTAGGAATACATGAAGTGCTATCATCTGAGCTATGGGAAAGTGTTATTGCTCCTGTATTGTGCTACTAACAGCAGATAAATTCTTCTTTAACTGAAAAAAAGTAGAAATTACTTTGAGGAAAGCCTTTATGTGCTGTAAGTAAAGTTTCTTCCCGCAGGTTTAATAAGGCAGCTAAAAGGAGTAAAATGTTTGTGGTGGGTATAGTTCAACAGACAATACAATCTGAAGTTTCTTCTCTTTAGATTAATTTTCTTGAACAACCAGGCACAAAATAATCCCTTTAATGAGACTGAATTGAAATAACTGATGCGATATCAGCATGTGGCACAGTGAGAAACTAAAGTAGAAAAGAGTATCATCACAGTTTGGCAGGCTGGGTTTTGTGCAGGAAATACTTGGTGGGGGGAGGAGGAAAGTAAGCATGCTACCGCATGTTGTTAAGACTTATTTAATCTTCTTAACTAATTACTCACACTTCCTAATTCAAAATCATACAAACAAAGACGTTTAGATAAGCTGGGAGTTTTTTCAAATGGGTGCCCCCTACAGCTTAGAAAATAAACATGACAGGTTTCCCCTGTCTGATGTGCTGCCATTTGCAAAAGAACAGACCCAACTCCCAGAAAGACAGAAGACTAATTAAGACAGGAAGACAGGCAGGTCAAGCATTTGGTGTGAGGGATTTGGGACATAGGGGAGAAAAAATCATGTTACATTCCACTTTCACAGCAGACTGACAGGAGGCTTCAAGCCCTTTCTCCAATTCCATTTGCTGCCCAGAGACCCTGGATTCCCTCCGTTTCTCCTCCCAGTCATGCCCATTTCCCAAACCTATACTGTGAGCTGGCTCCGTGGGGGACTCGCTGTATCCACGTTTAGGCACCTAAACAAGATGTCTAGGTGAGTGGGCCAGTGCAGCAGCCACTGGTGAGACAGGCCCTTATGGGGGGTGGGCAGAGATGGGGGTGACTGAGCCCACCTGAGGCGCAGGTCCTGCCCCGAGGGAGTGCTGCTCCCTCTCCTCCCACCCCACAGGGACTGGAAAGAGACTGAGCTTCTGCATTAGATGCCACCATTAGCTGCTAGATCGTATGATTTCCACACTGAAATGTCACTAAGACCTTGATATATTCACCTATTTTAAACGCTTCGCTTCTGATACAAAGTCCACTGATGTCAAGGACTGTTTTTGATTTCAGTAGGATTGGCTCAGGCCTTGCTACTAGTTACATCCAGAGAAGCTGAACGCTCTAGTCTTCTCATCTGGACGTGTACCCTTGGCACAGGACTCGGGTTGCGTAAGCATAAGTCTACTAGATTTCAACGTACTGCTGTGCTGACAGCGAAACCAGAGCAGCCTCATTCTCTTATGCATTTTGTTTCCGATTCCACTTTTTTGATCCTCCTGCTGTAGTATGTTTGTAAATGTTTAAAATTTTCCAACCCTCTCAGTACACTCTGAAGTTTGGACTTTAGATTTCTTGAATGAAACTGCAAGCTTGGGTTTATGAAGGAAACCCCCATTTATGGTAGACCATGTCTAAAAGCCATGATGTTATCCTTCTGGCTCTGAGGTCCAAATGAGTTTTAAAAAAACCTGAACACCCCCAAACACACACAGCTTTAGAAAAGAGTTCTTCTTCCTTTTCAATTTTTTTTTTTTTTTTTTTTTTTGAGGTGGGGAGGATGTCAGGGAAGGAGCCAGGACAACCCAGCAGCCAAAGAAGAAAAATAAAAATTAACATGTTCTGCTTTTGTTTGGCCCTCGCAGACTTCACAGGCTCTAGAGCAGGTGTCAAGTTTCCAGTGAAACAGCTTTGTCTCCCAGTACAAACATCCCTCTGGAGGCTGTTACCATTGCTTCCTTTTCATCAATGGGGTCCTGATTCAGCTCCCACTGAAACCAGTTGGATTTTTCCTTTTATTTTACTGTGGGTGGGACCAGACCTCTAGTGACTGAACTATAATGAACGACACGGTAACCATTTCTGTTTGTATGCTCCAGCCAGCCAGCCTGCCTTGATTTATGGAGGTGTATCATTTGAAAGCGATGCAGTCGTTGGCACTGCCCAGTGAAAGGCTTATTCGTGGATTGCCTTGAGAAGCAGGATTGTGCACAGAGAATGGGGAGGTTGGCCTCAAAGTCTGTGGCCCGTTACTCATGATTTGTGAACTGCCAGCAAGGAGCAGTGACTCTCGCTGTTCTTGTGACTGATCCCCTTCTCAAAGTAAAACAGCACTGCGGATCAGTTGCTGGCCAGTCAGCAATCAGTCTGCTGGGCTTGGCTTTTGCTCTCCTAGTGCCTACTTATAAACCAGGTTTTCGTTGATTCCATAGCCAGCTGTTGGTTTCCAGTCACTCCCAGGAGTGCCCCACAACACACTCTGGCTAGAACGTGAGAGATTTATTGTATCAAGACAGCCATAAAAGTGAGGGAAAACAAAGCCTGAGAAAATAAACAAGCTGCACCTCTGATTGGCAATCCCTTCTACTTCATTCCCTTACAATTGTACTAATCATTAGGACTCCTGAAATGTTTCCAAAGGAGAGGAAATGAAGTTGCTGAGATGGGAAAGGATATGAAATTTCCTGACCAGACTGAGGCACAGGTGCCCGGTATCTGTGATGTTATGCAGTATTTACCAAGGGAAATGCTGCTGCTGGATTTTTTGCATACCTCTAAAATTGTTGTATGTCCCGTCCCCAGTCCCCGTCCCCCGTCCCCCGTCCCCCGCCAAAAAAGTGCCGTTATGTATTTCTTAATGTCTCCAGCAATAAGAAGATGCTGAGGGCTGAACAGCTGTGATTCTTCCATAAAGTACTTTGGCATCTGATGCCCCCTCCCCCATCTTTTCAGATTTAATGTCAAAGGATCTCTAAGGAGAAAGTCACATATGAAAAAAAGATCTTTGATGGAATGAAACTATAACCAGCTACTAAATCAATTGAGTTAGGAAATTCCCATTCCTTCCTCCATTCATCCAGAACCTTATCTCCTGTGGGAAGCCATTATTATTTGGACGTTAAAATCCCCTTCCTGTACCAAAAAACATTTCTGGAGCTGCAACAGCACAAAAACATTGTTTATTAAATCCATGGGAAAATAATTCCACCTCCAAAGAGCTGAATGCTAGGCCGCTGTCTGTCCACTGGCTGAAGTTCTTACTTATACAGCTGGGGAGCCTGAAGAAAATGTCTGATGACATCACCACTAAGCAATATCAAATTAAGAATGTAGATCATCATTTCACTCACACATCATTTAAGAACATTTTCAAGAAAGGAAATGAAAAGTTACGTTGTTGCCACCTGTGTTGATTACTCTTATGAATTAAAGGAGCCCATATTACTTTTTTTCTATACGTTTTAATGGAAGACAATACAAAAAAAGAGAGGCAGTGAGCACGCAGAAATCCCCAGTGAATTTAAAAACCAGTTCCATTTTCCAAATCCAGGGCTAGCCCCTGGGTGAACATCAGAGGGAATGTGTAGTGCCACGAAACCAAATCTCATTCAACTAAGAGCTGCAAAGAAGGTATTAGTTCTGTGCTGCATTTAATTAATTCTATTTATACACACCCCCACACAGATAGTTGTTTTGTACTTCCTCACTGGTAAGTAGTGATGAAAACACAAAATCCTATCCATTTTCTCCCTGCTTTAAATTTTGTTACTACTGCATTGCAGATTAGATTGTTCAGCCTGGTTTTGTACACATCGCTTTCTCTTTGACTACTTACCACTCCAATTACCTGCATGGTTGGAAATGAGCATTAAGTTGCTAATTATTAGTAAGCCAACTGGGACAGATGGCTACTTAAACAAGATATTGTAGTTGTTTATTTGCAAAGCTTAATTTGCTTTGCTTTATGCTAAAAACATTTCCTCTTGGCTTGATTTCGAAACTGATGAGCATCCAAAAATGCTATTGAACTTGGTGCATAATGCTTTTGAAATGCAGGTGTTATGCAAAATGCAATATATGATTTCCTTCCAACTGCATGTCAGCAGAGTCTCCAAGTAACATGAATTTTTACATGATAACTTTGAATTTTCCTTTTCCTTTGTATACTTTTTTCTGTGATATGGTATCTCAAAGGCTCTGAACAGTCACGTGCCCTGTAGGATGGGTCAGATTGCTTCCTTGATTAGTCCTATGGAACTCTGTCAACAGCAGCTGTATGTAATTAACCACGCGCAGAATTTGAACCTAGCAAATATGTGGTGGGACCATTATCTTGCAAACTTCTATCTAAAGGTCTATGAGAACATGGGTGTGTGAGGAAGAAGTTAGTGTCAGTAGCAGGAGGGATGTGCCTGTTCTTTTAGGAAAATGCCATGCCCTCTCCATCTTTCATTTGGAAAGGAATGGAAATTATCAAGAGACCTTTACGATGAGATCTCACGAGAATGATGACACTCCAAGGGCACATTCACAGGGGCAACTGGGAGCCTCCAACTGCACCTATTACACTGTAAGTCCTGTTTGAAACTTCCCCATCCCACAACATACACCCCTCACCCACCCGCTACCTCAGCTGCTGCCCTGTTCTGCATGTTGCCTTAGGTGGCATTGCTGGTGAACAAACAGTATTCAGTCTCCTCCTTAGACCACTGTATGCCAACTACAGCCAGATTCCTCACTTTTACAAGAGGCATTGTCTGCTTTGCCAGTTGAGTTTGTTCTTGGCCAAATCACTGTACTGACAGGGACACCTAAGTAAAACAGGAAGGTTTGCCTTTTCTCTTCCTGCTCTGACATTACTGCAGTTATTGGCTCTACTGAGCGTAGATGGCAAACTGAATGTTCATGTGTTCCAAAATTTTTCAAGCGTTCTTCTCTTTCCGTTTTGGCAGTTTTGTTGATAGCACCCAACAGGCCAGATTATTTAACTACTCACAATACCGCATAGCAAATACATGACATACTATATACTTTTTCTTTTCCTTACTGCAAATCACAAAAGGTAACACTAGGACTCAAACAAAAACAAATTACCTCAGTAACTCCTGGAAAACTCAAGTGGTTAATCAGTTACCTTTTATTTACATATATATGCTTAATGCTGAATTAAGTTGTAAAAACCAAAGGC